>OY365786.1:30725265-31407765 GCA_959347405.1 Napeogenes sylphis
GAGAGAAAGATAGCAAAACATGTCGTGCCAACTGTTCGAGAGAATTTTCACCGTCTAGCCCCCTTTTCACAACGCGCTATAAGGAACTATGTTCCAATAAATACTAATGAAAATAACTTATTAAAACCAAAAATATGCATTTATAATGTAAGCAAAGACTCATATTTCCATATAGGGAACCACCCTTTTTAGTTTTTATGGTATTAATAAAAACTAATATGCTTATGATTCCTGGTAAAATCAATATCAATATTAAAATGTGCCTTAAACTATCATAGCCAGAATGATACATTTTTATCGTATTAATAAAGTTAATATGCTTATGACTGTTGATAAAAAAAAGAAAACATTAAATTGAGTCTCATCTACATAGTTAGAAAGATACATTTCCATCATATTAATAAAAGCTAATATAGTCCTAATTGCTGCTATAATCAATGGATATATTAAATCGACTCTTACTACCATGGCAAGAACGATACATTTTTATTGTATGATTAAAAGCCAACACCAGTGGGTTTTCCCCCTAAATTTAGGGGGAAATAAAGCGTTCCGGGGATTTTTTAGGGGGGACAAAATGTTTAGGGGTTTTGCTTAGGGATTTTTAAATTTCGATAAATACTTGAAAATAACCGTATTATCGGTATAATTTTCAAACAAGTTTGTAACTGTTAACCCGTATTTTGTTTATTGACATTTGACTAGTAACATTAAATTAAATATAAATTTTCAAAAACATCATCTTAATTTCAAGAAGAATGTTATAAGTTAAAGTTAATATGTAAAATTTAAATGATAGTAAAGGATCCATATATTTTATTAGTTAAATTTGTAGTTTAGGGGTTTTTTAGGGGTTTTCGAGACTACATTTAGGGGGAAAAAATTTTAGGTGTTGGCAACACTGGCCAATACGCTCGTGCTAATAAGCACGAGATTAAACTTGCTTGTTAACTTGTAAGTTCGTTTTAAAATGAATATTCTTTTAAGTGTCTTAAGATTTTTTTTTAAATCCATGCTCAATTTAACTATGTTATTTGTTACAACTTACAAAAGAAACATCACATTTAACGGACTATATTGGCGGCTAGAATAAAAAGCATAAATATTAAATAAGAATGACAAGATTAATCAAAACTTTAGATTCCATCATTCCAGACTATTCTACTTTCCAGAGTGATAATAATTACACAATTACAAATAGATAATTATTGTCTTTTGTCAAGTAGGTAATTGTACATTTCTCAAGCTCATGACCAATGTAACTTTTTAGAATATTATAGCAATTTTAGTAAATATGTGTTAAAAAAAAAATTGTAAAATAAATTTACAATACAGTTATATACCTAGTTAAGTTTTTACTTATAATTTGTAAACCATTATTTCAGAATAATCTTTGAACTAATAAAAAAAATGGCTGCTGTTATTCCTTCTATTTCCAAATTATCTTCCAGGGTGATTAGAATACTAGGTTGTAATCCAGGACCTATGACTTTGCAAGGTACAAATACTTACCTGATTGGGACAGGAAAGAAGTAAGTACGGTTTAATTTATATATTGTTTTGCATAACATATTTTTTTATAAATAATAAAAAATACAGCTAACCTTACAGCCGCATTCTACTTGACACTGGTGATAAAGATATTGTGGACTACCAGAAGCATTTATCAGACATAGTGAGCTCTGAACAAGTGAATATCGAGCATATAGTAGTGACACACTGGCATCATGATCATATTGGTGGTGTTGAAAACTTATATGGGACCATTGCAAGTATGTTGAGGAATATATTCTTTTGATACTTTTATATTCTAGTAACAAACCCGATTCGCCGGGCTGAATTTAAAGATATATTATTTTTTTTTTATATAAAAAAAAAAAATAAAAAAATATTATATGTTGTATAAAGATATAGATAGATAAATAATACATTAAATATAAGAATTGCAGTGGCAATAATAACTATAATTCATTCTGAATTTTATTTTCTTCTACTTGTTTCTCTAGCGGGTACATGGTCCATGGTGTTAATTGACCTTAAATACTTTAATGTAAAAAACAATAGCATGTCTGTAGTATTTTTTGACTACTACTATCATTGACAGCTAAAAAACAAAATGCTTCTATTGAAACCAAACTTTACAGGATTACTTGCTAGGTCAATCTAAAGATTCTCCAAAAATTTAGTTGGAATCGGTCCAGCCATTTCAGAATCTACAACGAACATACATACATACTTTCTCCTTTATATATAAGATCAGTCTTGCAAGATTTTCTTGAAAATATTTTTAATTACAATGGTTCTAGATTTAACAATAGATTTACTATATGTACATACATAGTTCTGAAGTGTTTGTTTGGTAAAATCAAATATTCCAGAAGCACCAACAATTTGGAAACACAGATGTGATTCCAATGATAGACCCGATAATGATATACCCAGCCAAATTACCCTAAACTGGCTTTCTGACGGCCAAGAGATTAAAGTGGAAGGCGCTACAGTTAAGATCCATCACACTCCAGGGCACACTACTGATCATATTGTACTTACCTTACTAGAAGAGAATGCTCTTTTTAGTGGAGATTGTGTCCTAGGTGAAGGGACTGCTGTCTTTGAAGACTTATATACATATATGAAAAGTTTGCAGAAAATTTTGAAACTTAACCCAAATATGATTTATCCTGGACATGGCAATATTGTTGTTGTAAGATAAATATTTAATCTATTTTAGTTGTTCTCGGTTTAAAGATATGAATAAATATAAATGTGTTCACTTTTTAGGATCCCATTGAAAAAATTGAGTATTACATAGCACATAGAAACCAACGGGAAGAACAAATTCTTGAAACATTAAGAGAGAACTTGGACATAGAGTTCAATGAGATGGAGTTAGTTAAATTGATATATACCGACACTCCAGAACATCTGTGGCCGGCTGCTTCATATAACGTAAACCATCATTTAACAAAACTTACCAAAGATAATAAAATTAAATGTACAAGTAAAAATGGTGAAAACAGATGGCAATATATTGTTTCACGGAGTAACTTGTAAAACATTTTAAGTAATCGGTAGAAATTCTATATATTATTATATGTTATAACTCACGTGTTTTTTCTAAAATACTTTTTAATTATGTTATATTGTATAGGTGCTAAAGATTATATTTACAATAAACTGTATGGTATGTAAAAATTTTAATTTTATTTAAGGTTGAGGCAAAATAAAAGACCATTTATGTAACATCTATTTTTAATATTACAGCATATATATATACACATAGTGTATTACAATTGATGTTATTCAAGTAATTCTCTAGTTCTTATAAAATCTGTACAATTCATTGAATTTGGAAGTTTCCATATTGGAAGTTGTAAACATCTAAATGAGGGTCATAAATAAATATATATATATATATATATATATATATATATATAAAATCCTTATCAAAATGAGAATGGAGGGCGTTTTTGCAAAACAAAACTCATAAGAGATGTATATAGATTAAGTTAAGTTAATTAAAATCATCGACAACAAACAACTACTTGGTTTGTTTAAACAATAAAATCACAACCTAAATATTAAGTAACTATGTATTAATAAATAAAAAATAGACCAGTAAGATTTGCCATTGTTTAAGAGGGAGAAATATAAATTGTAAAACAATAAATTGAACATTACCATTGAAAATTTACATAATACATATACATAGTAATTTTCCTTTTTGAACAATCTATATAATCAGTATGAATGCCATTTTGCATCAGCCCCATAAATAGTGATTATGGATTTAGTTTGGGAAATATTAGAACAAAGTGTATCTAAGATTTTTTCTTATTTAACAATAAAATTATTAGTAACTACTGAACCAAAAATCATTGTCTGCGTGGACGCTTGTTTGGAGGACCCGAATCAAAGTACCTCTGATGTTCAATCACGTACAATAGATATTCCTTCGTGACTGGATTTCGAATGCTATCCATTACAGCTGAAAAAAAAACAGATATAAATATAATGTAATGCCCTAGCAGATCGTTGATCTGATGCGTGCATATCACGGCACTTGTGTTTATTCCTACACGATTTAAATGTTCATCAAGTTTGTTTTTAAAATGTTCAGTTTGTGCACTAATTAGGGTTTCTGGTAAACTATTCCACATGGATACCACTCGATTTGGTAAAAAGTGTTTTCTGGGGTTACTCGCAGACGGAGTAGCAAGTTTTATTAAATGTCCTCTCAAGTTAGTGTTTTGATTCAAAAAGTAGAGTTTGGTTATGTCTCTCACATTGTAATGTCCGGTTAATATTTTAAAGGTTTCTATTAAGTCCTCCGGTTGCCCAGTTAGTTCCAAGGTAGTCGAGTTAAGTTCTCGAAGCCGTTCTTCATAGGTTTTGTTTTTGAATGATGTAACGATTTTTGTAGCCCACTGTTGCACTTTTTCAAGCAACTATGTCTTTTTTAAAGTATGGATTCCATACTTGAAAGGCATACTCCAAAAGGTTTTGTACATTTTAAGAAACAAATCTTTACTGATGATGTTGAATGTTTTTCTTATCACATATAACATGGCATATGACATATAACATGGTTTTTCTTATCACATATAACATATACACATATAACATAGCCTTCTTCGCTATATTTGTGATATGATTATCCCACTTAAGATTATGCGTGATGGTTACACCTAGGTCTTTTTGGACCCTCACAGGTTGCAGTTCCACCGAGCCGAACCTGTATTGTATTTCGGGGTTGTTTTTGCCAATGTGCAAAACTGTACACTTTGTAGCGTTTAATGGAATGAGACAATCCTGTGTCCACTGCATGATTCGGTCTAAGTCCTGTTGTATAATGTTGTGGCTAATTAGAGGATTGCCCATTATTTTAGTGTCATCGGCAAATATAAACATATCTGATTTGACAGCACTTTTCTAGAATAGAATAGGTCCAATCACAGAGCCTTGTGGTACCCTACTGTGTACATTGTAGGCTTCAGACAAGGGACACCTTATTTAAAGTCAGAGTAGGAGACATCATACTCTGACTTTAAATTTCCTATCTGTTAAGAAGTCAGATATCCATTCCAGAAGCTGTCCACGGATTCCGTAGTGCTCAAGATTTGCTATTAACCTTTTGATGGGAACTCGGTCAAAAGCTTTCTAGTAGTGTAAGTAAATAGTATCGGTTGGTTGATTGTAATTCCAGTTTAACGTCCATTTGTCTAAGCATGTAAGAAGATTCGTGACGGTAGATCTTCTGGAGTAAATCCATGTTGTTTTTTGATTATAATGTTTTCCGTATTAATAAACTAGCTAAGCTCAGCTGCTATAATTTTCTCCATCGCTTTGTAGATAATGCTTGTAAGGCTGATGGACAATAATTGCCTGCGAGGGTTTTGTCGCCTTTCTTGTAAATTGGGGTTACAATAGCTTCTTTCCATTCCTGTGGGAGTTTGCTTGTTTTGAGAGACATATTCATTATATGTTCCATCTGATGACAGAGTACAGCACTACAACGATTGAGTATTATAAGAGGGCAGCGAATCTGGTCCCATTGATGTTGCATACTTGCCAACTCTCCCGTATTGAAACGGAGACTCCCTTATTTTCGGAGTCTCTCCTGACTTCCCCTACATTCATACATTTCTCCCGTTTTTTTCTGCATATTCAAAAATATAGATAACTTGTGAAAACTATAAAGAAATGTCAAGTTATAAGCAAGTAAGAAATGTCAAGTTATAAGCAAGTAAGAAATGTCAAGTTATAAGCAAGTTTTTTGGTATTGCCAAATAATTTTTCGTATTTCTCAATAGGTGGCGCTAATAGCTCAGCGAGTGATAGTGATCTTCGGATCGCTAGTGTGTGGCATGTCGTAATCAACGAATCAGCGATCAGCGATAACTTTCGTGCATTATTTCCTTTTAAAAGTTGTTCCAAGTTCCTTGTTTATATTTTTCTTTTGAACGTGTGCGTGAACAAAAATAAACTTGAACATCGTATCTTTTTCATTATCAATAATGGCCCAACCGCCGGCAAAGAAGAAAAAATATCTTCAAAAGTGTAAAAATGAATATTTTGCCGAATTCCCCTGCTTAAAACTAACCGGGTCGAAAATTATATATTTTGCGGAGTTTGTTCTAGTGATTTCAGCATTGCACATGGTGGGAGAAGAGACATCATTCAACATTTTGAAACAAGTAAGCATGTGAATATGATTGCGTAGACATAAAAAAATAATAAAATTGTTGATTTTTTTAGTCAGAGTAGTAATGAAGATGCAGTGATTCGTGCAGAATGCCTTTTTACTTGTTTCATAGTGGAACATAATTTGCCGTTAAACTGTGCAGATCATATCGAAAATCTGTTTGAGAAAGGCGTTCCCGGGAAATGAAATAGCAAAAAAATACGGCTGTGCACGCACAAAAACACGCGCATTCATTTCTGAATTTGCGGCAGCAAGTAAAAATAATAGTTCATTTTTTAAGAGAACATCCATTTTGTTTAGCTACAGATGGTAGCAATGATAGAGATAGTAAATTATATCCTATAGTTATAACCTATTTTGACAAAATTAGTAACAAAATCGAAAATGCATCAGAGCCTACTCGTTAAGGGGAATTTTACTGGCCAAAATATTGGCAATCTCATTCTTGAAAAATTGGAACAGCATAGCATACCTTTTTCAAATTGTATGGCATTTGGAGCTGATAATGATAATGCTCCAGTTATGATGGGGATAAAAAATGGAGTGGCTGGTGTTCTCAAGCAAAAGAATGAAAATATTATGATAATTGGATGTACATGTCATTTATTATTAACCATGTCATTTATTATTAAAAAAAAATATTAAAACATGTTACAACTCGTGGGCTCTCACAACTACAAAATGCTTGGAACGTGTAATATCTTTGTGGGAATCACTTGTTCATTTTTTGAATCTGAGATTGAAAAAGAAAACAAAGGTGCTAAGGTAAAAAGAGTAGCTAAAAGTAATTCAACTAAGAAGCATTCTAGCATTGTAGTTAGTAGAAAAACAAGGGTAAAGCTTCTGCAAAAGATAAAAAAGAATCTTTATCTGAATTATTAAGACCCGAGAGGGTATTTTATGTGCTTTCATCTGATGTAAACAAAGCATACTTTTTGTTTATATTATACTAGAGGTCGCCCGCGACTCCGTCCGCGCGGTTTTTAGTGTTTCCTCAGCGCACGCGAGGAAAGCTCTCAAAAAAGAAATCTTTTCCCGTTTTTGCAGCATTTTTCATTGCTGCTTGACTTCTATAAGTCACAGCGAGATGACATATACCCTATATATAGCCTTCCTCAATAAACCGACTATTCAACTCAAAAAAAATAAATAAAGCAATTTTTCAATTCGGGCCAGTAGTTCCAGAGATTAGTGCGTTCAAACAAACAAACTCTTCAGCTTTATAATATTAGTGTAGATGTCAACTCAATTTTTGATAAATTAAATTTAGTTTTTTAATCACAGGCTCCCCATATCCATGTATTAAGATCACTGCTTTTGGAATTCTTTAAAGAGATTTTATCTAAATTTGTTAAACTTAGTATTATCATTAATTATCGTAGAACATGTAACCAGCGAGAGGATGCAGATTTGCTTATTGGGGAAAGAGCAAACAGTGTTGTTCATACGTTAGCAGATAAAGAAAAAACCCAGTTTTTCACACATATTAGAAAATTTTATTTGTGTGTGAAACTGTGTGTGATTATATGGTTCACAAATTTCCATTTAAAAGTGAAATTTTGAAAAATGATGAGGTATGCAACATAAAGAATATTGTTTATTTTTATTTTATTTATTTATATCTTTTCCACTTAGAATCATAATCAGTGATCACTTGTGTACGTCAACATGGAAGTGTCAGGAGGGCCTATTACGATACTAGATTTATCGTAATAAGCCCTTCTGTAAAAGCACTTTCCATCTTAATGTTAAAGCTATGAGGGTTCCAAACGAGTCCTGGTCTGAGAAGAACCACACAACAAACTCAAGCGGATATATTTTTTGTTGTTGTGATCACTGTTTCACAAACGTCAATCTTAAATGTAGTTTTGGAACAACTAGAACCTTCGCAATCAATCGGAAAAGAAGCCTAATGATTTTAGGCAACGAAAATGAAATAATAATAACAGTATAAGTTTAATTGCAACTAAAACAGTTAGGGAACAGCACTAATAATCCTGAAAATGTCGCTAGTAACCCAAAAAAATATCGCTAAAAAATCTCCGTTATTATTTTCTCTAAAGTTGGTAGGTATGAATTGTTGTATGTATTATATGTATATGTAATTGTGTAGATTTAATTGCGTTATGAACTCGTGGCATCTTAATACTCGTAATTGACGTCAGCAATGGTTCTACAATGTATGATTTTTCAAATTGTTGGCAAAAATATTAACCACTGTCTTTTGGTCACTGGTTATGTCAAACGAATTATCCTTCAGTGATTGCTGGCGTATGTAGGAATAAAAGGATTAAGGCCCTTTATTGACAATTCCTCTTTCGTATTCTGTTCTTAACTTCTTAACTAATGTCACAATTTTGTTGTTTGACCGTCGTTAATCTTTGCATGCATCAGCAGAGCCTGTTACTAAGTATCTGTTCCAGAAATGCTTCTTCTTCTTTATCATGTCTAGCACATGCTAAGTGATCCACGGTTTATTAATATTTTGGTTGGTACGTCTGACAGTGAGAGGTACATGCACGTTAATAGCACACTGGGTTTTTGTCGAAAAGTCACACAAAGCCTCATCAACATCTTTGCAACAGTCGTCCAAAATACTGTTATTGATAAGTTTCTTCATAATTTCGGGGTAGTTGGCTTTGAAGAAGTTCCGTCTTAATAAGTGTTTGAGGCGCACAGCAGGTGGTCACTCTTCTCTATATGCGGATGGTATTCCACTTTCGTACATAGATTATCCTAATTACAGAAAATCAAGTCCAACAAAGGCTCTTCATCATTCCGCTTCCTTGTTATGCTGGACTCCAATTGATTTAGGTAGGTATTGGTATACACGTCTACAAACTCACCATACGATTTGTTGTAATCATTGACATCGGCATCATGTAATGGCCACTTTAGGTCCAGTAGTTTAAAATCACCCATAATCAACAAGCGAATACTCCCTTCAGATGCTTCCTTGATGGTTCTGAAAAGTTACCGATCACAGTTCTCAAAAGAGTAATGTGTTGGTCTGTATACGCTTGCCACAATAATTTCTAAATTATATTTTTTTAATTTTGACCTTCAACCTCTGTATATTGATTGAAAACTGGATGAAGAGTTCCTAGTATAGGTGTACCACAAAATGAGTATAACAAGTAAATAGCCACTCTCCTTAAGGATGAAAGGCTTGAGTAGAAAAACGTAAACTCCACCATAACGCTGTAGGGTACTATTGGTTTTTTGAATTGCTTAAAATTTTTGGAATGCCGCTTGCATTCTTAATAGTTAATTTTATTTCACCAGCATCAGTCCGAAGTTGCAGTTCCTCACGTAAGTTTTTTAAAAAGTCACGTTGGTATGGTGTCAAATCATTTTTAGCCACAGTATGAGAAGGTAATTTTTTTTGTTATTCATCAAGACATTTATTGCAGATTTTTTATGTGTAAGGACTACCTTCAGGGGTCGAGGTGTAGTACCCTGTTTACGTTTACCAGACAGATACCAGTGATAGGTGTTACAGAATTCGATATGTTCGAAAACAACTGCTGGACTTGGGGTCTCCAGTTTTAAGCTGACACTCAGTCACACCAAACATAATAACGTGAGCACTGCGTTTCTTTCTCTCTTATAATTCAAAGAGAATGCTCTCCATGTTATTACCTCAGCCTTGCTTGGTCTTGAGGCTCTCCACTTCAATTTTAAGTTGAGTAACCATATTCCTTAAGACCGGTAATTGACGTACTCCTATTTCACAGTCCGGGCACAAGTACTTTAGAGTTGGGGGCTGCAGAACCACCACTCTGCTCCGTCGCTAGCAACCCACTACACTTAAGACATATTTGTCTCTCACAACCGTAACACTTAATTTTGGGATTTTTATAATCAATTTTAGGTATGCATTTTTCACACTTCAAACAAACGGTCACTTTTGTTAACAGATATTGATGGTTATTTATCTTAATGTGCAATATACTTTATCGCGAAAGATATTGTGAAATAACACTGTCCCTACTGTTTTGATAGTTCATTTACGTAACGACGCAAAGTTCACTGTAAAACAACAAACTATACTATTTTTAACAATAAATTTCGAAAGACGATGAGAAAACACCAGTGCACTATTAGAAGTAGATGAAAAACATAGTCTTAAAATAATAAATATCAACCTGTCGGTGGACCGGGCTGTCCACCAACGACTGCGTGATATTTAGTGCAAGCGAGTTGCGGAAATATTAGGTATAAGTTTAGCGCTAAATGAAATTTGGAGGAGATAACTGAGCATCGGTACTGTCAGAAGTCAGAACGCAATATTATTTTAACTTATATATTTTTTTATATTGTTTTGAATAGTATAGTTTATGAAGATTAAATATAGCATAAACAAACAAATAAAAAAAAAAACAAAACAAATCTCACGCATTAAAAAATCAACAGTAATAACAAAACAATTCTGTATTGGAATGTACTCTGGAAGTTGAAACAGTGCGGGCGAATGCAACCGGAGAAACAATCGGCGCTTCGCCTGTCTTCCTCCCGCCCTCGGCCCGTCCTCCGCCTCTCAGTCCCCTCGGATACCTTATTAGTGACTTCCTCGCAGTGGAGGTCAACGCTGAAGCTTCGTGCCGCTACTCATAGTAATATATACACGAGGGCGGCGTTACGAGTCACGACACGTCTGCATATTGTTTGTCGTCTGCGTATTATTTGTCGTTTGCGTATTATTTGTCGTCTGCGTATTATTTGTCGTTTGCGTATTATTTGTCGTCTGCGTATTATTTGTCGTTTGCGTATTATTTGTCGTTTGCGTATTATTTGTCGTTTGCGTATTATTTGTCGTCTGCGTATTATTTGTCGTCTGCGTATTATTTGTCGTCTGCGTATTGTTTGTCGTCTGCGCACTCTCCGGCCGGAAATATACAAACTCGTAAGACTTTTTAACGAAATATATAAATATATATATTTTTTAAATGTTTAATATTAGTAAAAAAATATTAGAAATATAAGTATAATGTTTGAAAATATCTTTAAACATGTATAGCCATGTTAAGCTTATTTAAATTTATATAAATAAAGAATGAAAAATAAACCGATACGGGCAGGGATTCGAACCCGCGACTACTGGGAAACCGTCCCGTCGCTCTACCAACTGAGCTACCGTATGGCTAAGTATCGCTATCGTAAGCGATACGGTAGCTCAGTTGGTAGAGCGACGGGACGGTTTCCCAGTAGTCGCGGGTTCGAATCCCTGCCCGTATCGGTTTATTTTTCATTCTTTATTTATATAAAAATATAAGTATATTTTTATTAAGGTATACTTTAATGTAGGATATGTTTTTTTTTATAAAAACCAAATAAATAATAAAAACTTTAAGTCTGAGATCGAGACGGTAAATAATACCCAGGAGGCCGCGGGTCCTAAAACGGCCCGTATGGAGGCATCTTTAATTCATTTTGTGAATTATATGATAGCACATAAAGTATATTACTAAGTAAGACCATCATCATCGCCAATGTAATGTTATCTAATATTAATAAAGGCGACTGACCCTCTGCCGTCTGGAAGCTGTTGGGGAACGACTTATCAGTTCGCTCCCTCATGAAGACCCACTGGTGGTTCTCGTACTTGCACTCTATAATCTTGTTGTGCAAGTCCTTAATGGCTCTCGTATATTTCATTTGCGCGAAGGGTTGTGGCAGGCCGCCGACGTACAGGTAGCCCGTCGTCTTCTGAACCATCCTGAAACAAGCACAATAAACGGGTAAGGTTCCGTTTAAGAGAGAGAGGAACGTACCGGAGTCTCAAAGTCCAGAGTTAGACGACCTCACCCCTGCTTGTTCTCCTTGGAGAGGATCAGCTTGAAGTCGATGCTGTTGAGTTCGGAGGGCTTCCACTTCAGTATGTCGGGGCACGGACCGGCCTTGTAGGGCTGCGGGAGACAACACGCCACACTCACACTATACGGCTTCGGGAAACTACGCTCATTTTATTTATTATATATCCCGTCAAAATTTATTTTACAAACATTAGATCGGCTCGGAAGACTCAAATATAGCACTAGGCTTTTACACCTCAAACGACCGATATCCTCGATATATCTCGAATGTCGTGTTATTTCGTGTAACCGTATTTCGGTGTCGCGGAAGCCGAAATACGATCACCTCGGCTACTTTCGGTTCGCTCGTTAGACACGGATATTTAAAAATAGTAATCTAATGGAAGTGGCGTGGAAAAATAGTAATCTAATGGAAGTGGCGTGCTATGTGGAGCGTCACCTCTCCGGCCGGCTGGAAGATGAGTCCGTCCGGTTCGTGATGGAGGGTCTTGGCGAACTTCTCCTCCAGCAGCTGCTTCGTCACGGCCACGTCCCAGAACCGCTTGATGATCACGCTGAAGGGTTCTATCTCCTTCCTTATCAGACCGTCCTTTATCGCACGATATCTACGATCATTACGACGTGTGTTGATAACGAAAAACATCTCACAATATATTTAATGAAGTCTATCTATCTCTTAGTATTTCGAAGCGGACAAGCTGGAACCTTCAGCTTTCCCGTTACGAAATATAAACTGTATAACACATACAGTATTCATCTATAACACATACAGTATTCATCTATACATATACAGTAGTATTCATCTATAACACATACAGTATTCATCTATACATATACAGTAGTATTCATCTATAACACATAAAGAATTCATCTATACATATACAGTAGTATTTATCTATAACACATACAGTATTCATCTATACATATACAGTAGTATTCATCTATAACACATACAGTATTCATCTATACATATACAGTAGTATTCATCTATAACACATACAGTATTCATCTATACATATACAGTAGTATTTATCTATAACACATACTGTATTCATCTATACACAGTAGCGGCCCTCGACGGGCGCGGATGAAGGCGGTACCGAATCCCTGAAGATCGGGGTACGGGACCGAACTTATTCGAAGTAGGAGTGTAGCCTCCTTGTGGACCCAGGGATCACAAGGAAGTGTCATTTCGTAGGAAACCTCTTACCTCGGATTGATAATTTCTAGCTCGATACATTTAAGTCTCGTCGGGTAGAAGGGGTCCTTTCCTAGATTGATGTTTTCGAACCTCACTATGTCGTACACCAGATACCTCGGCTTGTCCACTCCGTTCACTTTGTCGATGACCAGTTCCTTAAACGAGTGTGTGACGTAATATAAATATATGTTTCTAATAATCAAACTCTATTCATTCGACTTACATATTATAAAATAGTTACGATAACGAGTATATCTCGTGAAGGAAGGGTCAGTACTTCATTCTACTGTACTAATAGGATCTAATCAAATATAATAATAATAACGATCTTTTAATATAATAAATGTCGTGGGATGACTAAAAATACTAGAATATGGATTTCTTACTTATGAAAGAATATTAAATTATCTCTCTGGTGATTTTAAGTATTATTATCTGCATTAAAACACTTCCCTTTGACTTCTCCCCTCGATAACTAAAGGAGAACGACTACAACCATAATACTATTGTGTGCTTTTAATTATTTAAAGTGGTTCGCTAATTGCTCAGCTTCTGGTTGAATTTAGCGAAGAGACAAACGTACTTTAACTAAGTACATAAGATCCAAGCCCCGAGCCTTCCGACATCGAGGAAACGATATCTACCTATTCAGTATGTTTGAAGCTATGCTCTAACCTACAGACGATATGTTTATAAATGTCCAGCAGTCTGCAGCCCCTTTTCTACGGTCGTAGCTATTTTATACAAAAACGATTTAATTATAACAATATAGACAATCGACGGACCCCATCCAGTAGAGTGTTCTGAAGATGTCTTCCTAACTTATTATGCGGGAAATATAAATGGTCTATCTTGAAGACGCAGTTGTCTCTGTCTATCATGTACACTTTGTCCTTGTCTTCGATCAACATCATGTATCTGAAATAAAACAAAACATGTCTCTTATGTTTACTTGATATCAAAGTGTAAATGTTTTCTTGTTGATTCTACAGACCCTACAGACACTCAAAATAAATATTGTTAGAAGTCAAACCCATTTACCCCTTGATTTTATCAGGTCCGGGAAAGATTTTTACGAACCTTTGTTTTTTACAGTGCACATTTTTTTTGTTAATAACGTTCAAAATTATGTTTTCATCATCCTCCTACCCTGTTCCCATTATTTGGGGTCGGCGCAGTATGTATTTTTCTTCCATTCATGTCTATCAGCCGTCAACTCCTCACCCACGCCTTTCAAACACATGTCATTCATCGCACAATCCATCCATCTCTTTTTGGGCCGTCCTCTACCTTTGTATCCTTCCACACGCAGATCTAATACTCTTTTCACAACCTGTCTTTCGTCCCTCCGCATTACATGTCCATACCATGCTAATCGTCTTCCTCTCATCTTATCGGTCACTGGTGCTACTTTCATGCTTCCTCTTATATACTCATTTCGTATCTTGTCCATTCTCTTAACTCCACACATCCATCGCAACATCCGCATTTCATTTGCATGCAATCTCCAGGTTAGCATTCCGATCCATACATGACGACAGGTCTGATAATTGTTTTATATATTTTCCCCTTCAATTTCTATGGGCATTCGGGGATCACAAGTTACACCTGTGACCTGTCGCCATTTCATCCATCCTGAGCTGATCCTGTGTTCCACAGCGCGGTCTATATCTCCATCCCCCTGCAAGAGTGAACCGAGGTACTTAAAATCCGAGCAAGTATGCAGTGCTACGCCATCTAACATGATAGCAACAGGACCGGATAATCCGCCAAAGTCACAGAACAAATACTCTGTTTTTGTTCTGCTGATCCTTAGGCCAAAATTCTCCAGTTTCTGTTGCCATAACGCTAGTCTACTCTGTTTCTCGAGTCCATCTTCACCAACGAGAACGATGTCGTCGGCGAATAGCATGCACCAGGGTGCCTCTTCCTGGATGTCTGACGTCAAGGCGTCCATAATCAACAGGAAAAGGTAGGGGCTTAGAGCTGACCCTTGGTGCAAGCCTACAGCCACACCGAATTCATCGGTATTGCCAGCGGACGACCGAACGTGTGTACATGATGAAATGTACATAGCACGAATCAGCTCCACATACTTACCTGGCACTCTTTTCTCTTTCAAGGTCCACCACAAAACCTCTCGGGGTACACGGTCGTATGCCTTTTCTAGGTCTATGAACACCATATGCAAGTTTTTGTGAACCCGTCTGTATTTTTCGCATAATTGGCGAAGAGCGAAAATGGCATCCGTAGTCCCTCGGCCCGGCATGAACCCGAATTAGTTTTGGGTAATTTCACTCTCTTCTCTTATTCTTTTCTCAAGTATTTTTTCCCACACTTTCATCATATGTGACATAAGCTTTATGTCTCGGTAGTTATTGCAATCCTGAACATCACCCTTGTTTTTAAAGATGGGCACTAGCGTACTACTGCACCATTCATCCGGTATCGTGTTCTCGTGCAGCAACTTACCAAAGAATAAAGTCAGCCACCTCCTTCAATCCGCATCACACAATTTCCACACTTCGACTGGTATTTCATCTGGTCCCACCGCTCTTCCATTCTTCATACTCTTTACGGCCATTTTCATTTCTTCCTCACAAATTTCCCTCACTAGACCTATGTTTAAGGGCGGATCTTCTAATACTCTGTCCCAATCATTTTCTTCATTCATCAGCCTTTCGAAGTATCCCTTCCAGCGATCTTTTATCTCCTCCCCATTCATCAATACCCTTCCACTATCGTCTTTTATGCACTTAATATGTGAAATGTCTCTCGCATTCTTCTGCCGTGCTTTAGCTAATTTAAAGAGTCGTTTTTGGCCTTCAGGGCACTCTAGCGACTTGTAAATGTCGTTTTGGTTCGCAGCCTTTGAGGTCGCAACAACTCTTCTAGCTATTTTCTTGCATTATTTATACTTCTTTTTCTTATCGTCTTTTAATCGTTCGTCTCCTACTTCCACACTCTGCCACTCTTTGAATGCTTTCTTCTTCTCTTTCAATGCTTCTTGGACGTCTTCATTCCACCACCATGTATCTTTATCTATGGTTCCTTTACCCTTAGACTGTCCTAGAACTTCCTTCGCTACACTTCGGATACACTTTGCCATTTCATTCCAACACTCATTCACACTTTTTTCTTTCATATCCTTCATTTCCACCATATTGTCAACTACTTGCTTCCTAAACTCACATGCATACTGATCTTTTCCTAGCAAATGCCACTTTATTTTGGGTGGGGGGCGGTTCTGGTGTTTACTGGCAAGGACTCAAAATTATGTTTTATTTTTTATAAATTTCCACAAGGTTCAAAATTATGTTTTAATTTTTATAAAATTCCACATGAGATGGAATTAAATTTAAAAGACAAATACATATCGAACACACCGGCTCCGTATATTGTACCAGTAGAGCTAATACACACTACCATCTTGACAATTTCTCATAGATTATTATAAATATGTAGTATGATAAAATGGTTAATATCAAAGTCGCTCGTAACTGTATTAATTATCTACAATTTAAAACTTGCCACATGTATTTTAAAACGTTTTGTAACAAATACCTAACTCCGTCCGCCTTCCAGGACACTTGATAGGGTTTATCCTTAATGAATGCTATGTTTCTTTTGTCCATGGACACCGGCTGTGCTCCGGGGAAGTTGTTGGATTTCCATTTGCAGAACTCCTTCACCTTGTGACGTATCTCACCCACTCTGGGCATCTCGTTGAATAAAGTCACTTTATCGCTAGCGATCATGAACTGCTTGTTTATAAATCGCTTCTCCTTCCCGTGTTTGTGACTGAAATAATAAGAACACTTTTTTATGTGTCACTAAAAAATCTAATAGGAGAAGGTAAAAGTCCTAAAGGTTTAGTATATTTTAATATATGTAAACATGGGTGATAATATATAGAATACATTTATATATGTCCATAAGTAATTGGTTATCAAATCTTTTCAACAACGAAAAATGAATAGGTTCCTTCATCAAAGAACCTTTTGTGCATTTTTAACTGTTTCTTTTTTCTTTTTTTTTATGTTTTGTGTGCAATAAAGTATTAAATAAATAAATAAATAAAGAAGTAACGTATCAGAACTATCCGAGTCTCTATCGGGCACCGAGTATTCCGCCCTCGTGTGACGACTTGGGGTCCAATGATTAGCACCGTGACGCGGCGGTCAGATGCTGACCACATCGGAAATGACTCCTCGGTTCGGACGACAAATGAGAAAGCCGATCTACTTGGCCTTCTTTCAGCCTCTAAATCGAATTCTGACGATCATGGATATACACCGCCTACAGGGTTCAGAGTTCAAAGTTTATTGTCGGACTTAGTGTTCTGGCAAAAATTCATACGACGATTTCTAATTTGACACGAGGCGCTATGAGCTTTCCGAGAGTTTATGGAATATAAAAGAAATATTAAACTTTAGTTTTTTTTTATACAATCTAGGTCAATGCTTGACTACATTCCACCTGATGGTGAGTGGAATGTAGTCTTAAGTGGTAAGGCGCATTATCCTAGCAATATAGTCACTCTTCTCTTGAAGACACCCACATTGTATTCGCTTGGAAATACCGACGCAGACAAGCTGTTCCTGTCCTTCGCTGTACGAAGTAAAAAAGACGAAACAAAAATGCTTCGTTCAGACAGGTGGAATGTCCACAACAAAAGGATGGATATCTGCCGTGCGTCGTAACGTCCGGTGATGGAAGGGGCCGAGGGAAAAGTCTCTTCGCTCGCCTCTCAATTGAGTCCAGAACTGCAAGATGAGACTTTGCGGCACCAGCAAATATGTGACCACAGTACTCTACACACGACCGGATCTGTGCTTTGTATAAAATAAGAAGCTGTCCCGCTGTAAAGTACTGCCGGACCTTCACAAGAACGGCAAGCCTTGCTGCTGCTGCTCTTGCTTTGGACTCAATGAACCGACCAAAGTTGAGGTTCGAGGAAATCTCTAAGTCTTACAACTGAAGCCGGTCACTGTATTCATAAGGATACATTCTGTAAAGTAGGAGCAAATTTAAAAGAGCTCCTTTTAGCGGTGAACAGACACGTCAGCGTTTTGGTGGCGTTGAATTGAACAAGATTGACATTGCTCCATGCGGAGACTGCCTGAAGTTTTTCACTCAAACGTTGCACCATGGTTTCTCTTTCAGACTATACTTAATCTCTACTAACCCGAGTACTCGGCACATATCTTTTTACAACTGTGCTGTCGTCTGCATACCCATAGATACCGGGCTTTAACAGATCCTTACTGTGCAGCAGAAAAAGAGTTGCAGAAAGAACGGACCCTTGAGGCACTCCGGCATTTATTGTCAAGGGTTCCGAGGAACACCCGTCGACAGCTACTCGAAGAGATCTTTGGCTCAGAAAGTACGTTATCCAGCCGATGAGACCAGAAGATATACCGTACGTTGAAAGCTTGCTTATAAGGCTCGCATGCCAGACCCTGTCAAATGACCTTGAAACGTCCAGAGAGACGACGACCGCTTCTCCGTTCCTTTCGATGGCCTCGCCTATATAGTGTGTAGCATACACTAGGTCCCCGGTAGACCTATTACGGAGAAACCCGTGCTGTCGGTGACTGAGGAGATCGTTACAAATTAGGTATGCTAGAAGGCGCGAGTTCAATACACGCTCCACAATCTTGCAGAGTATGGAGGTGATTGAAATTGCTCTGTGTTGAAAGATTGAAAGTGTTCTGTGGCACGGCTGCCTTTCTTGGGCACGGCTTGCACATTGGCAAGCTTCCTGGATTTCGGCACTATTCCAGTCTTGAAAAAGAGGCGATACAGACGTGTCAGTAGAGGAGACAACTCAGTTGCGCATGTCTTGAGCAGAATAGCTGATATACCATCAGGACCACTGGCTTTATCCACATCTAAACGACACAATGTTCTCCATACCGCTTTGTTCGTGATGCGAATTTAAGGCATCGATATACCGCAGTAAGGAAGATGTGCTGGAGAAGCATTGCCAGTGTCTAGATGCAAATTTTCAGCAAACATAGAAGCAAATACATTCGCTTTATCTGTTTGCTAAGAGTCTTTCGCCATTCTTAGCGATTCGATGGAAACAAGCCTTCCGCAATGCCTTTTTATAGGACTTGGCAGCTTGGTTAAGGGCTCTCTTCTTTGAACTAACATCCTGAGTTTTGCGGCTTCGAGCATCAGCCCAAATGAGGTATGCCCAATGTTTTCGGTCTTGAGCATGACCACATTCGGCATTAAACCATGGGCGAGCTTTGCCACCGATTAGTACGTCAAAATGAATGAAACGTGGTAAAATGAATAAAATACTCCATTGCCTGATGCACCACATCGGTTATAGCATCCGCGCAACTCGACGGATCCAAAGAAGAGAAGCAGACCTGCCGCTAAGGATAAGACGCAAAAAAGTGCCGCATCTCATCCCAATTTGCTGACTGGTATTTCCATATGCCTCACACCATGAGGATTGAAAGTTGGTGAAGAATATGTAAACACATATTTCACCAGACAGTGATCGGAGGTTCCCAAGGGGGAGGTGAATTCTACACCATACCTGTCCGGATCAGTTGTAAGCAGAAGGTCCAGGCAATTGGCTTTATGGCCTACTACATCTGGTACTCTTGTCGCTTGCCTCATCAGCTGAAAGAGATTCAAGAACTACGCAAAGTTTCGCGTTTATCTTCCAGCATGGTGGGTTTTCTGGTACGGGAACAGCCAGTCCTGATGACAGGCATTAAAGTCCCCCAGAAAGACGAGCTGCGCTAAAGAGTACTGATGCAGAGCCATATCAGCAGCCTCACCAAGACCCCCAAATAATCTAGTTGTCTCCTGGTAACCGCTGTGCGAACAGTAGACACAGGAATACAGGATTTTTTCGTTTCCTGTGTCTACTAAAACCCATAGAAAAGAAAAAGTGGGGTCTTCAAGGTGACAAAGACGCTGGATACAGAGTTCGTTCCGGGCGTACACGCAGACTCCGGCACGTGAGCGAAAGTTGTGTTCTAACGTGTATCCAGGATAATCCAGGTGCTCAAAGGACATTGTATTTGCGTCTCCGTCAAAAAGAACAGGTGCGGGTGCTGTCTCCAGGTGGTAATAGACAGCTTAGATATTAGAGTGCAAGCCCCTGATATTACTGATGTGCACTTAAAATGAGGAAGAGTGTAACCGCTGTAAAAACTTATTCTTTTGTCTTTCTTCACGTACGTATTGAGCCCGACGTCGAAGTTGGTTAAGTTATGCTACTGGGAGGCTAGCCTGGAGAATGCGGGGACGCCCGAACACTCCCAGGGATCGCCATCGGGCCTCCTAGTCTGGTTGCCAACCAGCACGATGGAGCCATCCTGGGATTTTTCGCAGCTGGCGGGGCAGCCTTTCGTGGGTGGCTAACCCACTAATTTGGCCCCCAACTGTCTGCGGACGGCTAGCGGAAA
This sequence comes from Napeogenes sylphis, assembly GCA_959347405.1. Taxonomy (NCBI): domain Eukaryota; kingdom Metazoa; phylum Arthropoda; class Insecta; order Lepidoptera; family Nymphalidae; genus Napeogenes; species Napeogenes sylphis. The sequence continues at coordinate 30,745,924 of OY365786.1, forward strand.
GCCGTCGCTTCGGAATCCGCTACCCTCCTCGACTAGACACCCGACAAAACAAACAAACAAACAACTCGACGTCAAACCGGTTCGCCAACGCATCGCAGCTGTTCAGACCCATTTCCCATAAACGGCTTCATCGAGCAACGTGCCGGAACACGATTAGGACGATTTGCGTCACGACTTTGCCCGATGGGTGATAACTTTGCCGGCGACCCGATGTTATGGTCTACCTTCTTGCTGCATATCAAAGAAACTCATCTTACTTTCATCATCATCATCATCTTTAGTCTTCCGTCGAGACTACTCTATGGCAGGACGTGGAATGCGACAAACCGAGTGCCAGAAAGACATAATTTAGCGCGTTCACCAATGAAAACAAAACCACATTCGTCGGATGACCGCTCTTCAAAATCTTACTCCTCAATACCACGCTGAGTATGGAAGTAACGTATCCGGACATCTCGAGCGATTATCAGTTTCGCAGTTACAAATCACAAAGAAACTGGAAGCGAGAGCGAGGCCGCACTTCACAGCAGACCAAAAAAAAATTCAGGGGACACCGCCCGCCCTCGCGTTCCGTTGTCATTCATCTCTAGCCAGGAGGTCCCAGTATCATCTTTCGAGGGTGCCTGCGACCAGCGACGAGAGACTCCAGTCGTCGCAGACCCAGTTCTTCGTGAAAGGCTTGATAGTTTGCCGTTTAGGATGGGTATTGCATTCATTTGCGTCTTCCATCGTATTTACCACATACAATATATATACCGTAGCCGGTCCCAATATTATAAGAATAATTATTCCTCTACAATGTGTCGGCGCTTAGGTGTTTGTTGGTTGATTGTCCAATATTGATTGAACATAGACAATTGAGGTGTGAGAGTTAGGAATCACAGTTATGAACCTGAAGTGATCGGGAGCTATTCAAATTGATTAACAACTAAATTTATTATGTTAATCTGTATTTAAAAATAAATGTGAAGCTATAAAAGTAAATTATTAAATGAATTTTACTTTTATTATAATAAATTTGCTAGTTCTGTCAAAGAGGTTAGAATGTGTTAGTATAGTGCATGTATAAAATTTAAAAAATATATTTTCAATGTTAGTTTAATAATTTATTAAACAGTAATGTATGGAACATACTTGTTCTTGGTGTCACTCTGCGAGTACCCGGCTGTGTCTCTGTCATCGTCATCATAATCAATTTCGTCTTCTGCACAAAAATATCAGGGTACAAGATAAAAACGTAATAACACAATAATTAATTATTTATCGCACTTATAGTTAAAAGTAAGAGAAATCAAAATGTTTTCTAGTTATAAAATTAGTAGAGAACATGTACCAGCAAAAATTCTCTATCAAAATATATTCTTTTGCATAATAGATAAATACAGATTATTATGTTAAATGTTACTTTTAAGGATCACAATGTGATGATAAGTTGTCAGAACCTTTCCTAAGTATTGATCTATAATGTAGTCCAGCATGTAGTTCCTGAGATTAGCAAATTCAAAAGGAAACAAAAGAAAACTAACCATCGCACCAATCTGGTCTTGGAGGTGCCTGGATTTGAATTTGATCCTCGTCATATCTTTTTATCAATTCATCAATGTAGTCCTGTTTGTAAATACCGGGAGGTCTGGAAGATTGTTAATGTAGCTTAGAAATCATAAGCTCTTTTAAAATATAGAATTATAAATTATATCAAGTTAAAATAGTGTTTAGCCAAGACTCAAGAGTAAATTAGACCAACTAATAATTCAACCTTTTAGAAGCAAATTCATAGAGTGCAGTGTCTAAGCCGAGATCCTCTTCCTTCACCATGTACGCAGAAAGCAGGAAACCGGTTCGGTTGAACCCATGTGTGCAATGGACACCAATTAATTCATCTGGCTTCTCATTTATAAATTTATTTACTACATCAATAAATTTACTGAAATTATTTAGGAATATTAATGTTTTGCATTCAATTCTTTCTATTATAAAAAATAATTATTAAAACAATATACTCTGTTTGAGATTGCGAGGGTGTCTCCCCATGACCACGGCATGATAGTTTAACATATTGGCAGCGTCTGTCTGTTATTTCTGTTTTGTCATAAAACCGACTCGTATTCGTCAGATCTATCCATAAGCCTATTTTTTTCTAAAATATCAACACATCAGAAACATTACAATTCATACTAAAAGTTGTTGTCAGATGTTCTTTTGTAGTGAATACTATATAACTTACCTTGATGTTTTTTACGTAGTCAAAAAGCGTTGATGGTGTAAACCGATATTGATCAGGCACTTTAGGGTCAAACTTAGAACTTAAAGGCGTTTTAAATGCAATAAATTGCCTAAAAATTGGTTGTTCACATATATTAGGACACTTGAGCCACCGATTCGGGAGCTCGTCCGACATAATTTATAAAATAAAATTATAACTTATATGGCAGACCAATGATTTCTTACAGTATAGACTAATATATTTTTAAATTCATATCATTTTATATCATTTCCTTTATTTCAATTTGTAAACTGCACCGTAATTAAAATTAGAAAATAATGGATAGAAACAAGAAAATGAATTTGACATATGAACGTTATGGTTTATGGTAATATAGTCTGATAAAACTAATTGTAGAAAATAAGTGTTTACCACAGACTGAAAACTCGAAACACCATGACTTATTTAACGACCTTACTTTTAAACAAAGTATAATAATATAAACTAAAAATGTACTCGGAATATGCAAAATGCCTACATAAACTTGATATTATTATATATTTTAATTTATTCTGTAATTGGTTTAACTATAATTTCATTTATTTAAATCCGTCTTGTCTCCAACTTTGAGCAAGTCAGATGTAGCTATGTAAATTAGTTATACTTATTAAATATTAAGTCAAGAATTTGTATTATTTTGGATCCTCCAGTTGTTCATTCATTGTTGTTGTTCCTCCAGTTGTTGATTCTGAAGTTGCTTCCATTTAATTCCTAAGTTATTCCTTATAATTTTCCAAGATCTTCCATCCACTTCAATCTGGGACCCCTAGGTTAGATAATCATAGGAGAAATCAAAAAATTGGGCAGGTATGCGTAATGCTTTAATAAATAATTTCGCTGACCAGAGAGATGAGACCTCATTATATAACGATTTACCTCTATTAGTTCAAGGTTCAGCAACACCTCAGGAGTATTATGAAAAATGTTAACACTTATTTAGCACTATATAATTATAGTCAGTCCTTTGTCAGTTTGCATGACACCTAGCACAGTAGATTCAAAACGAAAATTGTATCAAAAATTAACTTTAAAATCTTTTTTCGTGGTCTTCGCGATCCTCTAGGATCTAGAATATGGTGCATGCGACCTGACACAATTCAAAAAGTTTTAGAATTTGTTCATTAAGAGATGAATACATTATATTTACAGCAGTTTAACGAAAATATTCCTGAAAAGAGATCACAGCCTAATCATCAGGTCAGTATAACTCCTAAATTTTCTTTTGGCTATATGCAACCATCTTTTTCAATGGGAGCCTCACGACCATTTTGCACCCCCTAAACCTCTTAGTATGCAAGGTTATTCACGTCAAATAGTTCCACAAAATCAACTTGTACCGATCTGGCGTTCTCAGGCACCTCAATACCGTGGGCCTACGAGAACTCAACAGATATTTGGTGCCCCTCCACCAAATTATAGAGCCCAGAGTAATGTATTTAAAATTGCACCCTCGAAAAATGTACTTTTAATAATAATAATTCACCACAGACCGTGAGTGGTATAAGCCACTATGTATCGAAACAAATAATTAATCGCCAACCCTGGGCAATCCCAGGGTTGGAGACAGATTGCCTAATTAGGCAATCTGTCTCCTTCAAATTATTTTAAAACTAGAGAAGTAAATTTGAATGAGTCTTCGACCGCTATATTTATTTATTTATTTATTTAATCTTTATTGCCCAAAATAAAAGTGGAACAATAGGCGGACTTAATGCAACAAGACATTCTCTACCAGTCAACCGGAGGAAAAAACATTATAACATGAACAATAAGGCGGTAAAAATAGAATAATCGAATTTATACTTAATTTACATTACTATTGTAGTTATAATATTCATTATATCCAAACATACACATATATATATATATATATATATACATACTGCACGTTTAATGAATCACCGCACTTTCTACTGGCCGCAACGAATGCCGAAATAATAATGAGCCAAGTACAGCCGCGCCGCTCTTTTTATACACTTATTTTATTGAATGTCTTATTCGGCCTCTCCTGACGTGGAGTCGTCCTCGACGACATTTGATGAACAGGCTTCGTTGATGATTTCTGGAGTACTGATGTCATAACAATCAAGTAGCGGCATTGACAATGGCCTGGCTAGGCCCATCTACTGGGTTATCCTGTTCCATCTCATCAGCATCATCTATGGATTAAATATTGTTTAAGAAACTCATGTTTTTAAAATATTTCAGCCGCATACACCGTCCCGACACATGTACAACATACAAGGCGCCATTGTATGCCACACAAATATCGGAACTGAATACACAACCCAAGTAACTTAACATAAATCATTACAGGCACATATGGTATGTAACATCTTTCAACTCGGGAATCATTCAACTCTACATGTCTTCCGAATTACATGGGAATTCAGGTATCACAAAAAGAATACATGTCTTCCGAATTACATGGGAATTCAGGTATCACAAAAAGAATACATGTCTTCCGAATTACATGGTAATTCAGGTATCACATAAAGAATACATGTCTTCCGAATTACATGGTAATTCAGGTATCACAAAAAACTACATGTCTTCCGAATTACATGGTAATTCAGGTATCACATAAATAATACATAAGCTCGACAAGAACCATCGTTCCAATACTTACAATTGAAGAACGAAGCACAAGACTCGGGGCACCACTCGCCCCTCCACGGTACCATATACTGTGCTGCAGCCTGGGTTGTTTTCCCGTAACCACCAGCCAAGAGCCAGCTACGAGCTTCAACTCGTAGCGACCACCAGGCAGCACTTTTGTGACCCGGTAAGGTCCTCGCATCCTAGGATCTAACTTGCCAATGGATTGCGAATACTTAATAACAAAGGCGAAATCACCGACAATATACTGCTTTGGAATCTGGCGTTTCTGATTAACACCATCATCTTGTCTTCGTCTGTTACAGTCAAGCAACTCATTACGAACTACATAACGGTTAGAGTCTAACTGTCCTTCCTGCAGTTTTACTATCAGATTACGAACTTCGTCATCAGCGGACTGTGCAATTTGTGCCCATTTCGTGGACGCGATATTTGATTTACAATGGCTGGGGGGTTACGACTCAAGTAATCAATGTGTGGCATCATGACACCTTGCCTATACTCTATTACAAAATCAAAATCTTGGAGATATAACCACCATCGGGCCATACGAGGCAATAAATCTTTTTTTCGTTCCGTGGATTTAAGAGCGTTGCAATCCGTAACCAATTTAAATTTCCGACCAATGAGATAATGTATGTAGATACCTTCTAGAGACGACGACTTAAAATTTTCCGTCGTATATAGCGTAGCGATTTATTATTTACTAGCTTTTGCCCGCGGCTTCGCACGCCTTAAATTCGTAGTAAAACAATTCCCACTTCAGAGTTCAGAGTTCAACCAGCGTTTGGATTGTAAGCACAAACAAAAGTGTTTGTTTACGACTTCGCATTATAAAATCTTGAAATTATCAGTGGTTCTCTGATATACTAAGCATGTTATAATACATATAAACCTTCCTCTTGCATCACTCTATCTATTAAAAAAAACTGCATCAAAATCCGTTGTGTAGTTTTAAAGATCTAAACATACATACAGATATAGGGACAGACGGGGGAAGCGACTTTGCTTTAATATGTAACTTGCTGTGCGTGCAATAGGGAACATGCAAAAAATTTAAAATGGTTCCAAATATTTTTTTTTCGATTACTTATTATCATCTTTTTATAATAAAACCATTTTTTTTAATTTACTAACCATTTAAGGCCATAAAATAATTTATGAAAAGTGTAAATTAAGGGAGCGAAATTCAAAATTCCAAAACGCGCCACCATTGGTCGAAAGGAAATGTGACGTCATTTGACACGCCATTCAAATTATCGGTGTTACTGAGAAAAATAAATCATTTAAACCTATATTTTCGTGCTTTAAGTTTTTATTAAATGATACAATCGTTTAGGTAATTTTAAAAACATTTTTCAATCCTACAACCCTAACAAAACCTACAAACTCTTTTTCAATAGCATTTAGCATGTTACTACACATTACATTTTTAAAATGTTTCTTCCTCTGAATCATTTTCCACTTCACTTGACTCAGATAAATAACTTGGTTGATAATCAGCAGATATAGAAGATATAAGATGCTATAGAAGTATTATCAGCTGTGTTTTTGGTAAACAATTTTCTTTTTAAAACAGATAGTTTTACTGGTAAAACTGTTGTGTACCAATGTTGTGTGTTGTTAGAGGAAATGGTGACAATGCTACATTTTGTTTTTCAGCAGGTATATTTACATTGACACCTTTACTTCCATACTTCGGGTTAATATTAACTTGCACAGCTTAGTCACTTGGTAATTTATCTTCAATATGCGAAAAGCAAGGCTCTGCCTTATGATCATCACATTCAATAGGAGAAGTACTGAGTCCAGGCTGATTAATATCACAGACATTTGTATGGGCAGTACTAAGACTTACTTAGAGTATATCACTTCTTTATGAAGGTCATCATTTTTTAAACACTACTTTTGATAACTAACTCTAAAAAGGCTTCATTAACCAATGTCAACCTTTGCCTTTTGACTATGCACATTCATGAGAATATTCTCTCAGCTGGTGTTTTTGCCACAAAAATATACGAGGCACAACTCTTTTCTTCAAACTTAGATTACATTTTTCTCCTTGTTGTTTCGTTATAAATATTATAATCTATACAATTGGCTGTATCTTCCTTAACCTGAAATAAATCAACATAATAAAAATTTCGTAAAACCAAAAAAAGAATACGGTTTTTATAGAAATTTATACTGAACTTTTGTAAGCTAGGGTAGGGTTTTTAAACTCAAATTTTCTAATGTTCTATACTTACTATATATTTAAACTATTAGATGAAACTTATTATAAATAAAGTATACTTACGTTAAATTGATCTCCACAACAATATAAACACGATTTAGGACATATATTATCCCTTCTAATTATCATACACCATTGTTTTTGTATTTTCGCATCTGTTGGAATACAAAAACACTTAGTCGGGTGTTTTTCTAATACTATTTTTGCACTCCGGTACTATACAATATTTGTAAGATGATTTTTATCTTCTTCCATGACTTGTAAAGCAATTACAACTTAAAATATATATGAAGTAACTAAAAAGTTCATAGTAAACATTCACTGGACGTGTCATCGTGACGTCACGCAAAGCGCGCGCAAAATGACGGCGTTTGAACGGCTCAAATTTACTCAATGTTTTAATTTTTAATTTGAAAAAGAACTAGAATCTTTTCAAACCTATTTATATTTTTTTCTACGATATAGAGAGGTAAATGATTAAGTTACATCAAAAAAAAATTACATGAATGTTCCCCATTTCGTACGCGTAGTTTTCGATTTTGATAAAAAGTACTCTTTGTGCTTACTAATGTATGTAAAAACTATAAACCTTCAAACCGGTAAGAAGCAATGGTACGACCATAAGAGATTATTAACTTCTTTAATTGTTAACATAATAATAAAAAAAAAACAAAACATGAAGTGAATCCCATGAAAATATATTGAGAAAAACTGCATCCACATCGACTAATCCGTTTCTGACAAAATGAAAAAAACATTGTTTTGGGTTCTCTTGCTTATATAAAGGTCCCCCTGTATGAATTAAAAAAAAAAATTATTCGTCTTGTGTGCACAACTAAAAGACAAACAGATAAACAGACAAAGACTTTAAAAATGCTGAAAATGGATTCTGTTAGTTATTACTTGACATCCTGGTATATTTTTTTAAATATTTTTATTGTACAAAGACTATTCCTCTACAGATTTATTACATGTCTAGAATAAGATTTTCATGGTACCTATTACGTAATTGACATAAATACTCATAACTTTTTTATTTCTTAACCGATTTAGATGAAATAAACACTAAATGTTCAGTGAAAACTTTTATAATAAATTCCTGAATAATAAAAACCTCATTCAAATTGGTTTAGCCGTTTCTGAGATTAGCGTGCACAAACATACAGACATACAGACATACAGACAAACAGACAAACAGACAAACAGACAAACAGACAAACTGAAAAACCATTGTTTTGGGTTCTCTTGCTCTTATAAAGCCCCCCTGTGAAGTTTTTTTTTTTTTGATTCCATGTACAGGAATGGCTCAGTGACGATTTTATTATATGTATAGATCAGATATTATGTTGTACCTATATATAGTAGTTTATGTATTTATTATAGTTCATAGTATATTTAGTATATTGTAAATAAGGTATATGTTTAAGTTTGTTAATTTATGATATTCTAGTTTGTATATGCATTATATTTTTTTAGATCCTTAGTCATAGTTTTGGATTTTATATTTTTTTATTTTCTGTATTGTACCCTTGTAGTTCTTATTTTTCTGTATAATGTTTCGGTTGACTGGTAGAGAATGCTTTAGCATTAAGTCCGCCAATTGTATAATTTTGTACAATAAAGTTTAAATAAATAAATAAATAAATAAATAATGGCGACAGTGTTGTAGAGCTAGTTACATAGAACTACTATATGGAAACCGCCTACGTTGAGTTTCTGTAATATTATATTTAATAAAGTAATTTGTCGATAAAGCATTTGCATTGTATTCCCATGAGTTTTAATAATTAATATTATTTGTAAGAACGATCATTCCATGTTCCCACATCGAGGTGGAATCATCGTTCATAGGGTTAATTTGTAATAAGTTTAAATTTAATTAAAGTTAATTTCTTAAATCATTTCGGTTTTTTTTCAATCCTCTGTCTGTCGCAAACGTAATTGGCGCAGTCGGTAGGATATTCGCGGGAGACTTCAAGGGCATATCTTACATCGATAATCGCGTCGCGAGTCACCCGGGTTGGCTATCAAGCACCGTTCCGGATATCCTGAATCTACGGACCTGCAGCAGACCAGGGGAGGAATCTCAAAATCGATTCGAAGAGAAAACCAGAAATGCTGTATGTATGTAAGTACACTTGAATTATTCTCGTGTTGCTCCTTTGAATCTTAAACTTCAAGATTTATCACCCCAGAGCCTTTAGTTCGCGGGAGCCTGAATCGCTCCAGGCCCGCAGACAGTTAACGGATAGTAATAGAGATATTATAGGATTAGGCAATTTAAAATTAAATAATTTAGGAGTACAAATTAAATCAAAGCCAGTAATAATGACGCAATATAGCTCAGACGATATTTTCAAAGTCCTCCGCTTAATCCCGGAATTTGACGGAAATCCAAATATCCTTACTCGTTTTATAAAAATATGCGATTCGTTGGCTACACAATACCTTAATGATAATCCTAGTAGCGAGTTTTCCAATTTATGTTTGTTAAATGGAATTTTAAATAAAATAACAGGGACAGCCGCATGCACTATAAATGCAAACGGTATACCAGAAAACTGGCTAGGTATACGAACAGCCCTCATAAATAACTTCTCGGATCAACGTGATGAGAGCGTATTATATAATGACCTTTCTATAGCAAGTCAAGGTAATCGTACCCCGCAAGAGTTTTACAATCATTGCCAAACTTTATTTAGCACCATTATGACGTACGTAACTTTGCATGAAAGTTTGCCCACCACAGTCCAAGCGAAACGAGAGCTTTACAAAAAAGTTACCATGCAAGCATATGTACGGGGTTTAAAAGAACCGTTAGGGTCGCGCATACGATGCATGCGCCCAGATACGATAGAGAAAGCTCTCGAGTTCGTTCAAGAGGAGCTTAACGTAATGTATTTACAACAACGCGACTCCCATAAAATTCAGACGACCCCTAAACCGACTCAATCATTACAACCAACATCATTCACTCATACAAAACCTCATAATAACCCTGTACCTAACTGGCCGGCTCCATTAAATCAGCGCCCTATGGGACCTCCACCGCAACCCTTTAAATTCTCGGTAACCGGATATAATCAACCACGCATGCTTACTAACACACAAAGGATGTTCGCTGCACCTCCACCAAATTATAGACCTCGTAGTAACATTTTTAGATTACCACCCCGAAATAACCCACCTCAAGGTCCTCCACCTATGAGTGGTGTCCAACATTTTACACCAAAACCTCTATCCTTGAATAATCCCATGAATTATTTTAAATCACGAGAAATGAATGTAAACGAATGTGCGGCATATGACGATTCATATTACAATTATTGTTATCAGCCGGAGTACAATTACTATAGTGATTATTACGATACTGACTTTACGCCCGGATTTTCTCATGAGTTAAATATTACTTCTGACAATAATTCTTTTGACTCTGAAATTCAAATAACTGAAACTGAGCAAGACCAGCAGGATTTTCGGGAGACTTCGAAATCACAAAAACAAAAATAGAATTAAATCTTCAAATACAGAGACAGCTTCCGTACATACAAATAGAAAATCCTCATTTAAAATTTTTAATAGATACCGGTGCTAATCAATCTTTTATTAGTCCCGAAGCCGTCGAGAAATACTTCGCTCAATTCCCATTAAAATTTGATCCTTTTGAAGTAACCAACATACACGCGACGAGTAGGAACAATTATTCTATTACGTTGCCATGCTTCGCAGAATTCAGTGACGCCAGCAATATGAAGTTATTCGTATATCATTTTCATGAATACTTTGACGGATTAATAGGTTTAGATTTATTGAGTAAATGGGAAGCTCGTATAGATTTAAAAGACCGAAAATTGCTTACAAAAAACGCATCTAACCCGATTAAAATGTATAACTCGTGTAATGTAAACTTATACGAAGACGTAATTCCCGCGGAAACTTCTAAAATTATTCGTGTTCCCGTAGATATTTCTGCTAAGGTGATGCTTTTATTAGAGAACAAATACTGTGCAATTGCACTATCCATGAGTGCATTACTTCTGTAAAAAATAATCGTTGCTATTTAGAAATCGAAAACCCGACACCGAATGATATTATATTCTCACTCGATCGTCCGGCTCACGCGGATTTATTTAACGCTGAGTGCACGAGTACTCAACAACTAAAGACTCTCACACAAGATGTTATTTCACGTTTACGTACGGACCATTTAAACCCGGAGGATAAGGCTAACCTCGTAGCTCTTTGCTCCCGGTATTCTGACGTATTTTACATAGATGGTGAACAATTAACTTTTACAAATAAAATTAAACATAGGATACGAACCACCGACGAAGTACCAGTACATTCTAAAAACTATCGATACCCCTTTGTACATAGACAAGAAGTAAAATCCCAATTAAATAAAATGTTAGATCAAGGACTAATAAGACCTTTTGAGTCCGCTTGGAGCTCACCTATTTGGGTGGTACCAAAAAAAATGGATGCCTCTGGCAAGCAAAAATGGCGTCTAGTAGTGGATTTTAGAAAGCTTAATGAAAAAACATTAGACGACAAATATCCTATCCCAAATATTACTGATGTTCTTGACAAATTAGGAAAATGTCAATATTTCACCACCCTTGATTTAGCTAGCGGATTTTATCAAGTTGAGATGGAACCCCAGGATATACCTAAAACAGCATTTAATGTCGAACATGGGCATTTCGAATTTCTTCGTATGCCCATGGGTATAAAAAATTCTCCTTCAACCTTCCAGCGAGTAATGGATAACGTACTCCGCGGCCTTCAGAACGAAATATGTTTAGTTTATCTTGATGATATTATAGTGTTCAGTACATCCCTTCAGGAACATATCATTAACCTCGAAAAAGTTTTTAACAGATTACGAGAATCGACCTTTAAAATTCAGATGGACAAATCAGAGTTTTTAAAATTGGAAACTGCTTACCTTGGTCACATAATAAGCAGGGATGGTATTAAACCAAACCCAGATAAGATCAAGGTTATTTAAAATTACCCATTACCTAAAAACAGTAAAGAAATTAAACAATTTTTAGGACTCTTAGGATATTATAGAAAGTTCATCCCCGATTTTGCTCGCTTAACGAAGCCCATGACTAAATGCTTAAAGAAAAACAATAAAATTACATTAGATTCTGAGTATACTAATCGTTTTAAAAAATGTAAAAACCTATTGACAAATGACCCCATATTGCAGTACCCTGATTTTACAAAAGACTTTGTTTTAACGACTGACGCTTCGAACGTAGCTCTAGGCGCGGTTCTTTCTCAAGGACCCATAGGTTCCGATAAGCCTATCTGTTACGCTTCTAGAACTTTAAATGACAGCGAATTAAACTATAGTACTACTGAAAAGGAACTTTTAGCCATAGTTTGGGCAACAAAATATTTTAGACCATATTTATTCGGAAGAAAATTCAAAATTTATACTGACCATAAGCCTTTACAGTGGTTAATGAGCATGAAAGAACCAAATTCCCGACTTACACGTTGGCGACTGAAACTGACCGAATATAACTTTACAGTAATTTATAAAAAAGGAAAATTAAACTTAAATGCAGATGCTCTTAAAAGAAGCACTATCTTTGATAGAAGAGATAGATGAGCTTAACTCTTTACTCGGTAATCCATCAGAAACTATTCCTGCCCCAGCTAGTTCTTCTACGGAAACAGTTCACACTAGCTTAGAAAACCCAATCTTAGAAATCCCGATAATTGATGAACCACTTAATAAATTTAATAGACAAATTTATTTTGACCTTGTGACTGACGTTAAGAAACGACCTGTAGTGATTAAGCCGTTCGACACTCATACACGTATTAGTATCCAATTATTTCAACCAAATTTAGAAGAGGATGTGATAAATGCTGTTAAAGAATATATTAGTCCTAAAATTAAAACAGCTATGTTAATAAACCCTCCTTTAGCTATATATTCAATAATACCGATCCTACAAGATAAGTTTAAGTGCTCCTCCTATAACCTTGTTTTAGTTAAGAAAGAATTAGAGAATGTTAAAGAATACTTGTGTCAACAAGATATCATCCGACACTACCATGACGGTAAAACAAATCATCGTGGTATCAACGAATGTTATTCAGCTTTGTCATACAAGTATTATTGGCCTAAAATGAGAGAACAAATAACAAAATTTATTAATGAATGTACCACTTGCGGTCAACGGTCACTTTCTTGGTGGTAGACCATAACATCGGGTCGCTGGCAAAGTTACCACCCATCGGGCAAAGTCGTGCCGCAAAGCGACCTAGTCGTGTTCCGGCACGTTGCTCGATGAAGCAGTATATGGGAAATGGGTCTGAACAGCTGCGGTACGTTGGCGAACCGGTTGACGTCGAGTTGGTGTTTGTTTTGTCGGGTGTCTAGTCGAGGAGGGTAGCGGGATCCGAAGCGACGGCTTTCCGCTGGCCGCCCGCAGATAGTTGGGGCCCAATTAGTGGGTTAGCCACCCACGAAAGGCTGCCCCGCCAGCTGCGAAAAATCCCAGGGTGGCTCCATCGTGCTGGTTGGCGACCAGGCGAGGAGGCCCGATGGCGATCCCTGGGGGGGTTCGGGCGTCCCCGCAGTCTCCAGGCTAGCCTCCCAGCGGCAAGATATCACCAATTTCGAAGTCGGGTTTGATACGTACCGCCTCGTTCAACTGCCATTTCCCATCCCTATTCACTTTTATTTATTTTTATCATGAAGGTAAACCAAAAAAGGAAAAAGTTTGTACAGCGGTTGCACTCCTCCTAATGAGGAGGAGTGCAACCGCTGAACCCCCCCAGGGATCGCCATCGGGCCTCCTCGCCTGGTCGCCAACCAGCACGATGGAGCCACCCTGGGATTTTTCGCAGCTGGCGGGGCAGCCTTTCGTGGGTGGCTAACCCACTAATTGGGCCCCCAACTATCTGCGGGCGGCCAGCGGAAAGCCGTCGCTTCGGATCCCGCTACCCTCCTCGACTAGACACCCGACAAAACAAACACCAACTCGACGTCAACCGGTTCGCCAACGTACCGCAGCTGTTCAGACCCATTTCCCATATACGGCTTCATCGAGCAACGTGCCGGAACACGACTAGGTCGCTTTGCGGCACGACTTTGCCCGATGGGTGGTAACTTTGCCAGCGACCCGATGTTATGGTCTACCACCAAGAAAGTGACCGTTGACCGCAAGTGGTACATTCATTAATAAATTTTGTTATTTGTTCTCTCATTTTAGGCCAATAATACTTGTATGACAAAGCTGAATAACATTCGTTGATACCACGATGATTTGTTTTACCGTCATGGTAGTGTCGGATGATATCTTGTTGACACAAGTATTCTTTAACATTCTCTAATTCTTTCTTAACTAAAACAAGGTTATAGGAGGAGCACTTAAACTTATCTTGTAGGATCGGTATTATTGAATATATAGCTAAAGGAGGGTTTATTAACATAGCTGTTTTAATTTTAGGACTAATATATTCTTTAACAGCATTTATCACATCCTCTTCTAAATTTGGTTGAAATAATTGGATACTAATACGTGTATGAGTGTCGAACGGCTTAATCACTACAGGTCGTTTCTTAACGTCAGTCACAAGGTCAAAATAAATTTGTCTATTAAATTTATTAAGTGGTTCATCAATTATCGGGATTTCTAAGATTGGGTTTTCTAAGCTAGTGTGAACTGTTTCCGTAGAAGAACTAGCTGGGGCAGGAATAGTTTCTGATGGATTACCGAGTAAAGAGTTAAGCTCATCTATCTCTTCTATCAAAGATAGTGCTTCTTTTAAGAGCATCTGCATTTAAGTTTAATTTTCCTTTTTTATAAATTACTGTAAAGTTATATTCGGTCAGTTTCAGTCGCCAACGTGTAAGTCGGGAATTTGGTTCTTTCATGCTCATTAACCACTGTAAAGGCTTATGGTCAGTATAAATTTTGAATTTTCTTCCGAATAAATATGGTCTAAAATATTTTGTTGCCCAAACTATGGCTAAAAGTTCCTTTTCAGTAGTACTATAGTTTAATTCGCTGTCATTTAAAGTTCTAGAAGCGTAACAGATAGGCTTATCGGAACCTATGGGTCCTTGAGAAAGAACCGCGCCTAGAGCTACGTTCGAAGCGTCAGTCGTTAAAACAAAGTCTTTTGTAAAATCAGGGTACTGCAATATGGGGTCATTTGTCAATAGATTTTTACATTTTTTAAAACGATTAGTATACTCAGAATCTAATGTAATTTTATTGTTTTTCTTTAAGCATTTAGTCATGGGCTTCGTTAAGCGAGCAAAATCGGGGATGAACTTTCTATAATATCCTAAGAGTCCTAAAAATTGTTTAATTTCTTTACTGTTTTTAGGTAATGGGTAATTTTAAATAACCTTGATCTTATCTGGGTTTGGTTTAATACCATCCCTGCTTATTATGTGACCAAGGTAAGCAGTTTCCAATTTTAAAAACTCTGATTTGTCCATCTGAATTTTAAAGGTCGATTCTCGTAATCTGTTAAAAACTTTTTCGAGGTTAATGATATGTTCCTGAAGGGATGTACTGAACACTATAATATCATCAAGATAAACTAAACATATTTCGTTCTGAAGGCCGCGGAGTACGTTATCCATTACTCGCTGGAAGGTTGAAGGAGAATTTTTTATACCCATGGGCATACGAAGAAATTCGAAATGCCCATGTTCGACATTAAATGCTGTTTTAGGTATATCCTGGGGTTCCATCTCAACTTGATAAAATCCGCTAGCTAAATCAAGGGTGGTGAAATATTGACATTTTCCTAATTTGTCAAGAACATCAGTAATATTTGGGATAGGATATTTGTCGTCTAATGTTTTTTCATTAAGCTTTCTAAAATCCACTACTAGACGCCATTTTTGCTTGCCAGAGGCATCCATTTTTTTTGGTACCACCCAAATAGGTGAGCTCCAAGCGGACTCAAAAGGTCTTATTAGTCCTTGATCTAACATTTTATTTAATTGGGATTTTACTTCTTGTCTATGTACAAAGGGGTATCGATAGTTTTTAGAATGTACTGGTACTTCGTCGGTGGTTCGTATCCTATGTTTAATTTTATTTGTAAAAGTTAATTGTTCACCATCTATGTAAAATACGTCAGAATACCGGGAGCAAAGAGCTACGAGGTTAGCCTTATCCTCCGGGTTTAAATGGTCCGTACGTAAACGTGAAATAACATCTTGTGTGAGAGTCTTTAGTTGTTGAGTACTCGTGCACTCAGCGTTAAATAAATCCGCGTGAGCCGGACGATCGAGTGAGAATATAATATCATTCGGTGTCGGGTTTTCGATTTCTAAATAGCAACGATTATTTTTTACAGAAGTAATGCACTCATGGATAGTGCAATTGCACAGTATTTGTTCTCTAATAAAAGCATCACCTTAGCAGAAATATCTACGGGAACACGAATAATTTTAGAAGTTTCCGCGGGAATTACGTCTTCGTATAAGTTTACATTACACGAGTTATACATTTTAATCGGGTTAGATGCGTTTTTTGTAAGCAATTTTCGGTCTTTTAAATCTATACGAGCTTCCCATTTACTCAATAAATCTAAACCTATTAATCCGTCAAAGTATTCATGAAAATGATATACGAATAACTTCATATTGCTGGCGTCACTGAATTCTGCGAAGCATGGCAACGTAATAGAATAATTGTTCCTACTCGTCGCGTGTATGTTGGTTACTTCAAAAGGATCAAATTTTAATGGGAATTGAGCGAAGAATTTCTCGACGGCTTCGGGACTAATAAAAGATTGATTAGCACCGGTATCTATTAAAAATTTTAAATGAGGATTTTCTATTTGTATGTACGGAAGCTGTCTCTGTATTTGAAGATTTAATTCTATTTTTGTTTTTGTGATTTCGAAGTCTCCCGAAAATCCTGCTGGTCTTGCTCAGTTTCAGTTATTTGAATTTCAGAGTCAAAAGAATTATTGTCAGAAGTAATATTTAATTCATGAGAAAATCCGGGCGTAAAGTCAGTATCGTAATAATCACTATAGTAATTGTACTCCGGCTGATAACAATAATTGTAATATGAATCGTCATATGCCGCACATTCGTTTACATTCATTTCTCGTGATTTAAAATAATTCATGGGATTATTCAAGGATAGAGGTTTTGGTGTAAAATGTTGGACACCACTCATAGGTGGAGGACCTTGAGGTGGGTTATTTCGGGGTGGTAATCTAAAAATGTTACTACGAGGTCTATAATTTGGTGGAGGTGCAGCGAACATCCTTTGTGTGTTAGTAAGCATGCGTGGTTGATTATATCCGGTTACCGAGAATTTAAAGGGTTGCGGTGGAGGTCCCATAGGGCGCTGATTTAATGGAGACGGCCAGTTAGGTACAGGGTTATTATGAGGTTTTGTATGAGTGAATGATGTTGGTTGTAATGATTGAGTCGGTTTAGGGGTCGTCTGAATTTTATGGGAGTCGCGTTGTTGTAAATACATTACGTTAAGCTCCTCTTGAACGAACTCGAGAGCTTTCTCTATCGTATCTGGGCGCATGCATCGTATGCGCGACCCTAACGGTTCTTTTAAACCCCGTACATATGCTTGCATGGTAACTTTTTTGTAAAGCTCTCGTTTCGCTTGGACTGTGGTGGGCAAACTTTCATGCAAAGTTACGTACGTCATAATGGTGCTAAATAAAGTTTGGCAATGATTGTAAAACTCTTGCGGGGTACGATTACCTTGACTTGCTATAGAAAGGTCATTATATAATACGCTCTCATCACGTTGATCCGAGAAGTTATTTATGAGGGCTGTTCGTATACCTAGCCAGTTTTCTGGTATACCGTTTGCATTTATAGTGCATGCGGCTGTCCCTGTTATTTTATTTAAAATTCCATTTAACAAACATAAATTGGAAAACTCGCTACTAGGATTATCATTAAGGTATTGTGTAGCCAACGAATCGCATATTTTTATAAAACGAGTAAGGATATTTGGATTTCCGTCAAATTCCGGGATTAAGCGGAGGACTTTGAAAATATCGTCTGAGCTATATTGCGTCATTATTACTGGCTTTGATTTAATTTGTACTCCTAAATTATTTAATTTTAAATTGCCTAATCCTATAATATCTCTATTACTATCCGTTAACTGTCTGCGGGCCTGGCGCGATTCAGGCTCCCGCGAACTAAAGGCTCTGGGGTGATAAATCTTGAAGTTTAAGATTCAAAGGAGCAACACGAGAATAATTCAAGTGTACTTACATACATACAGCATTTCTGGTTTTCTCTTCGAATCGATTTTGAGATTCCTCCCCTGGTCTGCTGCAGGTCCGTAGATTCAGGATATCCGGAACGGTGCTTGATAGCCAACCCGGGTGACTCGCGACGCGATTATCGATGTAAGATATGCCCTTGAAGTCTCCCGCGAATATCCTACCGACTGCGCCAATTACGTTTGCGACAGACAGAGGATTGAAAAAAAACCGAAATGATTTAAGAAATTAACTTTAATTAAATTTAAACCTATTACAAATTAACCCTATGAACGATGATTCCACCTCGATGTGGGAATGTGGAATGATCGTTCTTACAAATAATATTAATTATTAAAACTCATGGGAATACAATGCAAATGCTTTATCGACAAATTACTTTATTAAATATAATATTACAGAAACTCAACGTAGGCGGTTTCCATATAGTAGTTCTATGTAACTAGCTCTACAACACTGTCGCCATTATTTATTTATTTATTTATTTAAACTTTATTGTACAAAATTATACAATTGGCGGACTTAATGCTAAAGCATTCTCTACCAGTCAACCGAAACATTATACAGAAAAATAAGAACTACAAGGGTACAATACAGAAAATAAAAAAATATAAAATCCAAAACTATGACTAAGGATCTAAAAAAATATAATGCATATACAAACTAGAATATCATAAATTAACAAACTTAAACATATACCTTATTTACAATATACTAAATATACTATGAACTATAATAAATACATAAACTACTATATATAGGTACAACATAATATCTGATCTATACATATAATAAAATCGTCACTGAGCCATTCCTGTACATGGAATCAAAAAAAAAAAAACTTCACAGGGGGGCTTTATAAGAGCAAGAGAACCCAAAACAATGGTTTTTCAGTTTGTCTGTTTGTCTGTTTGTCTGTTTGTCTGTTTGTCTGTATGTCTGTATGTCTGTATGTTTGTGCACGCTAATCTCAGAAACGGCTAAACCAATTTGAATGAGGTTTTTATTATTCAGGAATTTATTATAAAAGTTTTCACTGAACATTTAGTGTTTATTTCATCTAAATCGGTTAAGAAATAAAAAAGTTATGAGTATTTATGTCAATTACGTAATAGGTACCATGAAAATCTTATTCTAGACATGTAATAAATCTGTAGAGGAATAGTCTTTGTACAATAAAAATATTTAAAAAAATATACCAGGATGTCAAGTAATAACTAACAGAATCCATTTTCAGCATTTTTAAAGTCTTTGTCTGTTTATCTGTTTGTCTTTTAGTTGTGCACACAAGACGAATAATTTTTTTTTTTAATTCATACAGGGGGACCTTTATATAAGCAAGAGAACCCAAAACAATGTTTTTTTCATTTTGTCAGAAACGGATTAGTCGATGTGGATGCAGTTTTTCTCAATATATTTTCATGAGATTCACTTCATGTTTTGTTTTTTTTTTATTATTATGTTAACAATTAAAGAAGTTAATAATCTCTTATGGTCGTACCATTGCTTCTTACCGGTTTGAAGGTTACCTAGGTTTATTGAAAAACCAGCACTTGCCAGAGTGCGCAAAACTTGTTGAAGCAGGACGATCCCTTCATGAACAGAAGAGCTCATGATACATACGTCATCGATATAAACTAACACACGCCCTGAGTCAATAAAATCACGAAGCGTGTTATTAATTATGCTCTGATACACAATCGGTGAATTGGTTAGGCCAAAAGGCATCTTAAGAAATTCGTAATGGCCCTCTGGTGTTACAAACCCAGTATAATGCGTACAGCCTCCTTTAATTGGTATCTGATAAAACCCTGTGGCCATATCAAGGGTCGTGAAGTATTTATAGCTTCCTAACCTATCAATATGGTCATCGATAAGAGGAAGAGGATATCTGTCTCCGATAGTCAATCTATTAAGAGCACGAAAGTCTACGCACATGCGATCTGACCCATCCTTCTTTTTGACAAGAATAATTGGACTGGCGTACTCAGATTGTGACTCTTTGATATTTTTTTTATTAAGAAGGTCCGCAACAATTTCCCTAACTTTGAGTTTCTCGTGATACGAAAGTTTATAGGGGCGATAAGCGACCGCCTCAGAATTCGTTAATTTAATACACATTTCGCCCGTTTTAACAGTTGTAGTAGCAGTGCCAGAAATAAAATAGCCCGCGTATTCCCTTTCTACCCCCAATAAGGACTCATATTCGATACCCTCTAGCGGAGTGTCTATTTTAATCGAATCAATGGTTGCTATCTGATTGATGACGTTCACATTTGAGGAATGTGAAATATACTGTCGATCCCTTGTCCTTATATAGACTACCCCATCCCGATTCAAAACGTCTGTACCAGTAATAATAGACGTATTCATACACGACGATGGCACGACCATCAGATCTGCTTCAATCGAAATTTCGTCCAGTTTGATTGTAACGGTAATGAAAGAGGTTTGGAGGATATTAGAGAAATTCGGAGGATATTAGAGAAACATTAAGCGCACCACTATCTATAAGAACGTCCATAGAAATACCTTCTACGACTGCTGTCATAACGTCTCGAGAAGAAGAGCTTAAACGAGCTCTGCACAAATTTACCTGTCGTTGATTATGCGCGTTAGAACGATTTTTCACGAAACAATCTTTCTCAACGTGACCCACCTTTTTGCAAAAATTGCATTGTAACCTATCCGTAAAATTCCACTTCGGGTTTGACCTACACCGACATTTGACCGTCTACAGGATCGTTCGAAATGACCGCGTAAGCGTCACCTAAAACACCTAGCATTGCTTTGATTACTTAAATTTTGATTCGAGTGTTTGAATGCTTGGCCGCTACTACGCGTATCTGATTTATTTTTAACTGCCTTAACGTAAATTGATAAAAACGACACTATATTATCGACTGTCAAATGTGCATTAGCAGCTACCGCCCATACTTGAGTATCATCTATTCCGCGTATAACAATTAGTGTACGCAATTCGTCGCTTAAACTATCGACTATCCGCAATCGAAGCAGAGTTCGTCGCGCAAACTCAGCGTATGAGTATTTATCGGATGTTGTACTCATAACATCAAAAAGAATGTTTGCATAATCTTATCGCTGTGAGCAAAGAGGTTTAAGTTCCTTTTTAAAATTTGACCACGTACGATCATTGGTTACCCATTCCGAAAGCCATACACGCGCATCATCCTTAAGGCAGGAAGCTACTCTCGATAAGCACTCACAATCAGACCAACTGTTAGCAATAGGAGCGCGGTCTACTTCATCGCACCAAGTTTCTATATTGTTGACGGTTGGATCAAATTTAGATACGAAATAATTGTTTGACCGAACGGGTTGTAAATTTTTTATAGCCTCTATTAATTCCGACGAACCGACCTCTCGACTACGAACGGTGTCACCGTGACTTGATAAGCCCTCCACTAAACGTGTTTCATTATTATTAAGGTTAATCGCGTTAGAACTACTTGAATCAGAATAATTAACTAAATTACTGCGCGTATTATTAGATAAATCTCGGGATAACACTTCTTTATTGTCGGTTTTACCTAGCTTGTGTAAAATTGCATCGAGCGTTAATTGCAATCGATCGTTATTAACGAAATGAGAATATGAGGGTGAACGTGAATTTCGATTTCGGCGTTCGCGAGAACGTGAACGAGTTTGACGGCGGCGTCGCGAGCGTCGGCTGCACCGATCCGAGCTATCACTTCTATTACGGTGACGTGGCCTATCACTAGTATCGAGCCGTAAATTACCGCGAGAAAGACGCGATGATTCATTGCTGCCGCGAGGCATTACCTACTCTAATCGAATAATCACAATCACTAATAATCACTGCACCCAAATAATTAGTCAGAATTGAAATGAAGATGGCGTGAATTAAGTCCCTTATCCCACTTCTGATTGTAGGATAAAAAGAGAAAAATAATTAAAAAAAATAACAAATTATATCACTTCTATTACGGTGACGTGGCCTATCACTAGTATCGAGCCGTAAATTACCGCGAGAAAGACGCGATGATTCATTGCTGCCGCGAGGCATTACCTACTCTAATCGAATAATCACAATCACTAATAATCACTGCACCCAAATAATTAGTCAGAATTGAAATGAAGATGGCGTGAATTAAGTCCCTTATCCCACTTCTGATTGTGGGATAAAAAGAGAAAAATAATTAAAAAAAATAACAAATTATATCTACCCTACGTAATCACAATTATTTAGTTTTAGTTATAACCAAGAATAATACTTCAATTAACAATATCACTTTTATATTTACTACAAATCACATATAAATTAATAATAAGAACAAAGTACTGCACGTTTAATGAATCACCGCATTTTCTACTGGCCGCAATGAATGCCGAAATAATAATGAGCCAATGACAGCCGCGCCGCTATTTTTATACACTTATTTTATTGAATGTCTTATTATATCTATATACAGTAGAAACCCGATTATCCGGCCCTCAGTTATACGGATTCGCGATTATCCGGACAGCCCAGCTATATTCAAAATATGTACCTACAAGTCGAATTTGGTCAAGCAGAATTGGGCAAGAATTAAAAAGGAGAAACCGGTCGTAAGTTAGCTGATCAGTATGGTGTGGGTACATCCACGATAAGTGATATAAAAAAGAATGCCGATTCAATTTTGTTGTACACTTGTAAATTAGATAGTGAAGACGGAAGTAAACATCGGAAAATGATGAAGAAACCGAAAAATGAACTTTTAGAAGATTTCAACACGGATGATTCTATTTTGGAGGAGATTAATGAGCATGATATAATGATACAAATATGCCAGGATTGTGATGATGATGATGTAAAGAGTGGGTCACTTGTGACAGTAATGATCAAGGCTTTCAAATTATGTCGGATGACGAAATCGTAGAAAACATATTGCAGAGAAATGAACAGCAAGATGATGAAACAGAAGAAAATCTAGACGTGGAAAATGATGCAGGACCATCTCATGATGAAGCACTTCATGCCCTAGAGACAGCTCTCAAGTGTTTTGAAAAACAAACAGAGAGTGATACTGTGAGTTTATTACAGCTGAAACGAATTCGTGATATAGCAGCAATGAAGAGAAAAACTGGCTAACGTCAAATGACAATTACCAAATATTTTAAACCAAATTAAACTTATTATTTTTTAACAAACTATACGTATATACATACCTACCTAAATATTTTATTTTGTGATTGACGCTGCAGTATTTTAGTACAATACATGTACGTATGTAATCTAAGAAAGTATATCTCTTAATTACTCCTTAATAAACATTGATTTTCGTTGATATATATTTGTTATTTTTAATAAATAAACATATAAAATAATATGTACCACATATGTATGCACAAAACCCGCTATTCTTCATACATCGATCTTCATTCGATTATCCGGATTTTCGATTATCCGAATACCTAATGACAACAATTAGTCCGGTTAATCGGGTTTCTACTGTATATACATATAAATACAAACATATACATAAATAAATATAAATAAGATACATACGATATTAAGAAAATATATTAATTTGATGACAAATACATAAAACTTATATAAGTAAATGTATACCATACATATAATATTAACCCTTAATACTCTCCCAAAGATTTCTTAAAAACTAGTTTATTCGGAGACTATCTAATATGTTCTGGTAAGCTGTTCCAGAGTTTTATTGCGTAAACTGTGAAGGAACTTGCGCGAAAATCGGAGTGATGGGAAGGAACAAAAAGTTTAAGATTAGAAGAGGAGCGAAGATGAAAGTCATGAGTGTTACCTAATAATTTGAATTACGCTGTAAATACAAGGGAGAAAGTGGATCGTTGAGAATAGAGAATAATTGACATAAATATCTTGAAGTTCTTCGCTCACGGATAGGAAGCCATTTCAAATGCGAACGGTAGCAGGATATATGGTCATATTTAACGTGAACTTTCCAACTAAGGGTTGGGTCGATAAAGAGGCCAAGATTTTAACTGATTGTGCAAACGGAATCGGTAAGTTGTTAAATTTTACTGAAAGAAGATCCAAATTATCTAATTTTCACAATTGACGCTGGCTACCTAGAACTATGGCCTGACATTTTAGCGGATTCACACTAATTCCAAATATACAGCACCAATTCAGAATGTGATTTAAGTCCTTATTAATTAAATTGATGGCATCATTCAGTCTACTTTCTGTCGGATTAGCGTGTGCATAGATTTGTAGGTCTTCAGCATACAGATGATAAGAGGTTTTGAGATCATTGGTGATAGAGTTAATAAATAAGGAGAACAGAAGGGGAGAAAGAATACCGTCTTGTGGCACGCCAGCAGCCAAATTACGCCACCCTGACATGGTATTATCAATGCGTATGGCTTGCTGTCGACCACGAAGATAAGTGGATAGCCAATTCAGTTCCTTGGAAGAAATATTTAGTTGCAAAAGGAGAGCAATAAGAATGTCATGATCGACTGAATTAAATGCATTTGAGAAATCTATAAGTACTAACACAGTCAATCGTCCACCCTCCATTGCAACTCGGACGTCTTCAACAACCTTAAGAAGAGCGGTGCTTGTACTGTGGCCCGGACGAAACCCGGACTGAAATTGGGATATGAGATTGTTATAGTAAGCAAATGAAGAAAGTTGCTTATATACGATGGCTTCCAGGACTTTTGATTGAAAAGGTAATATTTAGATAGGGCGTAATTCATTAGGGACAGTAGGATTGGCAACTTTAGGAATTGGGATAACGTGTGCTTTACGCCAGGATGACGGAAATATGCCGGTGGAGAGCGAGGTATTTACAATTTGAGTTAAAGTAGGAAGTAGAGGGTCAATTAACGAGATAATCATTGTCACACTCCCCCGTCTCTTAACCTGGTGGTAGACCTGGTGGATACCAGGGAATGAAAATAAAAAAAAGTTAAGAAAGTTAATTATATATTTTAAGTAAATAGAGGGTCGTGGGTTCGTCCGATGACCGAGGATGTGCAGAACTCCGTATAGACAACAACCACTGGGCTTGTATTTGTTGAATGCAGTGAAGTGCGTTCCCGTGGTAATTTTGGCGGTGAGACGGCAATTGTCCAGCACTGTAGTAGGTAGAGTAGAAAAGGAAGCGCCAACGGTCCTTAGCCCGCCGTTAGGCCTAAGCCAGAAACCCTAAAATCCCGTTTATCAGGTATTTTATTATGTGCACTCAAAATCAGTTTGACTGCCACCAGCCGGTACGCTAAAGAAAGCCAAAGCGGCGTTTCTATGCAAGCAATAGTTTTCAAGGATGAGGCAGTCAAACTTTGTACAAAGTAATTATTAAAACGTTACCCTCCTTTTTAAATAGTAGCCGGGTAACGTCTTATGTAGCAAAAAACAATATATATAAAAACTTATGTAAAGTACAAATATAAATACTACGCTTAAGAGAGTAAGCCATAGAAGCTGCGCCATGCTATAATCTAATACAATAATACAAGTTCTATTAACTACACTACAATATATAACCAATGCATTGAAGGTATATCCAACGGCAGGAAAAATGAAATTTATACTAAAGTGAACATATATTTAAAATGGTATAAGAAGAATACCGAAGCAAAATTAAATGCAATTCGAATGTACTTACATTACATATTCACTTATTAAAAACTATAAAACAACAAATGCAAAATAAAAACATTCACCCGAAATGGGGTTTTATAGTTAAAAAAAATATTCAAAAACAATAGAAAAACTCGCAACGTTTTAAGACCTCTAATCTTAGCAATTGCATAAGAGTACGATATGCACGAAACGGCTAATAGCCGCCGCTTTAGTAGGTCCTCTGACTGCTGTAGGTCAGGGTGAGGTGCGCAGTGGCGCGGCGGTGCGCCCCGCGAAGCCCCCTTGTCGGCCAGACCGGTTACAAGCGCGTACGCACTAAACACAGCACCCGCTATGCTAATTATTGCTTTTGCTATATCTCCGTAACGGCTATAAAACCGTTACATCATAAACGGAGTTATTACGTCCTCACCAACAGTATTCGATTTAATCGAAAGCACCGCCTTTTTAATTTCTTCCTCGGAGACTAAAGAAAATGTGAATGTGTTGGAAACACTACGTGGCATGGAGGATATGAAGGAGATGGTGCGATGTTTAGTATTAGCGTAGCTATAATGAATATTATCAAAATGACTACCCCTCTACTGACTATTATACTGAGTATTATTATGAACCACCTCAATGTACAGAAACTTATACGATAGAAGAGACAGACAATATTAGCCCCAACGAATCCATCCCCAATGAGAATTTTCAGGAGGACCCGAAATCAGATACATTAAAATAGAACTTCCACATCTAGGAAAGCTCCTAAGGCAATTTTACGGTCCTCAAGCACGATTCGATTTTGTCGACCAAGTTGAGAAAGGCAGTTTCGTTAGACCTGCCCTTGCGCGTTGTGAGGGGTGGATAGGTTTTGCCCTTACGATACTTTCTATGATGTGTAAATCGAGTATTTTTTCCAGCGTTTTGAGAAGGAAAGAAGTAAGGCTTATTGTATTAGAGCTCTCTTACCGCAAAGAATCGCCAACGACGGTCGTTCTATTCTTTATAGCACTTTATGACACTGTTCACAAGTACACTAAACTTTTTACCATTTAAACTCTCAACTATCACTGTTACACAAGTTAGTCTCTCGATCACACACTCAGCGGTTTATTATAACTGTTACACTTTTATCACAATAGCACCACCACCCAACTTGTACTCCCAATTTCACAATGCCTTCTCTTAACTGAGCTGCGATTTATATACTTCTTATTCTTAGTCAAATCAGTATCCAATATTACATTTATTTTATCAATTAAACTTCTATACAGAGATTCAATTGTTTTAGTCAAATCAACAACTTATATCTTTATTTTTAGTCAAAACCAAACTACCACATGTATAAAAGCTAACAGCTCGGCCATCCTAAACATAACGAGTCCGCTCGTTATCAAAAACCATTTACTTACAACATTAATTCTGAAGTAATTTGTAAATCTAATTATTATAATTGTAAAGTCACAAAATCTAATCTAAAGTCTATATATTATGATACATTAATATTTATACATTTTTCGGCCATCATATATAAATAATTGGCCCTCCAATTTAGACAATGTTTTGAAATTTATAGACTTAACAACTTCAACTATAATAATCAATTGGTATAAGTTGTCTGATTACGTGTTCAATCTGGCTCAGCAGCCTCATTCGAATTGTAAAAAAAAAATGTACTGGACACAAAAGTTTTGGCTCATATATCACACTCATAGTCATAGTCATAGTCAGTTCGATATCCACAATATACCAAATACTACTCAGAACTTGGCTTATCGGTCTCATGTGAGTATTTGATCTTCTCAAACGCTACTCATAAATTGGCTTATCGGCCTCATGTGAGCGCTTGATGTCCTTATACCGCAAATGCTACACTCATCATTTGGCTTATCGGCCTCATGTGAGCATTTGATGTCCCTATACCTCAAATGCTATAGTCATAGTAATAGTCAGTTCAAAATCCTCAATGTACTAAATACTACTCAGAACTTGGCTTATCGGCCTCATGTGAGTATTTGATCTTCCCAAACGCTACTCATAAATTGGCTTATCGGCCTCATGTGAGCGCTTGATGTCCCTATACCTCAAATGCTACACTCATCATTTGGCTTATCGGCCTCATGCGAGCATTTGATGTTCTTACTGTCTCAAACATTGTAACCATAGATCGGCTTATCGGCTTCATGTTAGTAATCAGACAACAAACCCTCATCTACATAAAATACTTTTTAGAAAACTATTCAAAGTAATTACTTTTATCATCTTAGTATATTTTACATCATTATCTATACTAATATTATAAAGAGGAAATGTTTGATTATTTGTTTGTTTGTTTGAAATGAATAGGCTCTGAAACTACTGAACCGATTTCAAAAATTCTTTCACCGTTGGCAAGCTACACTATTCTTCATTTTCCTATGTTTCATTTTCGAAAAAAATTTGAATGTTTACTAAAACTTGAATATTCTAACGCAAGGTGTAAAAAAATAAACAAAAAACTGCGTGTGCTGCGAAAACGGCAAAAATGATGTTCTATGAAATTGTTCCCCTTTAAAAGTTCTACAAAGAAATCCGCGACAACATAATAATAATAATAATAATAATAATAATAATAATAATAATTTTTATTACGTTTCAATTACAATTATCATAAATACATCGAGGTTAAGGTCTCCTAGTAGGCATAAAGATACCCGTGTCAGGAGACCTAGCTCTTCCAGAAACATTAGTAAATTCAATAAATTATAACTGAATTACAATTTAAGATAAAGGTAAATTAATAAAAATAAATTAATTAAGCATTTTAAATAAAGGTTGCTAGTTAATAAATAGAATTAATTATAATTAAATAACAGTTGAAATCAATCTTAATTAGATAGCTTATTGATAAAATATGTTCAAAATACATTTTGCAATGAAAGTAGGTAATCAATTCATAAAATATAATAAAGTTAAATATTAATTTGCGATTAACGTAGCTAATTAATAAAATAAAATAAAATAAATTAACTTAAATAGCTATTTGAAATTAAGGTATACTAGAAATTAAATAAATTATTAAAAAGTGTATGTTTGTGTGTTTCTCGTATGTGTATGTGTGCGTGTGTGTGAATGAGTGTGTGTGTATATGTGTGTCTCTGTGTGTGTTTTGGTTTTCGTTACAATATTACTCATACATTTTACCCTTAAGTATACCGTAGTAGACTTTCAGTATCTCCATAGTCAAGGGTCCTTAACCATTTAACCAACACGTTTTTACTGTCATTTTTTTTTTTAAGTTGTAAATATTTGTAATTTTGTTTATTTTATTATAAAGCTGGGCTGATTGCACATCAAATTGTCTACTCTTATATACAGAATTGCTCCAAGGTACAGGGGCCACATTACACATTTCCCTACGTTTCCCAGAGAAGGGTGTAAAAGTTAACCTTTGATGCAGCTTTAATATTACAGCAGTTATATAAAGTTTACGCATAGTCAAGATTTTACTCTCGTTATAAAGATCACATGTGGGATATCTATATGGTTTGAAAAACATTGATTTAAGCAAACTTCTTTGAGCCCTTTCTACTTCCAGAAATTTATGTTTGGTCGCACCGCCCCAAATTGGTATACAAAATGTCATTACAGATTGTGCAAGCGCAGTATAAATTTGCTTAAGCAATGTTGTATTAGTTATATGTCTAAGTGTCTTAAAAATCCATGTAAGTTTACGGATTCTGTTTGACACATTTTCTATGTGTTGGTGCCAAGAAAGTAGTTGGTCTATTATAATTCCCAGATATTTAGTGAAACTATTCTTTTCTAATTGTGGACAAGTGCAATTTGTGTAGGTGCTTTGGTTACAGCTATGAATTTTAAGTAAATAATCGTTTGGCAGTTGAGTGCTTATAGTCTTCGAGAAGCAAATGTAGCATGTCTTTTCAATGTTAAGTGTCAGAAGGTTGGCTCGAAGCCAAGAGCTTATCTCTTCCCAACCCTTTTTCAGCTATAATTTGAACCGACTCCCAACACTTACCAGTGAAGACAACCACTGTGTCATCGGCGTAGGAGATGATTTTTCCGTCCACAAGGCAACTATTTGTAAGATCATTAATATAAATCAAAAATAGAGTAGGACCAAGCACGCTTCCCTGCGGCACTCCACATGATATCAAGGATTCCTTACTGACATACTCGCCAATTCTTACCTTTTGAGTTCGATTCTGCAGGTAGTCATCCAGCAGATCCAGCGATTTTCCCCTTATTCCCACACGTTCCAACTTGTTTACAAGAATGGGAAGAGAAACTGTATCAAATGCTTTTTTGAGGTCAAGAAAAGCTGCCATACATTTGTTATCTTTATCTACTTCGGTGGAAATGAATGATGTTAGGGTCAATACAGCGTCTTCAGTAGATTTTTCTTTTCTAAAACCAAATTGTGACTTTGAAATTAAGTTAAACTTATTCAAGTAGTTAGTTAGTCTTTTGTTAATTAATTTTTCTAATATTTTTGAGATGGCTGTCAGTACCGAAATAGGTCTGTAGTTATTAGGGTCAGTTCTCTCACCACTCTTGTAAACAGGTGTTACAACAGATTTTTTAAGGGCCGACGGAAAAATACCCTGTTCAAAGCAGAGATTTGCCAGATGACTAATTGCAGGAGCAATATTAGGATTGCAGCGTTTTAAAATTGCAATAGGTATGCCATCGTATCCGGGTGCACTATCAGATTTTGAAGAAAGTATGATGGAGGCTACTTATTGTTCATCTGTGTTCAGTATTACAAAAGATGAAGAAAGGTTGGTAGATACGTTGGAATAAGTATTGCATTTGGGCGTTGAAATTGGTGTGATATTAGAGGATAGTTTCTTACCGATGTTAATAAAGAATTCATTTGTATTATTTACTGACTCTTCAGAAGTTGGTTTACAGTGAAGCAATTCAGTGTTATTTGATTTGTCAGGTTTGTAATAAGTAATTTTATTAATTGAGTTCCATAACTTCCTAGGATTCTTAGAGGATTTTTCTAAGAGTTCTCGGTCATGTAAACGTTTAGATTTTTTAATTAGATTTTTAGTGAAATTGCGATATCTCTATTACCTATGCAATGCAGAATACCCGGAGTTATCCATGGCTTGATGTTGCGTTGCCCTCTGGGGGTTAATTTTATTGTTTTACTTTCATCAATTGATTCGCTTATCATTCGTGTTAGGTTTTCAATAACACGAGAAGGGTTGTTGTAGAGAAGCAGTGAATGAAAATCCTTTTCAATTAATTTTGAAACAGCAGTATTATAGTCTATATTAACTTTTGCAGGCGTAACTTTAAATTTTATTGGGTTGTTAGAATACAATGACAGAAATATCGTGAAATGGTCAGTTATAGAAGTGTGTAAGACCGCAGTATGTGCTGTGTTTATTTTTCTATTAATTTTTAACATAAAATGATCTAAACAGCTACACTCTCTTGTAGATTTTAGAATACCCGGAAGGATGCCGTGAAAACTAAGCATATTGAGGTAATTTTGACGATTAATAATCTCGTGTGTTGACTCTTGTTCCCGAGTTATTATATTAATATTTATGTCACCTGTGATTATTATGGAACTAAATGATTTTATAGATTCAAGATGTGTATTTAAAGAGTTTAAAAAGTTTAATGCGTTATTATTTGAAGGTGAACGATAAATTCCTAGTATTATAGTGTTATTAATTTTAATCTGTAAACAAGAGGCATGTTCTAATATAATTTCATTGCAGTTAGCATTTATATTATTTTTTACATATATAACGACCCGGTCGTTTTGATTTAAGTTATTAGTAGTTGATATTCCATTATATCCATTTACGTAGGGAATAGGTTTAATTACGTTCAGTCGGCATTCCGTTAAAATTAATAGATCAGGTTCAATGCTTAATTCAGAAAGAATTATAAGAAAGTCATTAAAATTGTTACTGTATATACTTCGGATATTCTGCGCTACAATACTAAGACTCATGTTTTCTGTTGGTAAATATCTGCTGAGGATTTGCGGGTCTCCCGTTATAGTTTGCGCAATTTCTGTTGAGTCAATTTCATTTAATATCTCAAGGTGACTAGACATTATTTGTAGCATGAGTAGAACAAGTATTAGTCATTAGATGTTTATGAAGTCTCATAAAGTTTTTAGTAAGTAAGGATATGGGAATTATAATTATGATGAAAATACCTTGACAGCGGAGCTCTAAAAAGGTGATAAATAACATGCAGATTAATAAAAGGCGCAGTATATTGTTAGTGTTGAGTGTGTGGTTAATAAATGAGTTGTGAATGAGAGTTTTTACTGAGTATAGTTTGTATAATGTGTATGTTGTGCGTGTTGATTGTAGTGTGTATAAAGTATGTGAAGGGTACGGTATAAGAGGAGACCAATGCTTGTTGCATTCCTTTAACATTTTACAAATTATTACATTATAGAGCATACATGTTTGGCATTGAATACAGGTACCAGAGGCACACGATACAACAGTTATTACCTACACGGAACAGCCTCATACAAAACAATAAAGACATAAAAATACAAATTGAAATGCAATCTACAAAAAATGCACAATTATTTTGTTTATCACCACTAAGAACACATATTTTTGTAAATAATGCACTACGTGTATGCGCCAAGGATATAAAAATGATCATAACATTTTTGGATATGTACATCAGTGAAAACTTATTATTAAATAACCAGTAGAACTTCCTCAAGCAAAGACATCCAGCCCATCAAGTTACGTATTGGTCGTTGTAACCATGGGCGCACAATAAAGATAGTCATTTAGAAAGGTGTTCAATTTGAGCTTTACTAGACACAATTATAACTTTAGAGTTATCATCCTTTCTGAGGTACACCTTATCATAACTCGTCCAGCAGTACTTGTATAGTTTTGTTTTTTTTAATTCCCTTGCAAGGTAGTATAGTCTGGATGCTAGTGGAGTCAGATGTTCAGAAACGAAAATGGGAGTATCACTGTTTTGTTGAAATCCTAGATGTTTGGAGCTAAGAGTTTCAGTCCTTTTCATATTGAAGGCCTTGCACATCTTTAGTACATTATTACGTAATATAGTTGACGAGACTTCAACTATAACTGTGGAGTTCTTAGATTTTTCATGTTTGTTCTTTATTCTATATAAATCCTTAATGTCCGTTTTTATAGGGCAGGCGACTGTTTTACCTAGATGAACAACCATGTTTATGAGGTTATCCTTGGACTCACTTTGTACGTTCGGAACGGTTTTTATTTCTAGATTTACTTTACGTTTGTCTCGTTGCAGGTTGACTATTTTATTTTCAAGCACTGTAATGTATTTTTTGTCTTCTAGGGCTTGTGCTTCGATTTTTTCTAATTTATTTTTAAACTGCTTGTACTGAGATGATAAAAAAGAAATAGCCTCCTCGATATTCTGGTTGGTTTGTTTTATTTCTGACAACATTTGTAAGTTATTTTTAATTTCGGTTAGATGTGAAGCCAACATGTTTGATATTTCATCGTGAATTTAAAAGTGTTTGAAATTTCATCGTGAATTTAAAAGTGAAATTTCATCATCGTTGAAATTTCACTTTTAAATTGCACGAAATTATCATCCTGCTTGCGTTTGGAACGTGACGTGATGTTTAAATTCTGAGTACTTGGTTTTAAGAGCATTTCTGTAACGTCCGTTTTTAAATTCGATTTGTCAATGGAACTTTCCATTGTAACTGCTAGGAGTAGTCAGTTAGAGCTTACCCGCAGCTATTAGTTAATTGGGGGCGGGGTAATTAGAGATGTTCTTAACCAACCACTTATGTAGAGGAGTTGCTCATTTGCAAAGGGTCGGGTTAGCGGGCCAAAAATTTATATACTTGACGAAAATTTATATCTTGCTTAATTGCTAAATTTATTTCGTAGGCGCTTTGTCACTCTTTGATTAATTTTAAATTTTCAAGTGCACGACGACGTTTGAGCCAGTAATCGTGTATCGTTCTAGTAAAAAAAAAACAACCAAAACAATAAAAAGTGATAAAGTTTTTTGATATAACTGAGATTTGAACACTGAACCGATTTACAGTAGGGTTAAGGTGTTCAAAGCTTTTCTAAACACACCAGCACTCATTACAATGTTAATTGTTAAATTTACATATATATTTTGAAAACTGCAATATGACCCAGAGAGGTTAATGACCGATGAACCAGTTTATTGACCTGATCTAGTCACTGCACTATATTAACATGATCACATAAAGTTTTGAATCTACAATTATTTAGTTTATATCACTTTAAGGCCAATAATGACACGTTTAACGTCTTCGAACTGTACACACACTAAATATCAATCAAGTATTTAAAAGTTTTAACGATGAATAGTAAAAGGAGCGGTTTATAAATTAAATTTAGAGAGCAAAAGGAAACACGACTAGCTGCAACTGTAACTCGTACTGATATACATACACAATATATATCTAGCTTTTAAGGTTGACTCACTATAACCTATTATATGGTTATGAAATTAGTTCTAAAATAATATACACTTTCGAAGGTGTTTTAATAATAACGATATTATTCCTTATCCAAATAAATTATTTAAATATCACAGGCACTTAATTATGAACAACATTGCTCTTGAAAGCATTTGATTTTAACCAATAAGTAAGGAGTTATTTTAGTTTTTAAATAATACACAATGGTCAAATACCACACGTACTTTGATGTGCAGGGCGTTGAGAGACAGCGATAAAATTTTTGAATGCGTTTTTTTCGATGTTCATCGAAAATTACACATTAATACTTATTAAATAAAAAAAATCATCGTTAATAATTTTTTAGTATGGTATTTTTTTTGTTGTTTTATTTGCATTCACCGTCGAGCAGTCGACAGGGACACATATCCCTTTTACCTGCTTCGCCTACTTGCGCCATCTACCTGGGCCGTAACGCTGACCGCCCAGACACCTGCGCCGACCACCTGCACCGACCGTTCGAACACCCTGCGCTAGATTAAGATAACTTAAGATAACGGACTCTATTGTGTGCAAGCCAGTGTTGTGATTGTGTTTGTGTGTGAGTCATCGCCGCAAGCACACCTGCGGGCCGGCGAGCCTGCATAGGGATCCAACAAGTCCGACGTCGCCCTAGTTAGGGTACGAAACGCAATTCAAAGACTTCGTCGTAATAGCCTGCGTCGTGTAAGTACACAGTCGTTAGGGTATTAGGCACACCTCTGTCACCTACTGACAGAGATTCGATAGGGTTCACGTTAGGCACTCGCCTCCCTGCTCACGCAGGGAGGACGGCTCATATCTCCGGGCTCCACCATGGACCCCAAATCTGCGGCGGAACCCGAAGATCTGTCCAAGTCGCAGTTTTTTGGTTGGGTCTACGAAATTGCACCTGAATTATGCCTGCGCTACTCTGTCTTGTTAGGCACTGAGTCTCAGCCCTCGAACTTGCGCGCCGCGATCGCGACCGAGAGCACCTCCGACATGGAGGTCGAGGCCGCCACTCCTACGGAGCAGACGGCCTCGGATACCGAGTCGGGGAGTTCGTCCCCTTCCTCGGACGCTGACGAGGACGACGGTTTCACGACCGTGCAGACCAAATCGGCCAAGAGGAAGGCGACGAAAGCGCTCTCCTCGAACGTTCCGCGAAAACGGGCCTCAAAACCCGCTAGTAGCGAACCCGCGTCGCCCGACCGTTCTTCGGGTCCGGGCCCGACTCGCGAACGCGCGCCGATCGGGAGTGAAGCGCCGGCGTCCGCGTCACCGTCGTCCGCGCCTTCAGCGCCACGGAAGTCCCCCGCGCCGCCGCCGCTTTACATAAGGGACAAGTCTAAGTGGGACACTCTGTCCGCACTTATGACGGAGCACAAGCTCCATTTCACGTCCGCCCGAAATACCGCCGACGGTATCCGCGTACAAACCGCGTCTTCGTCGGACCACCGCGGTCTGACTCGTCTCCTCCGCAAACGTGGTTACGGATACCACACCTACGCGCTAGAGGATGAACGCCGCTTAACGGTGGTCATCCGAGGGCTCCCCGTGAAGTTCACTACTGAACGGATTTTCGAGGACCTTAAGTCCCAATCCTTCCCCGTCATCTCGGTGCACCGCATGTACCGAGCGACCACTAGGGTCCCGTTCGATCTCGTACTCGTTCATCTCGAGCTTTCCCCGGAAGGAAAGCAAATTTTTAACGTTAAGGCAGTCTGCCAACTCTCCGGCCTTAGGGTCGAACCTCCACGCGGTCGCGATTTTCCTGGTCAGTGTCATCACTGCCAGCTCTATGGGCATTCCCAACGTTTTTGTCACGCACGTCCAAGGTGCGTCAAGTGCCTGGACGACCACGCGACAGCCGACTGTCCGCGTAAGGGACCGGTCCCTGAGGATCCTCCCAGCTGTGTCCTGTGCGGACAGAAGGGCCACCCCGCGAATTATCGCGGGTGCCCCAAAGCGCCGTGCAGGACACAGCCGGCAAGGCATCCTCCTCGGTTCGTCCAGCCTCCATGGGCTCTCCTAGCCCCTAGGAGGCCCGCGGCCCCTCAGGCATCCCAGGCCCCTCAGGCACCCGCGAACGCTGTCACGAACGCTTGGGTGAAGCCTCCGAGGATTATCCCACAGCCCGTCCTCCTAGTCGAAAGTCGCCGCCGGTTCGTAACTCCACCGACGGAGTTGCGAGTTCGCTCGCGTGCGTCACGAGCCTCTTCGGTGTAATAGACATCGAAGAACTCCTAGTCTTTTCGAATGAAATGAGGGATTCCGCGCGGAACCCTCCCGCGAGGATGGAAGTGCTCCTCAAGCACGCCGTCCTAATCAAATCGATATACGAACACACGATGTCAACATGATGACATCGCGTGGAAGGGTAAAACCTCGCTCTCTGACTGTCGCTACATTCAACGCGAACGGGTTACTTAAGCAGATAGATCTAGTGCGCGATTTCATGGTCACGCACCAGATAGACGTCCTGTTAGTACAAGAGACCTTTCTGAAGCCGTGTAACCGTGATCTGCGCATCGCGAATTACCGTCTCGTTAGGAACGATAGGGCAACCGCGAAGGGGGGAACCATCATCTACTACAGAAGGTCTCTTCGTTGCACTCCGCTCGATCCGCCCCAACTAGTTAATGTAGAAGGTGGGTATGACCGGCCACAGTCGATCGTACTAGCATCAGTATATCTTTCTCCCAATAAAGCCTTAGTTGAGAGGGACCTTAAGTCCTTACTCCAATTAGGTAACGCAACCATTCTGGCCGGCGACCTAAATTGCAAACATCCCCGCTGGAACTCTACTGTCGCAAACAGTAGAGGAAATCTCCTTGATAGGCTAAGTTACAAGGCTGGTCTCGACTTCGAGATCACCGCGCCTTTGAGTCCCACGCGATACTGCGACACAGACTTCCGACATGACAGACCCGACGTGCTCGACATAGTACTCTTGAAGGGCGTGACACTCCAGTTACGTTCTATCGAGACTCTATCCGAGCTAGACTCTGACCATCGACCGGTCCTATTTCAGCTAGGACTTCCCCCCCTTAGGGAACCCGCGACAAAAACAATTATTAACTGGACGAAGCTTCGAGAGCAACTCCATTCCCCCGTATCAGCGCACCTCGACAAAATTCCTGACCAGCTTACATCGGTCGAGGACGCTGTTTCAGCCGCGACTAACTTCACAGAACATTTGGTAGACAGCATAGGAAAGTTCTCGAGGGAGGTCCGAGTGAACTTCGAGGGTTACCGAGCACTCCCTCCGGACATTAGACTTCTCATCAGCCGTAAAGACGCCGCGATTAGAGCCCACGACCGATACCCGACAGATGACAACCGACGGAGGCTGCGCCGTCTCCAGAGGGAGTCGAGACAAGCTCTCGACGACTTCAGAGATAGCGGCTGGGATAGGACGCTTGCGGCGCTCTCTCCAACGCACCAGGCATTCTGGCGGTTGCAGAGAGCGTTGAAGGCGGACACTGTCTCAGATATGCCTCCATTGGTTGGACCTAACTCCGCCATCGCGTTTGACGACCTTGACAAAGCTGAGTGCTTAGCCGACAGTCTAGAGAGCCAGTGCCGTCTGTCTGCTCAATCGGTTGATCGCGATCATGTCGAAATAGTCTACAAATCGGTCAATATAATGTGTTCTTAGCTACCGGTCGGTTCGCCAATCAAGGAAACGAACCTAGACGAGGTGACGTCCATAGTTAGGGCGCTTTACGCCCGGAAATGGCCAGGTCCCGATAGGATCACTAACAAAGTGATAAAACTCATTCCGCCTCCTCTAATTTACCTATTGGTTACCATTTTTAACGCTCTACTGGCCGGTTGCTCGTTTCCGGCCCATTGGAAAGAGGCCATAGTAATAGGGTTCCATAAGCCGGGCAATCCCCGGCATCTGCCTAGTAGTTACCGTCCCATTAGTCTTCTTAGTTCCTTAGGGAAAGTATATGAGAGAATCATCCTCTGTAGACTTAGATCGGAAGTCAAGAGACTCAAAATCATCCCAAATGAGCAGTTCGGCTTTAGAGCCAACCATTCATGTTCCCATCAGGTGCAACGCCTCACTGAGCACATACTGATAGGGGCCACTGTGAGGGCCAAGAAGCATAGGACAGGAGCGCTCTTCCTCGATGTAGCTAAGGCGTTCGACAGGGTCTGGCACAATGGACTGGTGTACAAGCTATACCAGTTCAAAGTGTCGGACAGACTCGTACTCATCATACGGGACTACCTGTCGAATCGCTCCTTTCGCTACAGAGTGGAAGGCGTTTTGTCAACCCCCCGCCCCATCAGGGCGGGTGTCCCCCAGGGTTCAGTTCTCTCGCCCATCCTCTACTCCATCTGCGGTAGCGATATTCCTAGGCCGCGATCTAAAGTGCACCTTGCCATGTACGCGGACGTTACCGCGCTTTACACGTCCTCTAAGGATCACTGGGAGATATACCAACGTCTCCAATCCGCAGTCGACTCCCTCGAGAGTTGGCTGCGGATATGGCGGATCGAGGTAAACCCTGAGAAGAGCGTTTCGATGCTCTTCGAACGGGGCCAACCAAGGATCCTCCCGCGAATCACACTATTTGATAAACCGATACCTTGGAAAGACGAGACAAAATACCTAGGAGTAACGTTAGATAGAAAGTTAGTTTTCACTGCGCATATTAGGACCGTTCGTAGCAGAGCGGCCTATATATTAGGTCGTTTATATCCGCTGTTAGGCAAGCGGAGTAAAATGTCCCTTCGCAATAAGGTGACACTTTACAAAGCTTGCATACGTTCCGTAATGTCCTATGCGAGTCCCGCTTTTGCGCACGCTAATCTGAAACCCCTTCAGGTGATTCAGAAAAGGTTTACACGGATTGCAACCGGGGCGCCGTGGTTCGTACGCAACATCGATCTCCATAGAGACTTAGACCTTCCGACCATCGCTCAGTACTTCAAGGGGCTTTCCCAAAAGTACTTTGAACGTGCTGAGCGACACCCGAACCCACTGGTGGCTGACGCCGCAGAGTATAGACCACGTAAGACTACTTTAGTCAGAAAAAGAAGACCCAAGTCGGTACTCGTTGACCCCGACGACGCGTTCACAGTAGGTAATAACGTGTACGCGTGGGCATAAGTGACATCACACAACATACAGACACACACCGTCTATACCGGCATAGACGAGGTCCCAACTGAGTAAGTGCTCCGTTGCTCCGGCGTTCTGCCGTCGGAGGACGCTAGTGTCCAAATTTCCTTAGCTTCCCTCCTGACTAACGACGCCCCGAGTCGAGGTCCGTGTCTCCTGACTTCCCCCCCGTGTCCCCTTTTAAGGGCGGGTCTCCTGACCCATCCGCTCCCCCGGTGATGCTGTAATAGCCAACAGGGCTAACAGCATAGACAGACAAAAAAAAATATATAATAGCATACTATAGAATTAACTATAAGTCTATTATAGGTCTGCATAATTGTAGTTTCCACAGATTACGCGAAAAGCGACCTAAACGCGGGCGGAGCCGCGGGCAACAGCTATATTAAATATATTGAATTAATAAATAAATAAGCACATATAATAGCTAAGTTATCACATTTCCTTTTGGAGGCGAAGACTCGGCAAGAACAACCCATGATCACAGATGAATGCAGTTCCAATTGTATTTTCTTCATTACACGTTATACTATTTTTCTTGATGCCGCGGAACAATCCCACTTCTAAACTATTAGAGCTCTCTTACCGCAAAGAATCGCCAACGACGGTCGTTCTATTCTTTATAGCACTTTATGACACTGTTCACAAATACACTAAACTGTTTACCATTTAAACTCTTAACTATCACTGTTACACAACTTAGTCTCTCGATCACACACTCAGCGGTTTATTATAACTGTTACACTTTTATCACAATAGCACCACCGCACAACTTGTACTCCCAACTTCACAATGCCTTCTCTTAACCGAGCTGCAATTTATATACTTCTTATTCTTAGTCAAATCAGTATCAAATATTATATTTATTTTATCAATTAAACTTCTATACAGAGATTCAATTGTTTTATCAAATCAACAACTTATATCTTTATTTTTAGTCAAAACCAAACTACTACATGTATAAAAGCTAACCATTGGTCGAAAGGCTTTCGCTGTACTGTAGTGCTTTCTGCCAGCTTTTGGTATAAAAATTTGCGTTTTTCCAAGAAGAAGGAATGTAACCACTGGCAAAACTTGCTCTGTAGATTTTGATGAGATGCGGCCGAAATGTGTCCAGCCACTTTTGGAGAAGTGCTGGAAAGTGCTTTTGGAGAAGTGCCGGAAAGTGCCTGCAATCCGCATCAGGAAAGTGGGGTCTAATAAGCTCAGTCAGAGTTTCATGCTCACTGGAATTCCATCTGGTCAATTTAGTATGCCCGGATGGGTGGCCTCTGACTTAGAGAACATTTTGTGAAGTCGTGCTCCCTGAGGCAGACTCACCACTTCCTCGCAGAGCTTCCTCCACGAAGCTCTCTTGCCTTTCCTAATTTCTTTGTTGTATTCGGTTAGAGCAATTCGGTACTCCTCCCATTCGCGAGTCCGTTAAGCCCTATTGAATAACCTACGAGTCCTCTCTCCAAGCTTTTGAAGCTTAAAGCTCCACCATGGTACCTTCCTCTTTGATGTTTTTGTTTTTAGCGGGCAGCTGTCAGAGTAGGCAGAACGTATGCCTTCCTCTAACATTGTCACCGCTAGTTCCAGGCCATCAGGAGTCTTGATACTGCTAGGCAGGTCCTCAAGGTTATGTTTAACTTGTCACAATAGGATTCCCAGTTTGTAGTTCTGGGATTCCGATATGACATGACTTGGTTATCGATGGATGACATGAATCCGAACGCAATGTGTCGATGGTCAGACATCGAGGTTTCGTCACTCACACGCCAGTCAGTGATATGCCTCGCGAGATTTTGAGTGGCAAAGGTTATATCCAGGACCTCGGCTCTGGATTTCGTTACAAAAGTAGGTTTATTGCCTCGGTTCAGTAAGTTGAGGTTATTTACTAATAAAGAGTCATGGAGCAACTCACCTCTTCTATTGATATTGCTACTTCCCCAAGTCGTGTGGTGGGCGTTCGCGTCGCATTCCACCAGGAGCTCGGCGTAATGCTTGCGGGCGTATTAAACGACCCGCTCAAGCTCCTCAGCGGGGTTACTTTTCTCTCCGGGAAGGTAGGCCGAGCAAATAATGACTCGGGAGCCACTCCACCCTTTGAGATTCCAGAACGATGCAACCAGGTCGTCGGTGCACAACTCTAAAATTTGTAGAAGCTATATGTTCTTGCTGTACAAAACATGGTACAATGCATGCTCTGGGCCTAGTGCCATTAGTGTTGACAGGAATCTTAAAAGCGGTGTTGCGTCCTAGAATTTTGGTGCCACGAATCCAGGGCTCTTGAAGTAATGCGAGGCTAGCTTTCCCCTCCTTGGGACAGCACTCCATCACAGCGGTCGCAGCCACAGCATGGTGAAGATTAGCCTGGAGGAGCCTCGCTGTTTCCCCAGTAGTGGCCATTATTTACCGGGGCAAGGTTTGCGCGGCCCGGTAGGCTTAAGTTTGGGCTTTTGCTGCGGTCCCATCGGTCCACTGTCAGCCCTACCTCTGCCCCGTGCCGCACGATTACCCCTGTAGGCACCCATAACGGCATGTTTTTGCACTCTGCCAGAGCCAAGAGGCGGTCCCACCGGATGAGTCCGGGTGTTCGCCTCACTGACTAGCTTCGTGCTGCCAGCCTGGGGGCGTGCATTTCGCTCCCCAGTGGGTTGGGGCTCGGTCCTGCTCGTCCCGGGCTTGGGGTCTGATTCCTGACCGCTCTTGACCTTAAAAGTGATACTCTTAAAGCCAAGAGCCGCCACGAAGTTCCAGCAACGGAGTGCCCCCACAGAGGGCTCATCCATGGCGAAAGTCACTAAGTGACCATTCTCCACAGCCCTACTATGCAGAACCCTCCACAGCCCGACATTCAGACCAGTGTTCTGCTTGGGCAGGAGTAGCAGAGCCTGCTCCACATTCTCCACCTCACTGGTGGTAAAGGTCACCGCGATGGTCGGTTTGGGAAGCTCACTCTCGGGTATGATTGAGAGTTGAGCCCCGTCCCATGGCGAGAGTTTGGGGATTACCCCCACAACCCAGTCTGCTGAGGCCTGATCCATACATGTGATCAGTATCCAGCCAGGCTTGTGGGCGAAACCTCCAAATTTTGGTTTAACACTCTCTGATTCGATGCCAATGATGGCTTGAACCAGAGCGCTATAAACCAACTTCATTTGGCCCTCCGTCATCGGTGTCGTATTACGAACACCGATTCTGGACGACCCCGCCACCTAAGAGAATGATGGTGGAGTATGTACCACGGCAGTGGCAGTCCTTTTGGTCTGCGTCTGCGTACGGGGTGACTCCTCCTCCGATTGAGTTCGTTTG
Source organism: Napeogenes sylphis (assembly GCA_959347405.1). NCBI lineage: Eukaryota > Metazoa > Arthropoda > Insecta > Lepidoptera > Nymphalidae > Napeogenes > Napeogenes sylphis. The sequence continues at coordinate 30,788,814 of OY365786.1, forward strand.
ACCGCCCTCGCATCCTCTTTTGGTAGTTTTCTGCCCAGAATTTCGGCCCAGGTCTTTCGGCATAGGGTTAAGGCCTCTTCAGCTCTTACACCCGATACTTTCAGCCTTTGTAAGTTTCCGAGCGGCTCCTGATAGTCGGAGTGGTCTTGCAGGGTCTGTCTGGGCCTCCAGATTCCTCCTGGTTCGTCCCAACGCCTTTGCATGTTCGTTCTCCGAGGAGGCAGTAAGCTGCACTTCCCTCGGAGATGTGGTTCCCTCCATTGGCTGGGGGGAAGATAAAAGTAACTTCTCAATATCAATTTCTTCCATATAAGTCCCACGAGTAGCTAGGGAAATAAAGGTCGCTGACCGGCAAAGCCCCGCTTGCCGGCCAGAAGGGCATTGGATACAACCCGAGGCACCCCGGTATCGGGTGGCACCGTTTGCGACTGTACTACCCTACAGCCGTGCATCCTTAGGCATGACATCATGGATTGGGTTTTGGAGCGGGTGATGGCAGGAGTTGTGAGATTGTAGGGAGTGGTGGAGGTGGATAGGTTGGCATGTTGGATGTAGAGATTCGACTCTGGGTTTTAGTTACGTTTGTTGCTGAGGGGATTAAACCAATAATAGGCAGCACCACGGGAAGGAGAACTCCACCAGTCTTGCTATGAGGATCTACACGACTTTTTTAACAAAAATGTTAGAGCAGGGTATCATCCGCCCTTCTGTATCACCAAGGAGCTCCTTTATCTGGGTTGTTCCTAAGAAAAAAGATGCATCCGTTAAACAAAATGGCGCATAGTTGTTGACTTTAAAAACAGTCAACGACAAGTTCCTATCCCTAAAATAAATGACGTGCTAGATAAATTAGGTAACTGCCATTATTTAACTACTTTAGATCTCGCAAGCGAATTCTCTACCAGGTTGAGATGAATCTTGAAGATATTCCTAAGATGTTCAATGTAAAACACAAACACTTTGAATTCTTACGTATGCAAAAATTCTTAAATTCACCATCTACATTTCAACGTGTGATGGATAATGTACTCAGAGTTCTTCAAAACGTTTTTTTGCCTCATATATCTTGATGATATAATTATTTTTAGAGTCTCATTACAACCGCCCCGTTGGTCGAGTGGTTAGCGCAGACGCCTAACGTGTCACGGCGCAATGGGGCTCGGGTTCGATTCCCGGCGGAGACAGGCATTTATGTGATGAGCATAGATGTCTGTGTTTCTGGGTTTGGTCGTTTATTAAATATATTCTCAGTATTTATATGTGTATTTCTATGTATTTGTATCGTTGTCTAACACCCTTAACACAAGCAAATAATTTGCTTACTTAGGGGTTAGATCAATGTGTGTAATTTGTCCTGTTATTATTATTATTATTATTATTAAGAACATATAGTAAATTTAAAGAAAATATTTCAAAGATTACGAGAATCAAATTTTAAAATAAAAATGGATAAATCGGATTTTTTAAAACTAGAGACCTCATAGCTCGGTCTTATATTTATTAAAGACGGCAATAAACCTAATCCTGACAAGTTTAAAGCTATAAAAAAAATTGCTATACCAAAAACCTGTTACAGAATTTAAAAGTTTTATTGGTCATTCAGGTTACAGCCGTAAGTTCATCCCTGACTTCGCTTATTTGACAAAACCTGTGACTCAATCACTTAAAAAAGGATCAAAATGTAAATAATGATGACTACATTAATTGCTTTGAAAAGTGCAAGACTTTACTCAGTAACGCACCGATACTTCAATATTCTGACTTTAATAAGGATTCTATATTAACTACTGACGCCTCTAACTTTGCTATTGCTGGAGTACTTTCTCAGGGACAAATAGGAAGTGACAAGCCTATAGCGTACACATCTCGAACCCTAATTACTAGTGAAATAAATTATAGTACGATTGAAAAAGAGCTTTTGGCTATCGTTTGGGCAACTTATTGAAGACGTTAGTTCTATCGTGGTTAACCCTTCTGACAAACCACCCTCGTTAGAAGGATCCTCCACTGAAACAGCGTATAGTACGTCTACTAAAACAGTCCATAGCATGTCTACTGAAACAGCCATACCAGTGTCGAACACCCCATCTTAGAAGTTCCAATTTCTGACGAGCCATTGAATAAATTTAGTCGACAAATATGTTTTGTAGTAGAGGGAGATATAAAAAAACGCCCGACAGTAACAAAGCCCTTTGAAACGCATACTAGGACGACAATACAACTATCAGAATCAAACCTTGAAAATGATGTAATTAATGCTGGTAGAGAATACATTAACCCTAAATTTAAAACCGGTATTCTAATAAGCCCATTCCTTAGTATGTACAAAATAATTCCAATTATTCAAGATACATTTAAAAGTTCTGCTATGAATTTAGTCCTTACAAAAAATATAATTGAAAATGTTAAAGAGTTTTTAAAACAGCAAGATATAATAAAAAAAAACGTCATGAGGGTAAAACAAATCACCGTGGCATTAATGAATGCTACCGCGCCCTTTCTGTTAGATAGTATAAGCCAAAAATGAAAAATCATGTGACAAAATACATATCTGTGTGATCGAAATCCCATTAGACGGAATTTTTTTTAGTTCCAACAACCCCTAACTAAAACTTTTGAAATCATTCATATTGACCTTTTTACTGTACAAAATGAAAAATCTCTTACCCTCGTTGTTGCTTTTTCAAAATATTGACAAGCTTATTATCTTCGAGATGGTACCGCTGTTAGTATGATTCAGGCATTTTTTAAAATTTTGCACTCATCATGGTTTTCCATTGACCGTTGTGACTGACCAGGGAACGGAATTTACCAATGCTCTTTTTTCTGAATCTACCCGACTTCATAAAATACAGCATCACAAAATTCTAGCACACACCCCTAATGAAAATGACACTGTAGAAAGAATTCATTCTACAATATTAGAACATTTAAGAATTAAAAAAATAGAAAAGACTCTATTATTAACTTAATGTTATATGCACTATTAGCCTATAACAGTTTTATACATAGTTTCACAAATTGTAGACGTATAGACTTAATTACCGGACATTTAGAGCCATTTACATTTACTACAACAATACATTCAAGACCATAGACAGAGAATGATTGAAGTATACGATTTTATAAATGGGACTTCTTTACAACAACGGACTATACTTACTGAAAATCGCAATAAGAATCGTGAGTCTGAAAGGGAACACACCCCTAATGAACAAATATTCGTTCGAAATCCTACGGCGAGTAGGCAAAAATTAGTTCCACGTTACACACATGACACTGTCCTTGCGGACCTTCCTACACACATATACACTAAAAAGAAACGCGGTCCGGTAGCCAAATCAAGCCTAAAAAGAAACCCTAAAGAACCCGTATTGTTACAGGATACTACTAACGTCTCTACTCCAACTGACACGAGGACAAGAAGTAACGATTAATTCATCAGAATCTGGTCCCGGCTTACTCCCGTTTAAACTTGGCGAAACAAAAATCATATCTCATTATCAATCATTTTTAAATCACATCGACCTTGATGATGTCAACAACCAAACCTTATTAGTTAAATTTAAAATATCTAAAGTTAAGATACATTTAAGTAAAATAACATCTCTTTATGAACCTCACCTTGATTATCTTAATACTAAATTAGATAATTTAATTGCCCTGTTGAAAACCTTTGAGCATAATCGTAGAAAACGAGAACTCATTGATGCTTGGTTGGTTCCGTTATTAAATTATATCCGGTAATCTAGATTATAACAATGCTATAAAATATAATAATGCAAAACAAGCTCTTCAGAATAAAGAATTAAAATTTAAATCTAAACTCAACGAACATACTAATTTTAGTATCTCGATTCGAGATCGAATCTGACCGTTGCTCACCTGTCGTGGTATATAGCACCACGTATCAATATACGCGGGGGTCGGATTGGGCCTAGGCTCTTACTCCAGGTTGGGGAATGTAGAATAGAAGGATGAGCCTCGAGTGCCGAAGGGGCGGTCTACCCAGTCGGGTGAGGCACCATAGGGTGAGGCCCAGCTAGGTGACTGCAGCGACCCTAAGGCGGCTCTGGGGCAGGGATGGGATTGGGATAATGTTCCGAGGAAGCATGTGCCTCGGCGCGCCGTCGTCTTTCGCCAGGGGTCGGACCGCCTGTGGGCGGTGTTTGAGCATGCGGCATAGTTTACTCAGCGATGCCTGGTATTCCTCTGCTTCAGCAATGCAAGAGTCCCAGCGCTCTGCAGCTGCGGACTCTAGGTCTTGTTTGATTTTGTGTTGAGCGCGTTCAGCTTGGTCTTAATTCGTGGATCCCGGGACCTCTGCCACTCCTTGCGAGTCCTCCTTTTGAGGGTAATGACAGTAGAAATCTTCCTCGGGATCGGTGGGAGCACCCCGCTCGCGGATGTTGTCGTGGCAGCTCTCTTCGCGTTTCTGATTGCGGCAGAGATGGATGCCTCGAGTGCGTCTATGTCCATGGGAGCCTGAATCTTGTCGGAAGCAATGTTTGCATTACCAATTGATCTGGTGAATTGCTGTCTTTTTGTGTAGCTGCTGGGCGGGAAGTTCCCCGTCCTAACTGCTTTGCCCGTGACTAACAGCAGCACCGGGTGATGGTCCTATCGCATCCGGGGTCGTCCCGAGCTGCATCCTGCTGCCCGTCATGCCCTTTTGGACCAGCAGGTCGATTGTAGAGGGTCTACGAGACCCTGAGTTGAGGCAATGGGTGGGGGAATCGGGCCCCTCCATCACGAAATGCCTGAACACCTGGCATCTGTGGCACTGTGTGGGGCTTTTTTTGCTGCGCCAGGCTTCAATAACGACGCCCTGCATCAGCATTAATTCCGTCACATTATAAATGTGCGGAAGGAGGAGGGCGTATTCTTCATAATCCCGAAGAAGATGCACCCGGGACGCTCAATACGCGCCTTAATGGGGCGCACGAATTCAGCGATGTAGCCCAGTTCGGCAAGTGCGGCGATCTTGCGCCTTTTTGGATGGTCCGGGTGTCGTTGGCAGTGGGCGGACGGGGTAGACCAGGTCCACGTCGCCGCTACTGCTGTCGATTGAGGCATCCGGGTCCGCTCTTGACGGTTTCCGGCGAGTTGTTGAATAGCGTCTTCCCGTCATGCTGATGCTGGAACACGATAGATGTAGCCCGCCACGGCAGTCAAACAACCCTCTTATGCAGAGGGTTGGGATGTCATGGGGGCGACGTTAACGCGTCATGTGGATCGACGACCCGCCGCCTTGAAAAAGGCGGAAATCGACTCCTGCCTTGGTACCATGCCTTGATAAAGGCGGTGACGGGGGTGACGTACTGTCGATAAAAGAGCCTTTCGGCTTCGCCTTTAAAAAAGGCGGTATTGCGCCTTGAAAAAGGCGCAATACCGCCAATAATCCCGCAATACCGCGGGAAACACGTTTATAGATACTGGGATACATGTTTATAGATATTTTCAAAAAATAATTTCGGTAGTGGCATCTTTTCAATGTTTATCTATACTGCAAAGTTAGAAACATTGGTTAGGATTTTCGAAAGAAACGTAATAGATGTCACCACCGTCCCGTAAAGACGATCACATATGGAATGCTTAATTCACCGAGGCGGACAGCGATACGGTAGCTCAGCTGGTAGAGCGACGGGACGGTTTCACAGTAGTCGCAGATACGAGTCCCTGCCCGTATCGGTTTATTTTTCATTCTATATTTATATGTCGGAAATAGATGGCGCTGCTGTGGCGAATTCAATGACGATTGTCGTCATTTATTTTAATTGTTATTTAAATTATTGTTATTTTTTTAATTGTCTCAATTTACTTTATTTATAATGATTTGAATAGTTATTATTTGATTTCAAATTGATGATTGTTGTCTAGTTGATATGTCATTTGACTGTTAATACCTAATTAGAATTGTATTTGACCAATTGCTATGTAATTTGACTCTTTAAATAAAATTGATTACACATTTCTTCGATGGGGTTGGTAACTAAACGAGGATAGGCAGTCAATTACTGAGTTTAGTAGTGATCGGACATTCATCGAGGACTTGTCTGTAACCATATTAATATTAATATTTGAAAGTGTTTTATTTTCTACCTACGAACTAAGAAAATAATAACTATGAATAATAAAGGAAACGATCATATGATGTCGTGCCCGGCCACCTCTGACGCGACATATATAAATTCAAATTTAAAATATCTTTATTCAAGTAGGCATTTACACGCACTTTTGAATCGTCAATTACATTAAATTGACTCACGCTTTAAGTTGTTTTTATAAATAAATAAATATATAAATTATAAATATATATTTTTTATTTTTTTTGCTTAATAATTGTTTCGTTACTAATATTAAATATATTATGACAGAGACGAAGCTTCTTCGCATTCCGAGCGGCTGCCGGGCCCATCGCGTTGCAAGGAGAGGAGTGCAAACAGTGCCTGAGACTTACGACCCAGGATTAGGTTTAAGGGGTCCCTTTATTATGCACAAAAACGCTCGCCTTCACCCTCTACACTCCTCTCCCTACCTAACCAAATTTGGAAAGTACCTACAAATGCCGCCTTTGAAACACGTTCTAGAAATGAACCGGTGCTTATTCTAGAAAGGCCACGGTCTTTAAGTAGGTTATAGAGAGATTTTAGAGAGACTGTTATACCTCTCGCTCCCACTTCTACCGCGTTCAAACTAACTATAAATTTATTCCTGGACAGTTCTTTGGTTAGTTCGTAATACTTATTACGCTTGGATATGTGATTCCTGAGGATTTTTGTTTCCCAGGGAACAGTAAGCTCCACAAGTATCAAGCGCCTCAGAAGTTTAGAATACAGGAATAAGTCCGGTCTAGATGTCGAAACACCAACATCCCCAGGGGTTTTGTAATGTTTTTCATACGTGTTCATCATGAGAGTCCAATTAGGAGCGGCACCTACAATAAATAAGGATTTTTCTGAGGAGCCTTCTTTTACGAATTCTACAGATCGTTTAGTGGTTGTTATACCCTTCCGCGCTCTTGCTACTGAAAGACTAACCGCTTCCGCGTGGTGTGGCGACGCGAGTATTAACCTTTATCTAGAAGTAGGGGAGAGTGGGGGAATTGGAGCTATGTAAGGAAAAGTGAAAAAATAAAACAGTTTCCGTTACAATCATAGACTTTTATAGACACTAATCAGTCTTTTAGTTATCTGGCTTTCAATAATTGAGAAGTACCATTTATAAAATATATCATTAGATAAGTAAAATCACCTTTTTTTAAAATCCTACTTTCGCTCCCATTACCCCTCTCATCGGGTAATGAGAGCCAAGAAGCTTTAATATGTGAAATGAGAGCCATGAAATAAAAATAAACAAAATAAAATCTATTTTTACCTATTTACCAGAAATTTAAACATTTCAAAACTTTAACGTAATCAACAAACCATAAAATATATCATTTTCAACTAAAAATTAAATAAAAACAAAAGGTAATTTAGGGATTTAAACAAAAATTGCAAATATCATATTTAGGATGATCGCAACCTGAACACTCAGAATGGGCCCATTTGCCACAAGCTCTGCAACGATACCATAATTCTTCATTTTAACCAACATTGTTACATATCATGCATAGATTTTCATCCTCAGAATATTCAGAACCATAATCACAAATATTATTTTCATCAATAGATGATTCGTCAGTAGTGCTCTCTTGAAACAAATTTCTAGTTACTCTATTTATGGTTTTTAACATAATTTATTCTTAATCTGTATCTTAGTCTTACATTTATTTATTTGTATTTTCTTTGGTTTTTCCCTTTCTTCTCTCTTATATTTTTTTTCTCCTCCATCTAATGTAACATGACTATTATAATTGTCCAAAATAAGCAAAATCTGTTTTTCCGCAGTAGGACTTGCAAATTTTATGAAATGCTCAAGCCATTTTGCGAATATCTGCTCATTAGTCCACCCATTTTTTGAACAATTTAAATTTTTTTAAATCATAAGAGCCATGGCGGGGTAATGGGAGCGTGAGTAGCTCCCATTACCCGTAATTTAACTATTTAAAAAATAACAAAACCAACCTAAAAAAACTTCGCTAAATTTATTTAGTTTTTAATTATATCTTAAAATTGATTAAATAGTGCATACAATAGAAACAAAATACGACGGAATAATAAAAGTTTAGGTACTCACTTTGTTTGAGAGATTTTGTACTATTTTATAACGTGGTCAATTCAAATATATTTCCTCTTCTTACCGCTATGCGCGGGCTACTGAGCTGGTCGGCGGCGATCACGTGATGTAACCGAATGTTTATGAAGCCATCAGTGGCGTAGCGTGAGTGTCGGCTGCCCGGGGCGGAAGACAATTTTGCCGCCCTCTTATTTATATATTTTATTTTAATGTATACTATGCATTACATACATTAATTATAGAGAACTTTTCGGAGAGAACAGTCATCATTATTTTGTATTATACAGGCTAGATTTTAAATAAAAAACAGTTTATCTAAGTTTTACAATCACGTTTATTAATACAAAAATTCTTTTACTTTAACCAATTAGATACATTGATTTAACTTAGGTACCTATCACTTAAGATTAGGTACACCTTGAGGATCGACAAGATTAAATAAAATCAATTTTTATTTAGAACTAGAACGATACTATTATATAACATTTTTATTTTTATTGAAAAGTAATATGAGTATTTCTTAAAAAAACAAAACAAAACTTCCGTCTTTAATTAAAAATTTATACGTCTACTTTTTTTAAGAGCAAAGTGTTTTATTGCACCGTCAATGTCTATCGCATCACACACCTCTTGCTCAATAGACAAAATAGCCAAATTAGTTAGTCTTAGAGTACTCATTGTCGATCTTAAATAATTTTTAATCAATTTCAATTTTGAAAAACTTCTCTCACAGCTGGCATTGCTTATAGCAACTGTGAAAAACATTATTAAAATATTGGGCAGAGTATCTTCCAGCTTGGATTTAACAATAAATTTAAATAACTCAAGTGAGTCTGCATTAATCAATTCATTTTCGTTGCCTGTAGCAACAACGAAAGTCCGCAGTCGAAGTCTTTCCAGCTTGAAATCCTGCTCGTCAATTTCGTCAGATGCGTAGTCTAGATTACATTCAGTGTTGTCTGGATCTAATAATATAGCCGGTGTTAGATAAGCAAACTTATCCGTTAAATTCTGTAGCTGTTGAAAACGCTCACGAATTTCTGCAATAACTCTATCTAACGAAGAAAACAGCTTTCGTCTCAACTCATTTTCACAAGACAAGTTAGCATCTCTAGTTCCGTCATCAAAAATATGCTTTCTTGTTATGCGCCTCCGAGGTTTTATGGAAATTCCAAGTTCTTCACACATATTTTTTGCATAACCTACAGCGCCATTTGCCCATTCCTCTCTTTTCTCTGTCAATATCATCTGCAAAGCATTTACTTTCTGAGCGCACAATCTTATGTCAAGTCCCCTTGTTTGTAAATATTTTTGTGCATCATTCACTTCATGTAGCACCGGTTGCCACAGGCCCAAAAAACAAAGAAAGGAAAATGACTGCATCGAAACTAGTAAAGTACCTGCATCTGTCCTAGTGTTTAAGCTTTCACCTGCCTCCGTCAGTTCTTCCAAAGTGACGAGAATATCTTTGTAATGATGCCATGTCACATTTACGGCATCGCCTCTTGCACTCCACCGCGTGTCTTGAACCCTTTTTAAGCTTTTGCCTGTAGCTGTTATCAGAACTTCCCAACGATGTGTCGATGAGGAAAAAAAAGAATAGCAACGTTCTAAAGTGCCGAAAAAAGTTAGTGAATCCACCTCAACTGAGGCAGCGTGTAAACAAACTAGGTTTAACGAATGATTTGAGCAAGGTACGAATTCAGCTTTAGGGTTTATTTCTCGAATTCTTTGCTGAACTCCTGAATACTTTCCAGCCATAACAGCAGCATTATCATATGCTTGGCCTCTACAGTTGCTTATATCTAGGCCATCAGCTTGAATTTTGTCCAAAATCATCTTTGAAATTCCTTCAGCAGTTTTGTCTTTAGTTTCAATGAAATCTATAAAAGATTCCATTACTTTTACTTCCTGATTTTCAATTACTACGTATCTTAATACCTGACTTGTTTGATCTTTATGAGAAAGATCTGGAGTGCTGTCGAATATAATTGAATAATACTTAGCCTTTTTTGTTTGTCCGATGATATGTTGGCGAACTTTATTTCCCAAAATGGCAATAAATTCGTTTTGTATTTGTGGTGACATGTAAGTGATTGAAATTTTGCCAGATATTTTAGACCTTACAAGATGTTCACGAAGTACAGGATCGTATTTTGCAATTAAATTAACCAATTCTAAAAAGTTTCCTCTATTGGTACCGGTGTCGTTTTCTATATGTCCACGTAAAGCCAAATTTTGTTTGGCAAGGAATCTTATAATATCAAACATTCTGATAAGAATTTCCTGCCATTTCTTTATTTCTTTTGCCACTATGTCTTGCTCTTTTTTGTCAATAGTCTGTAATTTTTGAAGTCTGCTCTCCAACTCCTTCCATTTGCAATAATTTTGGATGTGTAGTGCACTTGATTCGTGACTTGAAACCTTAGGATTTAATTTCCACCAAGTATTAAATCCATCAGATGAGCAAAATTTAGATCCATTCGGTGTACTTACGTTCTCAAATAAACGACAACAAAAGCAAAATAATGATGCTTTAGCTGGAGAATAAGCCATCCAAGTACGTAAAACTTTTTCGCCGTTAGTCAATGTACGATAAAACCAATCCTTAGTAAGCCTTCTTGTCTCTCCTTTTGATTTTAAAGAGCACGAATCTGAGCGTGTTACTGTTGACATTTCAGCGAAATTAGTATCAATATGCTGAACAATTTCCTGTCCTTGCTGAATGAGATGCAATCGAATATTGTCGTCTATGTGTTCAGGCCATTTTCCAATATCGTCGAAATTTTCCTTTCGTCTTTGGTACTGAATAGCAGACAATGATGATGTTGTATCAATCTCTGTTTCGGAACTATGCATGTCCATGTCTGAACATACAGATGGAGACACTAATGCAGTGGATGTTGTTGGAATTTGATCTTTAGGAACAGTGTCAAGTTCTTGTATTTTTTCAGCTTGTTCTGGGTTTAAAGGCCCAGTTGTCTGTGATGAATTTAAGCCTAACGAGGAATCTGACGTGTCAGGAACAACACTTTTCACATATTTAAGTAAAGCTCCTTCATTTGCTCTAATATTTTCCAACTTAGCTCTTCTCTTATTACGGTAAGAAGCCCCACTTTCTTTTACTCTTTTCATTTTTGATGCTAAAATCAAAAAAATATTAAATGAGAAAAGTACAAGTTAGTGTTGTAAACAAAATTATCGAACATTTCAAAAGAAGTACCTAGGATATTAAAAAAAAACCTTGCTTTACTGAAATTTTCCGTTTTTAGGGTTTTGTACCCAAAAGGAAAAAAATTGAGCCTTTATCTATCTTTACTTTTATTAAATCATTTCATTGACCGTCTGTCTGTCAAGACCTTTTTTCATAGGAACGAGTACTTACTTACACATATTAAATTGAAATTTATATCACAGTTTCCGATCAAGATCCCTTTGAAATGTGAAAATACTTTTATGCACTTCGGCGTTTCTTTTTTATTTTAATAAATTAAAGTTTGAAGTTTGAACAACATATCAGATAGTCCAACATACAATTAGATAAATATAATATTTAATACTCACTCAGTTGAAAGTTGTTCAATAATTTCACAACCACTACACGCACTTATTTGCACAAAAATCACAATTTGGAAAGCGTAACATAATTAAAATACGAGACAATGTGAATTGGACATCTGACGATCCATCAATAAAACTTTCTTTGAATTGTCAAACTTTGTCAAAGCACGTAATTCCCCGTACCTTAAAGGGGCTTTCTCGTACGTGTGATAAACTATATTGAACTTAATATATATGTAATAGAAGTCATTCTCGCTGATTGTTAGTCATAAACGGGGAATTCCCACAAGTCAGTATAGACGTTGTTGCCAGTCGCTACAAAATATCATTCAAAGAAAAGGAATTCCCCGAATTCGTCACAAAATAAGTAATGAAAAATTCCGTGCTCCTTTCAATCGGTCCAAATTTGTAGTTACGATAAAAATATATATTTTTTATTTATTGTTAAATTTTGCCGCCCCCTATAAAGTGCCGCCCGGGGCGGGCCGCCCCCGCCGCCCCCACTACGCTACGCCACTGGAAGCCATTCCTTTCAGTTTCGCGCGACATGTAAGGTAGGTGCGGCTAATAAGGCCTAGCTAAGCGGGAATTGAAATAAATCGAAAACTATTTGTACGAAATAACAAATTTTAATATCAATTAAATATTTATATCAATTACTATCAGTCATAAGCAAAACATGGCCCCTTTTGCCATTATCATTCTTAAAATAAAACATTTAAAAAAACACTACCTTTAGGCCTTATTAAACTATGGTAGTTTAATAAAGCCTATATTTTTAATCTACAGAATTCAACAAAATAAACTTTGGGGTAATTTTTTTATCGAATAGCTCTTTAGTGACTGGAGTTCCTCTATAATTTATGGCTTTTCTGCGGACTGTTGGTGTCTTTTCATAAATTTTAGCTGGTGTAGGCATAAGCTCCTTAAACGCTGTTCTTTTAAATTGAACGAGGGGTATATTATCCTCATCATCACAACTGAAACTGCCATAAACCATTCTGTAAAACCCTTTAGATGATCTTTTAGAGGTATGATAAATTTTTTGTTCCTGCTTTGATGTCGATGGATGGGGGGGTCCCGAAATTTTCTACATCTACTACCTTAGGTAAAGGAGCTGATGTTTCTGTCAATGTAGATGGAGCAAATGCTGTTTTTGGAATAGCGTGTGGATTAAATGGATACAAACCAGTCGCTCTAAACCCACTGGTAATATTGTCATATGTCATAGATTTAGACCCACAGTTGCAAGTATGATATTGAAGCGTGCCTTTTGTGAGTTTTTTGTCTGGGTTGGAAGGCATTGTGATTATAAGTTATCCCTATAATCAAGAAACCAATTAAAAAGTTGGTTGTAATTATTTTTTTTTTTTACATTTCTAAAGTCATAAAATAAACAGTTAAACAATTAATAGATAACGCTAAGGAAGGAGTGTAATAAGGACTACTGTCGAATTTTATAGGCCTTATTAACCGCCAACCACTTTGTAAAGTGAATACTAATATTATTCGCTCTAATTTTTACTTTTACAACATCACAGGTCTCTAAAGCATGAACTATTGGATACTTAAATAGCAAAATAATGTAGAAAAACTTAATATTACAAAAAATACTTAGGTTTGACTAGACCGTTATGTTATAATTCAAGCTGACCGTCCCGCAGGCTACAATGAATGATACCGCACTGGTGACGCCACGCGAGCGAGCGAGTCCTAATAAGTTTGGGACACCATCTGGTATTATTAACTACCTATGACTGCGACTTTGGTCGGCAGGAATTATTTTAAGTTGTGTTTCTGTCGCATAGGCCTTATTAGCCGTCCCAGTCATCACGGAGGCCGAGCTGGAGGTCGCGCTGAATCGCCTGCGAGCCCGCAACACTGCGCCGGGGCCGGACGGTATTCCAGGGCGAGTGTTGGTCATCGCCCTGGAATACCTGGGAGGCAGGCTTCGGGAACTGTTCAACCTGTGTTTGCGCACTGGACAGTTCCCGAAAGCCTGGAAGGAGGGCAGGTTGTGCCTGTTGCGGAAGGACGGTCGTTCTGTCGATTCTCCTTCCGCATACAGGCCGATCGTGCTGCTGGACGAGACGGGCAAGCTCTTCGAGAGAGTCCTCTCTGCCCGTCTCGTCCAGCACCTCCAAGAGGTAGGTCCGGGTCTCTCAGACGCTCAGTTCGGCTTCAGGGCGGGTCGTTCAACGATCGACGCCCTGAGAGCTCTGAAAGACCTGACCGAAGAGGCTGTTTCCGAGGGGGATGTCGTCCTGGCGGTTTCGCTGGACGTCGCCAACGCCTTCAACAGCCTGCCGTTCGAGACTTTGGTTGAGGCGCTCCGGTTCCATGGAGTGCCTCCCTATCTCCGCAGGCTGTTGAGGGCGTACCTGCAGGATAGAGAGGTCCTGTGGGAGTGCGGCGACCGGCGGGTCTACCGACGTGGTGTGAGCCGAGGGGTTCCACAAGGGTCCGTTTTGGGACCGGTCTTGTGGAACCTGGGCTACGACTGGCTGCTTCGCTGTCTGCTCCTCCCCCGGACGAGGGTGCTGTGTTACGCAGATGATACCCTCGTCACGGCGCGCGGAGGGAGCTTTGCTGAGGCAGCCCGTCTTGCCACGGTCGGCGCTACGTTGGTAGCGGACCGCATAGGGCTGTTGGGACTGGAGGTCTCTGTTTCCAAGACGGAGGCCATCCTGTTCCACGGCCCTCGCCGGGGTCCTCCTCGTCGGGCGTACATCTCCGTCCAGGGTGCGCGGGTGGCGGTGAAGGCCCAGATGAAGTATCTGGGCCTCACCCTGGACGGAAGATGGAACTTCGGGGCTCACTTCTCTCTGCTGGCCCCGAAGTTGATCTCCACTGCAGTCGCCTTGAGTAGGCTTCTACCCAACGCCGGAGGGCCGCAGGCTCCTTGCCGCCGGTTATACGCCGGAGTGGTGAGGAGCATGGCCCTGTACGGTGCTCCCATATGGTCGGGAGCCCTCACCGCGGATTCCAGGGCCCTTTTGCGTCGCACGCAAAGGGTCCTAGCGGTGAGGGTGATCAGGGGGTACCGTACGGTGTCATACACTGCGGCCACACTCCTGGCGAGCGATCCGCCCTGGGAGCTACAGGCGCGGGTCCTCGCCGGAGTGTATTGGCACCGGGTAGAAGCGAGGGTCGGGCGGGTTAGGCTCGAGGCGGATCGGATCAGGGCTTTAGCTCACCGAGCCCTGATCCGACAGTGGAGTAGGGACTTAGAGTCCCCGTCGGCCGGTCTTGCGACGGTGGGGGCTATTTCCCCCCATCTCGATCGTTGGATCGGCCGGCGGCACGGGACTCTAACGTTCCGTCTTGTGCAGGTGCTCACGGGGCATGGGTGCTTCGGTGAGTACCTGCACAAGATCGCACGCAGAGAGGCGGCCCCCTCCTGCCACCACTGTGACGAGCCCGTGGACACGGCTCGTCACACCTTGGCGGAGTGCGCAGCCTGGGACCGTCAGCGTACTGAGCTGACGGCCGTGGTTGGCAGCGACCTCTCGTTGCCGAGCGTTGTTTCCGCGATGCTCGACGACGAGAGGTCCTGGGTCGCTATGGCCTCCTTCTGCGAGCAAGTAATTGCCGCGAAGGAGGCCGCGGAGCGGGAAAGAGAGGCAGCCTCCTCTGAACCGCTTCGCAGGGGTAGGCTGGGTCGAAGGAGGCGGGATTACGCCCGCAGCCTCCTTCCCCAGCTGTAGTGCCTGGACGGGAGAGGGGGGTGACCTCTCCCGCCCGTTATAGGCCTACGAGGTGAGGGTGTCCCTAAGTTGATCGGGGCCCCTCGCAGGGGGTTCCGCCGGGGCGTCACGGTGAGTGCGAATGCGATCCCGTGGCGCCCCACTAAGGCGATGAGGTCAACCGTTGGTTTTTTAGTGGGTAGCCTTAAAAATGGCAGCGTCTTCTATGCTGCCGGGTAGTCCCACATACCCCCTCGGTCATCACCTTCCTGGCCGCAGGGATGATGCGTAACGCATTTTTCCAACGATAAAAAAAAAAAAAAAAAGGCCTTATTAGCCGACAGGCCTTATTGGCCGCACCTACCTTACGTTCCTGTCTCTCTAAATTTTAATAGCTCTCATTACCCGCTAGCTCCAATTCCCCCACTCTCCCCTACTCTAAACGCTACTCATAAGTGTTTCGCGGTTCCTATTGCCTCCCCACAGATGTTGCAAGACTTAGGTGGATTTGCCCCATCTTTCTAAATTATTTTGATCTGGTTATAAGGCCTGAAATATCTATTGTTAATCATGAATCATTTGTTTGTAAAAAAGAGAAAAATACTTTGGAAATTGGATTAGTTAGGGCTATCGGTCTAGTATCTTTAGGATTATTGACATTGTCGTTTTTCGGAATGAGGACAAAAAGGGCTTTTCCGAATGATACCGGTATTTGTATTCTTGACCAGATTTTACCGAATATATTTAAAGATGTTTATGGAGCGACGGACATTTTTTGTAAACTATATAAGGGATACCATCCGGACCTGGTGCTGACTTAGATGGATTCATTTTAATTATTTTATTGATTTCCTCCAAAGTTGGTGGGTTGGCATGAAAGTCTTCAGAGGGATTCACAGGTTTGTGTTCGTTTGGAACCCCGTAGTCTTTGGTTTTCTAGCACTTCTTATGTGCTTTTATAATAATCGAAAATTTGTTCGTTCGTCAAGAGCTTACCTTTTTCATCTTAATTTAATGTGTTATAAATTTAAACGAATTTACACCTTAGATTAGAAAAAAATATTATTTGTCGTTCTCATTTACAACAAATTTATAATGGCATAAATCTTCGGTCATCACCAGTGAAACACTGGAGATCGCTCCATTCACCGGTGAATTTAATGGGTGACAAAAATTTCGCTTCGGTGCAATGTTCTAGTCATAAATTAAAGGAGGACAAAAATAATAAAAAAAATGAAATATAATATTTATGTACTTTAAGTTTGGAATATATCAAGAGCAACATTTATATTTAACGCTTTTTAACAACATACGTGACCACGGCACGTACAGGAATAGTTCGCGTCACTCTCTTAAAGTCATATGTTACTTGAATTATAATGATGTACATTTTAAACTTAAACTAGCTCGCTCTAGTTTTAGTCTTTGGTGCATCATCGTGATGATCTTGCTTTCTCTTTCTAAATTGTGGTCTCCCGCCTTTTTTTTGTTTCTTCATATTTTGCCGTCTTTTTGCCATTTCTTCAATCGTCTTATCCAAGTAGTTCTTTTCCTCCTCTCCTTCTAATACACGGAAGACGACCTCAGCTTCGCCGATCTTAATTTTCCCGTCCGGGATCTTGTCGGCTACTTTCTTGGCATCGCCCTCATTGACCAGACGCACCCAGCCCTCGGTGTCGCCCACTTTGAAGCTAATGAATGCCACTTCTCCACCTGACGAACAGACACAATTGTTCAGAGTACTTTATAAATTAAATTTGTTTTTAGAATGCTCTATTAACTATGTTACTTCAAAATCTTATTTCATATATGTGCATATCTTTTTGAAACTATAGTAATTTATTCTCCTACGTGGCCTGGTCTAAGCAGCAGCTCGATAGGAACTGAGCTTTTGAGATTATACAACAATATTTTTTAGCTCCAAATTAAAAAATTATAATAACACATTCCTACATTTTGATCATTTATTAATGTTTTTTTGTTATTGCTGTTATTGGTATGATATTCATTACTTTTATCTATAAAAAGTAACAGTTGACATGCAACATTGAAAAGTCTTAATTATGATTATTAAATTTGTATATGTAAAATTGTTTATAGGCAAATAGGAATAAAGGGTCAAGAAAAAATATTTTAAGAGGAACTCTTTTAAGGGTTTGAATCTGTAAAAGAGTTAAGTGTTCTTAATACTCATATTAAAGAAGAGGACGAATTGGGGGCAGATTTAAAGGCCATCATAGCAGCAGAAACGATTTACTGCCAACTGTTGAAAGCAAAGCTCTACAAAAGCTTTTTGTCGCCGGCTCTCTGGACGTCTCGAGGGCATTTGACAGAATCTGGCATGCGAGCCTTATAAGCAAGCTTTCAGCGTACGGTATATCTCCAGTTCTGATCGGTTGGGTAACGGACTTTCTGAGCCAGAGATCTCTCCGAGTATTTGTCGACGGGTGTTCCTCGAAACCCTTGACAATAAATGCCGGAGTACCTCAGGGGTCCGTTCTTTCTGATACTCTTTTTCTGCTGCACATTAACGATCTGCTGAAGCCCGGTATCTATGGGTATGCAGAGGACAGCACAGTTGTAGAAAGATATCTGCCAAGTTCTCGGGCTAGTAGAGATCAAGTACAGTCTGAAAGAGAATCCATGGTGCAACGTTTGAATGACAAACTTCAGGCAGTCTCCGCATGGAGCAATGCCAATCTTGTCAAATTCAACGCCACCAAAACGCAGACGTGTCTGTTCACCGCCAAAAAGAGCCCTTTCACCTTGGCTCCTACTTTCCAGAATGTATCCTTGGAATACAGTGACCGGCTTCAGTTGTTGGGCTTAGAGATTTCCTCGAACCTCAACTTTGGTCGGTTCATTGAGTCCAAAGCAAGAGCAGCAGCAGCAAGGCTTGCCGTTCTTGTGAAGGTCCGGCAGTACTTTACAGCGGGACATTTTATACAAAGCACAGATCCGGTCGTGTGTAGAGTACTGTGGCAAAGTCTCATCTTGCGGTTCTGGACTCAATTGAGAGGCGAGCAAAGAGGCTTATAGGCGATCCCGAATTGGTCGAAGCCGACCTCCAAAGCCTTGAACACAGGCGTAGAATTGCTAGCCTCTCAGTATTCTATAGGATACATTATGGTGAGTGTGCGCAGGAACTACACGATATAATTCCCCCGTCCCCCTTCCATCACCGGAAGTCCCGAAGGACGGCAGGTTTTCATCCTTTTGTTGTGGACATTCTACCTGTCCGAACGAAACTCTTTGCTTCCTCATTTTTAGTGCGTACAGCGAAGGACTGGAACAATTTGCCTGCGTCGGTTTTTCCGGCCAAATATAATGTGGGTGTCTTCAAGAGAAGAGTGAATAGGTTGCTAGGTCAATGCGCCTTACCACCTAAGACTACATTCCACTTACCATCAGGTGGAATGAAGTCAAGCATTGCCCTAGATCATATATAAAAAAAAAAGCTTTCTTTTGTAGGATAAATAAACCTAATAAAATAACAAATTCTAAGACATTTTCTTTTCCAAATTAAAAGCAATGAGCCTAAGATATTATAACCAACAACGGTTACACTGGATAAATAATATCCAGCATTATTTTGAGTATTGTTTGATTGGGCGGCTAGCATTATTAAAATGTGTCATAATTATAATACAATTAATTGATAACTAAACAATATAGCTATTGTTTATTAATTTAAAAGAAATATGTTTGAATTAAAATATTTTTAACTAAACTAAAGTGAAAGAACCATAAATCATAAAAAGGTTATGAGATTGAATATGGGACTGTAACAGTTATGAGTTGCGAGTTACCAAGCGGAGCAAGGGCTTCTTTAACATCTTCTCTGGACATCTTGTCGTGGCCCTGACTGAAATGCAGCACTGTCCCTGTAGGCAATTTGAAATCTCCTTTCTCTTTGTTCTGTAACATTTACCAAAGATTAAGTATTATATGGCCAGGTTTACTATCTAACACCTACATTCAACCCTTGCTTTCCTTGTGTTAATATATGCAAATATAATATGTACTAATGTTTTGTTTAAAAGATATATTACATAATTTTTAAAATATACAGTACTGATAAATCATTTTTAAATTACCTCAGAATCCCCATCCTTATTAGGTTTATTTTTATTCTTCTTATTTGCCGATATATTGGCATATTCCTCTCTCTTTTGTTGTAAATATGCATCTTGCCACAGAACCAGTAATTCAGATTCATTATATTTGTGATCTTTTATGTCCATGAACTTAGTTGCCTGTCATAAAAAAGAGAATAAAATAAACTATACACAGGTTATAATAATATAAAGCATGCAAGAATGCTCTGCTTTATAAACATTTTACAAGCTTCTATATTTATTGAGTGTACCTGTTCTTTGAGTTTAAAAGTTGCAAAAACTGAACCCTTAAAAATCTTTTCTTTTGTCTTTCTATCTTGATATTTCCTCATGATAACATTTTCTACTTCCTCAAATTGTTTAAAGTACTTTAAAATATCATCTAATGAGATATCTTTAGGGAATCCCTTGGCATAGATAGTCCGAGCCACTAGCTCCTTGCGTCTCTCTTCATTCATTTCAGGGATTGGCAACTCAGGATTCCTTCTAACTTTTTGATTATCATCAGACACCTGGAAATATATTTCGAGGTAATATTTAAATCTTTTAAAATAAAGGTCATTTAAAACAATTTTGCAATGATTTTTCACTCATTACTTTTATATTGGGACTACAGTTGATATAATGTTAATTTCACTTTAACACCTACCTAGAAAACTAAAATCAAACTTTACATATGTTGTCAATAACAATATTAGTATGACAGACAAGTATTATTAAAACTTTTAATAATATTTCAAATATGTAGTTGTGTAATCAAAGAAATAGATATTTATTTTTCTATAATTATAAGCAAACTAACCTCAAGAAGTCCCGAGATGGACTTGTTTATAGCTTTAGCTATAACACTGCTGTCCACAGACAATTTTGCAAGTCGATTAAAACGAGTAAGCACCTCCAAAGGAATCCAGCCATCGTCGAGCTTTACTTGTTCTCTTAGGAACTTGTCCCGTGGTAAATTTAAGTCACCTGTGGAATTAGAACAACAAAATTAGGTATCAAAGAGTTTCTTAAAAATGTATTTTTTATTAACAAATACTAAAACTAACTACCTAAAATACCTTTTAGATAATAATGTCATTGCAATACAATTTATAAGCTGTTACTTGGTTTTACAGAAATTTAACCAAATACATAACCAACATACCAAAATAATACTCGATTTGGCGGATAATCGCACTATCCAAATCTGTTTCTTCGTCTGAATTGTTTTCTTTATCCTTATTTTCATGATTTTCGGTTGCGACTTCTTTTTCTTCAGTCATGGTGGATGTTTAGACTTTTGGAAATAAATAAAATTATTCAATGGTTACCTTTGACTTACTTTTAACCAAGTTTAAATATAACAACAACTAAAGATCCTTGATAGCTAGACACTAGTCAGTTTAACCTGATTTTAACTTTTCAATACAAACACGTGTTTGAAGTAAAAAGTGGCATGAAGTGATTCCAAACAGCAATGCCGGCAAATGACAACCGTTGTCCGTCGTCAAATGACATTGACTGTTGACAAATGCTATGATATTAAAAAGAACAGTGATCTGTGATGACTATAGTTCCTTTATTTTTGAACCTTGTAATAAAGAAAGGGTTGAAAAAACTTGACTTGGTTCAGGTAAAATGCTTACGGATTATTATAGGAGCCATGAAATCCTCGCCCAAAAACGCCTTAATGGTTGAATGTGTGGACCTCCCCTTGGATTTGAGAAGACAGTTTTTGTGTGATCAATTTATATTTAAATTAATCAAAATAAGCTCTCACCCGTTAATACCTTATTAACAAACACTATCTCAAAGAGTTCTCAATAGTAACTACCTATTGAAATAATAAGGAATTCCCTAGAATTGTTAACAGCTACAGGAGATGCAAAACTTTACAACAGACCAGACCAGAATATATCAGTCTCCCACACTTCCTATTTTTAATTGTAGTTTTGATTCACTTGTTTTCAAACCAAATATTTTTCTTTATTTTGATTTTGGTATTAAAAACGATTGCCAAGTCAATAGAAAATTATGCCATCAATTAGACCATAAATGGAATGGTTGGATTACAGTTTCCACAAATTCTTCTAAATTATCAGAGAATGAAAGTGTGGGTTCAGTAGTATGGATACCCAGATATAATATTGCCTTACTATTTAAAAGTCCACCTCAAGTGTCTATATTTACAGGAGAAGCAATTGCAATTTTGGAAGCTGTGTTATATGCTAAAACACATAGTTTAACTAAAATATTGATTCTCTCGGATTCCAAGAGCTGTTTGCAGGCTCTGTCAGGTAATGTCTTTAAAAAAAACATTAAAAATTTTCAAAAAAATATTTATGTACAAAATTAAAGTAGAATAAATTTCCTACAATTTATGTATTTATATTTTTTTTCATAATATCAATAGTTTTTGGCGTACGAGCGTCACAAAGTATCTTCATCTACACCACCACGTGTTTTTGGTATATTTTTTCTAAAATATTCTACTATTGCCACAGGTATTGAAGAAGCAGTGTGGGTCTCTGTGTTGGGTCCCTTTCTTTCGACTATGGAGACTATAGACATTGTATAGCCTCCATACTCTCGACTTTCAACGAAACATCTGTCGGTAGAAGTTACGAGAAGTATTTAGTTTAGGCGGAGTCATCAGTATACGTTTATATGTATGTACGTCGTACAGTGTTGTTTGTGTTCT
This sequence comes from Napeogenes sylphis, assembly GCA_959347405.1. Lineage (NCBI taxonomy): Eukaryota > Metazoa > Arthropoda > Insecta > Lepidoptera > Nymphalidae > Napeogenes > Napeogenes sylphis. The sequence continues at coordinate 30,811,043 of OY365786.1, forward strand.
TAGAGTCACGGCTTCTAATACAGAAAATTGTTTTATTTAAGACAATTTAGCCTTATTGGCAGTGACGGTAATGAAAATATCATCAACGTATTTTTTGAGCAGTTGCGTTTTTTTATGTGGGGACGGTAATCACCTTCAATTTTGTCCATTAATTCGTCCAAGGAAAACTGACACTCATCGGAATTCTGTTTAGGGTTAGAATAAATGAACTGCATTGCAGTATCTATCTCATTGATATAAATTTGTTCATGCAGGAATTGTCATTGTAGCTTCTACCGACAGATGATTCGTTGAAAGTCGAGAGTATGGAGGCTATACAATGTCTATAGTCTTCATAGTCGAAAGAAAGGGACCCAACACAAAGACCCAAACTGCTTCTTCAAGACCGGTTACAATAGTAGCATATTTTAGAAAAAATATACCAAAAACACGTGGTGGAGTAGATGAAGATACTTTGTGACGCTCGTACGCCAAAAACTATTGATATTATGAAAAAAAATATAAATACATAAATTGTAGGAAATTTATTCTACTTTAATTTTGTACTTAAATATTTTTTTCAAAAAATGCATTGGAAAGGAGATATTTCGAAAAAACTGGTTTTAGCCGCCATTTTTTCAAAATGGCGGCGCGAGCGGCGGAGATACGAGGTAGCAAATTTGAAATTCGAAAAAAGCATACCGAAATCTATAAAATAACCAATTTTCAAAACTCCCGGAAAACTTTCCAGGTAACCCCCTTTTTTTCGACCAAATGACTGGACTATTAACGATATAGAAATATTTTATATTAGTAAAAGCAGAACCCGAAGGCCTGGAATCCAGTCAATATTTTTCACCCTTAAAATTAACAAAGTAAGGTGTTAATTTTATAAACATAACCAAACCGAAACAATCTAATATTTTCCAAATTTAGGAAATTAATTTTAGACGACCATATTTTTATTTACCTTTTCTACAAGATGACTGTTAATGATGTTAATTCGTAAGGATAACCTTATATAAAAATTAATTTTTGACAAGTAATCAAGACGAAATGGGTGTAAGAGGATTAACTACTTACATTAATTGTAATGATAAAGTGTTTATGCAAACTTATTATTTACATGATTCTAAACTTGTTATCGATGGTCACAGTTTATGTGCACAACTATATAGGTCAATGAATAGTTTCTCAGCGTTCGGAGGAGATTATGATAAATTTGCATCACATATAAAAGCATTTTTTAAAAATATACGCAAATGCAACATAACACCTTATATTATTTTTGATGGGTGCCACGAGCGTCGGAAGCTTAAAACAGTGTTCAGCCGTCTACGATCGAAACTAAAGGGAACATCTAGGTTGGATCCAGTGACTCAGGACAGTTTGCTTATTTTCCCACTTCTTCATCGAGAAGTTTTCACGCAGGTACTTGACACTTTACAATTATCTTATACTGTGTGTGAGTTTGAAGCTGATGATGAAATAGCATCCCTTGCTAGATATTTAAACTGTCCAGTACTGAGCTATGACTCCGATTTTTTCATTTACAATGTTATGTATATACCTTTTAATACTTTGGAATTAAAGGCTCAATATATAGAAGAAAGTGATAATAAATATTATGCCATGGAATGCAAACTGTTCAGAGTAGAATATTTGTGTAAGCATTTTGGAGACTTGAAGGTGGAGTTATTACCTTTATTAGCAACATTACTTGGGAATGACTATGTAAAGAAAAGAATCTTTAACAAATTTTTTTCTCAGCTAGCATTACAGAAAACTAAAAAAAAGAAGAATATTCAACAAAGAAATATCCATGCTTTATTTGCATGGCTACAAAATGAGACATTGGACTCTGCAATAGCAAAAGTTTTAGGCAGACTTAAGAAACATCAAAAGGATAAAGTTTTTGCAATTCTTAAGAAAAGTGTTAATGGGTACAACAATAATAATTGCAAATCATTGAAATTTTTCAATATTACTAATGAATCTATTACTGAAGATGCTTGTGAGCTACAGATGCCTGAAATGGAAAGAGATGACAGTATTTCTGACTCAGATAATGAATATAGTGATTCAGCTGAATCAGAAGGTTCTTCCAATGAGGGAAGCACACAGGAATCTGTAAAAACTGTGGTTATGACCTGTGAAAGTAATTCTGATAAGTCCCTTCTACCTGAATGGTTTATTGATAAAATTCGTAAAAACCAAATTCCAAAATTATTTTTAAATTTATATCCACATCATTTACATATTTGTAATCCACAAGCTGAGGATTTCACTGCGCAGGACACTTTCTTTTGTGTATTACCAATTCTAAGGTATGTCTTTGATATATTGACTGATTTTTCCCATGAAAGTTGTGTCTATGTTGGTAGAGAACAACAAACCAATTATAAGAGATTTATCATTAATATGGAATATAGTATATCAAGGGCTCTGAAAATACCTTTTTGTGAACTAACAAATGATCAATTAAGAAAATGTTTCTATCATTTCATGGATATCAAGCTACCACATCTAGATATATCTGACATTCAGTTACTACCAACAAATTTTCAATTGTTCATGATAGCACTACTTTGGTGGATATGCTATTGTAATGTTCCGGCAGCTCATGTTCACAGTTTAATTATAGCATTCATAACATTGGAAGTAATTGATGAGAGAACCGGAACCAGTCGAAATGCCTATCATTTTAATAACAAGCATGCTAAAAAACTAGAAGCATTAAGAAGTAAACCTACTGAAGAAAAAGAAAGAGGACTTTTGAATGAAGAATTATTTCTTAATAAGAATAAAGTTCACTATGAAGATTGCTTGATTGCTGCAAGTGTGCTTTTAAAACATTTTGAGATTGATGAGAGTGTACGAAAAAGACCTAAAAGTTATGATATTACAAAAATTCATTCAATGGCTCAATTTCAAAGTGCATTGCATGGTATAAATAGCTTAAACACATTGTGTGGCTCACCTTTTGAATGCACAACATATTCAAAATGCTATAATGGGACATTCATCTACAATATTGCATTAAAACTAGAAAAACAAAAAGACCCAATGAATTTCATGGAAAAATACTTACAGGGTGCTACTACAGTTATTTTATTATACAAGAGTATATTTTTTGTGTTAAATACATTAATGGAAAAAATGAACTTGTCAACTGTCCCTTGGTCTGCTAAGAAAAAACATACAAAGAGGACAAAGGGAAGAGAGGATGATAATGATATTTCTTTTATAGCAAAGGGCTTTGAAGCAGAAGTTAAAATATAATATTTTTTTGGTATGTTTTTCTTTCTAATCTCCATTACATCTCTATCTCTTTTGAATTAGCTACTTGAGAGTTTTATGAAATATATTTTAAAACAAGCGAAATAGATTGTTGTCTACTATCATAATTGGTTTTCTCTCTCAAAAAGTTATTATTTTTTTTAATTTTTTTTTTTTCCGATGACAATTAAATTTCGCGCAAAAACACTAGGTCACGTGACTTATACGAGCAATGACGTCAACACACTACAAATACAATAATAATGTATGTATTTTCTGTTATTATACGGTTATCATTGGAAATTGTTGTTGTGCACTTATAAGACATATGCCAATATTTATACGACGTTTAAAAATCCTGATACACTGTTTATACATGTTCCTAAAAACAGTGGATTAAGTTAGCACTACGAAATCCTTATTTAATATATCCTATCAAATAAGTGTACGATATAAAGATATTTCGTAAGGATCACTTTGATGTAAATAATTTATTGTTGATATATTTCTCACTTTTTTTTAAAAACGTATTTAGTAGTATATTATTTGGATCCAATTAACATTTTGAAGTTAGGTTATGTTCGAATATATGAAACTATTACAACTATAATTTTCAATATATTTGTTGTTGTCTCCAATGAGTAATTGAAATATTTAAATTCGTTGGGAACCTCCTTACGATTTATCTAAATACTACGTAGGGAGAAGAACATAGTACCTTTTTAACCTAGAACTAAAAAGTGAAGCCTTTAAAAGCTTATTTCCTTTGTTTTCAATGGCAAGGTCAGCATTATTAAAATGTTGAATGTGTTTTAATAATAAATGTACCAATTAAGCCTTGTTGAAAATGAGACCTTTGTATATATTAAAAGAAAATAAAAATAGGTAAGAAACACTTACACACCGCCACTAAAACTAATGAAAGAAAATTTTGCTGGTTTATTTCAGTTGGTATTACTATTTAACTATATTTTAAATTTTAAGATAGCCCACATCATTTTTTACAGCGACTTAATGATATGGAAAATTAGTCAAAATACAAAATTGTAATATCTTATAACGTAGAACACTATTCAACTTGTCTGTTTATTGTGTCGTGACGTCACGCTATGATCTGTCATGGCGGCCTGCTTTTAATTTAACTTAAATCTCGAGAAATAAAATTCAAATTTAGTTTACCTAATAAAAATTAAAATAAATTATTTAATGTAAAAGATAAATTACATACTCATTGTTTACCTTTAAGCTATCAATTCTTCAAACTTTTCATAGTTTATTTTGATAAAGGTCTAGTAGCTAATTGCTAAGTCTTAAGTATATTTACTTCTAAAGAAATGGATGCAATTGTTCCTTCTGCTTCAAGTATTACTCGATTTTGATCTATGTATCTTTTATCTTTACGTAGTATAAAGCGACGTCGCTTCCCGCTGTCAGTCCCTAATACCTGTGTATGTTTAGATGTTTAACATATTGAGTTATTCAAGATAAAGGTTTATATGCATAGTACATATAAATTTTTGTACAGAAAAGCTGTACAAATCAGGAGATTATAAATTGTAATGTGATGTTGTAACTTCCAACAAACATATTTTTGTGCTCTTAAGTAGCAAACAATGGCTTGACCTTAAATGATTTAACAAATTAATGCGCGACTGAGAAGTATATCCACAATGGTTTAGGATATTATTTAGGGTCCTATACCTATTTTTTATATATAGAACGAATTGACAAGATCCTTAATAGGTTTTCTATCCTATACCGACACTATCTAGTAATAAATAAGAGTAGACCTAACAACCAGTAATAAATAATAGTGTGTCGAACATCCAGTAATAATAATGGGTAGGTACAGAGATCGTGTAATGCTATTAAAAATGCAGTGCATAACTCATTCCAAGTTCATATTCTTCAGCTCGAAATGTGGCAAACTCTGGATATGAACAAAGTTAGAAACTAGTCTGACAAAATCTCGATAATATAATAACACAATTTATTAAATACCTACAGCGGACTATATATATATATATATATATATATATATATATATATATATATATATATATATATATATATATATATATATATATTATAGTCTTCATAGTTTACGAATTTTCAAATTAGGATAACAACATTAGGTATGCTGGCGCAACTACTACAGCGCCAGGATGTCCGCGGGGTCTGTTTAGGCTGGGGGACGCACACGGTTCCCCGAGCCTAAACGGTAACCCACGTTGAAAAAATTTTAAAAAGATGGGCACTTGCCTATAGATTACCAGCCAATTAATAGCCTATTTTATATTTTGTTAATTCTAAATATAATTGTTCTGTCGTATGAGTTCATTTATTTATTTATTCCTTATTGTGATTTGTGGCATAAAGTGGCATCGTAAAAAATGTTGAAAAAAGGATTCTTTGGAGGATTTCCGATATGACGCATAATTGTGCGGGACTAAGGTCACTGCGAACTCGTGGTTTTTTTGTGCAAGTGATCAAGAAGCAGCAGATATTTTTAACTAAGCTTCAATACCATCTACAAGACACAACGCATGCGATTGCCTTAAAAACTACGATGGTTTAGAAAGATATGAGAATCCCACCGAGGACACTTTCTGAGATTATCAAACAAGACTTGGGTCTAGGGGCTTACCGGAGTTACACAGGACATACAAGTTACAAGTTACAAGAACGCGGAAGCGGAAGCGTTAAGACGTTAAACAGTAGTGCTTATTAAAAGTTATTAATTATTAAAAGTTATTAAAGTTATAATTTGAAGTGAACATTTATCTTATTCAAATATATTTCCATATATTAAATAGGAATAACAATAAAGTTATGTGTCTGTGTTTGTGCAATTAGTATGAAAGTAATGCAAATATAATAACCGTTATAGTGAATACGTTTTCATAATTGCTTGAAGTGGATTGCGAATTTATAGAAACGCGTAAGCGACAAGATATCCACGGCGCTTACAACGTTTAGTACGAGACACCAATTGGCTTCGACCTTTTATACTGATTACCCACAATTTTATGCAGTTAATACTACAAAAGTGAATATTCTTTTGTAATGGATTGTTGTAAGCAATGTACGCTGGCTTATAAACCAGAAGAGTCGATAAAATGTGCTGCGTGTCAAGGTGTCTTCCACCATCAATGCGTTGGATTATCAGATAATGATTTTAAAAGAATGTTACCAATGAATAAAGCAAAATGGAAGTGTTCTAATTGTAAAACTTTGAAGAAAAATAATAACAACAGCCCGCAAACAATGAGTGTAGCTCAGTCTGAATGTATCGAGGCTAAGTCATTTATGTCTCATTTTGATGAACGTTTTAATCGTTTGAGTTCGACTATTGAGTCGTTTAAAATATTTATAACGGACGAATTAAAAAAAGTAACCGACACTGTTAAAAAGTGGACTGAGAAAATAGCAAATATAGAATCGTCCATGACTTTAGTCACCAAACGAATTAATGAAATTGATAAAGACATTTCCCAAATTCATATCATCCAGACTGAAATGATTAACCTAAAGACAACTATTAGAGATCTTAATGACAACCACAGTAAGAATGATCAGTGGGTCAGACGTTCTAATACACAAATTAATGGCGTTCCTTATAACAAAGGTGAGAATTTGTTTCATATAATTAAATTACTCGCTGAAAAATCAAACTACAATTTATGCACGGAGACTGACGTGGACTTCATCACCAGGGTCGCTTCTAAAAACGATAGTGACAAAAAGTGTAAGCCCATTATTCTAAAGATGCAAGCGCGTTACAAAAAGATGACTTTATGGTGTGTCTTCGTAAGCTTGGAGCTATTAAAGCCAGTGTCATCGGTTTTCCCGGTATGCAGAACCAAATATATATAAATGATCACCTTTCGACTAAGAATAAAGCACTCTTTAAAGAAGCTAAGAGGATTTCTAAAGAAAAAGGTTACGCTTTTTGTTGGGTCCGTAACTATACAGTTATGGTACGACGTACAAATGATTCGTCGGTTCTACACATTACTTCTGAAGACTGTTTAAAAAAAAAATAATGAAGTGAAACTTCTTTATCGGGGTTGGAATAAAATTTAGTGTAACATTTTTTCGTTACGTGTGATATTTTACCGTTACGCGCCAGCTTTTTTCGTATAGCTTCATCTCTTTTACATCATGTTGCTATAGAAATACTAAATAATCAAAATGACAAGTATGTGGATTACAAAACACAATTTACATTAACCCAAAATAAAATTATCGGATTAGAGTTTTATAATTAAATAATGAATTGTAATTACATACTGGACAATACTATTTTAAGGACTTGCTATTGAAACTAATAAATAAATTCAAGATTATAACATGAAAAAGAAATTATGAAATATAATTTATAATATTTTTAAAATACATTGATTGTGTGAAATAGAAGAAGTAAGAATGAAAAGAAATACGAGTTTTGGCTGAGAAATGGAGCATTGGGGTCCTGATCTTTACAAGGTCTGTTCTGCTATACCTAGAACGAACAACAACTCGAAACAGCAGAAACAATAATGAAGAATAATTTTATTTGTGATATAGTGACGATCCAACATGTTAAGAAGTCTAAAGTTATTATTTTTAAAGTGGATTGTGTACATTTGTCTGTTTTTATTGTACTTATGTGTTTCTTCTATGAGAATATTATACGTCAGAAGGCAGAAATCTCAAAATGACCTTACCTCAAAATGACGTTAATATTACTCAAATTTGTTTGAAACCAAACCTTAATAATTCATAGGGACGTTTGAGATGTTTAGCTATTTATAAAACATCTAATGCTTTTTGTAGCTACATAAAAGCACTATAATAATCTTGAATAATGAATTATTATTACAGTAGCAAGAAATATAAGTAATACGTTAACAATTATTTATTAAAAATGAGGGTACACCGAGCGCGAAATTACTGAATCGACGATTTTTTTCCCTACGTTTGCGATTATATAGTCCAGTTATTATTATTGCTTGGATACATATTTTGATTAGTTCTAAAAGAACCATTTATAAAGAAGGTAGAAAATAAAACTTTGACAATATACAAACATTTTCATTCATCTTTATTTCTAAGTCACATTTTTTCGTTACGCGCCATATTTGAAGTGAATTTTTTTTATCGACGGATGGGAGAAATTTTATAGCAATGTCAAAAAATTATAGCGTTTTTCTGTTATTAATTAGCCATTCCTGTAAAGTTGTAATTAGTGAATCATTTTTCAAAAAATTATGTCATAAAGAAGTTTCACTTCTTACATGTGTACACTAATACACACACACATATTTTTTTTTTATTATTTGCTCTGTAAAGGACTTTTTATTCAGTTAAACTTCGGTATTTTGAGTTATGTGTTATGTTGTCTGATTTTTTTATACAAGTATTTCCTAATTAAATTTAGGATAAGTAGTTTACATCCGTCATGACCTTACATATTTTTTATCAAAATGTCCGCGGCTTACGGACTAAAACTCAACAATTATATTTAAATATTTTAAATCAGGATTATGAAATTATATGCTTAACTGAAACATGGCTATTACCGGGTATATTTAATGAGGAACTTTTTGATAACCGATATAATGTATATCGTAATGACCGGGATTACAATAGTCTTAATATGAGTAAAGGTGGGGGTACCCTGGTGGCAATACGTCGAGATATTTGTTTAGATATTCAGGATATAAAATGGTTGCCAGTATTTCCAGATGTAGACGTTTCTTATTTAAAAGTTAGTTTAAATCATAATCTAGGAACAAAATCTCTCTTACTTTTTTGTTGCTATTTTCCTCAAAATTCTAAACAATCTGATTCGCAATTAAGTTTTTTTGTATATATATCTGATTTGATTACTGAATTTTCACAACTACACTCGGCGTCACAAAAATCGCACCTTTTAAAAAAGCAACTTCAAAATAATTTTACTCAAACTTTGTGAATTGTAAGGATATGATTGTAGGATATCATTGAAAAGGTAATTCAATTGCCTATTAGAAAATAAAAAACATGTGTATGCATTTTAATTCTTTAATAACAAAAAACTTAAAACATGACAAAGTGACAAAAAATAAAATTAATAACATCATAAAAAATTACAAAAAAGGCCTTAAAATCTAGTGTTTCCACCCCTTGCTGTGATGGTAGCTTCCAGCCGATCCTTCATGGAGCTCACGAGGGTCACCACTCTTGCTTGGGGTATGTTGTCCCATTCGTCTTTCACGGCATCCTGGAGCTCTTGTAGAGTGGTGGGAGCAGGATCTCGTGCTCGTACGTGCCTCTTTACATCGTCCCAGAGATGCTCAATCGGGTTCAGGTCTGGACTTCGTGCTGGCCACTGCATAACAGGGATCTCAACCTCTTCCAAATAGTCCCGCACAGAAAACGCAGTGTGGCAACGGGCGTTATCATGCATTAACATGAACCCATCGCCAACAAAACCAGCATACGGAACCACATGGTCTTGTAAGATCTCCGTTATGTACCGCCGAGCATTCAGCGACCCTTGCCCGCGACCACCACCAGTCCGAGAGAAGCACACAAGCTCCGTTTTCCCTTCGACGGATATGCCACCCCAGAACATACAGGAACCACCTCGGTATTCGCCGCCTCCTCTCTCGCCTCCTCGCTCTCCTCGTCTTCGGTATACTCTTCTGCGTCTGTCGTTGCAGAAAAGACATACTCGTGTCTCATCGGTGAAGAGAACGGCTTTCCACTGTTCACTCGTCCAGTTGACATGCTCCTGGGCAAATCGTAACCGCTCTCTTCGATGCTGCACGGTCAATTTTGGGCCCCTAGCAGGTCTGTGAGCTCTCAATTCCTTTTCTTTCAGTCTTCTTCTAATCGTAGAAACACTCACAGACGTTCTGCAAGCTGATCGGAGCTCTTGTTGCACCTCAACAGCATTGCTGAAGCGGTGCCGCAAGGATGTGGAAACAACGAAGCGGTCGTCTCTTTCTGACGTGCAGCGTTTTCTTCCGGATCCACGTCTTCGAGTATAGCCACCAGTCTCAAGGAACCGTTGGTATATTCGTCGAACTGAGAATCGGCTAAGGTTCAACTGTCGAGCAACGTCAACCTGTCGCAGTCCTGATTGCAATAGCGCAATGATTTGAGCGGCTTTATCAGGGGTTGTATCCATCTTCAGGTACTGTTCTCTTGCGTATGTTGTTTCGGTGTGTTCACTCTGAAGTCTGTGTAGCGACTGACCCATTTTTTACCTTTACATGAGCTTTTATACCCTTATAAGGTAGCACAAGTAGTGCTCCTTAAGTGAGCATTTTTTTAAACATTTTTTTAATTGGTCCCTGGTTAGAAATGGTAATTGTTTTTTTAATGATACAGGTAATTAATATAAAGGTATTGAAGTGCACTTTAGAATGATATATTTTTTTCATACGTAGTACTTATGTGCTAGATTCTAGGAGCGATTTACTGAAAAAAACATAGAGGTGCGATTTTTGTGACGCCGAGTTTAGATGTTTTATTAATAGGCGATTTTAACGTGGGGAAGGCTGCTTGGTCATGTAGTGATAACAGTGCGTCGCTATCCATTTTGAACCCTTCTGAAGGTAATCTTATATATCAATTAACTGCTTTTATGAGTTTTACAGGGTTAAGTCAGTTTAATCACGTCGTAAATAAAATTAATTGGGAAAGCGAACTATATGATAAAGATATCACTGAATCCGTAAATATTTTCTATCGCATTGTAAATAACATAATAAAGTGTTATATACCAACCAGGTTTGTTACAGGGACAGATAAATATCCTAATTGGTTTTCTCGTCCCCTAATTACTTTAATAAAGAAAAAACTTAAATGGCATAAAAAATGGAAAATTTACGGCCGAACAGCCGATTATGAGAAATTTTCAGAGCTTCGATGTCAAACGAAACAACTTGTAACCTCATGCTATAATTTATTTTTAAGTAGGTCTGAAAATAATATTATAAATAACTCAAAACAATTTTGGTCTTTTATTAAATCTAAAAAATGCAGCAATTATTTAGAGGACACTATGTACTTGAACTCTGAGGTTAGCTCAGATTTTCATAAAATTTCTGAGATGTTTAATAATTACTTTCTTTCAGTTTTTGAGACTCATGAAGCCCTAGCTATTTCACAAAATCGAAATGATAACCATTATCAAACATTAATAAATACGGTTGAGATTACTAAAGAAAAAGTTGAGCATTATTTGCATAAATTGGACATTTGGCTGATGGTGTCCTTCCTATATTTATGAAGCGTTGTAGTCAAACACTCTGCATTCCTTTAACGATTCTTTTTGCTAAATCATTACAAACTGGCTGTATGCCAGCTCAATGGAAGAAATCTTTAATAACTCCTATTTTTAGAGGCGATAAAAAAGATATCAAAAATTATCGTGGAATTTCTAAATTATCCATAATACCAAAAACTTTTGAAAAAAATATTTTTGATACAATGTTTCCACTAATTAGACCCTTGCTCACAAGCAAACAACATGGATTTGTTAACAAGCGATCAACAGAATCAAATCTTTGTGAATTTGTAGATATCGTTTTAAAAGCCATGGAAGAAGGTCACCAGGTAGATGTAGTGTACACAGATTTTTCCAAAGCATTTGATAAAATTTCTCACTGTTTACTACAGAATAAATTGGAATACATTGGTGTGTACGGTGATTTGCTCCGGTGGCTTACATCTTACCTCAGGGACAGAACTCAGGCAGTTGCAGTGAAAGGATTTACATCCACTTTTGTACCTATAACATCAGGAGTGCCCCAGGGCTCTCACCTTGGCCCCTTACTATTTAACATATTTGTTAATGATATAACGACATGTTTCAAAAACAGTCAGATACTTATGTATGGTGATGATATAAAAATATTTAAAATTATCAGAAACAGTCAGGATTGTATTGACCTGCAAAAAGACTTGAACAGTTTTGAGCGGTACAGTACATCAAATAGCTTATATTTGAACTTAGAAAAGTGTTGCACAATTTCTTTTTCAAGGAAAAAAATTACAAATTTGTATAATTACTCATTGTTGAAAACTAATTTAAGAAGGGTTACTGAGGTTAAGGAACTTGGAGTATATCTTGACAATCGACTTATGTTCGATAACCATATTGAAAAAAAATCACTTAAAGCGTATCAGATGTTAGGTTTTATATCACGGTAGATAAAAGCCTTTAAAAATTCCAAAACTTATATTATTTTATATAATGCATATGTTAGATCTTATTTGGAATATGCATCTACTGTTTGGAATCCTAACTATGGTAAATATATAGCTTCTCTTGAAAATATACAAAACAAATTTCTTAGAAGGTTGCATCTCAAATTTGGTACATCTTCCTCAACATTTTTAACATTTTAACATTACAAACGCGAAGAGAGCATAAAGATCAAAGTTTTCTGTTTAAAATTCTAAATAATTTAATTGATTCGTCTTGTTTATTAAGTAAAATATAATTTGTTTGTCCCCGCTTGTGTGCACGTCTTCGCGACACTTTATATTCCTCCTTGTAGAACCAATTACTGTAGCAATCGCTTTATTATAAGAGCATGTAAGGCATGTAACAAAAAATATAATCACATCGACTTGTTCAGCAACAAATTTAATAGATTTATCTCTTTGCTTAAAAATAATAAGAAAAATAAACTTTTGTAAGGATCACCTTTCTTTATTTTTGTTTTTTGATATGTTTTAAGTTTATTTTGTTTTTATAATCTTTTAAATTGTTCTTCAATATTGTATTTCCCTTTTCAAATATATGGTTTTCTTTTTTTTTTTGCATAAATATTTTGAGATAATGTTCACTTCCTGTTTTTATTTACAAGTGGAAACTTTGTTGGCATAATGACTACTTGAATTGTGTATTTTTTCTGTATAATTATGTATGCTGTATGTTTTCCCATGTATAAATAAATAAATAAAATATCTTAAATGAAGCTCTAAAACAAAAGAGAATCGAAAGATCAAAACAACTGTTACTTCGATACGCGGACGAAAAACACAGAAAAATTCTCCTTACCAATGAAAAAATGTTTACAATCGAGGAGTACAACAACAAACAAAATGATCGAGTGTATACACATAGCTCTAAAGAAGCTTCCAAGGTAGTGGCACAGTTCAGCGAGGCCATCATCCAGCATACGTCATGGTTTGGTGAGGTGTCTCCTACCGAGGGGTTACGAAACTGCATCTTTGCGAAAAAAGAGTGAAAACTTCCGCCAAAGTATATCAAGATACCGTGTCATAAGGAGCGTATTAAGGTTGCATATTTTATATTATGAAACATTGTGCGACCTCTATTATATTTTGTATTATATTTGAAACTAGGGGTAGCTGGCGACTTCGTCCGCGCGGTTTTTAATGTTGCCGCTGAGTTTCATACAAAATTGCAAAATCCATCTATCAATCTATTTAATACCCTTAAGGGTGGAATTTAAACTGCTTGACTTCTATTAGTCACAGCGAGATGACATATACCCTATAGCCTTCCTCAATAAACGGACTATTCAACACAAAAATATTTTTTCAATTCGGGCCAGTAGTTCCAGAGATTTGTGCGTTCAAACAAACAAACTCTTCAGCTTTATAATATTAGTATAGATCGGTTGAAGTGTGTCAAGTAGAATGTCTTAAAAAAGAGATTGTTTTTGTTAATTGTGTTTCCTATATTAAAGTATCTTAAATTCGATAAAGCTCCATGTTTTAATTGGTTATGGGGCCAGAACTCTGATTAAAAATGGAATTGTCGAAGTTACAAATAGTTAAGCTAGAAGGACACAATTGGGTGCAATGGAAATATCAGATGTGTGCTCTTCTAAGACGCATGGATGGTCTGATGGATATTGTACAAGGCAAAACAATGAAACCGAAAAAGTCTGCAAGTGAAGCTGAAGATAAAGCTGCTGTGACTTTGTGCGAGGAAGAAATGATGAAGTACAATAAATTAGATAATGGCTTTACTTCTAATTAGAAGTAAATACGAACAACATTTCAGATGATACGTTGTATAAGGTGCTAAGATTCTCGACGTCAATAGAAGTATGGGATGAACTATACAGGTTGTATGAAGGCGTTAGTGAAAATCGTCTGTATGATCTATCTTTGGAGTTCTTCCGTTTCAAGATGGATCCTGTAGATGACATGTCTTCTCATCTCAAAAGTGAAAAATCTGTGGTATAAGCTAAGGCAGGAATTAATAAAAGAAGATGAAGGTAAAGAGCCTCCTGAAATTATAATAAATCTATTAAATTTGTTGCTGAACAAGTCGATGTGATTATATTTTTTGTTACATGCCTTACATGCTCTTATAATAAAGCAATTGCTACAGTAATTGGTTCTACAAGGAGGAATATAAAGTGTCGCGAAGACGTGCACACAAGCGGGGACAAACAAATTATATTTTACTTAATAAACAAGACGAATCAATTAAATTATTTAGAATTTTAAACAGAAAACTTTGATCTTTATGCTCTCTTCGCGTTTGTAATGTTAAAAATGTTGAGGAAGATGTACCAAATTTGAGATGCAACCTTCTAAGAAATTTGTTTTGTATATTTTCAAGAGAAGCTATATATTTACCATAGTTAGGATTCCAAACAGTAGATGCATATTCCAAATAAGATCTAACATATGCATTATATAAAATAATATAAGTTTTGGAATTTTTAAAGGCTTTTATCTACCGTGATATAAAACCTAACATCTGATACGCTTTAAGTGATTTTTTTTCAATATGGTTATCGAACATAAGTCGATTGTCAAGATATACTCCAAGTTCCTTAACCTCAGTAACCCTTCTTAAATTAGTTTTCAACAATGAGTAATTATACAAATTTGTAATTTTTTTCCTTGAAAAAGAAATTGTGCAACACTTTTCTAAGTTCAAATATAAGCTATTTGATGTACTGTACCGCTCAAAACTGTTCAAGTCTTTTTGCAGGTCAATACAATCCTGACTGTTTCTGATAATTTTAAATATTTTTATATCATCACCATACATAAGTATCTGACTGTTTTTGAAACATGTCGTTATATCATTAACAAATATGTTAAATAGTAAGGGGCCAAGGTGAGAGCCCTGGGGCACTCCTGATGTTATAGGTACAAAAGTGGATGTAAATCCTTTCACTGCAACTGCCTGAGTTCTGTCCCTGAGGTAAGATGTAAGCCACCGGAGCAAATCACCGTGCACACCAATGTATTCCAATTTATTCTGTAGTAAACAGTGAGAAATTTTATCAAATGCTTTGGAAAAATCTGTGTACACTACATCTACCTGGTGACCTTCTTCCATGGCTTTTAAAACGATATCTACAAATTCACAAAGATTTGATTCTGTTGATCGCTTGTTAACAAATCCATGTTGTTTGCTTGTGAGCAAGGGTCTAATTAGTGGAAACATTGTATCAAAAATATTTTTTTCAAAAGTTTTTGGTATTATGGATAATTTAGAAATTCCACGATAATTTTTGATATCTTTTTTATCGCCTTTTTTAAAAATAGGAGTTATTAAAGATTTCTTCCATTGAGCTGGCATACAGCCAGTTTGTAATGATTTAGCAAAAAGAATCGTTAAAGGAATGCAGAGTGTTTGACTACAACGCTTCATAAATATAGGAAGGACACCATCAGCCAAATGTCCAATTTATGCAAATAATGCTCAACTTTTTCTTTAGTAATCTCAACCGTATTTATTAATGTTTGATAATGGTTATCATTTCGATTTTGTGAAATAGCTAGGGCTTCATGAGTCTCAAAAACTGAAAGAAAGTAATTATTAAACATCTCAGAAATTTTATGAAAATCTGAGCTAACCTCAGAGTTCAAGTACATAGTGTCCTCTAAATAATTGCTGCATTTTTTAGATTTAATAAAAGACCAAAATTGTTTTGAGTTATTTATAATATTATTTTCAGACCTACTTAAAAATAAATTATAGCATGAGGTTACAAGTTGTTTCGTTTGACATCGAAGCTCTGAAAATTTCTCATAATCGGCTGTTCGGCCGTAAATTTTCCATTTTTTATGCCATTTAAGTTTTTTCTTTATTAAAGTAATTAGGGGACGAGAAAACCAATTAGGATATTTATCTGTCCCTGTAACAAACCTGGTTGGTATATAACACTTTATTATGTTATTTACAATGCGATAGAAAATATTTACGGATTCAGTGATATCTTTATCATATAGTTCGCTTTCCCAATTAATTTTATTTATGACGTGATTAAACTGACTTAACCCTGTAAAACTCATAAAAGCAGTTAATTGATATATAAGATTACCTTCAGAAGGGTTCAAAATGGATAGCGACGCACTGTTATCACTACATGACCAAGCAGCCTTCCCCACGTTAAAATCGCCTATTAATAAAACATCTAGTTGTGAAAATTCAGTAATCAAATCAGATATATATACAAAAAAACTTAATTGCGAATCAGATTGTTTAGAATTTTGAGGAAAATAGCAACAAAAAAGTAAGAGAGATTTTGTTCCTAGATTATGATCTAAACTAACTTTTAAATAAGAAACGTCTACATCTGGAAATACTGGCAACCATTTTATATCCTGAATATCTAAACAAATATCTTGACGTATTGCCACCAGGGTACCCCCACCTTTACTCATATTAAGACTATTGTAATCCCGGTCATTACGATATACATTATATCGGTTATCAAAAAGTTCCTCATTAAATATACCCGGTATAGCCATGTTTCAATTAAGCATATAATTTCATAATCCTGATTTAAAATATTTAAATATAATTGTTGAGTTTTAGTCCGATAAAAAAAAAATAAAAAAAAATAGAATAATAAATTTGCTTTTAGAAATCGGGACTGTTGTAGTCTATTCATTTCAAGGTTACATATTTGTTATATTTTTATCAATAAAAACACAAAACTCGCTGTTATTGTAATTTATATAGGTTGAAAAAACTATCGACTACAGAAATTAAACATTACTTTCCGCTTTTAATTCATAAATTTAAAGTTTATCGTAACATACAGATGTGTTTGCGCCGTTTTCCTTATCTGTATCAAAATACCGATACTTTGTACTGTTCAAGGTCGAATTCACGCACTTTCGGTATGTATATTTTCTTCGGGAAAAATCAGAGGTACATGAGAAACTGAAAGAAATGTTGGCGTCAGCCAAGGTCGCTGGTCATATAGTAAATGAGTTACTAAGCGATAACGGCGGAGAATTTGACAACAAAAAGGTACGGAAAGTATTGACTAATCAAGGTCAAGGTTAAGGTCAAGGTCATCAAGGACAATCAAGCAACCATTAATTATGCCCTACACACCGGCACAAAACGGGTGTAGCGAACGAGAGAATCGCACTATAGTTGAGACAGCGAGAGCGATGATGCATGCGCATGAGAAGCTTTTTCAGATGTTGTGGGCTGAGTTGGTAAACACTGCTGTTTATATTTTGAATAGGACAGGACCAACTACAGTACAGTATAAGTCATCTTATGAGCTTTGGATAGGTAAGAAACCACAAATAAAGCATTTAAGGATTATAGGGTCAACTTGTTACGCGCATGTGCCAAAGCAAACACGAAAAAAGCAACAAGAAAGCAGTAAAGTGTATCTTAATTGGGTATGATAATGACGATGGATACAGGCTTTGGAAAATTGCAAACAACTCGCTGGTGAGATCAAGAGATGTAACCTTTGATGGAAAGCCCTTGAATGTGGAAACTCATGCTAGGGAGGCAACTGATATAGAAATTCCTTTGGAATTACCTCAAATCGTAGCGATTATCAATCCCAAGCTACTACGATTTCCAAAAACTCTGTGTACGATGGAACTAGTCCAAACATTCTTGATGAGAATGTCAATGGAGGTTTTGATTCAAATAATGAGGATGCTATAAACCCAGATTATATTGATAGAGGAGATGAACACCCTCAGTTTATTGGTAGAGAAGATATTCCTGTAAAGAGAGTATTGAGTTAGGGGGGAAGATAAAAGAAGTGAATGACGAAGAAGTTAAAATTTCCACTAGATATGAAATTTCTGAACAAGGGATTATGGAACATGGTGGAAGAATTCTGAGAGATCGGTCATTACTTTGTCCACCTGATAAACTCAAGGACTATGTTTTGAACTTAGCTAGCAGGTACAATAAACCTAGCTGTTACAGGGAGGCATTAGAAAGCTCTGAAAGGGATCTTTGGAAAAGACCTATGGATTGTGAGATAAATTCTAAAGGAGAATAATACATGTATTCTGATGTCACTTCCTAAAAATTAAAAGGCAAGTGGCTATACAAAGTAAAACTTAATGCTAATGATTCAGTAGATAAGTATCAATCAAAAGAGAGGGATTGACTATGATCAAACTTTTAGTCCCGTAGCTTAAATGGCAACCGTTAAAAGTGTCTTGGCTGTGGCAGCCAGTGAGAATATGACTGTATTTCAATTCGATGTCACGACAGCATTTCTATATGGGTCACTTGAAGAAGAAATTTCCATGAAACATCCTGAAGGATATAATGATAATTCTGGTCGGGTATGTTTGTTAAAGAAAAGTCTGTATGGATTGAAACAAGCTCCAGATGTTGGAATAAACGAATTCCGGACTTTTTCAAGGAAGTCGGCTTTAAAGTTAGTGACTCGGATCCTTGTTTATTTATAAAAAAGACATCATCAAGAGAGAAAATAATAGTTGCTATCAAGCCATCATCAACATAGAGATGTTGATGATGGCTTGATAGCAGCAACTAATCTGACTCTTATTCAGGAGTTTCTAATAGAGATGAGAAATCGTTTTAAGATTACACTAAGGAAGCTTCATATTTTCTAGGTATTGAAATAAAGAAAAGTGGTAGTGGAATAGAAATATCACAGGGTGCATATGCGAACAAAGTTCTTAAAAGGTTTGGTATGGAACATTGTAGACCTGTAATGACACCAATTGTGAAAGAAAGTTCACAAGATCAAGACAATGTAAAGTCATGTGATATGAGCACTTTGTTGAGCAACTACCGACATGTTGTTGGTGCATTGGCATACTTAATGTTAGGTACAAGACCAGACATTGCCTACGCTGTCAGCGTAGTTTCAAGAAGCCTTGAGAAACCCAATATAGAAGATTGTGTCAGGCTTAAGAGAATACTGCGGTATTTGCAGTATGCACCAGATCGAAGAATAATCTACAGAAAATATTTTAAGACTGTGATCTTAGAGTGTTACAGCGATGCAGATCACGGTGGAGACTCAAGCACCAAATGATCAACTACTGGTGTAGTGTGTATGTATGCTGGAGGAGCGGTACCATGGATGAGCCAGCGTCAGACAAGCGTGGCTTGCAAGCAGAAGTTGTTGCGGCTAGTGAAGGCGCTCGAGAGCTGACTTGGTTATCGAGAATTTTTAGTGCTATAACCAAAGTAAAGAATTTGCCTATCTTAAGAGTAGATAATGAAGCAGCCATCAAGCTTGCTGAAAATCCAGAATACCATAACCGTACAAAACATATAAAGAATTAGGCATTTCTTTATAAGGGAGATGGTGACAAAAGGAGAGCTAAGCATAATAAAAGTCAAAACGGACGAGCAGTTAGCAGATTTGTTCACCAAGGCTCTAGCGAGACCTAGATAATATTTGGAATCGGTTGAAGTGTGTCAAGTAAAATGTCTTAAAAAAGAGATTGTTTTTGTAAATTGTGTTTCCTATATTAAAGTATCTCTAATTCAATAAAGCTTCATGTTTTAATTGCGCGCACCATTTACATGTGGCTTGAGCAAAATGTTTGACTTTATAAAGGCTGATGAAGGTCTTTTGGCTATAGTCCAAACTTAAACCAATTGGACTATAAATTGTGGTCTGTGCTAGAAAACATGGCCTGCTCTAAGCGTCACCTAAATATTGAGTAGCTCAATAAATCTTTGGAGGTAACAGTGACCAAGTTTCCAATGGAAACCGTTCGTAAATCCATCGACGAATGGCCCGACCGTTTAAAAGCATGCGTTGAAGCTAAGGCAGTGGCGTAGCGAGCCTGAGTGGGATTACACGACAGTTTTTTTAGAGGATTGAAAAAAAAGGTTACTGTATGAAAATGTTTATAAATATCTATAGCCATGTTAAGCTTATTTGTATTTATGTAAATATAGAATGAAAAATAAATCGATACGGGCAGGGATTCGAACTGGCGACCTCTGGGAAACCTCTGAGTGTTACACTAACTACTACTACTACTACTTTGTTTGCTACTTGTCATGGAGAAGGTTCGTCAAAAATGACCCAGCAGCAGAATCCTCCTTCACCACGACAACGCCAATAATTAATGGGTCACCCGTAGTATAGCCCTTACCTCGCACATTGTGATTTTTTACTATTCCCGAAAATAAAAGAAAAACTTCGAGGAAAACGTTTTATGGACCCGAGAAAACAGTGGCTGCCTTTCAAAATTCCGTCTAAAAGATGTCTCTAAGGACGAGTGGGAACAGTGTTTCTCTTTATTTTCTAAGAACTTCTTGTGACCCCTCGTTATATCAAATATGTACTAAAAACAAAGTAAAATAAATACTTGTAGGGGGCTCCCATATAACAAACTTATTTTTTTTCTCGATATTAATAAGGGCAATATATAGACGCGGGAAACATTCCCAGATTTTTTTTTATACAGGGTTATTTTTAATTAGTTGACCACCTCTTGCAGGCAGCCTCTCTACATCAATCCCAACAACATTTCTTCTACATTTTTGAGCTGAGCGTAAACTCTTAACCGTTTGAGAATAAATTTTTTGAGGCAACATCACAGGAAAACCACTTGACCAATTTTAACCAAAATTGGCACACATGTCAAGGACGTGACGGGGCTTGTACACCAAAAAACAGAATAAAAAAATATTGTTTAGTTTTAAAAATATGTCCATCGTATTTCTGAATCGCGGTATCACATAAAAAATGTTGTTATCATAGTAAATTGGCTTGTTATAAAAATATCTTATAAATATTTAACACTGGAGGAATCGAAATAAAATTAGAAATCTAAATAAAAATCATCTGACGCCATTTGGTCGTTTTGATATCGATATTTACAGTTTTTAATACATAACTGTTTCGAATTAATTGGGCTAAGCGTAAGCTGGAGCATCAATTTTTTGGCGGCGGATCCTAGTTTTACGAATCTGATAAACACACAAAAAAACGAAATAAAAAAAAATTTGCTTCCTCTTTTACTTATTACTCTATATTTTATAAGAAGTACCTAAAAGGTCAACGCTCTGGCGCCATACCGACGCTCAGAGTTAATAATAATAATAATAATAATAATAATAATCGTTTAATTCAGAAAATTATTCCATAATATTGTTAGTAAATAAATACAGACTTATGCAAACTAGTGTTAGTAGAGTTCTTATCACTAAACTCGGCTCACAAAAGATCTACCTAACTGCATGGAGTCGTATGCAACGCTCCAAGATTGGTGAGTCCCACATGCTATTTAGTGTCCTCAAGATGTTGTTGAGGCTGTCACGGACACGGTATAAAAGAGAAGCGCACCTCTTGCGCATAATTGTGGCAAAGCTGTCTACATTTGCGTCTGCTAACATGCCAGACGCACTAGAACAGAGGTTCCCAAACTTCTTTTGTCCAACGCCCACTTTGAAAGTCAGTTATTTTGTAACGCCCCCCAATTTTTTTTCATCTTAAAAACTTGAATAACAGATTAGATTCGTTTCCTTAAACCTATATTCTAATTGAGGCTTATCTTAACAGAAAAAGCAATAATAATGCAAACTTACAATGTTAAAAGTACTTTTGATTAAAAAATTACATTTAACATTGAGCAACAGTATTACAACATTTCATAATAAAAAGCATCTATTATAAAAAAATAACAACAGTTAAGATTGATCAATAGTAATACCACTTTTCACAATTAAAAGTTTTCTTCTTCATCGTCCTGGTTTTCATCCTGACGTATATCAAGGTCTGTCTTTCTGATCAACCTACTCCACTTTGCACGGTCTTCGACATCCATCAAGCACTTCCTTGTACGTCCGGGAGATCTCACTCCAGGAACAGATATATCAAGGCTTTTCCATCCGACATATTCTATAGACGGGCGCGCAACGTGGCCATACCATCTCAGGCGTCGATCTTGGACTACTTCGAATGAATGTTTTACATATGTGGTCAGACCGCGTAACGCCGCACATTCAATTCAGCATCATTTCCTCCCTCGTCATTCAGTCAGTCATTTCCGTGACTTGAATTTACTGTGTGTGCCGAGATAGTACTGGCAAACATTCGCTGCCGTATATAAGAACCGGTCAGATGACGCTCCTTTTTATCAGCCCTTGATTTTAGGCAATATTCTACGATTACAGACTACACCGGTCCAGGCAGCGCTTATCCGGCCTTGGGAATTGTAATCAATGCCTCCAGGCTCGTGCATAAGAGATCCAGGTTATCTGAACTTTTCTAACTTAACGGCTGGCTCAGGACGTATATGGATACTATCCAAGTCTGGGCTCCTGCAAGCCATATACTCAGACTTCGATATATTTAGTTTAAGACCACCGTTCTCAAGCGTACCCTTCCATAGGTTTAACTTACGCTCCAGCTCCGTTCGGTCCATTCTTTCTGCAACCCTTTATCTGCTGTACATTAACGATCAGCTGAAGCCCGAAATCTATGGGTATGGGTATCAGATGAGAGCACAGTTGTAGAAAGATATCTGCCAAGTTCTCGAGCTAGTAAAGATTAAGTACAGTCTGAAAGAGAAGCCATGGTGCAACGTTTGAATGACATACTCCAGGCAGTTTCCGCATTGGGCAATGCTAATCTTGTCAATTTCAATGCCACCAAAACGCAGACGTGTCTGTTCACCGCTATAAGGAGCCCTTTCACGTTGGCTCCTACTTTTCAGAATGTATCCTTGGAATATTGTGACCGGCTTTAGATGTTAGGTTTGGAGAACTTGTACTATACAAAGCACAAATTCGGTCGTGTGTGTAGAGTACTGTGGTCACATATATACTGGTTTCGCAAAGTCTCATCTTGCGGTTCTGAACTAAATTGAGAGGCGAGCAAACACGCTTATAGGGTACCCTGAATAAATTAAAGCCAACCTCCACAGCCTTGAACACTGGTTTAGAATGACTATCCTCTTAGTATTCTATAGGATACATTTTGGTGAGTGTGCGCAGGAATTACACGACTTAATTTCCCCATCCCCCTTCCTTCCTTCATTACTGGACGTTCCGACGTACGGTGGGTATCCATCCTTAATATGTGGATATTCCTTCTGCCCAAACGCAGCGCTTTACTTCGTCTCTTTTAGTTCGTACAGCAAAGGAATGGAACAACTTGCCTGCGTCGGTATTTCCATCCGAATGTAATGTGGGTGTCTACTAGAGTAGAGTGAATTGGTTGCTAAGTTAATGCGCCTTACCATCTTTGACTACATTTCCATTTTCCATCAGGTAGAATGTAGTCAAGCAATAACTAAGTTTGTATAAAAAATAGGCCATTAGTGGATTCTCATCAATGAGTGCAATTTCATCGGCATACATCATCAACCATGGAGACTGGTCTTGGGTGTGAGCCGTGAGAAAATAAGAATGGACCAAGGGCTGAGCCCGGGTGAACCACTTCTGTTATCTGGAAGGGTTTGGTATTGCCCACGGAGGTCCTAAGCATAGGAGTTGTGGTACATGTCTCTGATAGTCTCAATGTAAGGATGGATGGCTTTCTTTAAACCACAATGTCCATCAGATACACAAAGGTCTATTGCAAATTTAAAAAGGTTACGCGCAGAGCTCTTTTGTTTTGTGTACTTCCATCAGAGTTCTGAAGACAAAAATAGCGTCTATAGTACTCGATTTTGGCTGAAATCCACATTGAGACTCAGAGACGGTGCACTTTTGGCGGAGCCTAAGGTCGCTCATGCGCACGAAGATCTTCATGGCTCATGACTTATAAGCTTAATGCCCCTATAATTACCACAGTATTGAACACTGCCTTTACCCTTATAAATAGGTTTAATAAAACTATTTCGTCACTGCTTAGGCATCTTTCCAGTGTTCAAAATATGGTTAAAAAGGTCAGTAAGCACGAGCACACCAACAGGGCTAAACGATATTCAAGCTTCTATCCGAAGATCGTCAGGTCCTACCATTTTTCCGTTCTTCATACGTCGAAGGCAATCACGAGTTTCGTCAAAGATTATTAGGGTAAGTCCGAGTTTAGATGGTAGGTCGGGAGGAAGCCCGCACGGATGCCGACTGATCAGATGTATAACGACAAAGCAGCGTGCCCTGAATTTCTAACGCAAAGACATTTTGCGATATCTAACCTCGCTTCATCTCGAGCTCGTGCCATTTTAATTATATATTATAAGGTTAATTTAATATATTGTCAAGTTTTATTTATACAATAAACTAGAATATTAATGGTTTAAAAATAATTATAAACTTGTATAACTATTGAAAGCGTATTCGTTGTATTAAATAAAGATGAAAAATAAATTGATACGGGCAAAGATACGAATTTGCGACTTGTGGGATACTGCACCTAGAAGGGATGTGTTTCGGTAACCATGTATTTTTAATTTTACATTTATTTAAAATTTAAAAACATTAATAAATGGATGTTGTGTAGTAGAAGGATATTATTTTTAGTAAATTTTCAAATATGAATAAGATAAAGTTACAAATCATCTATCGCCCCCCTAAATGACACCAGCGCCCCCCAAATCTTTCTCGGTCTCTTACCGCCCCCCCCTAGGTTTCCAGCGCCCACACGGGGGCGTTATCGCCCACTTTGGGAAAGACTGCACTAGAATAACGTGGCAGCCCCATCAACACCCGGAACGTGTTGTTGTACTGGACTCGCAGGTCACTATATGCCTTCTGCGTATAGTTCACCCACAGTCTGCACGTGTAAAAGGTTTGACAAAAGGCTTTAAAAAGCGTGACCTTTACTGCTTTAGTACAGCGTGCAAACCGGTGGGCCAACATGCCACATCGAACAGACAGTGACCTGCGCTCCCGCTCCACGTCTGTGTTGTCTCTCAAATCGTCCGAGACCCAGTGACCCAAATATTTAAATTCTTTAACTACTTTAAGATTCACTCCACATAGTGTAACCGGCGGTATATTGTGGTAGGTTTTATTACCATATTTAAAAATCATGAGCTCGCTCTTGAGTGCATTATATTTGAGCCCGTGGGCCTCGGCATAGGACTCACATATATTTACTAGCTTTCTCAGAGCTCCGATTGATGAGCTCAGCAACACCATATCATCAGCATAATTTATATTATTAACACTCATACCGTCAATATGACATCCGACTCCGGTGTTACTGAGCTCATCAAGTAAGCCATTTAAATATAAATTAAAGAGCGCTGGCGAGGACAATCCCCCTTGCTCACTCCACATTCCAGCCTATACTCGGTTGAAAAAGAGCCTGCCCATCTTATACAGTTCACCTGATTCCCATACCAATATTTAAACAAATTGATAACTTCCGATGAAACGTTGGTACTGTTCTGTAATTTACCCCAATGTATATGAAACTAGGTCGAAAGCCTTTGAAAGATCTAGGTAACAGGCATATACGGGTGTTTTCCTTGCCGAGTAGTACTGAACAGTCTGCCTGAGGCAAAAGATAGCACTCTCAGTAGACAAACGAGGTCGAAATCCGAATTGTGCATCGTTGATCGTTAAATGTTTATTAAGGTGGCACAGAAGCAGACCGTCCAGTACCTTGGCAATGATAGTCGCTAACGAAATAGGTCTATAATTAGATAGTAGTGATGAATCACCAGTTTTATTTCCGCAGCCTTAAAATTCATGTTTATATCTACCAGTGCTTTCCCTCTATTTACAGCAAAACGGTTTTGGTATTTTTTTCTCTGTACTGTAATCCAACCGTCACTTCTATTTTCCGGCTTCCATTCACCTTCTTTAACCACGTTCGCCATTGTTTTGCTCGAGTCTGACTTTTTCGGCTCGTCTAACGTAGCGTACGTAACAATTTCGACGCTTTCTACCTTTACAATAGGGTTGTATTTCTTTTGAGGTCATGTCACCACTTTGTTCTACAGGTGACGGTGACGCTAACGGTTGCGCGATCGTTGGTAAAGAAATTAAAGTACCCTCAGAATGCAAATGGTTTTGAACATTTTCGCGGCCAATGCCAGTTCAAAGACAACAAATACAATTTGTATGGGAAAATTTTAATTCTAAAAAGTCGTAGAACAAATGTTGTTGGGATTGATGTAAAAAGGCTGCCCGCAAGAGATGGTCAACTAATTACAAATAACTTTCTATATTCTTAAAAAAAAATACAAAGAAATAATTACTGTTGTGGGCTCAAATACAGCAACAAACGTGATTTTTGCTCCCTTTTAGTAACGGCACCAGGTAGGCATTTCAAATATTCCTAGAGTATTTAGGTATATATTCCCTTTTAAATACAAATAAATATTTATGGGAGTTCCATGTAACAAATGTTAACTTTTCGATGTGTTTTGTTAAATACTGTTACACAACCATTTGCGTGCGAGTCCGACTTCCAGCACTTGGCCTGTTTTTTTCTCTTTTTGTTTACGAATTAACAGTTATTGTATTACACTGACACAAAATTAAAGATATATTTTAAAGAAATTACTAATAATAAAAATAAAAAATATTACTTTTTTTGTTTTTGGACGTTTCAGAGCCCCTTTATGAGTAGCCCTCGCGACGCTACTGCTAGTACGGGTGAACCTTTGAATAACTAGTTTAGTACGTTTACATATCCTTACACACATAAAACTTTAAAATATATTTTTTTAACAAATTATGGGATATTTTCTTTGTAACAGAACTTATGGCTAGACTAGGTACTTACATTTACACTAAAGTGTGATTTTGCCTTATTTTACCTAAATTTCATGTATGCAAGAATAACTAATTACTGTTGTCAGTTTGCTATTTATGTATTTGTTTTGATCGTGAATAGCGGTAGCATGGAGACTAAATACAAATTCATATATTTAAAACGCGCATCAATTAAGGGATGTATTGTCACATACCCTCCTTTTTAACCATCTACCAGGGGTTCTACCACAATAAGAAACGTTAATTTAAATATTTTTATAGGCTATATTAGGGTTGTGGATTCGTCCAATGACTGAGGATGTGTAAAACACAGTATAGACAACCATTTTAATTTTTATTACGTAAACTAAATTGAATTTTATTTCTCGCGATTTAAGTTAAATTAAAAGCAAGCCATGAGAGACCCTGGCGTGACGTCACGACACAATAAACAGACAAGTTGAATAGTGTTCTACGTTAAAAGTTATGTGCGCTCAAATGCAGTTGACTGCCACCAGCCGGCAAGCGAAGGATGTTGTTATGCATGTACAGTGACATTTTCTAAACGTTACCCTCCTTTTCAAAGAGACGTCATGAAACGTCTCTTCAGAAACAAAAAACAATTTATAAAAGTGGTTTGTAAAAAAATTAATATAAATATTACCAGTGGCAGTGGGGTCAGGTTGAGGTGCCCGGCAGCGCGGCGGTGCGACCCGCGATTTGCCAAGCGTCCTTATAACCGGTCTGGGTTACAAAATCCCTACATAATTTTTAGAAATTCCGCAAAACCCTGGGGCAAATCCCATGTTAAATGTCACATAATATATTCATTTAAAATTATTCGACCTTGGGGGCTTAAAAGCTGGGGCTTTATGAGCCTTTTGAAATACGATTGCTGATCTTTTTTAGGATATAATTGGATCTAAGCAGCACTTCTTAGGTAATGTCAACCTTTTCCTATGTGATCCAAAGTTAGGATGGCTTATGATGGTTCTATGGTGGTTGGGGATGCATATGGATTCCTCCGCCTGGCTCGCGACCACTATAATGTCAAAGCCGAACCGCAAAATATTTTCGGATGTGTTCGTGCCAGCCTCCGTGATAGGCGGGACAGAACCCGAACGTCCCCTTGTTGGGGGGCACATCACAGGAAGAAAGTGACTGGTGGAGCTCGGGAATAGACCCTCCCACCAGCCGTTCGAGGAAATCCGGCTGCAGGGACTCTATGACCGGGGCGCGGACTTTTTGCCGCGCCGTCCTAAACGGGCGTCCTCGTGGGTCTCTGTCCATATGCCTTGTATTATTTTAACGTTGATTATCGATTAAGGCTGTGGCTCTACGAAGTTTTCTTATAAAGTTTTTTTTTTTGCCGGTTTTACGGTTTTACCGTTTTCTTTATTTTTGTGAGCATAACGATTCGTAGGTGGATAGTGCTCATTTTGGAAAGTTTATACTAGCGTATCGAGTACCTGATTTGAGTCCGTATTCTCTAATAGGGCCGTTATATTTCGGTCATAAATTAAATTTTCCAGGTCGTATCTTTAATATTAGGAATGCTAAGACGGGTCCGTATGGTCATGAACTCCTGGTAGTTTTCATTTAATTACTCACCATGAAATATATGAGGGTAAACTCTATCCATAGTGAAAACTAAAGATCTTACCGACGGTGACCCGCGCCTCACCACCATTGTGTGTTTTAAGATGTTTAGTAAACCAGGCTCGTTATTTGTAATTTTCCGAGCACGTAGGGCATTTCAGTTCACTTTTCTCCGTTAACCAACTATAAATAAAGCCAACTATAAATTTATTCTTGGACAGATCGCATTTAAACTTAAATGTGTGATCCCTGGGAATATTTGTTTCCAAGGGCACAGTAAGCTCCATCAGTATCACAAGTCTTAGATGTTCAGAATACAGGAGCAAATCCGGTCAGGTTGGTGTTTCGAAATGAAACACCAACAGACAACAGCAAGTTCATAGATCCTTATATAATATTTGTAGATTATGTGGATCTTAGGTACTATTAGCATTGGAAAATAGAATTACGTTGGTAGGCGTAGGTACTAGGACTTGTCCAGTGTGCGGATAGGGGGGTCCTCCCAGATATGGGGGGCACCGGCTTCGGCCGGAGCGGACAGCTACTAGCATGTGTGGCTGCTTGCTTTTCGGAGCGAGCATTGCACGGCCACAAGATCTCGTAAGCCCGCACTGAGCGGGAACGAGGGCTGGACGGACGGAGCTTGCTTTGTTCCTCTGGCTGCGAGGAAGAAAACCTCTATAAAAAATCACCCTGCTGGGGGTCGGTCATGGGGGTGTCAGTGCCCGGTCCATGACTGACAGGGGGGCGCACGTGGGGGGGTCGGGGTTTCAGTCAGGCAGGAGTCCCTGCCCTGGTCGACACCACACCTACCAGGTTAAACCAAAATAGTGTGAGGCGTGGTGGCATAGTGGATGAGGTCGTCGTTGAGCTCACAGACTCCGACGACCTGACGGATCCGCATCCTACATCTAGTAGGAAGCGTATCCACGGGGTGATCCAGTCCCCGAGTAGTGCTACGGATTCCGATCCTGAGTCGTTTGTTCGCGTGGCTAAGGTCAACACGGCTCGGCGTGGAAGAGTAGCGCCAAAAGGACGAGGAAGTGGACTCGCCCAGGCCAGGGCCGAGTTGCGGGCCATGGAGGAGGAGGCGGAGGAGGCCGAATCGAGCGCGTACTGAGCGCTCGGGCCCTCCGCGGGAGGAGTAGGGCTCCGGTTGGGAGTGTGCCGGTTTCCGAGGACGATCTGTCCTTGGAGGCGCTTCCCATTTCGGAGCCTTCTTCTGTCCTGGAGGCGCAACAGTTGCGCGCGATGGCGATGCGGAGTGCAGCCTCGATACACGAGGTCTGCAAGAAGAGCAAGAATCTTAAGGGCACAATGATTAAGGCTCTCAAAGAGGCGTCCAATAGCCTCCTGGAGGTGGTGGACGTCTTGGCGTCGCGGGGGGAGTCTGAGGGCTCGCGGCAATTGCGGGCGGATAACGCCCGTCTTTGTCGCGAGGTGTCCTTCCTTAGGGAGGAGATTGTGAAGGTCCGGAAGGAGTTCAGGGAGCTTAAGGCTTCCGTGGCGACTTCCGGGCCTACAGCAGTCTCCTCGGGGGGGGTGTCGTCGGAGTTGCGGACGGTGGAACCATGCGTGGTTGAGGAGTTGAGACGCTCCGTATTGTCCTCGGTGGGAGTTTTAATTAACTCCCGCTTCGCAGGACTTGAAGAGCGTCTCCTCCCGGCACCGGTCCATCGGACGCCACTCGCGGCGGAGAGGAGGCAGTCGGCCGCAGTCGCGGCGACTCCCTCAAGAACAACTGTGGAGGACGAGGGGTGGTCTACAGTAGTTAGGAGGAAGAAAGGCTCGGGGAGAAAAAAGGGCCTTCCCCAGAAGCCGGCTTCAACAACTAAGGCCAGCGGTGATAAGGCGTCTTCTTCGACCAAGAAGAAGTCGCCGAAAACACCTAGCGTGGGTTCCCGAAGGCTGCCGTCTCCGCGGTCTCCTGCGGTTATGATCCAACTGCAGAGCCATGCGGCAGCGGCGGGAGTGACGTACGCCCATGTCTTGGGGCGTGCCGTCGAGATGGTTAATCTCGGCGACATCGACCTCAAAGACGGGCTGCGGATTCGCCGCTCGGCGGCAGGAGGCAGGCTATAACACTGGCGGCGAAGCTTCGCCCAGTGTTGGATGGAGTGGCGGATGTCGTCCGGCCTGTCCGGCGTGTGGCCGTAAGGCTCAAAAGTCTGGACGACTCCGTCTCCCGCGACGACGTCGCTGACGCCATTTGCCGCATCGCTGACGGCCCTGGCGAGGCCCTCCATGTGGGGGAGATCCGTCGGGGTGGCTATGGGGGTATGGGCGTCACCTTTGCCCGACTCCCTATCGATGCGGCAAGGGCGTTAACTAACGCCGAAAGAGTCCTGGCGGGCTGGAGCTCAGCCAGGGTGGAGTTGCTGGAGGCGCAGCCGCTGAGCTGCTAAAGGTGCCTGGCACCTAGGCATGTGCGTGCGGCTTGCCCGTCCGCGGTCGATCGCAGCGCCGCCTGTTTCCGGTGCGGTGCGCAGTCTGTGCGGACCGAGATCTCACAGCGACCCACCTATTGGGGTGCCGAGTGTGCAAGGCTCCGCGAGTTCGAGGATTAGCACCTGGTGCGAAACCCTCGAGCGCGGAGCCCAGCACGGAGCCGGCTGTGGCTATGGCAACATAGCCACATCGAGCTTCAGCGGGGGAGGCTGCGAAGGAGAATGTTCCAGCCCATTTCTTCCCAGCCGTAGGCCTAGGTGAGAGGGGGGGGCGACCTCTCTCACCATTGCACCAGGTCTATGACGTAAGGGTACACTGGTTGCCCGGGGTACCCTTATCGGGGGGCGGATCCGCCGGGGTGTCACGGTGAGTGCGAAAGCCATCCTGTGGCGTCCCATTGTAGCGATGAGGGCAGCCGTTGGTTTTCTAGTAGGGTGCCTTAAAAATGGCAGTCGCCGCGTGCCGCACATACCGCCCGGCCATCGCCTTCCTGGCCTGGGCGACGACGCGGAATCGCATTTTTCCAACGATAAAAAAAAAAAAAACTAGGACTTGTGAGTGTCGCAGAAATTATGCTGCAATAAAATGGAAAAAATTATAAGAGTATTTTAAGAACAGAGAATCGTGTTTAAAAAAAAACGTTAATAAAGTTGTTGTAATTACTATAATAATTCTTAATACATTACACCGGAGCTGATTGTATTTAGATACATTTGAAGTGCTGACTGTTAATGTATCGATAGTGTTATCGAAGTTATCTCTATGATAACAGGCATCCAGTAGATTACTCACTATTTTGATTTATAATTCAAACAAAGACACTAGTTTTTTTTAAGTGTCGGTACTATTTTTTGTTGAAATGAATGAAACGGTGAGTGATGGCAATCCATATAAAGAAAATGGTTCCGATTCCGGGTAAATATAATTCTTATAGTTATTTTAAAATTATATCTAATTTTTGTGTACCTCAGCACCTACCAAGTTTGTTCGACTCACCTTGTGTAGTGAAAATGTTTTAAAAGTCAAAGCATGATTTTAGAAACGTCACTGAAGGGTCTGCACCAGTCGATCAGACAGATATATCATATTACAATATGTCTGGTGATAAATTTTTGGTCATTTTTAACCACTACAAGTACAAGTGAGTACTACCGGGTTTTATTGGTTAAACTTACATCATGTTCAGAGTAGGACTAGTGCTAATTATAAGGGAACTGTGTTTTGAAAACTCTTAAACGGCATTTAAAAGTAAATAAATTTGAAAACAATTTATTTGTCTTAATTTTTAGCAGACTTCGTATATACCAGTAAAATAATATTGTATTATTTTACCTTTAAGGTGTATTATTTTTTAAGAAACAACCTTTAATGTTGTTTTGTAGTCAATACCTAATCATTGTCATTTGCTGTTAAAAAGTGTAACTGAATTCTGTGTGTAGTGGAAGAGCTGGCTGTTGGTACCTCTCATAGTTCTGCACTGAACATAGTAGTTAGTTTTAACAAATATTTTGCATACAAATTTTCCATCGTCATCGATTGATTATGTAGTATGCCAATATTGAACTATGTGATTGTTTTTAATTTTCATTCAGATATGAGACACGACCATCACGAAATGGCACAGAGAAAGATGTTAAAATATTAAAACAAGTATTTGGACATTTAGGATACAAAGTCACAACTCATACAGATCTGGAGCATGGTGATATTTTAGATGCTGTGCAAGAAAGTCAGTATATTTTATTAAAATTAAATAATAAAATAGTGTCCTTGAACAAATTACCATTCACTAAACCCAATCATTTTATAACTGCAGTTAGCAAACAAGACCACAAAGCTACCTCGTGTTTGTGTTTTGTCTTCCTTACTCATGGAGACAAGTATGGTGATTTGTTCGCCGCAGACAGACCTTACCAGCTTCGAGACTTAACGCTTATGTTAGAAAACGGCGACAGCGGCCTCGTTGGAAAACCAAAGCTCTTCTTTGTTCAGGTTAATCAATCAATTTAACGATTAGGAATTCGAGTTTATAAAAAGATGAAACAATAGATAGGGCGATTCATCCTCATCGCCTGGAATTTGTATCGCAATATAGTAACAAGTTTGTATCGCAGGCGTGTCGAGGAAGTTTGACGGACAAGGGACGAAGACTCGAGATTGATGGCTGCGAAGCTTCCTTCGTGATCCCATCACACGCAGATTTCCTCGTTTTGTACTCATGTGTTGAAGGTACTACAAAAGCTCTGTCATTTGGTTGTTACAATAATAATTACAAACAACCTAAGGACTTTGGTTTTAATGGTTTTATATATATTTTTTAAAGATGTCTTATTAATAACCTAACGCAGAAAATGTCATATAAAGTTATTCCCAAATCAGTTTTATCGTAATTATATTTTTTTGAGTCCTATATTTGTCCTATATTATTCTATCTATCGCTATTAAGTAAAACTTATATTTTTTTTCAGATTACGTCTCGTATAGGGATAATGACGGTTCATTTATGATCCAGGAACTCTGTAAAGCTATAGAGGAATATCACCAATCTTGGGATATTCTACACATAATAACTCTTTTGCACAGACGAGTTGCATATTTCAGAACTACGGATGTACCATCGGATCTGTCTATCCACGACAAGAAACAGATGCCTGAAACTCGTTATTCTCTAACAAAACTTTTAAAATTTTAGATACTTACTTATTTTCCTACATAATATATGTTTCATAATTTTATTTTTACTACCAATACTGCATATACCTACTACAATGCCAATAGGTACTATTGTCTATTGATTCAAAAAAGTTTCGTTTATATGTAGTTTATAGAAAATACTATATAATATATTTTGCTATTATATAATAATATAATTTTTACTTTAAAAATATAATCGCTCTTCTGAGGGTTTTCCTCGATCCGCCATTTCCGCAGCCAACTCTCTAGGGAGTCGACTGTGGATTGGAGACGTTGGTATACCTCCCAGTGATCCTTAGAGGACGTGTAAAGCGCGGTATCATCCGCGTACATGGCAAGGTGCACTTTAGATCGCGGCCTAATAATGTCGCTAGCGTAGATGGAGTAGAGGTTAACAATTAAGCTAAAAATTGATAATATTGAAATAAATACAGATTCAAATGTTGGGGCTACTTTTGAGACTTTTTTAAAGAAATTCCTGTAACAATCACGCGGAATTTAAATTCTTCACCATTTGATGTAATCGCGGAATTGACGAATAATGTAAGAGTCAGTGACAAATGTTTTGTTTTTAAACCTGTTTCATCATATGAAATTGTTAAAACGTTTAGAAACCTAAATATGAATAAAACAGGGGATCTCTGGGGTATGTCAGTTAAATTACTTACCACTGTTATAAATGACATTGCTCCCCAATTATCCTTAATTTTTAACAAATGTATTGAAACCGGTACATTCCCAGATTTAATGAAAAATAGTAAAGTAGTTCCTTTGTTTAAAAGTGGCGATAGACTTGAACCGGTAAATTATAGGCCAATATCTATTTTGCCCACCTTAAGTAAAATCTTCGAAAAAAATATTCTCAACCAAATGACAGAATTCGTTTACAGCAATAAAATCATGCATAATAAACAATTTGGTTTCACCAAAGGCAAGTCAACAAATGATGCGGGTGCCACGCTTCTAAAGCACATTTACGACGCATGGGAGAAGTCACAGAATGCAATCGGGGTATTTTGTGATTTATCTAAAGCCTTTGATTGCGTAGACCATCAAACATTACTATGCAAACTTAACCACTATGGTGCGCGTAGTGCTGCGCTTGATCTTATTGCCTCTTACCTAAATCAAAGAGTTCAGACGGGTGATGTAAATAATTGTAAATCGGCTGGTTCTCACCTAAAGATGGGTGTTCCACACGGATCTATTCTTGGACCCTTTTTATTTTTACTCTATATTAATGATTTGCCCTTTTATGTAAAAGACTATGTGACATTGTACTTTTTGCTGATGATACCTCGCTTATTTTCAATGTTGATCGTAATAAAGCTAATTATGACAAAGTAAACAGTGTTCTGTCACGTATTCTTCATTGGTTCGAAATTAATAATTTGGTGTTAAATACTAAAAAAACTAAATGCATGGAATTTACACTTCCTAATGTCAAAAGTCAAAATTGTAGTTTACGCCTTAACAATGAAGTGTTAGAACTGACTGACTCAACAATTTTCTTAGGTATAACTTTAGATAAAAAGCTCCAGTGGAACCCCCATCTCTCAACACTCGCTGGCAAACTCAGCTCTGCCGTATTTGCAATTAAAAAAGTAAGACAATTAACAGATGTTAATAAGGCTCGACTCGTTTATTTTAGTTATTTTCATAGTATTTTGTCTTACGGTATTTTATTATGGGCAGTGCTGCCGAAATGAATTCTTTATTTGTTTTACAAAAAAGAGCTATACGGGCTATTTGTAATCTAAGAGCTAAAGACTACCTAAGAGATGTTTTTAAAGAAATCGGTATACTTACGGTTGCTTCTCAATACATTTTTAATAATATATTATATATACGTCAAAATTTAAATACTTATACTAAAAACAGCGACAGACATACGATAAATACAAGAAATAAAAATAAACTCGTAACGCCTAAATTTCGACTTCAAAAAGTTAACAAATCCTTCATGGGCTTCAGTGTTCGCATATATAATAAGGTTCCCCAAGATATTTTGGATCTTCCTTTTCATAGTTTTAAATCTAAAATTAAAAGTATATTATTAAATAATGCTTATTATAAAATTCAAGAATTTTTGGATGATCGAAATGTATGGAACTTGGGTCATTGACTCATTTGCAGGGTTGATGTTATAATGTATAAGTCAAACATTGTTTAATTTCATTTAAAAAGAGCAACTGTTGAGTTTCTGGCCAGCTCTTCTCAGCAGAACAGCATTCCGAGCTGGTGGTAGTTTACTCACAGACTGACTATACTGACCAATTTAATGTAATGAATTGATTCAAAAGTGCGTGTAAATGTCTACTTGAATAAAGATATATTGAATTTAAATTTGAATTTGAATAATAATTATAATAATAATACAGGAAATGTTACACACATTGATCTAACCCCTAAGTAAGCATTTTTTTTGCTTGTGTTAAGGGTGTTATACATACAATACATAGATATAGATATAAATACATAGAAAAAAAAACATAAATACTGAGAATATATTTAATAAACGACCAAACCCAGAAATACAGACATATATGTTCAACACATACATGCCTGTCCCTGTCGGGGATCGAACCCGTGCCACATTGCATCGCTATACGTTAGGCGTCTGCGCTAACCACTCGACCAACGAGGCGGCAACGAGGATGGGCGAGAGAACTGAACCCTGGGGGACACCTGCCCTGATGGGGGGGGGGTTAACAAAACGCCTTCCACTCTGTAGCGAAAGGAGCGATTTGACAGGTAGTCCCGTATGATGAGTGCGAGTCTGTCCGACACCTTGAACTGGTATAGCTTGTACACCAATCCATTGTGCCAGACCCTGTCGAACGCCTTAGCTACATCGAGGAAGAGCGCTCCTGTCCTATGCTTCTTGGCCCTCACAGTGGCTCCTATCAGTATGTGCTTCATGAGGCGTTGCACCTGATGGGAACAAGAATGGTTGGCTCTAAAGCCGAACTGCTCATTTGGGATGATTTTGAGTCTCTCGACTTCCGATCTAAGTCTACAGAGGATGATTCTCTCATATACTTTCCCTAAGGAACTAAGAAGACTAATGGGACGGTAACTACTAGGCAGATGCCGGGGTTTGCCCGGCTTATGGAACCCTATCACTATGGCCCCTTTCCACTGGGCCGGAAACGAGCAACCGGCCAGTAGAGCGTTAAAAATGGTAACCAATAGGTAAATTAAGGAAGGCGGAAGGAGCTTTATCACTTTGTTAGTGATCCTATCGGGACCTGGCGATTTCTTGGCGTGAAGCGCCTTAACTATGGACGTCACCTCGTCTAAGTTCGTTTTCTTGATTGGCCGACCGACCGGTGGCTGAGAACACATTATATTGACCGATTTCTCGACTATTTCGACATGATCGCCATCAACAGATTGAGCAGACAGACGGCACTGGCTCTCTAGACTGTCGGCTAAGAACTCAACTTTGTCAAGATCGTCGCAACTGAAACAGCGTCCTCGACCGATGTAAGCTGGTCAGGAATTTTGTCGAGGTGCGCCGATACAGGGGAATGGAGTTGCTCTCGAAGCTTCGTCCAGCTAATAGTTGTTTTTGTCTCGGGTTCCCTAGGGGGTGGGGGGGGGAGGTCCTAGCTGAAATAGGACCGGTCCATGGTCAGAGTCTAGCTCGTATAGCGTCTCGATAGAACGTAACTGGAGTGTCACGCCCTTCAAGAGTACTATGTCGAGCACGTCGGGTCTGTCATGTCGGAAGTCTGTGTCGCAGTATCGCGTGGGACTCAAAGGTGCGTGACAACGAAGTCGCGCACTAGATCTATCTGCTTAAGTAGCCCGTTCGCGTTGAATGTAGCGACGACATGATTAGGACGGCGTGTTGAGGAGCACTTCCATCATCGCGGGAGGGTTCCGCGCGGAATCCCTCATTTCGTTCGAAAAGACTAGGAGCTCTTCGATGTCTATTACACCGAAGAGGCTCAAGACGCACGCGAGCGAACTCGCAACTCCGTCGGTGGAGTTACGAACCGGCGGCGGCGGCAACGACTAGGGGACGGACTGTGGGATAATCCTCGGAGGCTTCACCCAAGTGTTCGCGATCGCGTTCGCGGGTCCCTGAGGGGCCTGGGTTGTCTGAGGGGCCGCGGGCCTCCTAGGGGCTAGAGTAGCCCATGGAGGCTGGACGAACCGACGAGGATGCCTTGCCTGCTGTGTGCGCGGCGCTTTGGGGTACTTCGTGGGGTGGCCTTTCTGTCCGCACAGAACGCAACCGGGAGGATCTTCAGGGAGCGGTCCCTTCCGCGGACAGTCGGCTGTCGCGTGGCTTTCCAGGCACTTGAGGCACCTTGGACGCGGGTGACAAAAACGTTGGGAATGCCCATAGAGCTGGCAGCGATGACACTGACCAGGAAAACCGCGACCGCGTGGAGGTTCGACCCTAAGGCCGGAGTGTTGGCAGACTGCCTTAACGTAAAAAATTTGCTTTCTTTCCGGGGAAAGCTCGAGATGAACAAGTACGAGATCGAACGGGACCCTAGTAGTCGCTCGGTACATGCGGTGCACCGAGATGACGGGGTAGGATTGGGACTTAAGGTCCTCGAAAATCCGTTCAGTAGTGAGCTCCACGGGGAGCCCTCGGATGACCACCGTTAAGCGGCGTTCATCCTCTAGCGCGTAGGTGTGGTATCCGTAACCACGTTCGCGGAGGAGACGAGTCAGACCGCGGTGGTCCGACGAAGACGCGGTTTGTACGCGGATACCGTCGGCGGTATTTCGGGCGGACGTGAAATGGAGCTTGTGCTCCGTCATAAGCGCGGACAGAGTGTCCCACTTAGACTTCCGTGGCACTGAAGGCGCCTCCGTGGACACTGAAGGCGCGGACGACGGCGGCGCGGACGCATCGGGCGCGATCGGCGTGCGTTCGCGAGTCGATCCCGGGCCCGAAGAACGGACGGGCGACGCGGGTTCGCTACTAACGGGTTTTGAGGCCCGATTTCGCGGTACTGTTATAACTATCCCTACTGCCAGTCAGTCCAATGTCAACGCCTATACCCGACGATTCTCAGTATTCAAGTAAGTTATTTTGGTCATTGCGTATATTAAATTTTAAATAATACTTGTATTTCATTAAACCTGTCAATTCATAATTGCAAAAGTGAATAGTTTTATGCTATTTTAAAATTTTTCAGTGAACTTGTATTTGTGTTTTTTTCTTTTTTTTTTAATTTTGTAAAATATGTCTGAGAGTAGAGCTCAAAGTCCAAAACCTAAAATTACTGTAACGGACACAGAGGATGATGGATTCAACCCTCCCCCATCAGTCCCCACTACAAGGACATTACATTACATTCTTTAGCCAAAAAGAAAGCTGGTGCAACTACCAAAATAGAACTTGACCTTTCCACATTATTGAAATTCATAAAACCTTTCGATGGTTGTAGAGAGACGTTATATTCATTTTTAGTTTATTGCAACAATGCATATGATTTGGCCACAGATTCTCAAAAAGGTGTATTGTTTAAATATATTTTATGTCAATTGCAAGGAACAGCACAAACCGCTTGTTCTGTTAAAGAATTAACTAATTGGTTACAACTCAAAGAATTTCTTAAAACTCAATTTAGGAAAAGAGAACATTATGTAAATCTTCTCACTGATCTCCAACAATTTAAACAACAGATTAACGAGTCCATTAGCCAGTATGCTTTAAGAATAGAGACATGTTTGTCCCAATTATTAACAGAGATTTCCATATCCCACGGACATAAAAGCCGAGAGATGATTGGACGCACAGCAGCCATGGAAGAATTAGCTCTTCATCATTTCCAAATGGGATTGATACCCCGTATATCCAATATCGTCCGATGTAAATCACCTAAAACTCTTTATGAAACCGTCAACATAGCTATTTCCGAAGAAAAGATTCAACTGTACCAATTTAAACAGCATCCTTCCAAATTACGTCCCGAAAGACCGGGCATGTCAAGGCCAAACTTGCCCAGGCTATGAACTGTAAATTGTTCATACGTCGTGATCAACCCCAAAATCAGCACCCTTCAATTAACTTTAACCAAGCTAGACCAAATTTCAATCCTAATCGGCCTAATAATAATAATACGCTAACTCCAATCTGTCGGTACGGTTAGCACTAGGATATTCCCTGGAACAGTGTGGTAAACGCGTATTCAATAACCAACGCTTCAGAAATTTCAACGAAAGTCAAAATGTTAGAATTCCAATTCAACCAATGTCTAATGTTAATATCATGTCCGAAGAGCCGAAATATGACGAACGCCCTGTTGACAATAACGAAGTAGAAGAAGGTTATGATACTGTAGACACAGTATCAAAAAACGAATAGGAGTCTCGTCTCCGTGCCAAACGACACCGCGTGAATTTATAACCGGCACGGTAAAATTAAAATCGAATCCACTTTACAAAAATCTAAGTACTAAGTCACCATTGGCATCGTTACATGTTTTCGTAACTTTTTCTACACCCACGCCGCGATGTCTGCCAAAAATCTCTGTTTCCACTGTATCCATGTCCAATGCCCCCAATATAATGAATACGAGAAATATTACTAAATCCACTGCATCCAATTCTAGTCCCGAAACCAAAGTTTTCGAAATCACCACAGATCCCACTAAAGTTGTACTTCCTCATATCCTCGTCAATTCCAATATATCCGAACTCCCATTATCGTTTCTAGTCGATTCTGGTTCAGGAATTAGTTTAATTAAATGTTTTTGTATAAAAAGACCTGTTACATTAATTAATGAACAAATAAATTTAAGAGGGATTGAACCGGAAAAAGGTTCTACAAAAACTTGTGGTCACTTTTACTTAAAATTACATTTATCTGATTCTCCAAATAAATATAATAAATACAAATTTCATGTTGCACAAAAAATACATCTTCCTTATGACGGAATTATAGGTACAGATATGGTTAACTCATTCGGTTGTAACATTAATTATACAACAAATAGACTTTATATTAACGGAGTTCAAATACCAATACATTTTTATGAGCCAGTCTATACTTTCCCTGCTAGATCCGAAATAATTATAGAATGCTCGGTTTCGAATCCCGATCTGAAAGAAGGGCTTATATTAGACCAAACAAAATTCAAAGACATCCTTATAGCCAACTGTTTAGTAAAAGTTAGAAATAACAACAGAGTAAACATATCTATCGTTAACACTTCCGAATCTCCTAAATCCCTTAATTCCAACCTACATATGTCTAACCCTCATCCCCATGGAATCCAACACTGTCACTCTTTATAAATATAAATCATCAGAACATCCCATTAACACTGTACAATCTCATGACTCAATCACACGAACTCAAGAAGTTTTAAACCAACTCAGAACTTCACATTTAAATACTGAGGAAACTAATGCACTATACGAAATTTGTTCAAATCATTCCGACATCTTTTACTTACCTGGAGACCACTTATCCTTCACTTATACTCTGGAACACGAAATCAACACCACAGACAATGAACCAATCTATGTAAAATCCTATCGATTTCTAGATTGCCATAAACAGTAAGTTCAAAACCAAGTTAATAAAATGCTTAAAGAAGAAATTATTAAACCATCTATGTCCCCATGGTCTGCTTCCATTTCGGTTGTCCCAAAGAAATTAGACGCTTCCGGGCAGCGAAAATGGAGAGTTGTAATTGATTATAGACGACTCAATGATGTCACGGTTGGGGATTCATATCCAATACCTAATATAAATGAAGTATTGGATCAACTTGGTAAGTCGCAATACTTCTCAACACTTGACCTGGCATCTGGATTCCACCAAATTAAAATGGCATCTAAAGACGCAACAAAAACTGCGTTAAATATCCCGCAAGGACATTTCGAGTTTAACCGCATGCCCTTTGGGCTTAAAAACGCGCCCTCAACCTTCCAAAGGCTGATGAATACTGCACAGTGTACGCACAGGCCTTCAAAGCACAAAATGTTATGTGTATCTCGATGATATCGTAATATTTTCATACATTTACCTTATTTCACACATCAAAAATCTTAAATTAATCGTCTTCGAGAACACAACCTGAAACTCCAACCAGACAAGTGTGAGTTCCTCCGAAAAGAAGTCTCCTACCTTGGTCACCTTATTACAGATAATGTGTGAAAGCCGATCCTGAAAAGATTAAGGCTGTGTCCAATTTTTCAGTTCCTAAATGTTCGAAAGACGTTAAATCATTCCTAGGACTTATGTCTTGTTATAGGAAATTTATTCCCGATTTTTGAAAAACAGCAAAACCATTAACATCTCTTCTAAAAAAAGATACTTCCTTTACTTGGCAAAATGAACACCAATTGTCTTTCGAAACCCTAAAATGCCGACTTATTTCACCTCCACTTCTCATTTATCCAGATTTAATGAAACAATTTGTACTTACCTGTGACGCTTCCAACTATGCTATTAGCGCAATCCTCTCCCAAGGAAACCCTGGCTAAGAACAACCAATAGCCTATGCATCCCGAACCCTAAATAAAAATGAAGTTAATTGCAATACAACAGAAAAAGTATTATTAGCCATTTTGTTCGGGTGTAAAACTTTCCGCCCTTACCTTTATGGTCGCAAATTTTATTATTTATTAATTTGGTTATTTAACCATAAACATCCAGGAAGCAAACTCCAAAGATGGCGGCTGAAATTAGACCAGTACGATTACGATATTCAATACCGCAAAGGCAAATTAAACTCC
This sequence comes from Napeogenes sylphis, assembly GCA_959347405.1. NCBI lineage: Eukaryota > Metazoa > Arthropoda > Insecta > Lepidoptera > Nymphalidae > Napeogenes > Napeogenes sylphis. The sequence continues at coordinate 30,853,614 of OY365786.1, forward strand.
GCTGCAGATGCTCTATCGAGATATCCTTAAATCCTGTGTATCCCAAAAATAATACAAATCCTGTCCAAGAACAACAAAATTTAGATTCATCTGCTATTTTAGATGATTTGCAGAGTCTTTTAGTGTTTCCACCTTCAAGTATTGAAATGGGCCTCGTAAGCTCTACAGCAGAACAAGAAGTATTAGACTACCTTGGTTCCATAAATAACAGAAGAAGTGACAATACTGAACCTGATCCACAACCTTCAACTAGTTGGCAAAACCCCAAAAACGTAACTAAGTCATCAAACCTTAACACCGATAAATCTTTACCGTCTAAAAACTTATCTGATCCTCTTAACTATTCGCCCTTGATGACCAGGACACAAGAAAACAACCTACCTTTACTTACTAACCCTGAGCTTGAAATGATTCTGTCCCCTGAAATTCAGAATAAATCATCCGATGACACCTATAGTAAATTTATAAAATCTCCTACACAGACATGTAACACTATAATTCAAGAACATGCGTGGCGCAGGTGTACGAACGGTCGATGCAGGTGGTCGGCGCAGGTGGCTGGGCGGTCAGCGTGACGGCCCAGTTAGGTGGCGCGGGTAGGCGAAGCAGGTAAAAGGGACATGTGTCCCGGTCGACTGCTCAACGGTGAATGTTCTATTCACCTGTCTATATTTTTTTATAAAACAACTCACAAATTTATCAAACAAAAGTATACATTCAATGAAAATAACTAAAAGTATCAATATATTTATTTCTTATCAATTCACTAAAATAATAATTATCAAAATAGCGTCGACTACTTAAAACGTCGACCGGAGTTCTTCTATAGGAGATACTGAGTGTTGTTATATTCATTTAGTAGTAGGTATACTATCTTGGGTGTTCTGTTTGTAAATATATTAGATTAGCTTCTATTATTGGATGCTTACCTACATAAGAATTCAAATGTAAAATAATTATTTCCTTTAATAGAGCTCGCTTACCGCAAAGAATCGCCAACGACAGTCGTTCTATTCTTTAAAGCACTTTATGACACTGTTCACAAATACACTAAACTGTTTACCATATAAACTCTTAACTATCACTGTTACACAACTTAGTCTCTCGATCTCACACTCAGCGGTTTATTATAACTGTTACACTTTTATCACCATAGTATCACTCCACAACTTGTACTCCCAATTTCACAATACCTTTTCTTAACCAAGCTGCGATTTATATACTTCTTATTCTTAGTCAAATCAGTATCCAATATTACATTTATTTTATCAATTAAACTTCTATACAGAGATTCAATTGTTTTAGTCAAATCAACAACTTATATCTTTATTTTTAGTCAAAACCAAACTACCACATGTATAAAAGCGTAATTACCTTGTTAAGTTAAAATATATACATGTTTAGTTTAGTTAAGTTAAAATATATATATATAGGCATGTTTATGGATAATTTAAAATATATATCTGTATGTGTATATCTACTGTTCCTCCTCCAGTAAGAAAGTAAGTGCTACAAGGGTAAGATTATTATTATATAGGATATTAATATATTTTATATGTTTCCGCAAAAGTTTAAAGGTTCAGTTTAGCAACAGTTCTCCGGCCACTTATAGACAGTTTTTGAAACTCGGATGCGGGTAAGGTTGTCAACTTATTTTGCGAAAAAAACGTGTAAAACTGTTTGAATGGGAAAAAAAGTATTAGAAAGAAAAAAAAGTAGGTATACTGTAGGTAACGAGTGTTTTGTTCTATGCATCTAGTAATGGTTGGAAATAAAGTATTTTCACATACTTTGTTTGTATGCTTTAGCAAAGTTTATAAAGTTTATAAACTCTAAAGGGGTCTCGGCCCCCTCGTGCATGGGTGCTCCTCGTTGCAGGGTGCCCTCTCCGTGGATCACGTCGGGGCATCGCGGTGGGTACGAAAGCGATCTCGTGGTGTCCCATTATGATGGCGGCGGCAACCGTCCGGTTTAGTGAGTAGGAGTCTCACATAACCACCTCTATCATCCCCTGGATGGAAGTGTGTATCCTAATCCATGTGGATTCCTAACACTAAAACAAAAAAAAAGGCCGCCTCAATGAGAGAAGACTAAATAATCCTACTTCATGTAGTTAAAAACTTGACCTTTATTTTATATTCGAGGTATGAGTATGTTTTATCAATGGTTCATTGTTTAAAACATGACATAATATATATGGGCGCGGAGGCTTTATAAAACAAAATTATGATCGACAAAAGAGGAACATTAGATTATAATTTATTAAATTAACTGGTAATTGCTTGTAATACAATCAATTTATCGTGAGAACTGATTTAAATACATTGTTAAAATAACAATTATGATGTTACTACACTTGTTTATGTCAGTCATTATTTTTGTATAAATACGGTCGACCGATCATTACAACGCTCTCACAGAGCGCATCAGAGCAGAGCTAGAGGCGGAGGCCACGGAACAATGTGAAAATCGCATAGAGCAAGTCAGAGAGGACCTAAACTCTCTAACCTCACTGTGCCGCATGCTTCAACGTAAGTGACAACCCATCCGGCCACTATTTAGGCCAGACGGTTCGATCGTCTACAGCTCGGAGGATCGGGCCGAGAAGCATGCTACACACTTGGAAATAACGTTTACCCCTAACCCCAGTCTCAGACCCGAATTTCACGAACACATTGAACGCATTACGAACAACTGGCTGCGTAAGGAACCGCTCTCGGCGCAAAAATCACCCGTTATTTCGTCCGTTATATCGTCCGTTAAAGCAATTGTTGATTTGAACCTAAAAAAAGCCCCGGGACGCGACAGTAGTGTGCGCAACATAGTTTTACTGGTAAAGTAATACTATGTAAAATAGTTAGTTTTACTGGTAAAGTAAAAGTATTGTGTGTTGAATGAGGAAATGGTAACAATGCTGCATTTTGTTTTTCAGCAGCTATATTTACATTGACACCTTTACTTCTGTACTCCGGTTTAATATTAACTTGCACAGCTTAGTCACTTGGTAATTTATCTTTAAAATGCGAAAAGCAAGGCTCTGCCTTGTGATCACATTTAATATTGTCTTGGCTGATTAATATCACAGACATTTGTATGGGCAGTACTAGGACTTACTTAGTATATCACTTCTTTGTAAAGGTCACCAATTTTTTTAAACACTTCTTTTAATAACTAATTCTGAAAACACTTAATTAACCAATGTCAGTCTTTGCCTTTTGACTACGCACATTCTCATTCTCTCAGCTGGTGTTTTTGCCACAAAAATATATGAGGAACAACTCCTTTCTTCAAACTTAGATTACATTTTTCTCCTTGTTATTTCGTTATACATATTATATTCAATATTATTAGCTGTATCTTCCTTAACCTGAAATAAATACAACACATAAAAATTCTGTAAAACCAAAAAAAGAATACGGTTTTTATAGAAAGTTATACTGAACTTTTGTAAACTAGGTTATGTTAATTTTAAACTCAATTTTTCTAATGTTCAATAGCTAATGAAACTTACTATAAATTTAAACTATTAAATTAAACTTATTATAAATAAAGTATACTTATTAAATTGATCTTATCAATATAAACACAATTTAAGACATATATTATCCCTTTTAGTTACCATAGACCATTGTTTTTGCATTTTCGCATCTCTTGGAATATAAAAAACACTTTGTCGGGTGTTTTTCTAATACTATTTTTGCACTCCGGTACTATACAATACTTGTAAGATGGTTTTTATCTTCTTCCATGACTTGTAAAACACTTAAAACTTAAAATATGTATGAAGTAAATAAAAAAATCATAGTAAACATTGACTGGACGTGTCATTTGACGTCACGTAAAGCGCGCGTTAAATGACGGCGTTTGAACGGCTCAAATTTACTCAATGTTTTAATTTTCACTTTGAAAAAAAACTAGAATCTTTTCAAGCCTATTTATATTTTTTTCTACGATATAGAGAGGTAAATGATTATTTACGTCAAAAAAAAACATGAATATTACCTATTGTAATAAATAAATATTAAATTATTAATATAAGCTATTATGCTAATGAATAATATTTGTGTACTATTTTTGTATGATATTTCGCCGATAATTTATAATAAATGTAAATAAAATGAATAACTAAATTAAAAAGTGTTAATCAATAAACCTATGAGTTATTGTCCCCATCTAGCGGTTCCACTTTGTACTGATATATTTATATAACAGATGTGGTTATGTTTCCCTAAGGTATAAATAGATGGCGTTGTCACAAAACATTACGAGTATATTTGATCACAAATTTGTATTATTATTTTCATTTAAACTGTCTTATTTGCAAATCGATTCTAAAAGAACAAACTCCAATATCAAATAAATAATAAAGAACTACTAAGCAATTTAATATAATACAAAAATAATAATGGTAGAAATGAAAATATCTCGCTCGCTTAAGAGAGAGAGAGAGATACCAAAACATGTCGTGCTGACTTATGGTAAGAATTTTTACCGTCTAGCCCCCTTTCACAACGCGCGATAAGGAACTAATTTCCAAAAGATTTTGCTATCATCTAAATCGTTTGCTATTCCCGTTGCGCTAGCTCTTACGGTTACAGAGATAGCTTTTTGATTTAGAATACCTCAAAACCTAATTCATTTCCTAATCACCTCCCTCGGCGTTATCGCCGAAGGCCGGTAAGACCAACCAGCACTAATTACTACAGTACCTGTTTATATAGATGTTTGTTTTATGCAATAATACCACTAATTAAAATTTTACATTTTATTTTAAAGTAATATTTAAATAAATTATTAATTATTGCATCATTGCACAGGGTATCATCTTCATCGAATATCCTCACGAAGTTCTGCATGCTCTGACCGTAGACATGTGATGTAGGTATACCAAGCAGTATTCACCACACACCGAAGTCCACTCGTTTTGTATTTTCTTACTATTAAAATATCATATTTTACAGTTTTAATATGTCTTACATTGATCTAATCACTTATAATCTAGTGCGTTATGTTTGTGATTAAAGTGAATGTTAGTGTTACAGAATATATTTGAAGAAAATACATTTAAAGATTATTATTACAAAACCCTATCGGATTATAGCAACGACAATCTTATGATTGTCAGAGATTCGTCAATACTTAAAAGGAAACATGGAGAAGAAGACCGGCTTGACGACTTGTTCAAGTTAGCTGCTAACAAAAAGAAAAAGTAGTGCTCGTCTGTATCGCGAGCACATGGAAATGGAGGCGTAGCATTCATATCAACGAACAGAGAAGATGCGGCCTCATCATCTCACTTGATAAAAATAGAAGTGTATGTTATGAAGACACTTGCCAACGTGTCACAAGAACAACATTGGAAGAATGCAAATATTAGATTTAAATATTTTACCAACGATACTAACCAACACATGGAATCTATCAACAAAATAATTTATAGTATAACGAAAGAAATAACACAGACAGATAATTGTAAAAAAATGTGTTTCAATAATTACGATAAACGATATGAATGTATAGATTTTCTTTACAACACAAAAATGTGTTACTTGAATACACTGTATTAGTTTCAATGTAATAAGGCTTTATAAAAATAAATGCTTGAAATTCGTTTTTTCTAAGGTTTTCACGAGTACTACATATTGAAGTAAAAGTATTTTTACGGATTTAACTCGCGTATATTGAATTAAATTTTAAATTTACATTTTAACTCTAAACCGATGTTTCAAATGCTTTGCAGCAATCGTTTTCACGGTAAGACGAGATGGAGGTGTCACACGACACCGACATACGCGAGTTAAATCCATAAAAATAGTTTTATTTCAATTATTTGAAATTCATTTTATCATTTTATTTATAAACAATAGGAACAACTGTACTACGCTGCTGCGCGACGCTTTGCTGACGCGGGCACTGCGGATCAGTGTTGCCAACCTGGAACGATGCGCCGATCGTACCAAGGAGCGCGTAAAAATATCGTACCTGTCGAAAAAATATCGTACATTTTCAAATAACGTATAAAAGTATTAGACGAAGCTTCTTAGCAATCCATGGATTCACCGTGCGGGTGCCGGGCCCATCGCGTTGCAAGGAGAGGAGTGCAAGCAGTGCCTGGGACTTGTGACCCAGGAGTAGGTTTAAGGGGCCCCTTTATTATGCGCAAAAACGCTCACCTTCACCCTCCACACTCCTCTCCCTACCTAACCAAATTTGGAAAGAACCTACTAATGCCGCCTTTGAAATACGTTCTAGAAATGAACCGATGCTTGTTCTAGAAAGGCCAAGGTCTTTAAGCAGGCTATAGAGAGATTTTGCTGTTATACCTCTCGCTCCCACTTCTACCGCGTACAAACTAACTATAAATTTATTCCTGATCAGTTCGTTGGTCAGTTCGTAATACTTATTGAGCTTGAATGTGTGATCCCTTAGGATGTTTGTTTCCCAAGGAACAGTAAGCTCCACAAGTATCACGCGCCTCAGATGTTTAGAATACAGGAATAAGTCCGGTCTGGATGACGAAACACCAACATCCCCAGGGATTTTGTAATGCTTTTCATACGTGTCCATCGTGAGAATCCAATCAGGAGCCGCGCCTTATATTGAATAAGACTTCGCTTTTGATTTTTTGGAAGAGCCTTCTTTTACGAATTCTACAGATCGTTTGGTGGTTGTTATACCCTTCCGCGCTCTTGCTACTGAAAGACTAACCGCTTCCCGTATAATTTCTAATACCTTGTTGTGGCGACGCGAGTATTGACCTTTATCTAGAAGTACCCTACACCCTAATAATAGGTGTTTCGAGGTTCCTATTGCCTCCCCACAGATGTTGCAAGACTTTTCGGTGGCTTTGCCCCATCTTACTAAATAACTTTGATCTGGGAGTCATTTGGAATGCATTAAGATAGAATTTTAATAATGCTGGGGACCAATCATAAATTAAGGTGCGCCACTTCAAAGCTAGTGGAATACAAAAATCTCCTATGGTCACCCATTCGTTTTGAATTTCTAGGCTCATCGCGTGGAGTCGGTAATTATCGTTTTCGTTTTGTCGAATAAAAGATTTTGTTATGTCTATGTCTTGAACTTTTCTACTTGATCCTAGCCCTACTTTATTCGTTTGAGCACCTATCATAAATTTTTTATGGAATTGAAGTCGTGACTCGAGCTTTGAGGCAACTTTGTCTTTTGGGAGAGAAGTTACAGTATCATCTTTAGATTTTCCTATGATATGTGTTTTGGTAACTCTTAGATGTTTGTAGAGCTTCGATGGTTTCTTTAATTTTATTCCAAAATTGTTTCGGTCTCTAAATAAGGTTGAAGAGTCCGCTGAGAGCGCTAACCCGAGCCATAACTTCAATGTCTTTATGACGCTTGCATCTAACTTTGACAAAAGGGTTTTAATAAAACAGATTGTTACGAACTTATATTATGCTCGACCACGCGTCACGTCCTTATTTTATGATTTCACATGAGTACTTCACACAGAAGTTAAGAGAGAGGGCTTTAGTGCGACACTGTAAACATCGGCTACGTATTAAAATTTAATTAAAAATATAAACAAGTGTTTTAATACTATAAATTAGCTCAGTGTTATCATAACCAAGAGACTATCGAAATACATTGTGGACAAAGTGCAAGAACAGTGAATAACTAACTATTAAGCGTGTAATGTAGTGAAGTGAATAAGACCTGTAAACTGTATTATTAACATCATTTGCGGCAATAAAGTGCTAATAGTGGTCTATAAATAAATGTACGAAGTGAAAAAACGATAATTTACTTAATGTGAGTGCAAAAATCACAATAAAATAAAAAAATAATAACATGGCTGTATGACTTAGCAGTTTTGATCCATAAGCAGCGCCATCTAAGAGAAATTCCCAAAACCGCTAAGACTGATAAAACTGATAAACAGCAAACAGTTGTTATTTTTGCTGGTACCTAATCTGACCAACAGAGGGCACTACTAGTACCAAACAATACTAAAATAATCCTCACAAGTTATTACTGTAACAGTATAACCCACAACTATGGAGGAAGTGATGAATATGCTCAGAAAATACAAAATGAGCTTAACGAACACAAAGCAACAATTGTGCTATCAGCTGATAAAGTCACGGAACAAGTTACGCAAAATATAAATAACCTATTGGAGGAAAAGTTCAGTACATTAGAAATTAAATACGAAAATCTCAAACAGAAGCTGGAAAATCAAGAAAAGAGGCTACATTTTCTAGAAAAACAATCAAAGCAGAGAAACGTCATAATTTTTGGTCTATCGGAAACTGAAACATCGTACGCTAACTTAGAAAAAACTGTACTCGATTTTATAAACAAATATTTTTCTGTAGAATTAGATCGCAGAGACATTCAAGAAACGAAGAGAATAGGGAAGCAAGGAGAGCGTCCCCGTCCGATTCCCATAACTTTTACTTTTACTTCTTTGGGCACGTAAATAGAAATTTCAAAAAAAAGGTCAGTACCTAAAGATACCACTTATTACATTGAAGAAGACTTTCCACAACACATTCTGGTAATAAGAAAAAAATTGCAAGAGCAAGTGAAGATAGGAAAAGAGAAGGGGAACTCCGCCACCATCAAGTATGATAAAATAATTATACATCAAAATAAAAATGATAGACCAGGCAACAAGAAAAGAAGTCTGCCAATATCACCAAACTACAGTGGTATAACGCCATCGAAACCAAAGACACAAGCTAAAAAAAGAACAAAACTCAAACAGGATAACAAAGAACAACGAGTTTACCAGAAAATATTATCAAACCAGGCATACTCAGTTTCCTGACACCCAAAAACCAAACCAATCACAGCCAAAATAACCTATCAAGCAAACAAACAAATAAGCAATAGCAATTACCTCTCTCTCTCACGGAAAACGCATCACAACGAACTAAAACGAGCACTAAACCACAACTTCCAAGCCGGCTGGTCACCGTGGAAGTTCATGACCACAACCCTCCAGAGAAAAATTTAACAGTTTATTCAAACAACACAAAAAACAATCGTCATAGCAGTCTATATATAGCGACTTACAATGTTAAAACTCTATCAACATATTCACGCTTTCTGGAAATAACAGAATGTTTAAAGAACATAAAATACGATATTACCGGTCTCTTCTCTTAGAAGTAAAAAAACTCGGCATTAAAATTGAGGAACATGACGAGTTCATTTTCTACCACATCGGAGAAACGCCAGGATTGTACGGAGTAGGCTTTATTATCAAAAAACATTTGAAAAAATACATAAAAAGCTTTGAGGGACTGTCAGAAAGAGAAGCGCTATTAAAGGTACATATCAACAATACAGACTTAAGCATCATTCAAGTTTACGCCCCAACAGAGGCCTCTAAAGACGAAGAACTAGAGCTTTTTACAACACAATAGATAAAGCCATACGACTCGCAGGAACTAATATAATGGCTATGGGCGACTTTAACGCTAAAATTGGTGTACCCAAACCAAACGAACCCAGCATTGGAAAGTATGGGTACGGAAATAGAAACTGCAGACTTATTGATTTCGCGCACGAGTACAACCTAGCCATTATGAACACTTTTAAAAAAAATAATTCCAAACAGAGATGGACTTGGAAATCTCCGGATGGTAAAACAAAAAACGAAATAGACTACATCCTAACAAACCTACCGAGATGCATAGACAACATACAAGTCCTAAACATCGCCTACCCTTCGGACCACAGACTTGTGAGAGCAACATTTAATATACTCTCGAGATCAAAAGATCGCTGCAAATTTGGCTGCCACCCTAAATCCCAGTTAAAGAGCGAAGAAGAAATACAAATTTATATTGCATCGCTGAACAACTGCTCCGCAAACCTGCCCGACTACTGGGACGACAATGACTCTGTTCAGAACTGCTACGATAAAATAATAAAAGCTATTGCTTTTATACCGTCTATTGACACCAGCCTAAAAAAAGCACACGAACTGTCATCAAATACAATCACAAGGAAAAACCAAATAATGACGGCACGCACACAGGCATTAATCAGCAGAAGGCACGAACTACAGAGGAAGAAACCAAAATCAAGGGCCATGAAAAATGAACTTAAAACACTCTACAAGCTTATAAGTAAACGAATAAAACAAGACTATAAAACACACCGCACACAAATTATTGAAAAATGTTTTCGTACCACAGGGAGTACCAAGAATGCGTATAAAAAACTAAGTACTCACAAATCATGGATCGAGGAACTGAAAAGTAAAACTACAAATACACAAAACAGAACAGAAATACTAAGAATAGCAACTACCGAATATTAACGAAAAAGAAATACCAGCACACTTTGAGGAGGACGAAGTGGTCAAGGGAATCAAAGCACTGAAAACTGGTAAAAGCCCAGGGTCCGACAGGATAACCAATGCAGCTATAAAAGCAGGAATCATGTACCTATCTAAGCAACTAACACAACTGTTCAACATGATACTGAACTGCAAAAACACTCAGAGTCGGAAATAATTTTGCTATACAAAAAAGGCGACCTAAACAACATAAGTAATTAGTTTAGTTTGTGCCTTCCTTTGCCTTATTAATGCCTTCTACCTTCACTATACAAACTTTTCTCTTCAATCATCAAGAAAAAAATAAATGAAACTACAGATAAGTTCCAACCCATTGAACAGGCGGGCTTCAGACGAGTCGCAAAGACTTCGACAAGTCGTAGGCCTGGAAATCAACCTGGAAAAAACTAATGTCATGACGAATTATTCTAAAATACCCATATATCTCGAAGATGTACCTCTAACCTACGTTGACTCTTACATTTATCTGGGAAAACAAATTTCATTTAACCATCTCAACAACGAACTAGAAGTGGAGAGAAGAGTCAATATCACATGGAAGAAGTTCTGGAGCCTAAAAGATATTTTAAAAAGCGACATGTCTATAAAATTGAAAAGCACAGTCATGAACACCTGCCTACTCCCCTCAATAACATTCGGCTGCCAAACCTGGAAATTTAGTAGTAAAATTAAAAACAAGATCATAGCTAGCCAAAGAAGTATGGGAAGAAGTATTTTAAAGATTAAGAAGATCTAGAAAATCCGGCATACTACCATAAGACAGACGACCAAAGTCATCGACGCTCTTAGTCACTCTCTGAAGCTAAAATGGCGATGGGCTGGACATGTTGCCAGACTCACTGACAACCGCGAGACCCCGTCTGGCTATAGAAAAAGGGGCAGACCATAAATAATAAAAGTAGCAAGTGCCGACTGGATACGAGCAGCAGAGGACAGACAAAACTGGTCATCTATGGAGGAGGCCTTCACCTTCCACTGAGAGGGGTTCTTGCATAAACTTCAATAATTAATAAAATTAAAATTAAATAATAAAAACTAATATAATGTTACTAATTTCTTTACTTTTATATTTTCTAAATAATTGTAAATTTGTACACTTAGCAAGAAATAAAAGGCTTTTTATTTTATTTTATTTATTATTTATTTACTTCACATGGGAACATCGCATGGAATATGGCGCAAAAATTTGGGTGATTCAAAAATTATACAAAAAATAAGTAACTTTTAAGTTGATCGGTCAAATATTACATTTATTAAAAAAAAATGAGGTAATAATAAGGTATGTCATGATTGACAAGGTCTCTCTAGTAGTCTGTGCCATTGTTTCTCAAACTTCGATCTGCAATTTTTTTTTGAAAAAAATGTATGATTGAAAATTATCGTACATTTGCGTACGATAATGAATCGCAATTGTACGATGTACGATTGCGCGTTGTACGTTGTATGTTGGGCACAAATTATCGTACATGTACGATAATTATCGTACGGTTGCCAACACTGTTGCGGGTGCTGAACGCGGCGGCGTGTCATATAGATCTTTTCAGTTGCATACTGGACGAGTTCACTAGAATATGTTCGTAGTGTACCTAGATAATATTTAATTGTAATATTTAAATTATATATGACATTATTAAGCATGACTTTATGAAATTGGTTTTAAAATGTAAAATAATTATGTTGTTTGTAAATGATGAAATTATTTATTTTTAATTGTAATGAATTATTAAATTTTATTGTATTGATTTTCTTATTATTATTATTATTATTATTTTTGTTGTTGTTGTTGATTATTTTTGTGTTGTTTCATGTCAACTTATCTAAGGATTTGCTAATACTGTAATGTTAGATTTAAGTTTTATGGTTGAATAAATAAATAAATAAATAAAAAACTTAACCTAAAATACAATAGAAAATCTTAACTACTATAATCTACGATTACATTGCGATTCTTATCTATTTCAATAACATTATTGAATTCAGTATAAACAATACAGTTAATAGATTGCGTTAGAGAAGATTCAAAACGAACTTCTAATCTTACACTACCATTCCTTATCAAATTCCAAGGACTTGAGGAGTTAGCTGGCAAATCAGGTGTTAAGTCAAAAGCTAAGAGACAATAAACTTTTGCGTACTGCTCTCTAAATATTCCATTGCCCTCATATAAAAAATGTATTCCTGTTCCAGAGAATAGCGAATGGTAAGTTTAAGTGAAAATGTTACTTTCAAATGATGGTTGCAATGCTTTAGAAGGTATATGCTGACCATCAATGTAAAAACAAAATGAACTCATCTAATAGTTCTTGAAATTAAAAGGATTTTTAACAAGAGTACCATTGAACGCTGCATTATTGATAAATCCAACAATACATCTTTTTGGAATTTGTCCAAGAAAGATATTATCCAGAGTTTTTTCTTGAACACTTGAAGGTATAGTTAAAACTTTAGCTTCAGCACCGGTAACAGGATACTTCGCTGTTGTAGAGGCTAAAACTTTTTGATGTGCAAGTAAAACAGTCGGATTAATTCTGGCTCTACGAATTATGGGAGTAGCATCTGAAATACATATTTTTAACTTTAAATCACTTGATAATGCCATCAAATTAAAGGTTTCTCTAGATCTTACTAATTTAACAGACATATCAACCCCATTTATCAGATTTCTTTCTTGATTGAATAAATCACCATGTAAATGTCCAATCATTTCAACTTCTTTGCTTTCGGCTATAAGCTCTGGACGTTTTGTTAATTCTTTGTTGGCATCGTCGGTTGATTCTATCTTTTCAGAAGTATCTTCATACCAAAGAAATTTAAATAGATATCAAGCTGACTGAAAAGTGAATGCAACCAATTATTAACTGGAGCCACAACTGCCGATAAATTAAGTTTTGCAGAGTTCTTGATTTATAACTTTTACTTTTATGTGTATTAGCGTGTGAGATAAATCCATGTAATCATCACCAGCTCCCGGTACTTCAAAGTGTATAAGCCTATCATCAGCAAGTGAAGAAATTGGTTTGTTATCTATCCATGTCCTATTTTCTATACTAGTTTGAGTAGAGGACAAGGCAAACAAATCTAATTCGGACTTAATACATTCACGGGAATGGTTATGTAAAAATGACATTTTATTATATTATTTGGGTTCATTAGTGTTAATGAACACTAATGAATGTTTATCGCTTAGAGTTGCTTTAATTGCTAAGATGGCAAACAACTGTCGTCAATGTGGTAAATTCTTAAACTTAACAGATGGCGTTAGGTGTACAAATTGTTGCAATTACTATCACCGCACCTGTACTAACCTTAGACCAAATGCCCGACTGACCTGTAAATGGAAATGCCGCATATGTAAAAAAAAGATGGTTGCAAATCAGGATAAAGGTGTCTCTAATGCGGCAGGCGTTAGTGACACTGTTGTTGATGGAGACATTACTATCACTCCCACAGACTCCCTTACAAATGAAATTAGGCTATAACGTACCGAAATAATTACTGTCAGGAAGGAAATGAACACATTCAGACAAGAAATATCGAAATTAAATAATAGTATTTTAGAGTTTAACAACCGAATGGACAACATAGAAGAACGGTTGTCTTTACTGGAGAATAAGTCTTCATCAGAATGTAGTTTGAAAGTAATTTCTGGTTTGCAGGCCTCACTTAATGAGCAGGAACAAATATTTTTTTTTTTTTTTTTTTTTATGTAAGAGGAGGGCAAACGAGCTGGCGGGTCACAGATGACATGTGATCACCGCCGCCCATGAACTCTTGCAACATCCGAGGATTTACAAGAGTGTTGCCGGCCATGTAGGTAGGAGTAAACGCCTTTTTTGAAGGTTCCCATGTCGTATCGATCTGGAAATACCACCGAAGGGAGTTCGTTCCACAAGCGAGTGGAACGTGGGAAAAATGTCCTTGAAAACCGCACAGTAGAGGATCGCCACGCATCCAGGTGGTAAGGATGATATTGGAGGCGATGGCGCGCTGTGCGGTGATGAAATTCGGCGGCAGGCATCAGATCGAATAGTTCTTCGGAACATTCCCCGTTGTAAATGCGGTAGAAGACGCACAAGGAAGCTACGTCTCTACGCAATGCCAAAGAGTCTAGCCGTTCGCAGAGCACCGGGTCCCCGACAATCCGAACGGCTCTCCGTTGTACGCGGTCAAATGGTAGAAGCTGATATTGGGGTGATCCGGACCAGAGATGAGAACAGTACTCCATGTGTGGCCGGACCTGCGCCTTATAGAGCGCAAGTCTTTGACCAGGTTTGAAATACTGCCTCGCTCTATTAATCACTCCCAATTTCTTCGAGGCCAACTTGGCCTTGCTCTCCAGATGACCACGAAACTGACAATCGCTCGAAATGTCGAGACCCAGTATTCTGATACTTGGCGAGGCAATGAGGGGAGTGCTCTCGAAGAGCGGTGATACGACGAATGGGGTTTTCTTACTGGTAAACGCGCAAACTTGTGTCTTCAGGGGATTGAACTGTACGTGGTTCAGTTCACCCCACTCAGAGATCAGCCCCAAGGAAGTCTCTATAGAAGAAACAAGTTTCTTTCGGCACTCGTCGACGTTTTCCCGAGAGAGACCTGCACGGCCGGAATATACCGCATCCCCAGTGCTGTCATCCGCATAACAATGTATGTTGGAGATATCCAGCATATCATTGATGTGCAGGAGGAACAGAGTTGGGGATAGCACATAGCCTTGGGGTACACCAGCGTTCACGGGCTTAGGGTCCGAGCAAAAACCATCGATAACGACCTGTATGCTCCGCCCAGTGAGGAAGCTGGTGATCCACTTGCATAAACTCTCGGGAAGCCCATAGGAAGGTAGCTTCGAAAGAAGCCCCCTGTGCCATACACGATCGAAGGCTTTCGCCATATCCAGACTAACTGCCAGACCCTCTCCCTTGCTTTCAATAACAGCTCCCCAACGGTGTGTAAGATACAACAGAAGATCACCAGCCGATCGACCATGGCGAAAGCCATATTGCCGGTCATTGACCAACTGGTGATCCTCGAGGTAGGTTAGGAGCTGTTTATTGATGATGCTCTCCATTACTTTGGAGAGAAGAAAGGTAATGGCGATAGGTCTGTAGTTAGCTGGGTCCGAGCTATCGCCTTTTTTAGGGATCGGATGGACAAGGGCACGCTTCCATGAGACCGGGACTACGCCTTTCAAGTAAGAGTACCGAAATAGACGCGTTAGCACTGGTGTCAACTCAGGGGCACATGTTCGTAGCACAACTGGAGAGATACCATCTGGCCCACTCGACTTATGAACTTCCAAGGAAAGGAGGGCTTTTCGGATGAGTTTTTGCCGAAAAACTATTTCCGGCATAAAGCTCGGACACCGCGGGATGATAGGCGGTGCCCTCCCCTGGTCGTCCAAAGTCGAGTTTGAGGCAAAAAGAGTGCCCAAGAGATCGGCTTTCTCTTTTGCCGTGTGGGCCAAAGAATCGTTCCCAGTGTGCAATGGCGGCAGGGACGGGCGACAGAAGTTTCCCAGACTGGCTTTGGAAAGCGCCCAGAACTTGCGCGTGCCAGGTGGGTACTTTGCCAACTGATCCCCGATTTTGACGACATGCTTGAACTTTGCTCTAGCGATTTTCCGTTTGAAGAATCTGGAGGCACGATTATATTTCCTCTTCAGAACTTTAGAGTTCGGATCCTTAGTGACTAACGCATTAGCCCAAGCCTGATAAGCCTGCCGTTTGTCAGCTGCTGCAGCCCTGACAGACGCATCAAACCAAGGCCGCGATCTGCCACCAAGTGGTACCACAGAGCTTGGGACAAATAGTTCCATGCCCTGAAGTATCACATCAGCTACAGCCGCAGCGCAGTCACTAGGATCATTGGAAGGGAAACAAATCGGCCCCCATGGGTAGGATGCAAAAAAGGATCGCATTCCATCCCAATCCGCTGACTTGTAGTGCCAAACGCGTCGAGTCGCAGGTCTTGTGCGAGCTGGGCGTTCCATGGGCACTACACTCCGTACCAAGCAATGATCAGAGGACCCTAAGGGAGCCTCGACAGTGACTTGATACTTTCCGGGATGTGTAGTCAGCAGAAGATCCAACAAAGAGGGTATATGGCTGTCCACGTCCGGTAGACGAGTGTGCGTCTTTACCAATTGGGACAAACCATTTGCCAGAGCAAAGTCAAACACAGATCTCCCAGCGTAGTCGGTGGCACGTGACCCTAGCCAATCGGTATGGTGCGCATTGAAGTCCCCGAGGACTACGACTTCGGCGGAGGGAGTCTGTGAAATCAGATCGTCAATCTTCACCTGAACATGGCCTAAGAGTTGATCCGTTTCTGCATTACCACTATGGGACCTGTAGAGGCACGCGTAGACTCTGACATGGTCGTCCATGTCCACGCGCAGCCAGAGTACAGACCGGTCCCGACCTTCAAAAACCTGAAGGCGACGGTAGCAGATATCGTCCCTTACGAACACAGATACCCCGGCGTGTGGTATAAAATGATGTTCTAGTTTATACCCGGGGTATGATAGGTACGCTGTGTCGCTAGGTTGAGATATCTGCGTCTCCGTCAGAAACAACAAGGCCGGCTGCGCCGTCTCTAGATGATGGTGGACGGCGTTCAAGTTGGAATGAAGTCCCCGGATGTTGCAAAAGTCCACAGTTAAAGTGGGTCGGGGTGCCGCTGCGTTGACTCGTCGTTTGCCCTCTAAAAACACAAAAGGCGATACTTTGCCCGTCCCAGATACGACGGGCAGCCCGAGCAAAATCCGAAATTACGGTAACGACATTCAAGTTAGTGGAATTATTGAACAAAATGGGGAAAACGTCGCACAAATATTTAAGTTAGTGTGTCATAAATTAGGAACGACCGTTGAGGATTCGGACATTGTCAGTGTTGATCGGTCAGGACCACGCGTCAAAACACCTACCAACAGCGAAGAGCATCGTCCCCGTTCAATCGTCGTGCGGCTTGTACGGCGCGCACTCCGCGATGGCTTACTGCAGGCGGCGCGCGTGAGGCGTGGCGCGGATACGTCAGGTATCATCGACGGTGTTCCGCGCAACTTTTACCTGAACGAGCGCTTGACGCGCACTAACAGACATTTGTTTTATTTAACAAGATCCGAATGCCGTAAAAAGGCCTTCAAATATGTATGGACGAAGTGGAGGCGCATATTTGCAAGGCGAAATGCGGACGAATCTGTTTTTTCAATTAAAACTGAAGAGGATATTGTAAAGGTTTTTGGTTAATATGTCGTTTGTGTTACGTTTTCAATATGCTATGTTTATTGTTTAAAATGGCTATGTTCTACACTATATGTCTGAAAATTGTAATTAATATTTTTTTTAATTTTAATTATTAAGCGAGAAGAGAATGGTTACATCATACATGTTTATTAATTTTATGTATCTGAGACTGAAGCAGGGCTGTATCTTTCCCAAATTTATGTCAGTTACTATTTTATATCTTTTTTACTTACAAATAGTATATGGAACAATCCTTTGCAATGTTTCGGTATTAGTTTGACAATGCTCAGAGTCATGACTAATAACATTTTCATATTAAAATATACAGAAACAAAAATAATTAAAAATGATTTATAGTAAGAGAATAAGTTTTGGCTTTTTAAATCCTGGTTCTCTGGGAAACAAACATGAAGAATTAATTGTTGCCTTAGAGCGCCATGACGTAGACATTTTGGCTTTAAACGACACATGGTTAAAAGAGGGCAAAGAGGGTTGTGCGCCGACCATATCGGGATATCGACTGTGCCACACTCCGCGCGCGAGTGACGGCACCCGTCAGAGAGGTGGTGGTGTCGGGTTTCATCTCAGGCGCGATCTCACTATGCGAGTTATAATTCACCCAATTACTTATTTGTAGGAACAAATGTGGCTGAAAGTGAAAGTGAGTAATAAGACCATTATAATCGGTACCGCTTACAGACCGCCTTGGTTAAACACTCAAACCTTTTTCGATGCCTTAACAGAAACCATCGGCTCTCTTCCATATTATGATTATCTACTATTGTTAGGAGATTTCAATATTAATTATTTAAATGAATATAATACCAATACAATACAACTTAGATATTTTCTACAAAGCGTAAATTTGGTGCAACGTGTATCTGTGCCCACACATTTCACTCAGCACAGCGAAACTCTCCTCGACCTTGTATGTACCGACGCTAATATAGGTAACTTATGTAAAGATTATATTTGTAATCTCAGTAGTCACTCGTTTGTGTCCTTTGACCTTAATGTTTTGAAAAAAAAGTCTCCTCCAAGAAAAACTTTTGTAAGACAAATTAAAAATATAGATATTAATGACTTGCACAATTTTTTAAACTTAGTTGACTGAGAGAGTATATCACAAATTCAAAATGTAAAAACAATGGTATTTGAATTTACAAACAATTTGTTGCACTTTATTTATTTATTTATTTATTTATTCATTTATTCATTGATACATACAGAGGCTTGCTCCAATCACAAGTAAGTCATACAAACATCTAAAACATCTAAATCATTCAGAAACATTAAAACATATAACATCCTTAGAATTTAAAAAAAAACAAATTGTCAAAATTAAAAATATACAATAAATTTGTCAGAATTAAAATATACAATAATAATAAAATCAAAATACAATCAATAAAATAAAAATAAACATTCATGTCAAAAAAAAAAATAATAATAATAATTATACAAAAAAATAAGAAAACAAATAGAGATTATTATTACCAATGTCAGAAATTAAATAAAATTAAATTATTCACCGTAGTATATTACCAAATGTACAAAGATATAAATAGGCATTTTTACAGATGTCAATGATTTTATCGGCAAATAAGTCTATATCCTCACAATGATTAAGCAAATCGCTGATCAGATGTAAGGCGTGTTAGATAATATAAGATTCTACAATTAAAAACCACTGAATTAATATAGTATAAATTATTTAATCGAGCTACTTTATTCTATTAATATGATAATATATTTCAATGCATTATTTGGATAAGTAAAGAAAAGAAAGATCTAAACAAATATATCATTTAATATAACAAAATGACTCCCGGTACATGAATATAATAAATACAGTAATATAGTTATTACTGTGTAATTATTTAGACACATTTACCAATAACTCAATACGGTGAAATACCCACAATAGTTATTACACATATTATAAACAATGTAAGTATAAGAATCACTTATCTTGCCAGTTGTCCAATACAGATTACCTTTAATAGAGTCTTACAGCCATATTTATAACATAACATCGACAGAAGCGCCAACGGCAGCTTCTGGAGATAAGTCATATTCACAACTTTAAACATCATTAAATATCATATCATAATAACAATATAATAGTACATAACCATTTTAAATGCCTAAGCATATTTATAACAATCTTATATCTTTCACACATTTATGGCTTACCTAATAAGATATGTAAATACAACATATTTAATATCTTAAAGCTACTTCCGATAGTTCGTCAAATCAATATCTTTTACTACTTTTATAACATAGCAGTAATAACAATGATATATAATTCTAAATGATTCTACTTTCGTAAATCTAGTTTTAACAACAATATTTATTGTCAACGTTATTATGTAGTTAAATAAATAATTACATATTTATAATACCTACAAACCAAATTACTATATAATAACAATCTTATATGTAGCAATACTACAATAATATAACAGGCGCGTATTGTGGGGGCGTTTGCAGCATAGCGAGTACGCACGGCTGGCTTCTGCTGTAAACGAGGACAACGCCGCGGAGCAACTATGCCGAGATTATTTTGGGGAACACGAAATGAAACTAAGATATTCAAGTTCTCTAATAGCACTGGACTGTCTACTTTACTGTGCAGAATGCGAAGATATTGCACTAGGAGAAGTAGCTTTCGTCTAAGATATAGCGGTTCTATTCCAACCATGCTGTACACAAATAAAGACGGGTAAAGATAAGGATAGTACCCATATTGGCGCTTGTACAAATACCTTGAAATTTTTTTTTGAACTTGTTCTACAATGACATTATATTTAATTTCATAAGGATCCCAGACGATACAGGCATATTCCAGCCTGCTACGAACATACGAGTAGAACAGAACCTTAGCTACATTCAGGTTGCTAAACTGTGAAGAAGTTCTTATAATAAAACCTAGTGTCTTGTTGGCAGCCTCATAAATAGACCATACATGATCATGAAAGTCAAAATTACTATCTAAAGTCAGTCCGAGATCACAAATAGAATTAACTCTTTCCAAAGTAGCGTCAAATAATTTATAAACTACCTGCATGAACTTACGTTTGCGAGTGAAAGTAATTGTTTTACACTTATTAATATTAAAAGGTAAAGAATTTATACTACTCCACTCAGCGACAGCGTCAATATCCATCTGCAAGGCTTGCGCGTCAGCCGCATCATTTATTCCTATATATAATTTAAGATCGTTAGCAAAAAGGAGACATTGTGCAGTCTGAACAACCTCAGGAAGATCATTGATCATGATCAAAAACAGCGTGGGCCCTAATGTACTACCCTGACTTACACCAGATCTTGTGTAAAACTTAAATGATTCAAAGCCATTAACTTTCACAAACTGACATCTATCTTTAAGGTAGTCACCGAAAAAGGCAAGTAGTTTGGGAGTAAAGCCTATGAGAGCTAATTTTTTTAAGAGAATGTCATTATCTACCAAGTCGAAAGCCCTTTGAAAGTCCAAATACACAGCGTCAATATCCATCTGTAAGGCTTGCGCGTCAGCCGCATCATTTATTCCTATATATAATTTAAGATCGTTAGCAAAAAGGAGACATTGTGCAGTCTGAACAACCTCAGGAAGATCATTGATCATGATCAAAAACAGCGTGGGCCCTAATGTACTACCCTGACTTACACCAGATCTTGTGTGAAACTTAAATGATTCAAAGCCATTAACTTTCACAAACTGACATCTATCTTTAAGGTAGTCACCGAAAAAGGCAAGTAGTTTGGGAGTAAAGCCTATGAGAGCTAATTTTCTTAAGAGAATGTCATTATCTACCAAGTCGAAAGCCCTTTGAAAGTCCAAATACACTGCGTCAACCTGGCGGCTTGCTTGAAGTTGGGCACATACATAGTCAGCAAGTGTAGTTAAATTTGTAACTGTAGACCGGGCTTTACGAAAACCATGTTGCTCATCATGCAATAATCCTCCAACTTGGTAACTTATGAGAGAGTTCAGAATAGTTTCAAAAATTTTCGCAAACACAGACTGCACTGCAATTGGCTTGAATGTGGAAACATCATTGCCTGAACCCTTGGGAATTGGGGTGACTCTGGATACGTCGAGTGCCTAATACATAAATTATATAAGTACAAAAGAGGCTTTTGTAGAACAGATATACAGTCTTTACTGAAAAAGACAGGAATGCCATCCGGCCCACTAGAAGATTTGGGTTTGAGGCACCTCATTGCAGTTTGAAAGTCCCTTTCCTCCACTACATGTATTGATACCGATCTATCGTCGGACAGAGCATCTGCTGATCGTGTTGCTGTAACAGGATCCAAATAAGGCTCACTGTCGTGAAATATAGAACTAAAGTACTTAGCAAAAGCATTCGCAGCCAATTGTCCAGTTACTTCTTCATTTTCAAACACATAAGTTTCAGTACGATTCCTTCTCGTTTTTTTACTTTTTATATATCCCCAAAATTTCGAAGGGTCGTCTATAATATTGTTTTGATTAGAAATTAAATGTTCCTTATACGCCATCGCAATTAGCTTTTTAACACGCCCTCTATAATAACTAAATAAATCTTTGTTAAATTCCTTACCTTCAGATTTAAATTTACTTAAGTGAAAAAAATTATTATTCAGGTTTTGTATAATTTCCTTGGTAAACCAATTAGGAAACCTCCTCCTGCTTGAAGATGATTTTTGTTTAAGCGGTACATATTCGTCTATTAAATTATTCAATTTAGAATAGAATAAATTAACAGCTTCATTTACATCATCAACCTCATAAATACTAGCCCAATCAAGATTCACCAAGGAAGCGTACAATGATTGATAATCAGCCTTCCTCCAATTCCACTCCAAAGGTGTATTTTGATCATTAGAAAGGTGAGACATGTGCATTGGATAACGGTAGAAGACGACGGAAGTTTCTAATGCCGGATGATAACCATCAATTGGTACCAAAGGGCTATAACTATATTGAACCCTAATCTGATCAGGATCCACATTACTCAATATGAGGTCCAAATTACTGCCATGGTTATTAATAACGGTGTTGTTCTGGCTAAGATCACAAAATTTCAAAAACGTATTAAATTGTCTTTTGACACGTCCATTAAACGAATTTAAATTAAAATCACCCATTATAAGAACCTTCATATCAGGACACAACTTTACTGCATTTTCAATGCATGTTAATACATTAACATATTGGTCATCGTTATAGCGGGGAGTGACATAAACTACAAAACACAAACACGTTAAAAAACTACTTGAAACAACAGCAAATATGACCTCTTTATCAGATGTTAGACCATCAATAGCACTGAGTAGATGCACAGAATAACAATCGAGTACCGCGAGCAGAACACCTCCCCACCCAGTGTCACCATCGCGATCATTACGGATCACAATGTAGCCAGGAGGAAAGAGCTCGCCATCAGACACCGAGCTCGTCAAAAATGTTTCTGTCAAAGCTATGAGATCATATCTACACTGTAACATATTGTTATAGAATGCTGTAGTTTTAAAGCGCAAGCCGCAAACATTTTGATAGAAGCACTCAATTTTTTTCGTTTTATTTGTTCTTATTTTTAATCGTGCGAAAATTCTGACGCCGAGGTCTAATACAAATACCTTCAGACCAATTATTAGTAAGCATTACTAAATCTGTTAGTTTGCACGGAACACTTATCTTAAAGGATGCGTAAGTGCCGCGAGACTTAAGAGCCTCGACTGTAAAAACATCCTCTCCGCATATAGTTTGAAGATGGGCACGTACTTGATCTTCTGTTGTACCTTCTTGAACGTAGAAGAGGTGTAGAAAGCTTTTCTTTGTTTAACTATTTAGCCCCTGTAAAAGAAATTCACGTAAACGAGAATCACTATCCTTGGATTACATATAATATTAAACTCATGATGCGAAGGCGAGACGAGGCACACTATAGGTTACGTAAAAATAATTCAGTCGCTCGCAATAAGTAGGGGACGATGGGGGAATTACGGACGCGGGGTAAATACGGACTAACATATATCTAAGTTATCTCTGCTGCCCAAGTCTTTCTGTCGCGATCACGTGTTACTTTTAACCATCTTTAGTGCCTAACACATAATCCCGATAGAAGGCCTCACGCCCATTTTAAGGTAAGTGATTATTTTATTTTTTTGTGAATTAGATGTAATTTTTGGTATTTACTGTTTTAAATGTTATTTAAGAAGAATAAGTGTTAGTAAAAAAGTCATATTTTTTGTCGATTGCAATGTTAATGATGAGTAAATAACACAACCGTTTAACTTGATAAATTTTCTTACTCTAAAAATTTTGATTTTGTATATTTTCTAGGTCGTTTGGGTCAATTGCGGACAAATGGCCTGGGGTAAATACGGACGTCTGTATTTACCCCATTATTTATTAAAACCTATAGGAATATTTCTTTAATACAGATGCCTCGAAAATATATTAAGAAAAAAAACCAGCTTACACTCTTGAAACTTTAAAAAGAGCTGTGCAAGAAATTAAAGAGAGAAAGACTCCTTTTCGACAGGTGGCAGAAAAGTATGGCATCCCCAGAGCGACCCTTTTTGATCAAGTGAAAAAAGTCTGTGTCAGTACCATGCCCAAAAGAGTACCACTTAGTGATGTAGTGCAAGTACCAACTCTAAAACCACTCGAACTAAACGATTGGTTAAAAAAAAGCATTATATTATTTTCACTAGCACACCGGATAAAGTAAACCTAGAGAAAAAAGAACAGAAAAAAGAAAAGAAAAGAAAAGAAAAGAAAGAACCTGGAAGAAGAAAAGATCAAAACTACGATTAAAAAACCAAAAAGCACCAAAGAAAATCGACCCAAATGTTTAAGAAACTTAAAAAAATTATTGTCAGAAAAAGTATTGTGACCCACCCACCGAAGACTGGATTATGACGTACTAAATGTATGAATTGGGCACATGAGAACTGCAGTGCTGGCTGTTCTTCAAGAGGCTACGTTTGTGAATTCTGCAAATGAAATAGGACCTCATCCGCAAATTCCCCATGTTGTCCGCAATTAACCCAGCACTGGTCCGTATTTACCCCAAGAGCTAAGGGTAATTACGGACATATATGTTTTTGTTTTTGATTAAAATTTTATAAATGTTGATTGATTTCATATAATAATTTATGTTGACTTAATAGGTTAATAAGTATAGTTTAATAATTAATAAAGACAGACTGATTATTATAAATAGTTTGTGTTTTATTTGTGATTCCGCTTAAGCGTCCGCAATTCCCCCATCGTCCCCTACTATAAAGATTTGAAAAACGCAGTTGACATAGCAATTATTAACGAACGAAAGGCCTTTTTCAAAGTGTATATAAATAATAACGTTAAAAATCCTAAAGTTATGTGGAAAAATTTTAAATATTGTTTTATTTATTTATTCATTGTTAAGGACACGCCTTAGACAAACGCGTGAGCAACGTTTATCGTAGCTTCCAGAAGGGCGACGCAGCAGCGGGGCGCGGGCTGGTGCAGGAGGAGTGGTGGTGATCCGCTCGACCAGCAGTACGACTTCGCTCACGCTACCATTCACATCTTTATTTATTGTCGGTAGAGTGTGTGTGTATTCATTATAGTCAATTATATACAGTCCATTCTTTTATTTAACCAGCATCTGGGTAGTCAGTTTTCCCTACCACATAGGCACAGGGCACTGGCCCCAACATATGGTCCTTCGATCTTTCATTTGATAAATCGATTCGTCTAGAAAGAAAACGATCGATAGTCTACACGTCAGAGGTCCAGATAAAATAACCGCCGTGCACATTGATCCTGCACCGTCTTCTAGTTGTTTCGCCGGAGTGAACATTGCTGAGTCATTTTGCATAAGCTGATATTCCCGGGCATGAAAATCAACCCTATACGGCAGGAAGAAAGAAAATTTGTGTAAAGGTCTTAACACGTCTGGCAACGTCAAGAAACTGCAAGCATCCTAAATCAAGGAAATATACGTGAGATCGTTCCATAACCTTCTTTTCCATAAATCATTCATCAACCATTTCTCCATAAAACAACTTGTATCATTTTTTTTTCTTTCTCATTATTTCATAGTCTTAGATTTTATCATATCACTAACCTCATTAAACATAGTAATTATTAATAAAAATATGCAAAGTTAAATATATGTCTTTGATGAAATAATTTGTTAGTTTAGTAAAATAAAACTTTTTATTCATTTTAGATTTACGCAATCATTTTTCATTTGCATATTAATATTATAGCCACATAAATCAACCATTGTAGCTTTTCATAATTATTTTACTCTAAATACATTAAAAAATTGCTTAGATCTTACATATAAAAAGTATTTAAACAATATTTATAGCAAATTTGCTAACATATAAATTTCCGTTTACAGGTCGGTATTTCGGAAATAAAAGTGAATTACATTGTTACGCTATAATCCTAAGCGCCTGATCATTTTTAAAAGCAAATTCTGTTATTCTTATAATTGCTTTAAAGTTTATTTATTTTAATGCAAATAATTTATTCTTATTTCCATTTTCACATTAAAAAAACTTCTTTTGCTTTATTAAAGTATAATTGTTTAATCATTACAAATAAATATAACTTAACATGAGTGATAAACAAATAAAACAGTTAATTAAAAAACGTGCTGCTATTAAAGGCAAGCTTACTAGCTTTAGTACTTATTTAAATTTGATTACAAGGAGCACTGATAATAGTGAATTACAAACTCAAATAGAACTTCAATTGCGCTTAGATAAAATTGAAAGCTTATACGATGACTTCGATGGCTTTCAGAGTGAGCTGGAGGAGTTATCGGAGATGCCTGAAGATGAGGCTAAGGAGCGCGAGGCTTTCGAGTCTCAGTACTACTCTCTTGTGTCTGCCGGTCGTGCCTTGATCCAGAATTATAACAAGCTATCTATTCCTTCGCTTGGCACTTTGGCTCCGGTATGCTTTTTTTTTTTTTTTTTTTTGTTTCCGCGGGGAAAATGCCTTACGCACCGTACCCCTCGCGGGGGAAGCGAGGGGCGTGTGTGGGACTCCCGAAAACGGTGTACCCACTAAAAACCCCGCGGCGCTCCTTCCTCGCCTTATTGGCGGAGTCGTGGGTACGGCTAGCCCTTCATCCACGACCCCGCCGGCTGGCTCCGGTATGCTCCGATGCACATTCACACAAACGTAAGGTTGTTGAACTTCCTAAGATAGACTTACCACATTTTAATGGTGAATATCAACACTGGCTTGGCTTTAGGGATACATTTAATTCCTTAATTCATTCAGATGAAAATATCGACAATGTTAATAAATTCCATTACCTTCGTGCTTCTCTTAAGGGTAATGCTGCCTTAACTATATCAGGTTTGGATTTTTGTGCAGATAATTATGAGTTAGCCTGGAAAGTTCTATGTGAACGTTACGACAACAAACGTCTTCTAGAAAATCACCATTTAAATTCTCTTTTTAAAATAGAATCTGTACAAAAGGAATCTAACCTAGGTCTGCGAGGTTTGATAGACGCATTAAATAAAAATTTAAGAGCACTAGCCAATTTAGGTCAACCAGTCCAGTATTGGGATACATTAATTATTTATATGATGTCTTCTAAATTAGATAGTGTAACAAACAGAGAATGGGAAACTTATAGGAACAACCATAAAGAGTCTCCTACGTTACAAGATTTTACTAAATTTATTTCAAATAAGGCAGACCTTTTAGAAACTTTAGATACATCCAAAAATTATAAATATAAACCGGATAATATAAGTGGTAGCAAATCTGAATTTATTCCAACTTCTTCAAGTAAGCTATTAGCATGTCCGTGTTGCAAAAAGGATCATACTTTATTTAATTGCGAATCCTTTAGAATGTTACCTGTTGACATTAGAATTCAAAAGGCCAAATCATTTAAGGTTTGTCTAAATTGTCTACGTTTTGGTCATTTTGAAAACAAATGCAAACTAACACATTGTAAATACTGTACGAAAAAGCATAATACATTATTACATTCTAATGAACCACAGAACGTAGCTCTTTCGGCTAATGAAGTTTATTTTGGCCTTTATAAAAGTTCCACCGTTCTACTTTCCACAGCATCAGTGAAGATCCTCGATGTTAATGGAAAGTCACATGCTGCCAGAATTTTGTTAGATAATGGAAGCACTAATAACTTAAGGTAGTCACCGAAAAAGGCAAGTAGTTTGGGAGTAAAGCCTATGAGAGCTAATTTTCTTAAGAGAATGTCATTATCTACCAAGTCGAAAGCCCTTTGAAAGTCCAAATACACTGCGTCAACCTGGCGGCTTGCTTGAAGTTGGGCACATACATAGTCAGCAAGTGTAGTTAAATTTGTAACTGTAGACCGGGCTTTACGAAAACCATGTTGCTCATCATGCAATAATCCTCCAACTTGGTAACTTATGAGAGAGTTCAGAATAGTTTCAAAAATTTTCGCAAACACAGACTGCACTGCAATTGGCTTGAATGTGGAAACATCATTGCCTGAACCCTTGGGAATTGGGGTGACTCTGGATACGTCGAGTGCCTAATACATAAATTATATAAGTACAAAAGAGGCTTTTGTAGAACAGATATACAGTCTTTACTGAAAAAGACAGGAATGCCATCCGGCCCACTAGAAGATTTGGGTTTGAGGCACCTCATTGCAGTTTGAAAGTCCCTTTCCTCCACTACATGTATTGATACCGATCTATCGTCGGACAGAGCATCTGCTGATCGTGTTGCTGTAACAGGATCCAAATAAGGCTCACTGTCGTGAAATATAGAACTAAAGTACTTAGCAAAAGCATTCGCAGCCAATTGTCCAGTTACTTCTTCATTTTCAAACACATAAGTTTCAGTACGATTCCTTCTCGTTTTTTTACTTTTTATATATCCCCAAAATTTCGAAGGGTCGTCTATAATATTGTTTTGATTAGAAATTAAATGTTCCTTATACGCCATCGCAATTAGCTTTTTAACACGCCCTCTATAATAACTAAATAAATCTTTGTTAAATTCCTTACCTTCAGATTTAAATTTACTTAAGTGAAAAAAATTATTATTCAGGTTTTGTATAATTTCCTTGGTAAACCAATTAGGAAACCTCCTCCTGCTTGAAGATGATTTTTGTTTAAGCGGTACATATTCGTCTATTAAATTATTCAATTTAGAATAGAATAAATTAACAGCTTCATTTACATCATCAACCTCATAAATACTAGCCCAATCAAGATTCACCAAGGAAGCGTACAATGATTGATAATCAGCCTTCCTCCAATTCCACTCCAAAGGTGTATTTTGATCATTAGAAAGGTGAGACATGTGCATTGGATAACGGTAGAAGACGACGGAAGTTTCTAATGCCGGATGATAACCATCAATTGGTACCAAAGGGCTATAACTATATTGAACCCTAATCTGATCAGGATCCACATTACTCAATATGAGGTCCAAATTACTGCCATGGTTATTAATAACGGTGTTGTTCTGGCTAAGATCACAAAATTTCAAAAACGTATTAAATTGTCTTTTGACACGTCCATTAAACGAATTTAAATTAAAATCACCCATTATAAAAACCTTCATATCAGGACACAACTTTACTGCATTTTCAATGCATGTTAATACATTAACATATTGGTCATCGTTATAGCGGGGAGTGACATAAACTACAAAACACAAACACGTTAAAAAACTACTTGAAACAACAGCAAATATGACCTCTTTATCAGATGTTAGACCATCAATAGCACTGAGTAGATGCACAGAATAACAATCGAGTACCGCGAGCAGAACACCTCCCCACCCAGTGTCACCATCGCGATCATTACGGATCACAATGTAGCCAGGAGGAAAGAGCTCGCCATCAGACACCGAGCTCGTCAAAAATGTTTCTGTCAAAGCTATGAGATCATATCTACACTGTAACATATTGTTATAGAATGCTGTAGTTTTAAAGCGCAAGCCGCAAACATTTTGATAGAAGCACTCAATTTTTTTCGTTTTATTTGTTCTTATTTTTAATCGTGCGAAAATTCTGACGCCGAGGTCTAATACAAATACCTTCAGACCAATTATTAGTAAGCATTACTAAATCTGTTAGTTTGCACGGAACACTTATCTTAAAGGATGCGTAAGTGCCGCGAGACTTAAGAGCCTCGACTGTAAAAACATCCTC
This sequence comes from Napeogenes sylphis, assembly GCA_959347405.1. Taxonomy (NCBI): domain Eukaryota; kingdom Metazoa; phylum Arthropoda; class Insecta; order Lepidoptera; family Nymphalidae; genus Napeogenes; species Napeogenes sylphis. The sequence continues at coordinate 30,883,388 of OY365786.1, forward strand.
TCCGCATATAGTTTGAAGATGGGCACGTACTTGATCTTCTGTTGTACCTTCTTGAACGTAGAAGAGGTGTAGAAAGCTTTTCTTTGTTTAACTATTTAGCCCCTGTAAAAGAAATTCACGTAAACGAGAATCACTATCCTTGGATTACATATAATATTAAACTCATGATGCGAAGGCGAGACGAGGCACACTATAGGTTACGTAAAAATAATTCAGTCGCTCGCAATAAGTACTATAAAGATTTGAAAAACGCAGTTGACATAGCAATTATTAACGAACGAAAGGCCTTTTTCAAAGTGTATATAAATAATAACGTTAAAAATCCTAAAGTTATGTGGAAAAATTTTAAATATTGTTTTATTTATTTATTCATTGTTAAGGACACGCCTTAGACAAACGCGTGAGCAACGTTTATCGTAGCTTCCAGAAGGGCGACGCAGCAGCGGGGCGCGGGCTGGTGCAGGAGGAGTGGTGGTGATCCGCTCGACCAGCAGTACGACTTCGCTCACGCTACCATTCACATCTTTATTTATTGTCGGTAGAGTGTGTGTGTATTCATTATAGTCAATTATATACAGTCCATTCTTTTATTTAACCAGCATCTGGGTAGTCAGTTTTCCCTACCACATAGGCACAGGGCACTGGCCCCAACATATGGTCCTTCGATCTTTCATTTGATAAATCGATTCGTCTAGAAAGAAAACGATCGATAGTCTACACGTCAGAGGTCCAGATAAAATAACCGCCGTGCACATTGATCCTGCACCGTCTTCTAGTTGTTTCGCCGGAGTGAACATTGCTGAGTCATTTTGCATAAGCTGATATTCCCGGGCATGAAAATCAACCCTATACGGCAGGAAGAAAGAAAATTTGTGTAAAGGTCTTAACACGTCTGGCAACGTCAAGAAACTGCAAGCATCCTAAATCAAGGAAATATACGTGAGATCGTTCCATATCCTTCTTTTCCATAAATCATTCATCAACCATTTCTCCATAAAACAACTTGTATCATTTTTTTTTCTTTCTCATTATTTCATAGTCTTAGATTTTATCATATCACTAACCTCATTAAACATAGTAATTATTAATAAAAATATGCAAAGTTAAATATATGTCTTTGATGAAATAATTTGTTAGTTTAGTAAAATAAAACTTTTTATTCATTTTAGATTTACGCAATCATTTTTCATTTGCATATTAATATTATAGCCACGTAAATCAACCATTGTAGCTTTTCATAATTATTTTACTCTAAATACATTAAAAAATTGCTTAGATCTTACATATAAAAAGTATTTAAACAATATTTATAGCAAATTTGCTAACATATAAATTTCCGTTTACAGGTCGGTATTTCGGAAATAAAAGTGAATTACATTGTTACGCTATAATCCTAAGCGCCTGATCATTTTTAAAAGCAAATTCTGTTATTCTTATAATTGCTTTAAAGTTTATTTATTTTAATGCAAATAATTTATTCTTATTTCCATTTTCACATTAAAAAAACTTCTTTTGCTTTATTAAAGTATAATTGTTTAATCATTACAAATAAATATAACTTAACATGAGTGATAAACAAATAAAACAGTTAATTAAAAAACGTGCTGCTATTAAAGGCAAGCTTACTAGCTTTAGTACTTATTTAAATTTGATTACAAGGAGCACTGATAATAGTGAATTACAAACTCAAATAGAACTTCAATTGCGCTTAGATAAAATTGAAAGCTTATACGATGACTTCGATGGCTTTCAGAGTGAGCTGGAGGAGTTATCGGAGATGCCTGAAGATGAGGCTAAGGAGCGCGAGGCTTTCGAGTCTCAGTACTACTCTCTTGTGTCTGCCGGTCGTGCCTTGATCCAGAATTATAACAAGCTATCTATTCCTTCGCTTGGCACTTTGGCTCCGGTATGCTTTTTTTTTTTTTTTTTTTTGTTTCCGCGGGGAAAATGCCTTACGCACCGTACCCCTCGCGGGGGAAGCGAGGGGCGTGTGTGGGACTCCCGAAAACGGTGTACCCACTAAAAACCCCGCGGCGCTCCTTCCTCGCCTTATTGGCGGAGTCGTGGGTACGGCTAGCCCTTCATCCACGACCCCGCCGGCTGGCTCCGGTATGCTCCGATGCACATTCACACAAACGTAAGGTTGTTGAACTTCCTAAGATAGACTTACCACATTTTAATGGTGAATATCAACACTGGCTTGGCTTTAGGGATACATTTAATTCCTTAATTCATTCAGATGAAAATATCGACAATGTTAATAAATTCCATTACCTTCGTGCTTCTCTTAAGGGTAATGCTGCCTTAACTATATCAGGTTTGGATTTTTGTGCAGATAATTATGAGTTAGCCTGGAAAGTTCTATGTGAACGTTACGACAACAAACGTCTTCTAGAAAATCACCATTTAAATTCTCTTTTTAAAATAGAATCTGTACAAAAGGAATCTAACCTAGGTCTGCGAGGTTTGATAGACGCATTAAATAAAAATTTAAGAGCACTAGCCAATTTAGGTCAACCAGTCCAGTATTGGGATACATTAATTATTTATATGATGTCTTCTAAATTAGATAGTGTAACAAACAGAGAATGGGAAACTTATAGGAACAACCATAAAGAGTCTCCTACGTTACAAGATTTTACTAAATTTATTTCAAATAAGGCAGACCTTTTAGAAACTTTAGATACATCCAAAAATTATAAATATAAACCGGATAATATAAGTGGTAGCAAATCTGAATTTATTCCAACTTCTTCAAGTAAGCTATTAGCATGTCCGTGTTGCAAAAAGGATCATACTTTATTTAATTGCGAATCCTTTAGAATGTTACCTGTTGACATTAGAATTCAAAAGGCCAAATCATTTAAGGTTTGTCTAAATTGTCTACGTTTTGGTCATTTTGAAAACAAATGCAAACTAACACATTGTAAATACTGTACGAAAAAGCATAATACATTATTACATTCTAATGAACCACAGAACGTAGCTCTTTCGGCTAATGAAGTTTATTTTGGCCTTTATAAAAGTTCCACCGTTCTACTTTCCACAGCATCAGTGAAGATCCTCGATGTTAATGGAAAGTCACATGCTGCCAGAATTTTGTTAGATAATGGAAGCACTAATAACTTAAGGTAGTCACCGAAAAAGGCAAGTAGTTTGGGAGTAAAGCCTATGAGAGCTAATTTTCTTAAGAGAATGTCATTATCTACCAAGTCGAAAGCCCTTTGAAAGTCCAAATACACTGCGTCAACCTGGCGGCTTGCTTGAAGTTGGGCACATACATAGTCAGCAAGTGTAGTTAAATTTGTAACTGTAGACCGGGCTTTACGAAAACCATGTTGCTCATCATGCAATAATCCTCCAACTTGGTAACTTATGAGAGAGTTCAGAATAGTTTCAAAAATTTTCGCAAACACAGACTGCACTGCAATTGGCTTGAATGTGGAAACATCATTGCCTGAACCCTTGGGAATTGGGGTGACTCTGGATACGTCGAGTGCCTAATACATAAATTATATAAGTACAAAAGAGGCTTTTGTAGAACAGATATACAGTCTTTACTGAAAAAGACAGGAATGCCATCCGGCCCACTAGAAGATTTGGGTTTGAGGCACCTCATTGCAGTTTGAAAGTCCCTTTCCTCCACTACATGTATTGATACCGATCTATCGTCGGACAGAGCATCTGCTGATCGTGTTGCTGTAACAGGATCCAAATAAGGCTCACTGTCGTGAAATATAGAACTAAAGTACTTAGCAAAAGCATTCGCAGCCAATTGTCCAGTTACTTCTTCATTTTCAAACACATAAGTTTCAGTACGATTCCTTCTCGTTTTTTTACTTTTTATATATCCCCAAAATTTCGAAGGGTCGTCTATAATATTGTTTTGATTAGAAATTAAATGTTCCTTATACGCCATCGCAATTAGCTTTTTAACACGCCCTCTATAATAACTAAATAAATCTTTGTTAAATTCCTTACCTTCAGATTTAAATTTACTTAAGTGAAAAAAATTATTATTCAGGTTTTGTATAATTTCCTTGGTAAACCAATTAGGAAACCTCCTCCTGCTTGAAGATGATTTTTGTTTAAGCGGTACATATTCGTCTATTAAATTATTCAATTTAGAATAGAATAAATTAACAGCTTCATTTACATCATCAACCTCATAAATACTAGCCCAATCAAGATTCACCAAGGAAGCGTACAATGATTGATAATCAGCCTTCCTCCAATTCCACTCCAAAGGTGTATTTTGATCATTAGAAAGGTGAGACATGTGCATTGGATAACGGTAGAAGACGACGGAAGTTTCTAATGCCGGATGATAACCATCAATTGGTACCAAAGGGCTATAACTATATTGAACCCTAATCTGATCAGGATCCACATTACTCAATATGAGGTCCAAATTACTGCCATGGTTATTAATAACGGTGTTGTTCTGGCTAAGATCACAAAATTTCAAAAACGTATTAAATTGTCTTTTGACACGTCCATTAAACGAATTTAAATTAAAATCACCCATTATAAGAACCTTCATATCAGGACACAACTTTACTGCATTTTCAATGCATGTTAATACATTAACATATTGGTCATCGTTATAGCGGGGAGTGACATAAACTACAAAACACAAACACGTTAAAAAACTACTTGAAACAACAGCAAATATGACCTCTTTATCAGATGTTAGACCATCAATAGCACTGAGTAGATGCACAGAATAACAATCGAGTACCGCGAGCAGAACACCTCCCCACCCAGTGTCACCATCGCGATCATTACGGATTACAATGTAGCCAGGAGGAAAGAGCTCGCCATCAGACACCGAGCTCGTCAAAAATGTTTCTGTCAAAGCTATGAGATCATATCTACACTGTAACATATTGTTATAGAATGCTGTAGTTTTAAAGCGCAAGCCGCAAACATTTTGATAGAAGCACTCAATTTTTTTCGTTTTATTTGTTCTTATTTTTAATCGTGCGAAAATTCTGACGCCAAGGTCTAATACAAATACCTTCAGACCAATTATTAGTAAGCATTACTAAATCTGTTAGTTTGCACGGAACACTTATCTTAAAGGATGCGTAAGTGCCGCGAGACTTAAGAGCCTCGACTGTAAAAACATCCTCTCCGCATATAGTTTGAAGATGGGCACGTACTTGATCTTCTTATCCTAAATCCTAGATCCTAAATCAAGGAAATATACGTGAGATCGTTCCATATCCTTCTTTTCCATAAATCATTCATCAACCATTTCTCCATAAAACAACTTGTATAATTTTTTTTTCTTTCTCATTATTTCGTAGTCTTAGATTTTATCATATCACTAACCTCATTAAACATAGTAATTATTAATAAAAATATGCAAAGTTAAATATATGTCTTTGATGAAATAATTTGTTAGTTTAGTAAAATAAAACTTTTTATTCATTTTAGATTTACGCAATCATTTTTCATTTGCATATTAATATTATAGCCACGTAAATCAACCATTGTAGCTTTTCATAATTATTTTACTCTAAATACATTAAAAAATTGCTTAGATCTTACATATAAAAAGTATTTAAATAATATTTATAGCAAATTTGCTAACATATAAATTTCCGTTTACAGGTCGGTATTTCGGAAATAAAAGTGAATTACATTGTTACGCTATAATCCTAAGCGCCTGATCATTTTTAAAAGCAAATTCTGTTATTCTTATAATTGCTTTAAAGTTTATTTATTTTAATGCAAATAATTTATTCTTATTTCCATTTTCACATTAAAAAAACTTCTTTTGCTTTATTAAAGTATAATTGTTTAATCATTACAAATAAATATAACTTAACATGAGTGATAAACAAATAAAACAGTTAATTAAAAAACGTGCTGCTATTAAAGGCAAGCTTACTAGCTTTAGTACTTATTTAAATTTGATTACAAGGAGCACTGATAATAGTGAATTACAAACTCAAATAGAACTTCAATTGCGCTTAGATAAAATTGAAAGCTTATACGATGACTTCGATGGCTTTCAGAGTGAGCTGGAGGAGTTATCGGAGATGCCTGAAGATGAGGCTAAGGAGCGCGAGGCTTTCGAGTCTCAGTACTACTCTCTTGTGTCTGCCGGTCGTGCCTTGATCCAGAATTATAACAAGCTATCTATTCCTTCGCTTGGCACTTTGGCTCCGGTATGCTTTTTTTTTTTTTTTTTTTGTTTCCGCGGGGAAAATGCCTTACGCACCGTACCCCTCGCGGGGGAAGCGAGGGGCGTGTGTGGGACTCCCGAAAACGGTGTACCCACTAAAAACCCCGCGGCGCTCCTTCCTCGCCTTATTGGCGGAGTCGTGGGTACGGCTAGCCCTTCATCCACGACCCCGCCGGCTGGCTCCGGTATGCTCCGATGCACATTCACACAAACGTAAGGTTGTTGAACTTCCTAAGATAGACTTACCACATTTTAATGGTGAATATCAACACTGGCTTGGCTTTAGGGATACATTTAATTCCTTAATTCATTCAGATGAAAATATCGACAATGTTAATAAATTCCATTACCTTCGTGCTTCTCTTAAGGGTAATGCTGCCTTAACTATATCAGGTTTGGATTTTTGTGCAGATAATTATGAGTTAGCCTGGAAAGTTCTATGTGAACGTTACGACAACAAACGTCTTCTAGAAAATCACCATTTAAATTCTCTTTTTAAAATAGAATCTGTACAAAAGGAATCTAACCTAGGTCTGCGAGGTTTGATAGACGCATTAAATAAAAATTTAAGAGCACTAGCCAATTTAGGTCAACCAGTCCAGTATTGGGATACATTAATTATTTATATGATGTCTTCTAAATTAGATAGTGTAACAAACAGAGAATGGGAAACTTATAGGAACAACCATAAAGAGTCTCCTACGTTACAAGATTTTACTAAATTTATTTCAAATAAGGCAGACCTTTTAGAAACTTTAGATACATCCAAAAATTATAAATATAAACCGGATAATATAAGTGGTAGCAAATCTGAATTTATTCCAACTTCTTCAAGTAAGCTATTAGCATGTCCGTGTTGCAAAAAGGATCATACTTTATTTAATTGCGAATCCTTTAGAATGTTACCTGTTGACATTAGAATTCAAAAGGCCAAATCATTTAAGGTTTGTCTAAATTGTCTACGTTTTGGTCATTTTGAAAACAAATGCAAACTAACACATTGTAAATACTGTACGAAAAAGCATAATACATTATTACATTCTAATGAACCACAGAACGTAGCTCTTTCGGCTAATGAAGTTTATTTTGGCCTTTATAAAAGTTCCACCGTTCTACTTTCCACAGCATCAGTGAAGATCCTCGATGTTAATGGAAAGTCACATGCTGCCAGAATTTTGTTAGATAATGGAAGCACTAATAACTTCATTACTCAGGACTTCTGTAGGAAGCTTAAGCTCAATACTATTTCTAAGGAAACTAAGGTGTCTGGTATTAACAATCAACCTCTCAGTAGCTCACAGTCTTGCTCTCTTACTTTGGAGTCTTACGTTGGACACTACAGGATAGGCATTGATTGCATAATTTTACCTAACATCACTACACTTCTTCCTAGTACTAATATTAATTTAGACAACATACAGATACCGTCAGGTCTTTGTTTAGCCGATCCGTCATTCCATATTCCATCTACGATTGACATTTTAGTAGGTGCAGAAATATTTTGGAATGTGATAGGAACTAATCGTATAATTTTAGGAAAAAATAAACCTACTCTTTTCGAAACAAAATTAGGTTGGCTCGTCTCTGGTTCTATCATAGACGATAATCATAACTATAATAATGTTTCTATGTGCATGTTGAGTAACAATTTAAATTTTGATCTTACTCGTTTCTGGGAACTAGATTCTATTTCTCCCAAGCACAACCTTTCACCAGAAGAAAATGCGTGCGAGGAACATTTTGTAAAGACCACAAAACGAAAGGCAGACGGACGATTTGTTGTTTCATTACCTCTTAAGGAATCACCTGCGATTTTAGGGAATTCATATCGTTTGGCAGAGCGTAGATTCCTTTCTTTAGAGCGAAGATTCGATCGCGATCCTATTATGAAGCAGCTTTATATGGATTTTATGAACGAGTACCTTACTCTTGGTCACATGACGGAGTCTAAATTGCATCAAAATTGTTGTTATTTACCTCACCATGGTGTTATTAGGGAATCAAGTACTACTACAAAGTTACGGGTGGTTTTTGATGCGTCAGCCTTAACAACATCTGGTATATCACTTAACGATATTTTAAAAGTAGGACCAACATTACAAGACGACTTATTGTCAATATTGTTGAGGTTTCGACAACATAAATATGTTGTGACTGCTGATATCGAAAAAATGTTTCGCCAAACGGAAATTTTTGGTCAGCAGCGTGTACTTCAACAAATTCTGTGGAGGTTCGACCCCTCACAGTCTCTAAAAAGTTATCAGCTGAATACTGTTACTTACGGTACCTCGTCAGCACCTTATCTTGCCACAAGATGTTTATATCAATTAGGTCAGGAGTCTTCGAATCCAGATATAAAACGAGCAATTTGTCGGGACTTTTACGTTGATGATTTTTTATCAGGTCATAAAACTATAGATGAAGCAATTTCACTAGCACAAGGTGTAAATAATGTTTTAAAATCAGCTCAGTTAAATTTATGTAAATGGCACTCCAATAATAACGAGATCTTACGGGCCGTTTCCGATGAGTCTGACGTGACTGATTTTGTAGATCTAAGCAATGACAATCTTTCAAAAACCTTAGGCTTAAACTGGACATGCTCGTCCGATACTTTTGTGTTTCCAATATCCATTCAATTTAAGGATGTTGTTATCAAGCGCTCCATTTTATCAACAATTGCTCAAATTTTCGATCCTCTAGGTCTTGTTACGCCTAGTATTGTGGAAGCTAAAGTATTAATGCAGCAATTATGGAGAGGGAAATATGGTTGGGATGATCCAGTTCCTGTTATTATTCAAAAGGCTTGGTCTGATTTTGCCACGTCATTGCCAACATTAAATAGGCTTCGCATACCACGATGTGTTACTTCTCAATCACCAATTGAAACACAACTGCACATATTTGCAGACGCCTCCGAGAAGGCTTATGGTGCATGCGTATACGTTAGGTGCGTTGACGTTGATGGTACTATTACTACACGTCTTCTTACTTCTAAGAGCAAGTTAGCTCCATTAAAGATGATTAGTATTCCTCGATTAGAGCTTTGCGGTGTGCTACTGGGAGTGAGACTAAGTAAAAAGGTTTTAGAATCTTTAACCCTTACGTTTAGTAAGTGCATATTGTGGTCCGATTCCACAATAGCTTTAAGTTGGCTTCGAGCTTCTCCAGGTCAACTGAAACCATTTGTACGTCATCGTGTTTCTGAGATACAAGAAAGTTTTTCCAATTATGAGTGGCTTTATGTGCCCAGCAAGGATAATCTCGCAGATCTTGCTTCGCGAGGTTTAAGGGCAGATATTCTAAGTAAATCTTCCTTGTGGTGGTCAGGGCCTTCATTTCTTCAGTCAGATCAAACAAATTGGCCAGTTCAACCTAAACAGAAAACAGTCCTATCCGACTTACCAGAAACTCTTAAATGTTTTCATATTCTCCACGAAAACAATTTAATATTTACAAATTTAATCACAAAATTTTCCTTATTTTCAAAATTACAGCGTATAATATCATTTGTATTTAGATTTATTAATAATTGTCTTAATAAGTCCAGCAGAATAAGCGGTAACATAACAATTACTGAACTCTCTAATGCTACTAATTTTCTGTTAAAGATTGCTCAACAGGAATCTTTTCAGGAAGAATATGACTTACTTATTCAGAATAAAAATTTACCTTATAAAAATAGACTTTTACCATTTTCGCCCTTTCTTGACGAAAATAAACTAATTAGAGTTGGTGGTAGATTGTCCATTACTAATTATGATTTTGATGTTAAGCATCCAGTTTTGCTAAGTAGTAAGCATCCATTATCTAAATCACTTTTTATAATGCTACACATTAAATATTTACACCCGGGTCCTCAATTGTTGCTAGCCACAGCAAGACACAAATATTGGGTTTTAGGAGGTACAAATCTAGCAAAACGCATTGTTCGATCTTGTATTAAATGCTGTAGGTTTAAGGGAAAAACACTACAACCCATTATGGGTAATTTACCTGAACAGCGTGTCAAGTTAGAATTTCCTTTTCTTGATACTGGAGTAGATTATGCTGGGCCAGTGATGATAGCCAATCATAAGGGCAGAGGTTGTAAGCATATAAAATCTTACATTTGTGTGTTTGTTTGTTTGGCAACAAAAGCTTTGCACTTGGAGCTTGTTTCAGACCTGACGAAGGAAGCGTTTATAGCAGCCTTAAATAGATTTACAGCTCGTAGAGGCAAACCGCGAACTATTTATTCTGACAATGGAACTACATTTGTAGGTACATTCCACGAGTTATCAAGACTCCTTAAACATATTTCCCCGGCAGACATGACTGAGGAAGGTATAAACTTCACTTTTATTCCGGCTTATACTCCTCATTTCGGCGGTTTGTGGGAATCTGCTGTAAAATCAGTAAAACATCATTTGAGACGTGTCTTAAGTCTTACATTTCTAGACTACGAAGAAATGAATACTTTATTAATTCAAGTAGAAGCAATACTAAATTCCCGCCCTCTAACTCCTTTATCCGACGATCCCTCTGATCTTTATCCTTTGACTCCAGCTCATCTCCTTATTGGACGATCTCTTATCTTTGCACCACAGACCCAGATAAACAATAACAAAATATCATCGCTTGCAAGATTCAATAGAATCCAGCTTCTGAAGCAACATTTTTGGAACCGTTTTTCTAAAGAATATATTGTTTTACTTCAGCAGAAGACAAAATGGATGCGGTCGCAGGATACTTTAAGGGAGGGGGCACTTGTAATCATAAAAGACAAAGCTAGTCCACCCCTAATGTGGTTACTTGGGCGAGTTCTTTGAGTATTACCAGGAAGAGATGGAGTGGCAAGAGTTGCAGATATTCGGACAAAAAGGGGAATAATCAGAAGAGCATTTAATACTATATGTCCCCTGCCAACATCCAACATTGAAGACAACTCTTCAACGCGGGGAGTATGTTAAGGACACGCCTTAGACAAACGCGTGAGCAACGTTTATCGTAGCTTCCAGAAGGGCGACGCAGCAGCGGGGCGCGGGCTGGTGCAGGAGGAGTGGTGGTGATCCGCTCGACCAGCAGTACGACTTCGCTCACGCTACCATTCACATCTTTATTTATTGTCGGTAGAGTGTGTGTGTATTCATTATAGTCAATTATATACAGTCCATTCTTTTATTTAACCAGCATCTGGGTAGTCAGTTTTCCCTACCACATAGGCACAGGGCACTGGCCCCAACATTCATTTATTTATTTATTCATGAATTATGAAAGTCACAGCCGAAGAATGCAAAAAAAAACAAGATTACTTTTAATTATGTTTAATTAAATTAATTAAATTATTACAATATATTAACTATTACTAGAGATGACAATTGTTCGAAGAATGAACGAAAAGTGATTTACTAAATTATTAGATTACGAAAGAAACATCGGTCATGTCCGGTGTTCAGTGGTGGTGGTGGTTGCAGCATAAGCAATACGCCCGGGGTCAATCGATGGCACTAGATGTGTTGCAACAGCCTGCTGCGTCAGCGATCTGCCTCGTGTCCGTTGGTAGCAACGTGTGACCCCAATATCGATGAAATACCTAGCTAGCAGTTACTAAGCTAGGTGCGATTGTAACTCCTCCCCCCGAAGATCAGCGACTAATCGAGAACATTGTTTGAGATGGTGGCTGAGATCTTACCGTGATCTACTTTTATGTGCCTTGGACTGGTGATCTTTGGAGTTGGGATGGCATATACTATTTTAGGCATTTCAATCTTAGTTTCTTCGGCTTGATTTGTTTCGCTGGTACTTCCGGCTCGAAGCTTCCTGTACATTAGTGCACTAAGTATGATGGCACTTGCCCCTAGTAATAGACTATAGACAGGGATCGTAGTGTGGTACATAGATTGGTCCATATCTCGTCTAAGATTGATAGGTTGTTCCATTGATATCTTGGTATTTAGATCAAATTTTCTAAATTGGGTGAGTTCAGAATGATAGATGTGCGGTTACTTCGTCTAAATTCGCCATAGTGCGGCATTTCCATAATTCTCACCACACGTCCTTTTATGCGGTTATCTGAATTAAAAATTGACAGTTCAGATGTCCTTAGTCCACAATTAGTTGGTATCACAGCTAAATAACTGCCCTGGAGAGTTCGATATCGTTCTTGTCTACAGGTTATCTTGATTTTCGTTGGGACTGGAAAGTTAATCGTGTAATGCATGTCGTCGAGTTGTTCAATAGCTGCATTTTTTAAAACGACTGGAGTCTGGTTACAGGAGCTGCTTATTTCCTGCTGGGTGATAAGCAGTTGCACGCAATCAGGTTTACCCCGGATGCTGTAATCTGGCTTAGACTCACAGAGGAACCATGAATTTATCTTCGGACATTCAGTCTCCATGTACCTAGAGTCATTTCTAGAGATTGCTATATAGGGTGAGGTAGGTATTAGGACTTCGTTATGTTTGTTGGGAACTATGGATAATTTATAAAGGTTATAGTTGTTCGGATTGGCAATGGGAACTTTGATAACTATGACGATTTGTTTCTCTACGTAAAAGTATCCTAATTTTATTACCTCAAAGAAATTTCTATAATCTAAATCTAAGACTTCATCTTTTAAATATAAAGTCTTAATCTTAAATAAAATATTTTTTATTTCATCTAAATTAACTATAGTATAGGATGTGCTCGATGCACGAATAAAAGCTAAATTATATTCTAAATTTCTAAGCTCGTTAGCCAAATTTTCAATATTATCTACTAAAATTAAAAGATACTGGGTTAAATGAGCGTATTTAACTAAATCTATAGCCCTATTGCTATTACTTTCCATAATTTTATTGACCATTCCATAAATCCTACTCTGATTAAACACTAATTTATCTAAGATTTTAGTACTTTCAGTGGTCCATTCTTTATTTAAAGTTATATGATTATTCAACTCGTTTTCTAATATTTGTTCATTATTCTGAAGGTTTTTTATGGCATTATCATACCTAATGGCATCAGAAGAATCTAGATTTCCAGAAATGCTTTTAATCACAGTGCCGAGTCCATCAATTAGACCTCTTTTATAACGTTTTGGTTCTAGCATCCGTAACTGGTCAGAAATTTCACTAAGTTTTGTGGTAAGGTGTTTTAAATGGGGGTCAAAATATGATAAAGTTTTATTATTTAATAGAGGCCAAAATTCTAGAATTTGTTGTTTAACTAACTTAACTCGGCGATGAATGATATTTAAGTCGATATAATTTAGAAAAGAGTGATAATGGGAAATTAACTTAGATGGTCCTAATTTAAAGGGAAGTAATCCGGGTCCATTGACTAGAGAGTCAATTGTCACGTCTTGTCCTAACGTCCAGTGAAATAACAGCATCAGCAGTAGTATCCTGTAACAATGTAGAGTCTTTAGGGCTACGTTTAAGGCGTGATTTGGCTACAGGTCCACGTTTCTTTTTAGTATATATGTGGATGGGCAGATCAGCCAGAACCGTATCCTGTGTATATCGTGGAGCTAGTTTCTGTCGGGTAGCCATAGGATTACGCACGAATACTTGTTGGTCGGGAGTGTAATCTTTCTCGGGTTCTCTATTTTTGTTCCTATTTTCCGTCAGTTGAGTTCGGTCGTGTAAGGCAGTCTCGTTAATGAGGTCGTAAACGTAGTTCATTCGTGTCTTATGGTCTTGGGAGTATTGTTGTAATAGGTGTTGAGTCATATCTATATCTAACGGGTCTCGTGGATCAAAGTGTCCTGTTATTATATCTAGGGGTCTACATTTAGTAAAACTATGGATTGTGCTATTGTACGCTAATAACGCATAGGGCATCAAATTAACTACGGATTGACTGCGTTTTTCTAATTTTAGGATCCTAAGATGTTCCAGGATTGTTGAATGGAACCGTTCTATCATACCATTATCATTTGGGGTATATGCAAGAATTTTGTGATGTTGGATTTTATGAATTCTAGTAAATTCTGAAAATATTTGATTCGTAAATTCAGGACCTTGATCTGTTACTACTGTAAGAGGCATGCCATGATGAGTACTAAATGTTAATAGCGATTGTACTACGCTTAACGCTGTGCTATCCTTAACGTTTAAAGCCGTTTTATGAACGTCTTCTGGATTCATTTCAACTTGATAGAATCCGCTAGCAAGGTCAAGGGTCGTAAAATAATGACAATTACCTAATTTGTCTAATACGTCATTGATATTAGGGATGGGGTATTTATCATCAATAGTCTTTTCATTAACTTTCCTAAAGTCGATTACAATGCGCCATTTGACTTTTCCAGACGCATCAGCCTTCTTAGGGACTACCCAGATGGGGAAGCTCCATGCTGATTGAAATGGACGTATGATACCCTGCTCTAACATCTTAGAGATTTGATCTTGAACTTCCTGTCTGTGAACGAACGGGTATCTATAGCTTTTAGTATAGACAGGCAATTCATCCGTGGTACGAATGCTGTGTTTGATTGTATTGGTGAAAGTTAGAGGTTCACCTTCAATGTGGAAGACATCAGAGTATTGAGCGCATAAAGATTCTAAATTAACGCGCTCTTCAGGATTCAAATGGTCCGTACGTAGACGCGAACATACTTCAGTAGCGCGATCATTACAGTGTACTCTACTAGTGCTTTGGATGTTAAATAATTCTGCACTAACCGGTTTATCCATAGAAAATACTATGTCGTATCGACTAGGATTAAAAACTTCTACAAAACCTCGGTTATCCTTAACTGTAGTAATACAGTCGCGTATATGACAATTAGATAAAATTTGTTCGGGTACTAAGACATCTCCTTCATGAAAGTTAATCGGAACATGAATTAATTTAGATGAATTTGCCGGTATTATATCCTCATATAAATTACAATTCCTAGAATTATACAGACGTAATGGATTAGAAGATTGTCTCGTAATTAAAATTTTCTTTTTTAAATCAATACTGGACTCAAGTTTCTCTAATAGATCGTAACCAATCAATCCATCGAAATAATCGTGGAATTTATAAATGAATAAAGTTATGTCGGTTCTTTCTTTGAATTCGGGAAAACAAGGTAAGGTTATAGAAAAATCGTTTCTAGTAGTTGCATGAATATTAGTGACTTCAAAGGGGTCATAATTACATGGGATGTGAGAAAAATATTTATTGACTGAATCGGGGCTTAAAAAAGATTGGTTAGCACCCGTATCAATTAATAACTTAAGAGGAGGATTTGCAATTTGTATATAAGGTAGTTGGCGTTGCGTCTGTAAATTAATTTCTATCTTAGTTTTTCTGACTTTGAGGGTTTCTGAAAATCCTCGCTGGGTGGCTCTTCAACGTAATATTGACTAGGCTCATAGTGGCTTTGCTCATATACGGGTTCAGGAATCGGTTGAAGTTCATAGTAGTCGGGGTAATAGTGCTCATTATAATAATTATGGTAATCACTATAACTATCATAATCGTATGGTGGATCGTAACACTCGTTAAAATTCATTTCTCTTGTCTTAAAGTAATTTGACGGGGGTGGATTCCCGTGTTTAGTCCAGTCATGTTGAGGTCGCGATGAGATAGGTTTTGTTGCGTAGTGACTTACGCCACTCATAGGTCGGGGACCTAAATTATGAGAAGGCTGGTATCCTGTCCTAGGTTGGGGTATTTTAAATACATTACTTTGCGGTCGGTAATTAGGCGGGGGTGCACTAAACATTTTCTGTGTTCTAGTAGGACCATGATTATGAGGAGCCTGGGGCGTCCAGATTGGCATTGGCCTCGGTGGTGGCATATTTAATTGACGCGAGGGGCTTGGCAAATTTAGGGGTGGTATATTAAATGCACGCGCGGGTGGCATAACGAAAGGTGGCTGAGAACTGAAAGGATTTTTATGTGGATTTAATGAAGACGTTAATTGCGGTTTCCTCTCGGGCAAGTGATCATTCCGATGCTGTAGGTATAACGTGTTCATTTCCTCATGAACATACTCTAAAGCCTTTTCAATACTTTCAGGTCGCATACACCGTATTTGAGAACCTATGGGGTCACTAAGACCACGCAAATATGCCTGAAGGGTTAATTTTTTATACAAGGAACGCTTTGATTCAATAGTACTTGGTACGGTTTCATGCAAACTTATATATGTCATAATCGTACTAAAAAGATTTTGACATTTCTCGTAAAATTCCTGTGGAGTTACAGAGCCTTGTGTCATAAGCACCAAATCGTTATAAAGAGATGTCTCATCTCGATGATCCGCAAAATTGTTAATGAGAGCACTACGAATGCCGTCCCAGGTCTCTGGGATTCCATTGGAATTTATTGTACGCGCCACGGGCCCAGTGACTTTATTTAGTATGCCATTTAATAAAGCTAAATTGCTTAATCCATAAACAGGGTCGTTTCTAATATACTGCTCAACTAATTGATCGCAAAGATGAATAAAACGCGTTAAAACGTTCGGGTTACCGTCGAACTCTGGTACTAATCTAAGCGCTTTGAAAATACTATCTACTAAGGCGTCACACATCTTGGAATAATCTAATTCGTTACTTTCTAAACTTATATTTAAGTTCCTATTAGAATCTAAATATGATAATCTAGAATTTCTACCTAACCTAGGGGTCCGCAATTGCCTTGGATGGAAAATTTCGGAAATAAATTGTAAGGAAATAAATTAAAACAAAGGAATAGCAAGTCTAGATAGATCTAAATACTCACATATGCATAATTGGTTTCTCTGCGTGTATCGATGTCTGGATACTTCTTGGCTGCGATTGTAGATTCCTGATAGCTGCTGCGGTCCTTGCTTGATGCACTGACTCTAATTTTAACAGCTATCCTACTGACTGCGCCAATTATGAAAGTCACAGCCGAAGAATGCAAAAAAACCAAGATTACTTTTAATTATGTTTAATTAAATTAATTAAATTATTACAATATATTAACTATTACTAGAGATGACAATTGTTCGAAGAATGAACGAAAAGTAATTTACTAAATTATTAGATTACGAAAGAAACATCGGTCATGTCCGGTGTTCAGAGGTGGTGGTGGTTGCAGCATAAGCAATACGCCCGGGGTCAATCGATGGCACTAGATGTGTTGCAACAGCCTGCTGCGTCAGCGATCTGCCTCGTGTCCGTTGGTAGCAACGTGTGACCCCAATATCGATGAAATACCTAGCTAGCAGTTACTAAGCTAGGTGCGATTGTAACTCATGTACCATAATTAGTTACAAAAGTTAGAGCAATAACAAACACGTACACATTGGATGAACTTATCTCTTCAAAGAGATCTCTTCCAGCTACCCAAGAGTGTTGGAGACGTAGTTATAGAGGGCAGAGCAAGGTACATAAACATTATATTTTATAAACATAGTAATACAAATGGTAAATAAAATACTTACATATATATCAACATAAATACAAAAATACATATAATTACAATATATAAGAATACATACACTTACATATATAATAATAATAAATATAACTTATGTTTGTGACATATAATAATTTTTCAGTCTACGCTTAAATACCATGACGGAAGGACTGGAAGTAATATGGCTAGGTAGGGAATTCCATAATTTTACTGCTTGTACGGAAAATGATTTGAAATAAGAGCTAGATTTGTAGGAAGGAATATCGAAAGTTTTTGCTAAGACGCAGGAACGTTTAGGGCGGCTACTGGGTAATGAAATTTGGAAACGCTCATGCAAATAAGAGGGGGCTAAATGAGAGAAGACGTTATATAGCAAGGTAAGGATGTGCATATTCCGGCGTAAGCGGATAGGGAGCCACTTAAGTTGACGACGGAATTCTGTAATGTGTTCAAATTTGCGTAGTCCGAAAACAAACCGGATACACAAGTTTTGAAGGCTTTCTAACTTATTAAGTAGTTCCTCAGAAGCATCCAAGTAGCACACGTCGGCGTAGTCGAGAAGGGGTAATAAAAGAGATTGTGCTAGCAAGATTTTAGTCCGCAAGGGTAAGAAATTCTGCAAACGTTTAAGGGAGTGGACTGACATATAAATGCGCTTGCTGACATCATTAATTTGCGCCGACCAAGATAAATATTTGTCAAATGTCAATCCTAGAATTTTGACTTCATCGGAAAATTGTATAATAGATTTGTCGTATACTATATTGCTAAGTTGATTAATAATAATTCTATTTCGAAAGTGTCTGCTACCAATTATAATAGCCTGTGATTTTTTGGGATTTACTAAAATCCCAAACGACTCAGCCCACTCTTTTAGTAATCTTAAGTCATGATTTATAAGATTCACAGTGCTATTAAGATTTTGGAATGGTGAATGCCTATACAGTTGCAAATCATCAGCGTAGAGATGGTAGTGGCAAGAAAAGATTTTAGTGATTTCATTAATAAAAATGGAGAAAAGTAAAGGAGATAGAACGCCAGCAGAAAGCTCTGCCCATTCAGAAAATGAATCATCAGAACAAGTAATCTGTCGACGTCCAAACAGGTAAGTATGGAACCAGGAAATTACGGGTGGAGATATGTTAAGACTGCTCATAATAGCTAGCAAAATATCAAAATCCACTGTGTTGAAGGCATTACTAAAATCTAATAGGACGAGGATAGTAAGGTTTTTGTTGTCCGTAGCATACCTGATATCTTCAGTAACCTTAAGCAAAGCAGAGGATGTGCTATGCGCTGTACGGAAACCGGTTTGGTGAGGACTAAGGAGGTTGTTTTGATTTAGAAAATTTGTCAATTGTTTGGATACAATGGTTTCTAGGGCTTTGGATAGAAATGTGAGTATAGATATCGGACGAAAGTGGCAGGGAGAACTCGGAAAACTGATTTTAGGCAGAGGAATTACATGTGCAGATTTCCAAGGAGATGGAAAGGAATTGGTTGTTAGGGAAAAGTTAAAAATGTGGGTTATAACATCCAATATAATGTCAAGGAGGGGAATCAACATGTCACGGCTAATATTGTCACACTCCGTAATTTCTGCGAAAGAAAAACTGTCACAGATAGGTGGAGTGGTATTATTTAATTTATTTAGAACCGAGAGTTTTTTTGAATAGTCTGTGATAAGAGGCGAAGTCGAGAAGTAATTGTTAATTGAATTTAAATTTAGGAAATTGTTTATCGAAGGCTGAGATTTACCCACACCTAGTGACTGAAAAAATCTCCACAATTGAGGAGGAGTATAGTTACTGACACATGAAAAGATATAACGGCGTTTAGCATCCCTACACATCCGATTGCAACTATTGCGTAACTTCTTATAAACAGCGAAGTTTTCATCGGTGGGGACTTTCTTGTACCGTGACTTGGCTTTGTTTCGTTTGCTCATAACGCTCTTAATATCGGAAGTAAGCCACGGTGCAGGATAATGTTTTACCTTGAATCGTTTGATAGGTGCATGGGAATCATACAAAGAAGTGATGAGAGAGTTAAAAATATCCACTTTAGAGTCTATTGTCGTGGCATTATATACATTGGACCAGTCAATATTTGTAGCATCAGAGACTAGTTTATCCCAATTTATATTTTTGAAATTACGTCGCAGAATTATCTTACCCTTGCTTTTGGGAGTCGAAAGATTATAGCGAAGATATACAAGATCGTGGTAGGAAAAAGGAGCAGTAAGCTGCCCGTGCGTAATAACGTTATCGGAGTTAAGAACCAGCATTAAATCGATAAGAGAAGGTTCAGAGCGAGGTGAAAAATGGGTTTCAGAAAGGGGAAGAATAGAGAGATTATAAGAGGCAACTAAAGATTTGAGTTTATCTGATCTATAATTGTTTTTTGCAAGGCAAGTATTTAGATCACCCATGATGATAACATGTTGATAAGAAGGAGAAAGAGAATCCAACAGTAAATCGAAGTTATTGAAGTAGTCGATAGTAGGAGAGGGGCTATACATGACACCAAGAAGTAATTTAGAATGATAAAGGACTACTTCAATAAAAAGGTATTCTAAGTGAGGGATATCTGAAGAAGTTGATGTGGCAATAATTTTAAAGGAAATATGACTTTTTAAATATAAACAAACGCCGCCACCCCGTTTTTCAAGGCGATCATTACGCACCATAGTATAATTAGGTAAACTGTAAAGAGTGGATGAGAGAGAAGGTTTTAGCCAGGATTCAGATACAAAGATACAATCGACTTCGACGTTACTAAATGTTGCAAGGATATCAAAGTAATGAGCTGGTATGCTTTGAGCGTTAATGTGAACAATATTAAAGCTATTACTTCCGCTAGAGAGTATAGACTGAAGTTTGGAATCTAAAGGTATGAAATCAACATCTGATGAGGCATGGCTGGAGGCACTTAAAAATTCATCAGAGGAAGATAACGACAGACAAATATTATTAAAATCTTCTATCGTGTTAGACATAACACATATAAATATATATAATATTAATAATAATAAAGCTTTATTTAAATTCCATACAAATAAGATGACATGTAATAAAGATTCTAATTTAAAAGAAAATAGAAATAATAAAAATGAATATGAATGATTCGTCAACATAATAAATTAAAAAGATAATAATATTAAATTCAATCAAAAACAATAGAGACATGTGTAAATTAATTAATGATATTTCTAATTAGATAATAAATATATTAGATTTGTATGGACCCCCTTAGGGTAAAAGCCTCCTCCAAAGCTTTCCATGATTTTCTATCTTTGGCTATTTGAAGCCACTCCCGACCTGCTGTTGACACGATTTCATCAACCCATCTTGCATTTGGTCTACCTCTCGATCTGGTGCCTCGTGGTCCAGTCCATTTTATAATTTTTTGTGTCCACCTATTATCAAGGTATCTCGCCACATGACCTGCCCAACTCCACTTTCTTTGGAGAGAATAGATGCATGCATCTGTTATTACCGTTCTTTTGCGGATGACTGTATTTCTAACTTTATCTTTTAATTTAATACCTATATAACTTCGCTCCATTTTTCTCTGAGTGGTCTGAATTTTGATACAAGTCTTGCGGTTGTATGTCCAAGTTTGACAGCCATAGGTGCGGCACGGTAAAATTTCAGAGTTCATAATGATTTTTTTCGAAGCCAGAGGAAGGGGTGATTTAAATATGCTCTTATGTGCCCAGTATATTTCCACGCGATTGCTACTCTACGGTCTATTTCTTCAGTATTTCTTTCTTTACTGAAGGAAATCTGTTTGCCCAGGTATATGTATTTTTCTACGTAGTCAATAGGTATATCATTTATCATTATGGGTGTTTTAGGATGGTTAGTCATGATTTTCGTTTTGTCGAGGTTCATTTCCAATCCAATTTGTGTGCCAGCCTCCTGAAGATCGAACATCATGTTTTTTATTTGTTCCGCAGATTCTGAAAACAGAATAATGTCGTCTGCAAATCTGAGGTGGCTTAAAAAATGTCCTTCTACCTTGATGCCCTGCGTAGACCATGGCAAGTCCTTCATTATATACTGTAGAACAGCTATAAAAAGTTTCGGAGAGATTGGGTCACCTTGTCGTACACCCCTATTTATATTAATCTTATTTCCTACTCTGTCTAGTTTTACTCTACTTGTACTTCTAGAGTAAATATTTTTTAGTATATTTATGTATTTTTCTTTAATTTTCTGTGACCGGAGTGCTTCCCATATGCTATTATGTGAAATAGAGTCAAAAGCTTTTTTGTAGTCTATAAAAGCTACATATAAGGGTCTACGAAATTCTTGATATTTCTCTATTACCTGATCGACTACGTGAATATTATCAACTGTACTGAAACCGCATTTAAATCCGGCCTGTTCTATTGGCTGGTGATCGTCGATATCAGAAGTTATTCTATTCAATAAGCAGGAAGCAAATAGTTTGTATAGGCAGGGCATAAGGCTTATAGGACGATAATTACCTATGTCTGCCGGGTCACCTTTTTTATATAGTAGGATAATTTCAGATTCGGTCCATATGTGTGGCACAGTTTCTTCGTGTAATATTTTATTACATAGTAAAGTGATTGGAGTCAATAGTAACTTTCTTGCAAACTTAATGCTCTCGTTTGTGATTCCGTCTGGTCCTGGGCTTTTCTCGGACTTGAGCTTCTTTATTTGTTTAAGAATTTCAGGCTCTGTGAAATCTGATGTTGGAAGAGCTACATGAGGTTGGTTATCAGTAGTTATTTGTTTTTGTGAATCTGGTTTGCTATATAGTTGTGCGTAGTACTCTGTGGCTGTATTTATGATTTTCATTCGAGACATAATTTTTGAAGAACCAGGCTGCAATGATGGAATCCATGTCTTAGCTGTATTTAATTCTTTGTATGCTTTTTTAGCTGATCTAGATTTTTGAAGGTGTTTTTGTATAGAATTCATTTTATAAATATGGTAGCATCTTTTTATTTCTTTGTTAGTAGTTTTGTAGAGTTCTTTTAGTTTTTGTTTTTCGTTTTTGTTTAGTTTCGATTTATTTTGTAGATTACTTCTTTCTTTCATGAGCTTTAACACCTCTGTGGATAAAATACTAGACTTTTGTATTCCTTTGGTAGATTTTAAACTAGTTAAGATTGAGTCTACAATCTTTTGGCAATAGTCTTCTGCATTATAAATTTTATGTTCTGTTATTAGTTCAGGAATGTAACTACTAAGATTTTTAACGTATATCTCCTGCTCTTTTATCGTTTTCAGTTTGTTAGTTGGGTTCGAAAAACCACGTCTGCATTTTCTTTCAGATTTCAAACGGATTGAGGCTCTTAGTAATCTATGATCGGAACCAAAGGGGAATGACGTTAATACTTTATAGTTGGTAAAGAGGTGAGGTTTGGTGGTCATAATATAATCTATTTCATTTTTTGTATTTTTGTCTGGAGAGATCCATGTCCATCTGTTCTTCGGTTTTAGCTTGAACATAGTGTTCAATACTTTTAAGTTAAATTCTTGTGCATATTGGATAAGTCTCTCGCCGCGAATGCTCCTATTTCCATAGCCATATTTTCCTAAAACTGAATATTCGTGGTCCTTGGGTATACCAATTTGTGCGTTATAATCTCCCATTGAGATAACATATGTCGTAGAGACAGTATCGTGGGCTTTTGCCAAGTCTTCGTAAAATTTATCAACTTCTTCTTGAGATGAGCTTTCGGTTGGTGCATACGCTTGTATTATTGCGAAGATATTATTTTCCAACTTGATTTCTAGTACGCAAACTCTCTCTGATATACCAATAAATCTCCTTATATTTTCCTTATATTTTTTCTTGACTGGGAAACCCACACCGTACAGGCCTTTGGTTTGACCTAGGTGATACATTATGTAATCTACATCTTCGATAATTTTTTCACCTAATCGGCGCACTTCGCTTAGTCCTAGTATGTCGTGTTTGATATATTGTAATACTGTTTTTAATTCAATCAGTTTTAGTTCAGTAGATAATGATTTTACATTTAAGGTACAAATATTTAAAATGTTCGTGTTTTTTCTGTTTTTCTTTGGAGGGTTTTGGTCGATCTCTCCTTCGGTGACCAGCCGTACTGGGAGATGTGGGAGGAGTGGAGGGTCCAATTGTTGCTGCTATGCTGTGCTTTGATGTGGTGTCGTTGCTTGAGTTTGAAGGGTATCAGACGGAATGTAAATTAGTTTTGGTTTTTGTATTATAAAATCTTTCATATTGTTAGTTTTATTTTTCTTTGGTGGTTGTTTTTTTATATTTTGAGTTTCTATGTCATACACATGTGAGATTTCCGGGGATTCAGACAGATTCCTCTTATTTAGTTGGTGCCTGTGACCGCTGTTGTTGCCTTTTAATACTATAAGTTTGTCGTATTTTATAAAGGCTATATTTCCGGCATCTTTTTCTTTATTTAATTGGTCTCGTAGTTCTTTGCGCTTGTGTAGAACATCTGAGGGAAAGTCTTCACTTATGTTGTATGAAGTGTTCTGTAGACATTTCTTGTTTCTTAGAACTTCTACTTTTAAACCCACAGTTGCAAATGATATAACAATTGGCCTGATTTTTTCGCCTTTCTTTCCTATTCTTCGGACTAATTCAATGTTAATTCTGTTGTATTGCAGTTTGAAGTAAGTATTTATAATGTTAATCACCATTTGCGTAAGCATGCATAAGCATTGCATAAGGTGAAATCAAAATTAATATTAAAATAATAACTACAATAAATATAATATTATCACTTAAATATTAACTACAAAAAAAAAAACGATAATAACTATTATCGTCCCATACTCACTGGCATAGTAAGAAAACATCTTCACAATAAAATTAAAAAAATCTTTTACATAATATAACAAGATAAAAAAATATATAATTTGTACTAAAGATTAACAAAAATCGTAAAACTGGACCGGTTTCTAAACAAGTGACAGGACAAAAATACTTAGCTGTCAAGTCTAAATATTGAGTTGTCAAACAGAATGTCATTGATGTATATAACAAGCATAAGTAAAATTTTAAAAGACAATTAATAAAACACTACCCCACTGAAAAATAAAAAGTGAAATTAGAAATAAATTAAGGAATATTAAATAACGTATACCGGCCAGCATTATTAAAAATTTTAAGAACATAAAGAAAAATAATCACCAAAGAAAGATAAACGACAGAGAAAAATAAAACAAAACACTACTTAACTACTTTTTTGGGCACACGTCGAGATCTCGTATTTTGCTCCTGAACATTCTGAGGTGAAGAAAACGGAGCCATTAAAGATCGCAGCTCCTTCATAGTTTGTATCTTCTTACGGCTCTTGTCAGGCAGGGAAACAATAATGATACCGTCAGCAGTCCATGAGTTTTTGATCCCGATGTGGTGTCTGGCTTCTGCAAAGATCTCTTGCCTGGGCTTTGTTAAAAACTCTGAGATGGTAACACCAGATCCCTTTAGAGAAGCTTTAGTATTCCAGACTTCAGATCTCTGCTTTAACGATGTGAACCGTACCAGAATGGGTCTGGGTTTATCTTTTTTCACTCCCAGACGATGGCATATATCAATGTGAGATATCTTAAACCAGCTCAAATTAAGTTTTTTAATGACATTACTTACTGCCATCTCAGCATTCTCATTAGTGGTTTCGGCAATACCATGAAATAGGAGAACCTTCCGCCGAGAGAAAACCTCATGCCTATCAAAACGAACAGAGAGCAATTGCAATTGATTTTGTAACATGGATAGTGTCTTCCACACCAGATCTTTGAAGATGAGCCATAAGCTCTATGAGCATAGCCTTTCATATGAGCATAGCCATAATCTTGAGCCAGTTCGGAAATATCATTCAAAGTGTTGATTTGTGGCTGTGGTTTATTAGTGTCAAGTGTTTGTGTGAGAGCTTTGTCAAAGCTGTCCATTCTGGACTCAAACATTTTAATAATGTCATCCATATTCTTAGTGACTTGACTATGTAGATCCATATTGATTATATAATAAAGATGTTATTTGAAAAATTAAGTTTTATATTGCCAGGTAGTGTAGAACAATATCAATATTCAATAATAAATCATTAAAATAATGTAAATTAATGATATATGATTTTTAATAATAAAATAGAGATGGAGCAAAAATTTTAGCTGTTAATGTACTTACATCTACCCGCAAAAAAAAAAAAGAAAAAAACAAAAAAAACGTTTGTTGTTGTTGTTTTAATGTAAATAACAAAAAAAATATTTTACCTCCTCAATTTTATAATCCAAAGTTGATAAATGATCACTTCCTTAACATTCCCGGTAGTAACAATGTTTCACCGCTCAATATTATCGATTATAGGTCTCGGAGATATGGGAGCGAAAAATTTTCCCTCAAACCCGTGGATGAAACAACTGTTTCTAAAATCTTAAAAACCTTAAAATCAAATGCTGTAGGTATAGATGATGTATCCTTAGAAATGATTAACATTACCTTGCCATCCACTCTCTGTCATTACAAATATTATTAATCAATCAATATTAACCAATACGTTTCCCGACTTCTGGTGGCAAGATTTAATTAGACCTATACCTAAAACAAAAAACCCTACAGTTATCAAAGAGTTACGTCCCATTAGCATACTGCCCTGTATGTCTAAAGTTCTAGAGAAGGTAGTATGCAGACAGCTAAGTATATTTTTGGAAACAAATAATATTCTACCAGATAATCAATCTGGGTTTAGAAAGCAAAGAAGTACCTGCACAGCTTTAGCTAATGTTGTGGATGATATTCTCACTGCCCAGGACACTGGGAAAGGAACAATTCTGGTTTTACTAGACTACTCTCGAGCATTTGAAACAATAAATATCCCCTTATTATTATCTAAATTATATTACTACGGATTTGATCAATGTACGGTAAATTGGTTTTCAAGTTACTTAAACAATCGCAGACAATCTGCTGAAATACTACGTGAGGATGGTACTAGATTTAAATCTGAGTGGTCTAGCGTAGTTAGAGACGATATGGCGCCCTTTATCTTTTGTAACAGTATGTATATATATATACATATATATATATATAAACATATATGTACATATATGTGTGTGTGTATAAAATAATTAAAATAATAACAATAATAATAAGAAATCTAATTCAGATATAAATTAAACATTTATTTTTTTAACATAACAATTAAATATAGAATTAATAATAAATTGCTTGTAATGTAATTTTTTTAAATCTTTTTGTTAGATATTTCAAATTTTAGGACTTGCCTGATTAATTATTTTAACAAAGAAATTCTACCCTCAAAATGGTACTATGTTTCGATAGTAAGAGCGCAATAAAATAAACTTTAAAATTTGGTCTTGCAGTTTACAGAAAACCCAACCCAATCGATTTTAAATTTTAGTCATCTTAAAAATTTTGGCGCCCCTCAAAATTTGCCGCCCTAGGCCCGGGCCTCACGGGCCTAAGCCTAAATCCGCTACTGATTACGCTTCTAAAACTAAGTGCATGATGTTTGGAACCAAAAATCAAATTAATAAAATAGTTAACAAAAATCCCATCATTACGATCAAGGGAGAAAATATCGAACGCGTTACGGAAGCAAGAAATCTTGGTATTTTAATGGACCAACAGTTGCGTTTCGAGAAGCACATACTTAATACCGCAAGCAACTGCTTCTATAGACTTAAGATTCTGTACCGCGTTCGTGACTCATTAAGTCCTGAATTACGAATCACACTTTGCGAGTCCATAGTCTTGTCAAAATAAATTATGGTGACACTGTAATAGGTCCCAGGCTGCTTGTAATTTCTAAAAATGTTATTCAAAGAGTTCAAAACGCTTGCGCCCGATATTGCTTTAAAATACCGCCAAGATCCCATGTGACGACATACATAAACAGTATAAGATCATTAAAAATGGATTACCGGAGATAGTTACATTTGCTACTATGCTCTTTGGAATCATAAAGTTTAAAATACCTCCCTACCTTTATAGTAAGCTTCGCTGGATACATGAAGATAATATTGAATATGCAAGAAGAACTACCGCATACAAACTAAAATTACACCGTTACAGTACTGCATCGTTCCGTGGTAGTTTTAAATATATGACTACCAAGTGCTGGAACGACCTGCCACCACCATTACGTGACCTGAAATCAATAAATAATTTTAAGTTAAAATATAACTTGGCGGTCCGGGGGGAAGTCGTTATGTTACTTTCTTCATGGTTACTTGTAATTTAAATTACAGATTCCAGTGAATCTAAAATGGATATAATATGTTTGGTACAGTCTTTTACTTTTTTACTTTTTTAGATGATTATTATAATTATATTATTTAGAATATAGGTACACAATTTATCTTATTTTGAATTGAATTATTATATATATATATTTGTTTGTTTCATATGCAAATAACATGTACGTACAAGTATTGTGATATAGTTACCTGTTTCAGTCTTCAGATTGTAAGCATATTCGGTGGAGTAATATTGCTTCAGTAATAAATTTTGTTCTCGCGCCTACGTCACTTCACATACCGGGTTTCAGCTGAAAATCGTATAATTTGTTCTATTGATAATTATTTTTATTCTTTGTATAAAAGCCACAAATTTTTCTATATGGTGGCTTTAAGCTGGGGTAAAATAAAATAATTAAAAAAGACGTGTGGCACTGTGAGACTGCCGCGGTAAAGCTATTGCGTAGCATTTTTTATCAACTTATGCAATTATAGTTATTTATTTATTTATGTAGTTGTTTTTTTTCTTTGATGTTAATTCAAGTTGTGTAACTTGCGTGTGCGTGGTGATCTATAAAAAAACTTTTTTTTTTCTTTTAGTGAATAAATTACTCATTTATAGGGTTTTCCTACGCTATATAGGATAAAATTTTAAAAAAGAATGGTATAATTTCTCAATTTAAATAGGACCATATAGTCCTATTTAAATGAGAAATTATCAGTGCTATGTAATATCATAAAAAGGTTAATAATATTAACAGCTAAAACTTTTTTAACCTTAAATCTCAGGAATAAAGTTCAAATACGATTGTTAAATTCCCTGTACTCAGGGTCTTTTGTAACACCATAACAAAAAGTCATTTAAATGAAAATCCTTGTTGAAAAAAATACATTTGTACAAGTAAAACATTTATTTTAAACTAAACCTTAAGCTGTAGACATTAAAGTTCATAACACATACTATCAACTTGGCGCTTACGCTATTGTTAAATGATAGGTACACAATACTGGTGTGTTAGGTTATTTTCGTTACGGAATTTCTGAATTCCGTCTCCACGCTCAAGGCCCGCGATAGAAACCATGCAATAGCTTAACATGCTTACATTATGTTCACGTAATTTATTATTTAGGAAAATTATAACAGTAAATTATAAAGACCATTATAGCTATTCTTGAAATGAGACATTGTAATAATAATAATTCTAATTCTCAGCTACTTGCATTACACCATCTGTGCTCTCAAAGAGGTCAATATCACTGTCACTATCAGTGTATTTATCACTAGTCCATCAGTGTAATTGTCTAAACTGTGGTGAATGCTTCTACATTCATTTTCACATTTGATTGTATGATCGCAAACCTTTTTCCACTCTTCAGCGCCGGCCGATGTTTGATGTCGGCTGTCAGTGGTTTATTCTTGTTTAGTTTCATTTACGAATTCATATAGTTATTTACATATTTTCTCCGTTTTGTGTAAAGAAAATATGACCTAATAGCAAGAGCAATGTGCTACATTATAAGGGGCTGTAAATCCCATTCTTTCCAGAAAGAAAATTAAGTTCAAAACGTAACCTTCCATCGGTAAGTGATCCAACATGGCATTTTTTTTACGCTGTTCTTCATTACAATAAACTATTTTTGTTTTTTAAATGGTTTACAAATTATAAAGAGAAAATTATCCTATGACCAAATTATAGGACTGCTATATGCAATATTTATTATGATATTTGAGTATTTTAAAGTATTCTATATTTTTTTGTTACAGTGTTGTAAAAAGCACAGTTATCGATAATTTAATCCAGTATTATTCTAATAGTCCAGTCATTTGGTAGTTTTACCTGGAAAGTTGCCTTGCCTTGGTGGTAGACCATAACATCCGGTCGCCGGCAAAGTTACCACCCATCGGGCAGAGTCGTGCCGCAAAACGACCTAGTCGTGTTCCGGCACGTTGCTCGATGAAGCCGTTTATGGGAAATGGGTCTGAACAGTTGCGGTGCGTTGGCGAACCGGTCTGACGTCGGGTTGGTGTTTGTTTTGTCGGGTGTCTAGTCGAGGAGGGTAGCGGGATCCGAAGCGACGGCTTTCCGCTGGCCGCCCGCAGATAGTTGGGGGCCCAATTAGTGGGATAGCCAACCACGAAAGGCTGCCCCGCCAGCTGTGAAAAATCCCAGGGTGGCTCCATCGTGCTGGTTGGCGACCAGACGAGGAGGCCCGATGGCGATCCCTGGGGGGGTTCGGGCGTCCCCGCAGTCTCCAGACTAGCCTCCCAGTGGCAAGACATCACCAATTTCGACGTCGGGTTCGATACGTACCGTCTCGTTCAACTGCCATTTCCCATCCCTATTCACTTTTATATTTATTTATTTTTTTATGAAAAAGTTAAGAAAAAAGAACAAGGTTACACAGCGGTTGCACTCCTCCTCATATAAAGTGCACCTTACTAATATCAGGGGTTTGCACTCAAATCTTTTAGCTGTCCACCACCACCTGGAGACAGAGCAGCCGCACTTGCTCTTTTTGACGGAGACGCAGATACAATGTCCTTTGAGCGCTGCATACTTGGATTATCCCGGTTACTCGTTAGAGCACAACTTTCGCTCACGGGCCGGAGTCAGTGTGTACGCGCGGAACGACCTCTGTGTTCAGCGTCTCCGTCACCTTGAAGACCCCACTTTTTCTTCCCTATGGGTTTTAGTGGACACAGGAAACGAAAAAATCCTGTATTCCTGTGTCTACCGTTCGCACAGCGGTGACCAGGAGACAACTCGTTTATTTGAGTATCTCAGTGAGGCTGCAGATATGGCTCTGTATCAGTACCCTTCGGCGCAGCTCGTCTTTCTGGGGGACTTTAATGCCTGTCATCAGGACTGGCTGTTCCCGTACCAGAAGACCGACCATGCTGGAAGAGAAGCGCGGAACTTTGCGTTGTCCTTGGACCTCTTTCAGCTGGTGAGGCAAGCGACAAGGGTACCAGATGTGGAAGGCCATACAGCCAATTGCCTGGACCTTCTGCTGACAACTGATCCGGACAGGTATCGTGTAGAGGTCACGTCCCCTTTGGGAACCTCCGATCACTGTCTGGTGAAATCTGTATTTACATATTCCCCACCAGTTTTCGAACCACATGGTGTTAGGCGAGTATGGAAATACAAGTCAGCAGATTGGGATGAGATGCGGCACTTTTTTGCGTCTTATCCTTGGCGGCAGGTCTGCTTCTCTTCTTTGGATCCGTCGAGTTGCGCGGATGCTATAACCGATGTGGTGCATCAGGCAATGGAGTATTTTATTCCTTTTGCTGACGTACCCATCGGTGGCAAAGCTCGCCCATGGTTTAATGCCGAATGTCGTCATGCACATGACCGTAAACATTCGGCATACCTCATTTGGGCTGATGCTCGAAGCCGCAAAACTCCGGATGTAAGTACAAAGAAGAGAGCCTTTAACCAAGCTGCCAAGTCCTATAAAAAGGCATTGCGGAAGGCTCGTCTTGATCGGATCGTTAAGAATGGCGAAAAGCTCTCTGTCAGACCAACTGGCAGTCGAGCTTTCTGGTCTCTTGCCAAAGCGATCGAGTCGAACTTCTGCCAACCCTCACTGCCTGCTCTGCTGAAGCCTGATGGATCCCTGGCCCACACAGCAACAGAGAAAGCGAATGTATTTGCTTCTCTGTTTGCTGAGAATTCGCATCTAGACACTGGCAATGCTTCTCCAGAACATCTTCCTCACTGCGGTATTTCGATGCCTGAAATCCGCATCACGAACAAAGAGGTATGGAGAACATTGTGTCGTTTGGATGTGAATAAAGCCAGTGGTCCTGATGGTATACCAGCCATTCTGCTCAAGACATGCGCAGGTGAGTTGTCTCCTGTATTGACACGTCTGTATCGCCTCTCTTTCAAGACTGGAAAAGTGCCGGAATCCTGGAAGCTTGCCAACGTGCAACCCGTGCCCAAAAAAGGCAGCCGTGCCGATCCTGCCAATTATAGGCCCATTTCAATCACCTCCATACTCTGCAAGATTATGGAGCGTGTATTGAACTCGCGGCTTCTAGCGTACGTAGAAGGTAACGATCTCCTCAGTGACCAACAGTACGGATTTCGCCGAAATAGGTCCACTGGGGACCTTCTAGCGTACACAACACACATTTTAGGCGAAGCCATCGAGAGGAACGGAGAAGCGGTCGCCGTCTCTCTAGACGTCTCGAAGGCTTTTGACAGGGTCTGCCATGTGAGCCTTTTAAGCAAGCTTTCAGCGTACGGTATATCTCCTGGTCTGATTGGCTGGATAACGGACTTTTTGAGCCAGAGATCTCTCCGTGTTGTTGTCGACGGGTGTTCTTCGGAACCCTTGACAATAAATGCCGGAGTACCTCAGGGGTCCGTTCTTTCTGCAACTCTTTTTCTGCTGCACATTAACGATCTGCTGAAGCCCGGTATCTATGGGTATGCAGACGACAGCACAGTTGTAGAAAGATATCTGCCAAGTTCTCGGGCTAGTCGAGATCAAGTACAGTCTGAAAGAGAAGCCATGGTGCAACGTTTGAATGACAAACTTCAGGCAGTCTCCGCATGGGGCAATGCCAATCTTGTCAAATTCAACGCCACCAAAACGCAGACGTGTTTGTTCACCGCCAAAAGGAGCCCCTTCACCTTGGCTCCTACTTTCCAGAATGTATCCTTGGAATACAGTGACTGGCTTCAGTTGTTAGGCTTAGAGATCTCCTCGAACCTCAACTTTGGTCGGTACATTGAGTCCAGAGCAAGAGCAGCTGCGGGAAAGCTTGCCGTACTTGCTAAGGTGCGACAGTACTTTACACCGGGACAGCTTCTTGTATTATACAAAGCACAGATCCGGTCGTGTGTAGAGTACTGTGGCCATATATTTGCTGGTGCCGCAAAGACTCATCTTGCGGTTCTGGACTCAATTGAGAGGCGAGCAAAGAGGCTTATTGGCGACCCTAAATTGGTTGACGCCAAACTCCACAGCCTTGAACACAGGCGTAGAATTGCTAGCCTCTCAGTATTCTATAGGATACATTTTGGTGAGTGTGCGCAGGAATTGCACGACCTAATTCCCCCATCCCCGTTCCTTTGCCGGACGTCCCGACGCACGGCGGGTATCCATCCCTACGTTGTGGACATTCCACCTGTCCGAACGAAGCGCTATGCTTCATCTTTTTTAGTGCGTACAGCGAAGGACTGGAACAATCTGCCTGCGTCGGTATTTCCGGCAAAATATAATGTGGGTGTCTTCAAGAGGAGAGTGAATAGGCTGCTAGGTTAATGCGCTTTACCACCTAAGACTACATTTCACTTTCCATCAGGTGGAATGTAGTCAAGCATTAACCTAGTTTTGTATAAAAAAAAAAAAAAAAAAAAAAAAAGTTTTCCGGGAGTTTTGAAAATTAGTTATTTTATAGATTTCGGTATGCTCTTTTCGAATTTCAATTTTGCCACCTCGTATCTCCGCCGCTCGCGCCGCCATTTTGAAAAAATGGCGGCTAAAACCAGTTTTTTCGAAATATCTCCTTTCCAATGCATTTTTGAAAAAAATATTTATGTACAAAATTAAAGTAGAATAAATTTCCTACAATTTATGTATTCATATTTTTTTTCATAATATCAATAGTTTTTGGCGTACGAGCGTCACAAAGTATCTTCATCTACACCACCACGTGTTTTTGGTATATTTTTTCTAAAATATTCTACTATTGCCACAGGTATTGAAGAAGCAGTGTGGGTCTCTGTGTTGGGTCCCTTTCTTTCGACTATGGAGACTATAGACATTGTATAGCCTCCATACTCTCGACTTTCAACGAAACATCTGTCGGTAGAAGTTACGAGAAGTATTTAGTTTAGGCGGAGTCATCAGTATACGTTTATATGTATGTACGTCGTACAGTGTTGTTTGTGTTCTTAGAGTCACGGCTTCTAATACAGAAAATTGTTTTATTTAAGACAATTTAGCCTTATTGGCAGTGACGGTAATGAAAATATCATCAACGTATTTTTTGAGCAGTTGCGTTTTTTTATGTGGGGACGGTAATCACCTTCAATTTTGTCCATTAATTCGTCCAAGGAAAACTGCAAAATCCTCTAGGTGATAGTACTTTTTGATCTATCTCGTTCTAGCAAGTGATGGAAAGCACTAAAACAGCCTTTACAGTAGGTACTACCATAGAGATAAGGATCACTATCGATATCGCGGATAAGTTTACACAATGTTACATCACTAGAAAAAAAATGTTGTCTACGGCAGTGTACGCCTTAAACATATGAAGCTCCTTCTATGCTTTAATTATTATTTTGAGAAATAGGTAGTGTGGTAGATAATGCTCTATGAAGTCGAAATCAGCCGATTGTCTCTTTCAAAAGGACGATGTGTAATATTTATTGCCAGGTACTATATGTAATTATATTTATTATATTTCACATAGGTCATTATATTTCACATAGGTTCTCATATCATTTAAATCAACTTGCCAGAGTTCGTTAAAATTTGATAAAACCTACTTATTTCTAGGAAATTTTCTATTAACAGGTCTATGGAGCGTATAGGTTTTTTGTGACTGCAACCAATTTCTGACTTAATTTTATTCATAGCTTTAGTTAATTTTTCAATGCTACTATAACTAGCAGGCTGCGATGGATTATAATAAATTTCGTTAATCTTTTCCAGTGGATTGATTCTATCGTTATATAGTATGGAGTCCATTTTTCCCAGTCAAGTTTTTTTTGGATTTTTTTATTCCCAAGTTTGTTTGAAGGAGTGGAATATTCTTCATCCGGTGAAAGATCGCCAAGGTGTCTTAATTTTAATTTGTTTATATATTCAACTCTCTTTGGATTACCTATGTATGTGAGTAGAATTTTTATTTCATGTAACGTCTTTGGAAAGTGTTCCCAACCTATTGGATCGTATCTTTTAAGCGGTCGTAGTAAATCATTAATGAAGTCTACAATATTGCTTCCCGAAATACTCTTGTTATCTATAATAATCGTAGCATTCTCATTCCAACGAATTTTATTTTTACTTAAAGATCTTAAACGTAACAAAGATTCACCTTTTTTCACATACGTGTTTGGTACATGACTCAGTATTTGATTTGTTGAATAAAGAGGATAAATTTCCGATGCTGGTTTAAATTCAAGCTTTTCTTCCTTCAATGCTTGGTTCGAGACTCAGAGGCGTAGCGAGCTTAAATCGCGCCCGGGGCACAATACCGTTAAATCATAGGCTCCTCTAGAACGATAAAACGCTGTATTTGTTGTGTCCTTAAAAGTATCTACCTAGTCTTGCCAAAAATATTGTAACAAAGAAAAATTTCTTTTTTTTTAATTTCAAATAACATTTATTACTTTTACAATGTGTTAGTTTAATACACAAATATAAAACGATTAAAAATATAAAAAGCTTATTCGAAGTGGTGTCCATTGGCTGCAATACAGTCCTTTAAACGTTGAGGACAGTAATCAATAGAAACACGTTCTCTTTCCATGGGGAAATTCTTCACTGCCAATCGTATGGATTGTGTTAGGGACTTCAAATTATCATGGCGTTTAGAGCAAACCGTACTCTCTAAAATTGACCATAAATCTTAATTCAGCGGATTAAGATCGGGACTAGACAACGGCCAGTCTTCAGCTCTGATGAAGTCTGAGACGTTCGCTTCCAACTAAGACTGCGTGGACCCTGCTTTATGACCCGGTGTCGAGTCTTGCTGGAAGGACCATACGTGGTTATTGAACATGGTGTTAAGGGGCTTAACTACCTTCTCAAGAATGGTATCTTGATACACCTGTACCGATGGTTTGATACCTTTTTCACAAAAATATGGCTCAGTCACTCTTTCATAGCCAACACCCCACCAAACCATCACTGAAGTCGGATGATACTCACTTTGCACTCTGTCGACTAATTGGAAAGCTTCCTTAGAGAATTGAGCATAAATACGGTTATTTTTTTTGTTAAAATGTTGCTTAAGTTTAAAAATTTTCTCATCCGTAAACAAAATTTTTTTGTAACCTCCCTTTGCGTACCGCTTCAGTAGTTGTTTCGATTTTACCATCATATTCATCTTTAATTTATCAGTTAAAAAATAGATAATTTATTTTCAAGCCGTATGCGTTGTTCACGGTTATGCCGATGTGTTACTATTGCCAAAAGAAGTTCAGGAAGAAATTATAAAAATGAAGGCTATTTTGTCCATGAAATTTGAGATCAAAAGATGCCTTGTTAAATCTAAATACTAGTTCGTTTTTCTTTAACTTGCTATTGTGAGACAGGCTTTTCTGGTCTAGTTTTAGATGAATCGTCTTGGTCTATAGTGAAGTGTCTAAAATCAATCAACTGGTACAAAACATACAGTCCCAAATGTCTCATTAGTATTTTAATATTTTTTTCGAAAATTTTATTATTTTTAGTGAAATTAAAACATTTATAGTTTGTTTATTTTATATATTTTAAGAATATATATAATGTACGTTTTCCTGTATTTATTAAAAAGTATGGGGGAGGCGTGAAAATAATATTTATAGTCAAAATCAACGACCAAAAGGTTGGTACATTTTTTTTTACTTGTGAGTGTTAGCTTTTATACATGTAGTAGTGTGGTTTTGACTAAAAATAAAGATATAAGTTGTTGATTTGACTAAAACAAATGAATCTCTGTATAGAAGTTTAATTGATAAAATAAATGTAATATTGGATACTGATTTGATTAATAAGAAGTATATAAATCGCAGCTCGGTTAAGAGAAGGCATTCTGAAATTGGGAGTACAAGTTGTGTGGTGGTGCTATTGTGATAAAAGTGTAACAGTTATAATAAATCACTGAGTGTGTGTGATCGAGAGACTAAGTTGTGTAACAGTGATAGTAAATAGAGTTTAAATGGTAAACAGTTTAGTGTATTTGTGAACCGTGTCATAAAATGCTTTAAAGAATAGAACGACCGTCGTTAGCGATTCTTTGCGGTAAAAGAGCTCTAATATGAGTGTCGTAGAAATTGTATTACAAAAAAAAATAAGATAAAGAGTATTCCAGAAACAGGGAATCTTTTCTGAAAAGAAAAAGGTTCAAAATGGTAATAAAGGTATTGTAATTACTATAATCATATTTGATACATTAGACGATAGATATTTAGATACATTTGAAGTGCTGACTGCTAATGCATCGACAGGGTTATCGACGTTATCTCTCTGATAGCAGGCATCCAGTTGATTACTCACTTTAAATCTATTTTGTTTTTATAATTTAAACAAATACACCGGTTTTTTGTACGTGTCGGTATATTTTTTGTTGAAATGAATGAAACGGTCAGTGATGGCAATCCATATGAAGAAAATGGTTCCAATTCCGGGTAAATATAATTCTTATAGTTATTTTAAAATTATATCTAGTTTTTGTGTACCTCATCACCTACCAAGTTTGTTCGACTCACGTTGTGTAGTGAAAATGTTTTAAAAGTTAAAGCATTATTTTAGAAATGTCACCAAAGGGCCTGCACCAGTCGATCATACAGACATATCATACTACAATATGTCTGGTGATAAATTTTTGGTAATATTTAACCACTATAAGTACAAGGAGACCAAGTTTTTCAAGTAAGTACTGCCGGCTTTTATTGGTTATACTTACTTACATCATATTCAGAATAGGACTAGTGCTAATTAAAAGGAAACCGGGTTTTGAATATTCTCAAACGGCATTTGCAAAGAAATTAAGGAAAAAAATATGTTTATTCGTCGAAATTATTAGTGGACTTAATTCCAATAATCTAATATTAGTTGTAAGACGATCCAGAAGGTTTTAATAAACAACCTTTAATGTTATTTTTACCTTTGTAAGGAAGTGTAAATGCTATTTTATTTCATTACAAGCAGTTCCTAATCTTGTACAAACTCATAGTCTGAGTTTTATAATTGATACAAAGATAATATACCTAGAGCCTCTACCAATTTTTTGTATATTCTGGTGAGAATATGAGAAATTTTCGGGGTAAAAAGCAATCTATTTGTTGACTTAGATAAGCCAACACAAGAAATTTTAATAATATACGTTAACCATACATAATATTGCCAGAGATTTTTAAAACTATTGTTAAAGTTTTGACACAGAATTCTGTGTGTAGTGGAAGAGCCGGCTGTAGGTAGGTACCTCTCATAGTTCTGCACTGAACATAGCAATTAGTTTTAACAAATCTTTTACGTACAGATTTTCCATCGTCATCGATTGGTTATATAGTACTAGGGGTCGCCCGCGACTCCGTCCGCGCGGTTTTTAGTGTTTCCTCAGCGCACGCGAGGAAAGCTCTCAAAAAAGAAATCTTTTCCTGTTTTTGCAGCATTTTTCATTGTTGTTTGACTTCTAAAAGTCACAGCGAGATGACATATACCCTATAGCCTTCCTCAATAAACGGACTATTCAACACAAAAAGAATTTTTCAATTCGGGCCAGTAGTTCCAGAGATTAGTGCGTTCAAACAAACAAACTCTTCAGCTTTATAATATTAGTATAGATGCCAATACAGAACTATGTGATTGTTTTTAATTTTCATGCAGATATAAGACACCATCATCACGACATGGCACAGAGAAAGATGTTAAAAGATTAAAACAAGTATTTGGACATTTAGGATACAAAGTCACAACTCATAGGGATCTGGAGCATGGTGATATTTTAGATGCTGTGCAAGAAAGTCAGTATATTTTATTAAAATTAAATAATAAAATAGTGTCCTTGAACAAATTACCATTCACTAAACCCAATCATTTTATAACTGCAGTTAGCAAACAAGACCACAAAGCTACCTCGTGTTTGTGTTTTGTCTTCCTTACTCATGGAGACAAGTATGGTGATTTGTTCGCCGCAGACAGACCTTACCAGCTTCGAGACTTAACGCTTATGTTAGAAAACGGCGACAGCGGCCTCGTTGGAAAACCAAAGCTCTTCTTTGTTCAGGTTAATCAATCAATTTAACGATTAGGAATTCGAGTTTATAAAAAGATGAAACAATAGATAGGGCGATTCATCCTCATCGCCTGGAATTTGTATCGCAATATAGTAACAAGTTTGTATCGCAGGCGTGTCGAGGAAGTTTGACGGACAAGGGACGAAGACTCGAGATTGATGGCTGCGAAGCTTCCTTCGTGATCCCATCACACGCAGATTTCCTCGTTTTGTACTCATGTGTTGAAGGTACTACAAAAGCTCTGTCATTTGGTTGTTACAATAATAATTACAAACAACCTAAGGACTTTGGTTTTAATGGTTTTATATATTTTTTTTAAAGATGTCTTATTAATAACCTAACGCAGAAAATGTCATATAAAGTTATTCCCAAATCAGTTTTATCGTAATTATATTTTTTTGAGTCCTATATTTGTCCTATATTATTCTATCTATCGCTATTAAGTAAAACTTATATTTTTTTTCAGATTACGTCTCGTATAGGGATAATGACGGTTCATTTATGATCCAGGAACTCTGTAAAGCTATAGAGGAATATCACCAATCTTGGGATATTCTACACATAATAACTCTTTTGCACAGACGAGTTGCATATTTCAGAACTACTAATGCACCATCGGATCTGTCTATCCACGACAAGAAACAGATGCCTGAAACTCGTTATTCTCTCACAAAACTATTAAAATTTTAGATACTTATGTTCCTACATAATATATGTTTCATAATTTTATTTTTACTACCAATACTGCATATACCTACTACAATGCCAATAGGTACTATTGTCTATTGATTCAAAAAAGTTTCGTTTATGTAGTTTATAGAAAATACTATTTTACAAGAGTAGGTTTTTACGTGATTAAAACTACCAACAAAATGTATTTAATTTATAAAAATGTCATGGCACTAAATTTTACAAGCAACTAGAGTCTATTCGCCTGTCTATATTTTTTTATAAAACAACTTACAAATTTATCAAACAAAAGTATACATTCAATGAAAATAACTAAAAATATTAATATATTTATTTCTTATCAATTCACTAAAATAATAATTATCAAAATAGCGTCGACTACTTAAAACGTCGACCGGAGTTCTTCTATAGGAGATACTGAGTGTTGTTATATTCATTTAGTAGTAGGTATAGGGATTTGGATGCAGTTTTCGGGAATATATAGTCGTGGGATTCACTTTATATATTGTTTTTTTTTTTAACAAATAAAGAAGTTAATAATATTTTATTGTCGTACCATTGCTCCTTACCAGTTTGAAGTTTTTACCAGCTTATAGTTTTTACATACATTAATAATGCTTATAGTTTTTACATACAAAGGGTACTTTTTATCAAAATCGAAAACTAGGCGTAGTTTAGCGTTAACTAGCGAAGTGGCACGCACAGCAAGTCGCTTTTCGCGTCTGTCTCTATGTCTGTATGTATGTATGCTTAGATATTTAAAAGTACGCAACGGATTTTGATGCAGTTTTTTTTTAATAGATAGAGTGATGCAAGAGGAAGGTTTAGATCATGTATGGGCAACCTTTGACAAGTTGTGGGCCAAACTTTAGTGTGCAAAAACATTCGCGGGCCGCGTTTAAAAGTAGTTCATTTTAAAGTAGTGTTGTCAAGTAGTGTTCATAATTTTTTGCACTATTGAAAATATCTATATATCAGACATAAAATAATACGACAATATTATTATATAATATCAATTTATTAAAATAACAAAATGAAATTTAAAAAAATTGGTACAACATTATAATTAAATCGTTAAATTTGGAATTGTTACAAACTACGAAAGTTAAATAGCAACACCGAAATCAATGAGACACTTGAGCTTTAATTTGGGAAACTAATCCATCGATGTTTGGATTAATTCCACTGATACAAAGACGAAAAGAATTTTCCAAATTATCGTAGTCAGACTTGTACAATGTTTTGATTTATTAACTTTCATCATTGAAAAGAACTGTTCGCATTTATAAGTACTGCCAAACGCACAAATCAATCTTCTTGCGAATTTTCTAAGTTGCGGAAAATGGTCTTCTTCGAGGTATTTTTTGTAGAAATCGCACTACTCCACATCTTCAAATATAGATTTTAGGAGTGGGTTTTCTTGAATCTCGATCAACTCCATTTGCAAGTGTATTGAAGCATTTTGTACATTACTTTTTGTTGGAGTAGCAAATAAATTGAAACAGTCATCCATGTTTTTGAAATCGCTAAATCTGTTCGAAAATTGCTCCGACAGTACCTTGAGTTCTTCAGCATATTGAGCATGAACAATATTCTCATACGCAGAGAGCGGGGAAATGGTAACTGTTACCAGACAACATCTGTGCCTCCCACAAGCGGATTTTATTCTGAAACGCTTTCAAATGGCTGTACAAATCATTAACTAACTGTCCTTGTTTTTGACGTTTCAAATTTAAATTATTCAAATAGCCAGTAAGGTCAACCAGAAATGCTAAGTCATATCCATTTTGGGTCACTCAATTCAGATAGTGGTTTATCTTTTATTTGCATAAAGTCTTTTATCTCATTTATAAGCTCGTAAAACCGTTTCAGCATTTCTTCACAATAATATGGTACGTCGTCATATTCGGCTGATATTTCATCTAAAAACGCCTTGAACTGACGATGATTAAGCCCTCGGGATCAAAATAAAATTGATGGTTTTTACTACCAACACACAACGACTTAGAACACAAGTTCTGTTGGTGGATAATGCAATGAAGGACTATCAAATCATCTTTTTGCACATTTAGTTCAGTTGCTTTTTCATTCAAAATTTCGATGAAACCTTTACGTAAGCCAACCACAGAAGGTGCATCTGTGCATACTCCAACTAATTTTGACCATGGCAAGCCAAAATTGTGAATACCTTTTGAACTTCATTAAAAATGTTCTCTCCTGTAGTGGTACCTTTTAGCGGCTGTAAAGCAAGCAATTCTTCAGTAACAGTGAACTCTTTCTCAACACCTCGAATAAATATAGCGAGTTGAGCTGTGTCCGACAAATCGGTGCTCTCGTCTAATGCTATGGAAAATGATTCAAAACCAGCCTCAGTCAATGTTGTTTTGATATCATTAGCCATCATTTCTATACGTCGGACAACAGTTCATTACAGTACATGTTTGTCTCTTAGAGATAACCCACAATAGCAAATTTTTATCCCTTTTTACGAAAAATAATAGGTTCTTTACGAAGCGATTTTAACAAAT
The DNA here is from genome assembly GCA_959347405.1 of Napeogenes sylphis. Classification (NCBI taxonomy): domain Eukaryota; kingdom Metazoa; phylum Arthropoda; class Insecta; order Lepidoptera; family Nymphalidae; genus Napeogenes; species Napeogenes sylphis. The sequence goes on from OY365786.1 coordinate 30,925,368, forward strand.
ACACTTTTAATCCTTATCTAATTAAGTAACTTAAATACATTTTATACAATATAGCCCATTACAGCATGTAATTTAAATAAATATTTTCGAAGATATTACAGATTTAAAATATAGGGTCTTCGCGTTTGCAGATGTACCGGCGCACTCGATATGGAACCGTGCAAACCGTCTCAAAAATGGCTTTTGTGAATGTTTATTATTAAAAATTTTGTTATGCATATAAATAGCTAACTGAATGTGTATTATTTAAAATATATTTTTTTAATAAAACTAGAAAATAACGACGATTGTGTAGCTCAGAATTCCTCAAGTTTACATGGTAATATTTTGATTATGTTGAATGAAAATCTGTAAGTGTGATATATAGTTAGAATGGTTATTAAGTGCTCTGTTTAAGAAGTATTTAAATGGACGTTTAAGTAAAAACAAGAGAGGTATAAAAATAATTACAGTACCTAATATTGTATCCTTATGAAAAACTTTAAATATACTTTTGACAGTGAGTGTATCATTTAAAATAAGTCATATAGAAGCCAATACAAAAATAGGGAAGTGGGAATTGTTTTACTACGAATTTAAGGCGTGCGAAGCCGCGGGCAAAAGCTAGTTTATAATAAAGTTCTTGATTTGCTTGATATATACAATAAATATAAATACCAAAATATTTTATTTGTTTAATTCACTTTAAAAAATTTAATTATACCAAAGTTTTGCAACATCCATTAATATTCTGATAGTGTGATTTTTTTTCTAAAAAAGATGTTTATTCTATCGAGTTTCAACTATTGAAACCATGGAACTTGAAATAGGACTGTTGATAAAATATCGATATATCAAAATATCGATATTTTTACTTGGAAATATCGATATTTATTACTAATACTTTTTTGAACGATATATCGATAGTTCGATACTGAAATGCAGATATCGTGGTCAATATTTATTTGAAACAAATTTTTATTTTATTATATTTTTTAAAAGTAATTAATATATGCAATGATCGTAAACTTGGTATACTATTCTTTATAACATATATTATATTAAGTTTTTTCTATATTCCTAGTTTACTTCTTATCTTAAGACGAAAAGTAATATTGTATGGATATATCTTTAAAGTGTAAGGTATAAAAATTATGAGATGGAGTACCTACTTTATGGGAGTAGGAAATATCGTCTTTGTTGCGTATCGAATTGAAATTATATATTGATGTCACTGTTTACATTGAGCAAAATTAAAAAAAGATGTTATGAAAATTTATTGTTTCATTGTAGCGGTAAAAGCAAGTATATTGATATGAAGATAATGATTTAATTGAATATCTAGTTTCATAGAAATAGTTCAGTGTCAAAATATATCTTCTTCTATCTATACTTCTATATTTATATCTATCTATACTAATATTATAAAGAGGAAAGGTTTGATTATTTTTTTGTTTGTTTGAAATGAATAGACTCCAAAACTACTGGACCGATTTCAAAAATTCTTTCACCGTTGGCAAGCTACACTATTCCCGAGTGACATAGGCTATGTTTCATTTTCAAAAAATTAGGGATGATTACTAAAATAAAGTTGTTTGATTTGATTTGATTTGATAAAACTTGAATATTCTAACGCAAGGTGTAAAAAAATAAAAAAAAAACTGCGTGCGCTGCGAAAACGGTGAAAGTTACGCAAAAATGATGTTCTATGAAATTGTTTCTCTTTAAAAGTTTTAACAAGAAGTCCGCGACAAGATATATCTAGCTTTTAAGGTTGACTCACTATAACGTTTTCTATGGTTATGAAATTAGTTCTAAAATAATATACACATTCGAAGGTGTTTTAATAATTACGATATTAATCCTTATCCAAATAAATTATTTAAATGTCACAGACATTCAATTATGAACAACATTGCTCTAAACAGCATTTGATTTTCTATATCTATACTAATATTATAGAGGAAAGGTTTGATTTTTTGTTTGTTTGTTTGAAATGAATAGGCTCCGAAACTACTGGACCGATTTCAAAAATTCTTTCACCGTTGGCAAGCTACACTATTTCCGAGTGACATATGCTATAGCTAGGCTCATTATAAATTATTTTCTTTGCTGTATGGTATTTTTCTGTTGTTTTTTTTTGTTTATTCTTCTAAAGTTTATTTATTAAATGCCAATGCAATTATGCATAGACGACGAAGCTTCTTAGCATTCCATGGATTCACCGTGCGGGTGCCGGGCCCATCGCGTTGCAAGGAGAGGAGTGCAAGCAGTGCCTGGGACTTGCAAACCAGGAGTAGGTTTAAGGGGCCCCTATTATTATGCGCAAAAACGCTCACCTTCATCCTCCACACTCCTCTCCCTACCTAACCAAATTTGGAAAGAACCTACTAATGCCGCCTTTGAAATACGTTCTAGAAATGAACCGATGTTTGTTCTAGAAAGGCCAAGGTCTTTAAGTAGGCTATAAAGAGATTTCGCTGTTATACCTCTCGCTCCCACTTCTACCGCGTACAAACTAACTGTAAATTTATTCCTGATCAGTTCGTTGGTCAGTTTGTAATACTTATTGAGCTTGAATGTGTGATCCCTTGGGATGTTTGTTTCCCAAGGTACGGTAAGCTCCACAAGTATCACGCGCCTCAGATATTTCGAATACAGGAATAAGTCCGGTCTGGATGACGAAACACCAAAATTTTTTTTTTTTTTTATATAATCTAGGGCAATGCTTGACTACATTCCACCTGATGGTAAGTGGAATGTAGTCTAAGGTGGTAAGGCGCATTACCCTAGCAGCCTATTCACTCTTCTCTTGAATTTAACCACATTGTATTCTTTCGGAAATACCGACGCAGGCAAGCTGTTCCAATCCTTTGCTGTACGCAGTAAAAAAGACGAAGCAAAGCGCTTCGTTCGGACAGGTGGAATGTACACAACAAAAGGATTGATTCCTGCCGTGCGTCGGAAAGTCCGATGATGGAAGGGGGCCGGAGGAATTAGATCGTGTAATTCCTGTGCACACTCACCAAAATGTATCCTATAGAATACTGAGAGGCTAGCAATTCTACGCCTGTGTTCAAGGCTTTGGAGGTCGGCTTCGACCAACTCGGGATCTCCTATGAGCCTCATTGCTCGCCTCTCAATTGAGTCTAGAACCGCAAGATGAGACTTTGCGGCACCAGCAAATATGTGGCCACAGTACTCTACACACGACCGGATCTGTGCTTTGTATAAAACAAGAAGCTGTCCCGGTGTAAAGTACTGCCGAACCTTCGCAAGAACGGCAAGCTTTGCTGCTGCTGCTCTTGCTCTGGACTCAATGAACCGACCAAAGTTGAGGTTCGAGGAAATCTCTAAGCCTAACAACTGTATTCCAAGGATACATTCTGGAAAGTAGGAGCCAAGGTGAAAGGGCTCCTTTTGGCGGTGAACAGACACGTCTGCGTTTTGGTGGCGTTGAATTTGACAAGATTGGCATTGCTCCATGCGGAGACTGCCTGAAGTTTGTCATTCAAACGCTGCACCATGGCTTCTCTTTCAGACTGTACTTGATCTCGACTAGCCCGAGTACTCGGCAGATATCTTTCTACAACTGTGCTGTCGTCTGCGTACCCATAGATACCGGGCTTCAACAGATCGTTAATGTGCAGCAGAAAAAGAGTTGCAGAAAGAACGGACCCCTGAGGCACTCCGGCATTTATTGTCAAGGATTCCGAGGAACACCCATCGACAACTACTCGGAGAGATCTCTGGCTCAGAAAGTTCGTTACCCAGCCGATCAGACCAGGAGATATACCGTACGCTGAAAGCTTGCTTATAAGGCTCGCATGCCAGACCCTGTCAAATGCCCTCGAGACGTCCAGAGAGACGGCGACCGCTTCTCCGTTCTTCTCGATGGCCTCGCCTAGAATGTGTGTACCATACACTAGGAGGTCCCCAGTAGACCTATTACGGCGAAACCCGTACTGTCGGTCACTGAGGAGATCGTTACCTTCTAGGTATGCTATAAGGCGCGAGTTCAATACACGCTCCATAATCTTGCAGAGTATGGAGGTGATTGAAATCGGTCTGTAGTTGACAGGATCAGCACGGCTGCCTTTTTTGGGCACGGGTTGCACGTTGGCAAGCTTCCAGGATTTCGGCACTATTCTAGTCTTGAAAGAGAGGCGATACAGACGTGTCAGTACAGGAGACAACTCAGCTGCACATGTCTTGAGCAGAATGGCTGGTATACCATCAGGACCACTGGCTTTATTCACATCTAAACGACACAATGTTCTCCATACCTCTTTGTTAGTGATGCGGATTTCAGGCATCGAAATACCGCAGTGAGGAAGATGTGCTGGAGAAGCATTGCCAGTATCTAGATGCGAATTATCAGCAAACAGAGAAGCAAATACATTCGCTTTCTCTGTTGCTGTGTGGGCCAGGGATCCATCCGGCTTCAGCAGAGCAGGCAGTGAGGGTTGGCAGAAATTCGGCTCGATCGCTTTGGCAAGAGACCAGAAAGCTCGACTGCCAGTTGGTTTGACAGAGAGCTTTTCGCCATTCTTAGCGATTCGATCGAGACGAGCCTTCCGCAATGCCTTTTTGTAGGACTTGGCAGCTAGGTTAAAGGCTCTCTTCTTTGTACTTACATCCGGAGTTTTGCGGCTTCGAGCATCAGCCCAAATGAGGTATGCCGAATGTTTTCGGTCTTGAGCATGACCACATTCGGCATTAAACCATGGGCGAGCTTTGCCACCGACGGGAACTTCAGCAAAAGGAATAAAATACTCCATTGCCTGATGCACCACATCGGTTATAGCATCCGCGCAACTCGACGGATCCAAAGAAGAGAAGCAGATCTGCCGCCAAGGATAAGATGCAAAGAAGTGCCGCATCTCATCCCAATCTGCTGACTTGTATTTCCATACTCGCCTAACACCATGTGGTTCGAGAGCTGGTGGGGAATATGTAAACACAGATTTCACCAGACAGTGATCGGAGGTTCCCAAGGGGGAGGTGACCTCAATACGATACCTGTCCGGATCAGTTGTCAGCAGAAGGTCCAGGCAATTGGCTGTATGGCCTGCCACATCTGGTACCCTTGTCGCTTGCCTCACCAGCTGAAAGAGGTCCAAGGACAACGCAAAGTACCGCGCTTCTCTTCATGCTGGTCGGTTTTCTGGTACGGGAACAGCCAGTCTTGATGACAAGCATTAAAGTCCCCCAGAAAAACAAGCTGCGCTGAAGGGTACTGATGCAAAGCCAAATCAGCAGCCTCACCGAGATACTCAAATAATCTAGTTGTCTCCTGGTCACCGCTGTGCGAACGGTAGACACAGGAATACAGGATTTTTTCGTTTCCTGTGTCTACTAAAACCCATATAGAAGAAAAAGTGGGGTCTTCAAGGTGACGGAGACGCTGGATACAGAGGTCGTTCCGCGCGTACACGCAGACTCCGGCACGTGAGCGAAAATTGTGCTCTTACGTGTATCCGGGATAATGCAGGTGCGCAGCGCTCAAAGGACATTGTATCTGCGTCTCCGTCAAAAAGAAGAGGTGCGGCTGCTCTGTCTCCAGGTGGTGATGGACAGCTAGGATATTAGAGTGCAAACCCCTGATATTAGTGAGGTGCACTTTAAATGAGGAGGAGTGCAACCGCTGTAAAAACATTTTCTTCTTTTTAACTTTACTCATAAAAAAAATAAAATAAAAGTGAATAGGGATGGGATATTGCAGTTGAACGAGGCGGTACGTATCGAACTCGACGTCGAAATTGGTGATGTCTTGCCACTGGGAGGCTAGTCTGGAGACTGCGGGGACGCCCGAACCCCCCCAGGGATCGCCATCGGGCCTCCTCGTCTGGTCGCCAACCAGCACGATGGAGCCACCCTGGGATTTTTCGCAGCTGGCGCGGCAGCCTTTCGTGGGTGGCTAACCCACTAATTGGGCCCCCAACTATCTGCGGGCGGCCAGCGGAAAGCCGTTGCTTCGGATCCCGCTACCCTCCTCGACTAGACACCCGACAAAACAAACACCAACTCGACGTCAAACCGGTTCGCCAACGCACCGCAGCTGTTCAGACCCATTTCCCATTAACGGCTTCATCGAGCAACGTGCCGGAACACGACTAGGTCGCTTTGCTTTAACTTTAACAAGAAGTCCGCGACAAGATATATCTAGCTTTTAAGGTTTACTCACTATAACGTTTTCTATGGTTATGAAATTAGTTCTAAAATAATATACACATTCGAAGGTGTTTTAATAATTACGATATTAATCCTTATCCAAATAAATTATTTAAATGTCACAGACATTCAATTATGAACAACATTGCTCTAAACAGCATTTGATTTTCTATATCTATACTAATATTATAGAGGAAAGGTTTGATTTTTTGTTTGTTTGTTTGAAATGAATAGGCTCCGAAACTACTGGACTGATTTCAAAAATTCTTTCACCGTTGGCAAGCTACACTATTTCCGAGTGACATATGCTATAGCTAGGCTCATTATAAATTATTTTCTTTGCTGTATGGTATTTTTCTGTTGTTTTTTTTTGTTTATTCTTCTAAAGTTTATTTATTAAATGCCAATGCAATTATGCATAGACGACGAAGCTTCTTAGCATTCCATGGATTAACCGTGCGGGTGCCGGGCCCATCGCGTTGCAAGGAGAGGAGTGCAAGCAGTGCCTGGGACTTGCAACCCAGGAGTAGGTTTAAGGGGCCCCTTTATTATGCGCAAAAACGCTCACCTTCACCCTCCACACTCCTCTCCCTACCTAACCAAATTTGGAAAGAACCTACTAAATATACAGGCCTATAAATTGTATAGATAATAATTTTCTTGCTGACTTACAATAATTATTTTAAAGAAAACCGATATATCGATATATCGAAATATCGATATTTTAAAAAAAATATCAAACCAAGATATTGATATATTTATAAATATCGATATGTTGAAAACCCGATATGTTAAAAAATATCAATAGTCCTAACTTGAAACACCTGAAAATTTAAATGCACTCTTTGTCATATTATTTTACGATTTATAATTTATTCTAGTTTGTAGCAACACTGTAGAGCTGTCAGGTAACTACAATTCAGAATTCAGTCTGAATTCCGAATTCTGAAATGACGTTTCTGTGAGCTAACTATTCACAAAATAGTTATATATAATTGCAACATTCAAGGAAGATAGTGAATCTAGGTTGTTAAATATACCATTTTGTACTAAAAATGAATTGGTTAAAGTTTTATTTGTTTGCCGCAGTTTTGTGCAGTTTGACGGTATTCTGTAAGTAATAAATATTATAAATTTAGATAGTTCTTTGTTGCTTATCGCATTTTTGTTCGCATTCGTGTCTTTTTTAAACTACGTCATATGCGCAGTATGAACGACTTAAAATGGATTACATGCTGTTAGAGAACAAAAACTTCCTTCTACTCCTCATTATGCTGTATATATTATAATTTACCCTCATTTTATATAGGTGAAGGTGATTTGACTACGAAGAAACCCGTCACAATAGACATTCCTTTGTCACCGAGTTCGTTGGAGCCTAGCAGTTCTTCATCAGAAAAACCAGCTGCGGCATCGGAGTCGTCTTCTTCTGTGTCTATATCTGAATCAACTCCTGTTCCAATTTCAACTTCCTCTGAAACTACAGCACCGAATACCACGCACAGTCCCGCGCCAACTCCGGCACCAACTCCCGCGCCAACTCCCGCGCCAACTCCGGCGCCCACTCCGGCGCCCACTCCAGCGCCAACGCCTGCGCCTACTCCTGCACCAGCCCCAACACCAGCTCCAGGACCTCTTCCGCCACCACAGCAAGGCACTTGGGCTTACACAGACAAAAATGTTACCTGCATTCTTATTAAGTTTGCAGCACAATTGAATGTCACATACCCGATTGACAACTCATGTGAGTAATAATTTCCATTTTATTTGGTTGAATACAGGTATTTAAGATGCATAGTATTATGTAAATAACTTATATAAACATTATCCCGTAATTTAGTTCAACTCTAAATTGTAAAGAAATTACTTTAACACTAAGAAGCTAAATTCAGTAAATAACAATTCTTTCTTTTTGGTACTTAGCTATAAGATAACAAGCAAGATGACTGTGTTGCATTGTCAAAGCACTATTGTGTGAAACATTAAAAGACTTGTATATTATTAAACTGTGGCAATGTTGCTAACTTGCCTTTAACAATGGGTGTCTGCAAACATACACAGTTAGAGTTTTTTTAACTTTTTGTTGTTTTATATATGTTTCTGCATTTAAGAATAATCTGTGTCAATTCTACTCAGTCTTCAGTCTCAAAAAGAAAGATTTGGTGGGTCAAAATATCCTGCTAAACCATAAAACAAAAAATGAATAAAAATAAAATACAGTAGACGCCGCTTATTGTGATCACTTTCAACCAGCCCGTTTTGATAACAATAACCAAATGATAACAATTACTTTTTCATGCTTGTTGGGGAATTTTAGTGCACATAATAAATGATCATAATGATAAAATATGAATTGTAATAATTTAGAATTGATTTAAGTACATATTAAGTTCCATAACAAGAAATTATGTTGTTTGCCCAAATTTTCTATTTATTTACACTATTAAAAATATTCTAACATAAGAATTCTATCGGTAGTTTGAGGAGAACTGAGGGAAATTTGACTTTTCAAACCTTTTATAGACAAATGGTCAATTTCAAACGGACAATTTCAAAAAGGTAATTAACAAAAGGGACCAGATATGTTCTTTTCCTTTCGAAAAGTTAGAAACTTTTGATCGAAAGGTCGGAATTAGGACAATAGGTAAAAATTATAAACTCAATCAAAAGGATTTTTGAATGAGGATTATCTTACTAATAAATATTTCTATAAATAGCATTTCTAAAAATAGTATTTTCTAATCCTTAAATTCGAGTGTTTAAAATTGTGCGGCTTTTTTTAGATGTATTGCTAAGGAGAAATTTTGGGACTGACCATTTTCGATAACAATAGCCGGCTGATAACATTAACCGTGATCACAATAAGCGGCGTCCACTGTACATAAAATTAAAAAAACAAAAAAAAAACAGACAGACCATATTTATTTAGGATTTGAATAATTATTTATTTAATATTTTTACTTTCATATTTAAGGGCACATATGAAGAAACTTATTAAATTTAACATTTAATAAGTTCATCTAAGTTATGTTTTGTGTAATTTGTGACATTGAAATAATTGCACATTTTTTCTGAGCTCATTGTTGTTATTTGTTCATGATCTAACTTTACAATCTTATTAATAATTATCAAACTCTATATTTGGAATATCCAATAAAACAATAATATATTATAACAGAATGGTCACTACAGTTTATAATTATAATTTACTTAAGTACAAGATACTCTGCCCTCTTCTTCAATTAAGAACCAATTGCTTTACAATTGTCCTTGGCTTGCCCGATTTTGTATTGGTAGTGATTATAAATTTTGTGTGATGTCTGCAACCTGTGAAATATGTATTTCTTTAATACCTTTCATTATGAAGATGACCAGATAATTTATACCTTTTTTATACAAACTTGCATGGAATATTTAATTCTAAAGTGAGTGCGATCACCTGAGAACTTACTATCAACATTTGCATTTAGGTGCCGTCATAATAACTTGTTTAGTTTGATTGGTGGAGCAGCGTATTAGGCTGACATATACCTATAATATGTCCAGTTTATAATTGTTTCATCCTATTGGTGGTGTCAAATGCAAATGGTTATAAATGATATTATATCCATTGATAAGAAATGAACAGATTCAGTGTATACTTCACTTTGAATGGAACAGCTTTCGCACAATTGGGTGCTGATAACTTTTTATGACAAAGTGCTATTCATGGGGCGTTGAACATGCACAGTGCACACAACGAAGTACCTACACGGTGTATGATAAAACATACGTAATTGAGAACAAACTTATAATACATATATGTATCTACTTATATAAATAGATACTAGATATTTCTGTGACATTTATTTGAGAAGAAATATGTGAAGTATTCATTATTATCACGTTTTCAAACGTGATTCGCAGCTATATATATATATATATATATATATACATCTATCTATATAATTCATATATATAATAGTGTTTATAGTTTTTCTTAATTGGTTTTATTTTATAAATAATTCATTTTATCACCAAAGATATTAATCAACATTAAAAATAATTGAATCCCGATATAACAATGAGTCAAAATTAATTAATTGTAAAAAAATGTTTATCAAAATGGGTATGTGCTATATATCTACTTAATACGATGGATATACCGACAGCCTGACAAAAACACTTCGACTGCCAAATGTTTAGTTCGTTTTCTCACCGTACGATGGCAGTGGGTGAAAGGAGGACTATTTTTCTTGTATTTTTCTTTGTCTAATATAATATTATTAATCTAATATAATATAATATTATAATAATATAATTAATTAATTTGTTAAATAACTGATCTTAAATCATAATCGTAGTGTCTAAAATACATTAAATTACTCTTCACCTTGTAGGTATTTGACTTGAATGTTTTTAAAGTTCCAAACCGCTGTACGCGGTCATTTTCACTGTAAAAAAAATAACACTGAAATGTGAATACCAGATTTAGACCGAGTAACTTCCTAATGTTGACTTATTGTATTTAATAAATGGAACACCGCAAAGTACTGAACGTACTTTTGAATTATAAATGTATATTTTATGAGATGTTAGGTAGGTATTTGTTGGAGTTTGATACTTTTAGTAGGTCATACAATTGTTTTGTTAGTATCTAGTGTAAATCGTGCCAGCATATTATTCCATAATATTGATTTATAAAAGTGTTTGGTGATGTGCCCGGCGCGGGCGACCTGCAACCTTAAATATCAAAGGATAGGGTAAAACACCCAGTAGTCAGCCTTTTAGTGAGAATCTTAACTTCATTCAGCTGTATTTAAAAAACTAAATACTTTAAATGAACAAATTTTTTTTAACACAAAGATTGTTTATTATATTTTTAAAAGAGATCAACAAAATTGCATAATTATGTAAGAGTTATAGAAAAAATCAACATTAAACGAAATATGGCAATTTTGCCCGGTAGTCAGCCTCATTTCTGCACAAGTCAGCCATCTCTTACCCTATAGTCAGCCTTTTACTTATTCTTGCATGTTGGATATACAAATTCTTTATTATATACATTTTCATATATAATCATCAGCAAATACAGTACTTTTAAATGATATCAGGCAGGACAATTGTCACAACCAATATTTTTTCAAGTCGAGTTGCCCTTTCATGGACTATATTTTTCCATTCAGACCTTAAGGGTTTGAATACACTTACGTCTTCAGGCTGAATTAAATGTGTCGCATTTGGAGGGAGTGCGTAAGGGATGATACCATTTTCATTACAATGTTCACGGAGTCGCAGTGTTAAGTGGCTTTAATGTCCATCAACAAAAACGAGAACTGGTTTTGAAATGTATTGTTTTTTCACCCATTTGTTAAAGCCTTTGACAATATAATCGTAAAATATATCTGACTTCATCTACCCGGTCTCTGACTTTCCTAACATCCATCCCGCAGGCATACTATTTATAACATCTTTGGTCTTACATATGGAAAGATTACACAAGGAGGCAAAATCTTTCCAGAAGCCGATATAAATAGAAAAACAGTAACAGCCTCTTTTTCCTTGCCTTTAACGATTTTGTAGATATTTTTTTATATCCTCTGGGTGCAATAACTTTTCCAGTTTTGGGGCATATGTAGAAACTGGTTTCGTCGCCATTAATTATTCGGTCTGGATTGGTCAAAATGGCAGTCGCGTTTACATCGTCTAAGTGCTTCAGTAGTTTTGCAAACCACTTCCGAATACCTTCTTCGGTGACTGCTGCTCGACCTTTAGATATATTTTCAGGTATCCGCTCACTTAACTCCGGATTTCGCCTAAGAAATGACTGGTACCATTTCCTCCCTGGCCTATTATTTACAAATGGGTTAGGTCTGTTTTCTTGGGAAATGATATTGTGGACGGTATTAAGAGGATCATTACATTTTAAAGGAAAACCACAATTAGCTAAAGCTATGACCCAGTCTTTCAAGACAGTCTCTTCTCTTTTGTAAGTACTGAGTCTGGTCCCATTTTACGAGGTGCTTCTGGAACCCTTAAATGCAGGCGATCTTGTAGAGTGCCTCGTGGTACGCTAAAAATTCGACTGGCTTCTCTAATCTTAATCCCCTTTTGGATTCCGGCCACAGCATGTGTCAACTGCTCTTCTTTGTACTGGTGGATTGAATGTTTCAACATAATGAAATTCTAGAATAAAAGATTTTAATTTGATCCTTATTTAACAGCATTAAAGTTCAATATCACACAATAAAACTAACGGCCGACTATTGGAGTTAACAGTCCATTAGTCGGCCTCTCAACATCTATTTACATTTAAACACGGCTGACTACTAGTAAAATGAATGTTTTTTCATCTATAAGTTATATTCAATCGAACGCAAAGAACAAGGACTATTCTATGTGTTAATTACAACAAAATCCAAGAAATTCGTAAAAAACCAGTAGTCGGCCCACTGCGGCCGACTTCTGGATCAACCGTTAAAAATTGAAATCCAGTAGTCGTCCCACTAAATTTAAACGTAATTAACATAGGTATAAAATGCCTCTAATCCCTAATGTAATCACAGAAAAAATATTATTTAATAACGTAACATGAAAATCTACCATAAATTACACCAAATTGATAAATAAACTTACCAAAACCTCAAGTACGTTTTCTTAAGAAAAAAATGGTCTAAGTGACACGATCAGTTATTTCGCTTTCGTCAGAGAAATGAACGAGTATAGCTGATCAACCTGTCATGCTATTGGTTCGTAGATATGCATATTATTCAATAAGAAAGCATAGATTGGATCAAACGTTATTTCAATGGTTTAAGAAAAAAAAACACACTATTTATATCGAAATAAAGCTTAAAAAGGCCGAGTACTGGTGCGGGGCTGACTACTGGGTACTTTACCCTACATGCTTTGCTTAAATGCATTTAGGTTTATAAAACCTATTAGATGTGGGTAAGCCGTGATCATTTCTTTATTGTGTAATAACCCTATATTAATAAGTACATTTATTATTAATGAGTACCTACTCACACGCAGATATATTATATTACAGTATTGACAATTTAAAACCTTATTCAATTGTCACGTGGCCACATGCAACAATAAGATAAATAAGTACCTACCTAGTTAGTAGGTTGACATTCTTAGTAGATATTCCTTAAACGGGTATTTACCTCTATAGATGTAATTTCACAAACGCCTTAACGAGAAAAGACTAAAAAGATAATCCTACTTCGTGTAGTTAAAACTTGACAATTTATTTCATATTCGAGGTATTTATTTCATATGAGTAGGTATGTTTTATCAATGGGGTATTGATAAAAATATGACATAATATATATAATACAATATATTTGTTATAGTATTTCTGAGTCATGCATTCGGTATTATCATAGCTTTTATTTTAAATAAAAATGTTATACATATTCTGAGAGCAGTCAGATACATAACAAACACACCTCAACTAACACTAGACTCCAACACACACTCACGAGTCACGATCCACTTCATTGTGGCTGTTTCATGTGAAACATAGGTTATGTAGGACATTAGCCTCTCTATAGTAGGTACTTAATTTACATAATGCAAATATGATTTTCAAACACAAGACTCGACTTCACAAAAAAATAATATAATTTACTTTTTTAATTTGCTCACAACCTTAGAACATAGGCTTATCTAATGTATTGTATAACAGCAATCTTACATTCTACTAGGCACTGAGTTAGTATCGCAGAACGGTAATCTAATAATATTGTGTTAGTTGCATAACTTAAGTATACGTTTTTTCTAAGAAGTCGATAAAGTATATATTTCAAACAATTTATTTGAAACTATTAAAGAAGTGTAACAAAACAGATTGAATTTTGTCCACTTCCGTATTCTATCGACTTTCAAAGTACGTGTCAGATGACTCACTATTACTCAATAACGTAGCCATTAGTAATCGATGTTTCTTATTTACTTACATCACCGTCGCTATACAGCCTAGGTAATTTATAAAACATACAGACGGAAAGTAAGAAATATTGCTCGTCCTTACTAATCCGTGGATCGATGTACTTGGAGGGGGAGGGGGGGGGAGGTTGGATTCTACTCTCGTAATTAGCTACTTGAACGATTTATGAAATATATTTCAAAACATGCGGAATATCTTGTTATCTGTTATCATAATTCGTTTTCTCTAAAAAGTGATTATTTTATTTAAAAAAAAATATTTTCTGATGACACTTAAATTTCGCGCAAAAACTCTAGGTCACGTTACGTATATGAGCAATGACGTCACGACACTACAAATACAACAATAACGTTTGTCTTCTCTGTTATTATACGGTTTTCATTGGAAATGGTTAATCATGTGCTGTTATAAGACATATGCAGTGCCAACATGCAAAAGTACGATTAGAAATCCTGATACACTGTTTATAGTTTATACACGTTCCTTACTGTGTAAATCGTCGAAAACTTAAAAGACTAGCACTACGGAATCCTTATTTAATATCAAATAACTCTAAGATATACCTTCTTTCGTAAGGATCACTTTGATAAAAATAATTTATTCTTCATATATTTAAGGATTTCATATATAAGGAATTAAAATATTTAGATTCGTTTGGAACCTCCTTACGACTTAACAAAATACTTTGTAGGGATAATAAAAAAATGTAATATCTTACGTAGATCTAAAAAGTGAAGCCTTTGAAAGCATATTTTCTTTGTTTTCAATGGCAAGGTTAGCATTTTGAAAATTTTTACTCTGTTTTAATAATAAATGCACCAATAAAGCCTTGAGGAAAATGAGACCTTTCTCCGTAATAAAAAATAATAAATATAGGTAAAAAACACTTAAACACAGTCACTAAAACGAAAAAACTCTTTTCTGGTTTATTTAATTTGGTATTACTAATTAACTATATTTTTAATTATAATATAGTTTATAGCCCACATCATTCTTTAGAGCTACCAAATGATATGGAAAATTACTCAAAATTCAAAATTGTAATAACTTATAACGTAGAATACTATTCAACTTGTGTCTGTTTATTGTGTCGTGACGTCACGCCACGATCTGTCATGGCGGCCTGCTTTTGATTTAACTTAAATCGCGCGAAATAAAATTCAAATTTATTTTACCTAATAAAAATTAAAAAGAAAAAAATAATGTAAAATATAAATTACATAGTTATTGTTTATTTTGATAAAGGTATAGTAGCCAATTAAGACGATAGGTCGTATTCAGGATAAATATTCACGGCGGCGGTATCTACTCTATCGAGATCTCGATGACTCCTTCGTAAAGTATCTTAACGTTCCAGCCGCGCCCCTGGGCCACCTCGTGCTGAACGTGCCCCCCTCCGCCGCGGTGGTCAACGGCAGCTGCAACGGAACCGAACAGTGGCTGGAGATCGACTGGCCCGCGACCAACGCGACGGGCTCGCCGTCGAACAGGATGGTGCTGGTCTTCGCCAACAACGCGACCGAGAAGCTCTACGCCCTGGAGCGGCTGAACGTCACCCTGGCGCCTTCGGCGTTCCCCAACGCCTGTGAGTATAACGCGTAGCTCGGTCCGAACCGTTCCCGAGGCGGTTCCCCCCGAGCTCGTGCCGACGCCCCCCGTCCGCAGCGGCCGCCCTGAGCGTGCAGTGGCGCGGCAGCACGTGGCGCACGGCCCCCGCCACCTCGTTCCGATGCACGCCGGCCTCGCAGCTGAACCTCACGGCCGACGCCGCCAACCAGGTCGCCACGCTCACGCTGTCGCAGCTGCAGGAGGAGGCCTTCCGCACCCTCGCCAACAGCACCGCCTTCAGCGCCGGTGAGTACCGCCGCTGTAATGTGATCGAGCCGCCGAGAGAATACTTACTGTTTTAACATTTTAATACTGTATCGTACTGTAAGCAGAGCCGGCGTTCGTTACGATTACATTGTTACTTGTGTCATTGTAAGAATCGGAATTATGACAACTCGTCCGGCTCGACGGACAGTGTTTTATAAAATGTGCTATTCTGTAACTATGTACATATATATATATATATATATATTCTGAATCTATGTACATATATATATCTCTGTCCTTCGAAGCCTATTGAATAGTTCATATTCGGGAAATAGCGTCGTTGATAACGTCGGAAGTGTCCAGGAACCGACTTATGATATTGACTTCTTTATGATATTCCATAAAAAAATATTAAGATATTTAATTAAATATGCTAGTTTATATTTGTATGTCGCAAGTCTTCTATCGAGCGGGTTATTGCATCAAAGTGTAACATCAATAATTGATAATAGTCGCGGTCGTAATCGATACAGGCCATTTATCGACAGACCGATAAGCCCGTGTTATCGGTTAATGTTGATAAATAATATTAAAAACACGTTCCGGCCACCATGACGCACTCCACTGTTATACAAATTATAAAACTTACAGCAACCGCTCGTTACGAATTATAGAAATGACAAAAAAGAACATATTACGACTCGAATTATCATTGACTATTCTAAAGTGCGGGTAAATGACTACTTCAGTAAAGATATTTTGAATTTTAATTTGAATAGGAACATGCACTAGTAAGTAAACTAATAAAACCATTTTTATATGTCGGTTATTTAACTTGACTGGTTTTTTTTTATTAATCCTACACCGTAAGTAGTACACTTCAAGAGTCTTTATGACTTAATATATTTGTGACGGATCTAAGATAGATGAGAACATGGAAGTCAATGCAAATCGAGGAACCAAGTAGATAGTTAAATAAAAAATGTACTTACGTAACTTCGAGGCGACTAAATTGATAAAGATTAATTTGCCTAGACGCGCCTCTTGGGCACCCGTGACGTCACACACACAAACACACACACACACACAATAGAAAACAACTACGCCTACTCGTGGACACGGAAGACGGGAAACAACTGACGCATGAGTTTTGATGAAGTTATAGAATTGATCAATTAATTGAATGTGTGAGTATAAAGTGCGCGTGTGTAGCGCGCGAGTGCGGCGGCGGCGACGTGCCGGACGCCGTGCCCATCGCCGTGGGGTGCGCGCTGGGGGCTTTGGTGCTGGTGGTGCTGGTCGCCTACCTGGTGGGGCGCCGCCGCTCCGCCGCCAGGGGGTACCTCTCCATGTAGAGGTGAGCGTGGATCTTTCGTGACTGTCAAATAATGAGCACGCAACCGTGTCGCTGACGACGTGTGTCGCCATTTCCAGGCAGGCGGAAGTCCTCGAGGCTCGTGGCCGCACGGGTTCGTTCGTGGTCACGCACACATCCATAAATCCACTCGCCACCCTGCAGTCGCTGGAGTCGCCGTGCGTCTGCGTCGGCGGCCATCTCAATATGTAATCGTTTCGTTTCGCTAAATTTTATATATTTTTTATTGTTATTATTGTGCTTTCGATTTAACGTTGGATAAGTGTAATTTGAAATAATACTTTAATAGATGAAAAGTGTTTTTGTATATTTTTTGCCGACGATGCGAGTTCGGTTCGAGTGCCGGAAGATATGGACCGAAACATATAACCATCAATATAAAACCTATTTAGAGATGTGTGTCCAGTAGTGCGAGTGCGGCGGATACTCACTCGCCCGTCACTCGTCCGTCACTCGCCCGTCACTCGTCCGTCACTCGTCCGTCACTCGTCCGTCACTCGTCCGTCACTCGCCCGTCACTCGTCCGTCTCTCGTCGAACGTGTCGCAGAGCAGTCGTGTCATATATCCAGTATAATAAAGAAAGATATCTATGTATTGTCTGTCCGTAATATTCGTAAGTGACGAGGTAGCTGTTAGTGTTAGATGTATCTCGTGTAGTGCTAGGAGCAGCCTCACTCCGTAACAATCTCGTTTTCATTCATCGTTTGTTGTCTCTCGATATGATATCCGATTAGCTTATTAGTAATATTTAAACAATTATAATTTGTCCCGGGGCCGAGAGGGGTTAGGAGGAGAGGAGTGGGGGCGGGTAGGGCTTGTCACTCGTCTATGGAGCATAGAATATTTAACATATTTTATTGAATTTATCATCTTAATAAGCAGAGATGTCGTATTTTTTAAGTAGTAAGTAGTGTCAACACGTACGACCTAGGTACTGAAGAACGTGAACCCGAGGCATTTAACGGCTACGAAGAATAACATTGTTATAATTATTTTGTATATATGTCTAAGTTCCCAGCCAGTGTTTGAAATTAAAGTAATATATTTTTGGTAGTTGAAGCATAATTTTATTGAGGGTCGATGACCCCCGCTCGGGAGGAGGGGGGATGTGGCACGTATAATAAATGTTTTTTTATTGCCAACTCGGCTTTTATTTCCGAATCTCATACAATAAATAATACGTATTTACACCGTTAGCTATATTTACACTCACTTAATCTATTGAACACGGGCGACCTAAGCTACGTTAATGATATAAGTCAACATAATAACTATCAAATTTTGTATTTTTATTATGACAAAATAGGTAATACTTTTTTCGTTCGCAATCATTTGTTTGGAATACATTGTTTTTATAATATGTATAATAATAATATGTATATGTTGTGGATAGTCACAATTTAAGTACTGATTCAAATACGATACCGAGTTTATTTATTAAAGCTGAGTGACTATACTACTACTACAGTCTACAGTAATATCTTAAGACTATCACTTTATACAATATTACTAATTAGTGACTCGAATAACTGCAAACAGATTGTGATGAGTTTATCTTTGACACTTATTTAAGGAGTTCATTGACTTTACAAACGTTCCAGAAAATTTACTTCATACAGGATGACAGCAAATAATTAGAATTTAATTAGATATCGTAACTTATAGTTGAAGGTCTGTCTATAAACTTATGTAAGTTTATAGATATACAACAATTATACGAATACTGTTCGCTACTTAGATATATTATCTATAGTTCTTATACAGAAATACACATTTAATTATAAACGCCGTAGAATTTCTGATGTTGACATTTTGTAAAAAAAAAAAGATCTGTAAACTTCAGGTTGCGAGATTACTGCCTTCACTTAAAATACCTTCAAGAATATAACCAAATATGGAATTATTTACAAAAAAACTCAGCCTTCACGGATAGCCTCGACGGCTTACAGTCATCTCATACAAGCTAGCGTTATTTATAATGTTTGGCACAACGATGTCAAACGAACCGAATATTCACCGAGCCACGAGAGAATCCACGAGTGTCGGATGGCAGGTCTCACTTCAGCCGACTCCTCTTTCATCGGTCCGTGGTGCAGGAGTCCAGCAGCACGTGGTGCGGGTCGGCCGCCCGGGGCCTGGAGCGGACTCCTCCTTCATTGGTCCGTGGGGTAGGAGTCCAGCAGCACGTGGTGCCGGTCGGCCGCCCGGGGCCTGGAGCGGACTCCTCCTTCATCGGTCCGTGGGGCAGGAGTCCAGCAGTACGTGGTGCAGGTCGGCCGCCCTCCAGGCACGCGCCGCTCCCCGGTACCGCACGTCACGCACGCAGCCCTTGAAGTTTTCGCGACCCTCGCCCGCCTCGCGCGCGCCCTCTGCAAGGAGATGCGACTTAGTTTCCGTTTACGACCGCGGGCGTCGCGACGTCGGTAGTGTCGGTAGTATGGGGCGGCACTCACCCGGCAGGCCGGCCACGTACAGCGCGGCGGTGGGCGGCGGCGGCGCGGGCGCCAGCAGGGCGGGAGCGGCGCGCTCGGGCGGGGCGGCGTCCAGCGACAAGCTGAGGCCGGCGCGCCACACGCGGGCCGCCGCCGCGTGCCAGCGACCGTCGCACACGGAGCTGCCGCCCTCCGCCGACGAGCCGCCGCGACTCAGCACCACCTGCGGTTCGGGGGCTCCGTCAGAACTGTCGCGTGTCCTCCTGAGACGCGACACCGAGGCCGGCCACGTGGCTACGTACTGTGCCGTCCTTCAGCTCGAGCACGGCCCCCGCGAAGGCGGCCAGCAGCCCGGTGCCGGCGCTGGCTCTGAACTCCAGGCGCAGCTCCACGCTGTCCTCCTCCTCCGCCCCCGCGTCCCCCGCCGACCCTCCCGCGCTCGAGGGTTCCGCCCACTCGGCGTACGCGTCACCTGAACACGAATAAAATGCTCTAACGAATCTTTTAAAACGTAATGAGATATATGTTTGATGTTAAATAAAATTAAGGTTTTGCTATTAGTCTGGATTTAAGACAGACGAAGCTTCTTAGCATTCCATGGATTCACCGTGCGGGTGCCGGGCCCATCGCGTGCAAGGAGAGGAGTGCAAGCAGTGCCTGGGACTTGCGACCCAGGAGTAGGTTTAAGGGGCCCCTTTATTATGCGCAAAAACGCTCGCCTTCACCCTCCACACTCCTCTCCCTACCTAACCAAATTTGGAAAGAACCTACTAATGTCGCCTTTGAAATACGTTCCAGAAATGCACCGGTGCTTCTTCTAGAAAGGCCACGGTCTTTAAGTAGGTTATAGAGAGATTTTGCTGTTATACCTCTCGCTCCCACTTCTACCGCGTACAAACTAACTATAAATTTATTCCTGGACAGTTCGTTGAACGGTTCGTAATACTTATTACGCTTGGATATGTGATTCATGGGGATTTTTGTTTCCCAGGGAACAGTAAGCTCCACAAGTATCAAGCGCCTCAGATGTTTAGAATACAGGAATAAGTCCGGTCTAGATGACGAAACACCAACATCCCCAGGGGTTTTGTAATGTTTTTCATACGTGTCCATCATGAGAGTCCAATTAGGAGCCGCACCTACAATAAATAAGGATTTTTTCTGAGGAGCCTTCTTTTACGAATTCTACAGATCGTTTAGTGGTTGTTATACCCTTCCGCGCTCTTGCTACTGAAAGACTAACCGCTTCCGCGTGGTGTGGCGACGCGAGTATTGACCTTTATCTAGAAGTACCCTACACCCTACTAATAGGTGTTTCGCGGTTCCTATTGCCTCCCCACAGATGTTGCAAGACTTTTCGGTGGCTTTGCCCCATCTTACTAAATTACTTTGATCTGGGAGAGTCATTTGGAATGCATTAAGATAGAATTTTAATAATGCTGGGGACCAATCATAAATTAAGGTGCGCCACTTCAAAGCTAGTGGAATACAAAACCTCCTATGGTCACCCATTCGTTTTGAATTTCTAGGCTCATCGCGTGGAGTCGGTAGTTATCGTTTTCGTCTTGTCGAATAAAAGATTTTGAATAACCCTGAAAACCCTGAATTTTTAGTTCCATCACATATTTTTTATACAGGGTTATTTGTAATTAGTTGGCCACCTCTTGCAGACAGCCTCTCTACATCAATCTCAACAACATTTGTTCATCAACTTTTTAAAATTTAAGTTTTCCCATACAATATTTATTTGTTGTCTTGTTTGGCATTAACTCTGAGCGTAGGTATATAGGCCAGCAAGAGGTGGACAATTAATTACAAATCATCCTATATATATGGAACCCTTCGTGCTACTTGATATTTTTTGGAACTTGATATTTTTTGCCGATCGAGCATACGTGTGGATTATAAGATTTTAATATATGTACTATGGAACTATAGAAGATTGCTTCGTGCCAAATTTCCAGATTCTACGTGGATTGAAAGTATCTACCGACCCGAATATTCGGTATGAATTACAATTTATTACCTCTACGAGTTCATGAGGAAGGGGTAGTTTAAAACTATTAAAAATATTTTTAGTACATGAACTAACAAATGTTTTGGTTTTTTGCAATTTTTCCTTTATCTATGCTATAAGAAGTTGTTTGGTACCTAATTTAAAAACTCCGTTTACGTACGTACGTACTGAGTGTTCGGGAAGACCCTGTAAGTTTTGATTTCCTTGTGAGTTTCTGATAATTGCGGCACAAACGGCTGTATTTTTTATTGCATTGACTTAGAAGTTAATTTTTTTCACAGGGCTGTAGATTCGAGTATTTGACATAAATTTCAGCTTAATACCCCCACGCTTCCTGAGAAAGAGGGTCCCGACAGATATAAGGACGGACGGACAACAAAGTGATCCTATAAGTGATCCAATTTTTGCTTCCGAGATATGGAAGCCTAAAAACGAATAGTTTATAAATTATTAAAAATGTCACAGTCCGCCATTACGTATACGGGAGCTCTAAAAATATTTGAATCTCCCTTACGGCCCCTCAATCCTCCGCTCCTCCAAGACCTATTCCATTACACTATATTCTATACCGTTAAGAAATCGAACTTACCCCCGAAGTAGGCTCCTCGCTCGACGCGCGGGAAGCACTGCGACACGGCCACGTGCGCGCGCGCGTCACGCACGGGGTCCTCCAGGCGACCGCACACCAGCACCCGGCGCACGCAGCCCACCAGCCCGCCCAGCCGCAGCAGCTGCGTCAGTCGGACATTAGCACGGGGCTCGGGATGCACCTCTCCTAGGTCGCCGAGCGAAACGCTACGAGAATTGCTATTTCGACTCGACGGGTCGCCGAAACTTAATATACTATAATATACTAACCGAGTTCGGCACGTCGGGCACGAGTGCCGCGGGAGGGGGTCCGCCCACGTACAGGCGGGCGGCGCGGGCGTGGGGAGGGGCGCGACCCGCGGCCGCCACGCTGCCGCTCGACAGCACTAGCCGCTTGCGGAAGATGCGCACCGACAGCTGACGACGAATAAGTTTTTGAGTTAGAGACTGTCTCTCCGAACTACATCTTTTTAGCGGAATGAAATATTCGTATCCGTTCCTCGTTCACCTCGTGCCACTCGCCATCGCTGAAGTTTCCGGGCAGCGTGAGCTCCTTGCGTCGTCTGCCGCGCACCACGAGCCGAGCGCGACCCTCCCGCAACGACAGCGCCACGTAGTGTCGCGGTTTCTGTTTTGAACCCTGCGGCAGTTACACAGTCGTTCAATAATCTACATCGATATTTACCGCAGTCGCGCCGCCGTCGCGACTAGTACCGGCATCAGCATGACGATTCCGTCTCCGGCGAAGGTCCTCAGCTGCAGACCGAACGAGAAGTCGTCGGCGCGGGCGGCTCGTAGCGCGGCGTAGCTCGGCACCGCGTCGCCGAACTTCACCGCGCCCGCCTCCACCGCGTACGACGACAGCTGCAACGCCAGAGATGGATACTCAATGAAACGACACCTATTACTGACACTCCGTCGTTTGTCTATCCCTATCCGGGCCGTATTTCGAAAATCTAAAACGTGTTTCCGTTGCTGCTATGACTGAAAGTAAAGAAATATACATTTATTTTATACGTACTTAATGGTACCCATTCTTAAATACTGTTTCTTATTTCTTTCGATCGCAATATTCTAAGACCTAAAGGAACGGTGGTCGCGTTCGGTTCTCTCGCCGCGCCCGAAGCAGGAAGTTCGTATATTTGAGTAAAGTGAAATAGGGATCGGACGGAGGATCCGGAGCCCGTTCGTAGCATACCTTGGTGCAGGAGGCGGGGTCGGAGCGCGCGGGGGCGCCGGCGGGGCGCGGGGCGGCGGAGCGGGCGCGTCCCAAGCCGGCGCGGGACTGCGACACGGCGTGAGACAGGTCCCACCACCTGCGGACGAGGGACACTAGCAGCGAACCGCGAGGCCAAGGAGCGGACGATACGATATGGATATTGTTTCGTAACACTCACGCGGCATCCACTATAAGATCCGCGACGGTGCCCGTGAAGGGCGGCACGCCGAGGTGAGTGACGGGGGAGGGCGATCCCCCCAGGTACAGCCCGCGACTCCTCGCGACTATGGCTCCCCCCGCCAGGACGCCCGATGCAACACGCCGCTCGTCGATCCAAACTTCCAGCTATAAACACGCACCGAATATCAGTTTATTGTTATGGTTGATATGAAATTTATTTTTGAACTGGACGTGTATACCTGTTTGTGGGCCCGAGTCAGTCTTACGGTGTACAGTCCGCCGTCATCCAACTTGGTGCCGTTAGCGCGTAATCGCAACTCTGCTTTGCCAGCGTTTGCTATTACTTCTAATTCACCTAAAAATACATATTTCACAATATAAATTTCAATGGATAGTGTATTTTGTAAATTCCTATCAACTTCTAATAACTATTGGTAGTTTGAAGTTTGTTTATCGTGTATGTGTATTTATGTATGGATTGGGTGCTGATTGCGGTGACTGGTAGTTTTGTTGGCCACGTATTCTTTATATAAACTATTATTTATTAATCACTGAGACTAATTATCGAATTATCGTAAATTCGTTGTTTGGTGTGGTTCTTAATTCTTTCCGGAATACCTTGAAACCTTAATAGGTTTCTATATAATCTGTTCAGAACGGCTTATTTCGATAAGTATCGTATCAAAATAGACCTTCCTAACAGTTCACATAACTGTTCTCTGGTACTGATAGATATAAACTGGAAAATATGTAAATAAATAAATAATTAACACCTCGTTAAAATGACCTCGATGTCTGTATTTCTGGGTTTGGTCGTTTATTAGATATATTCGCAGTGTTTATATTGTTTCGCTGTGTATATCTATGTATTTGCATCGATGTCTAACAAACACCCTTAAAACAGGTAAATAATTTGCCTACTTATGGGTTACATCTATTAGTTATATTTGTCCTGTAATATTAAACCGTCAAATGTCAATAAAAACTTCCAAAACTTAAAAATTAAACATAATATAACTATGTTTAATTTTTAAGATATTTTTAAAATAGTAGACACAATAGCTGTAGTGAACATTTTATCTAATATCCAAGGATCTGTAAATAAAAATTTAAAAATAATCTTCAGGGATCATAAAACAAGAGAAATTAAATAAGATTATCTACGTACAATAAAAATGTAACAGCATTTAATTAAGGAGGAATGAGAAGAATGACGGGGAAAAAATCAAGATATTCGTCTTTTATCTCTGTTTTATATCGATGAGACTGAAAAGATTTATTTATTTTCTTTCCTTTCATAATAAACGCTGTTTCTTTATTTTTTTATAGCTTTACCTTCAACTAGAGCCAACACCAGGTAATGATTATCGTCTCCGTCCTCATCTACTTCGTTGTCCTGAACAGAGATTGCAGGTGCTCGATACAGTATTAAGCCGGATGGAGTCCGCGTACTAAACGAAATACCGATTGTACTCTTCCTACGGATGGCGGGTGATGACACTTCTATGTAGCCGTCACCGTCTAGCACTGCAGAGCGAAGTGCCTGAATAATTAAATATTTGATATTAAAGTTCAACAAGAACTATAAAATAAAAGGTAAAAAATATATATTGCATCAAACATTACAGTAAAGTAAAATAAAATAAATTCATAGAAAACAATACAAGTACAATAAGGCGGCCTTATTGTTAAGTAGCGATTTCTTCCAGACAACCTTACTCGAGTAAAGAAACAAGATATCGGTAAATGATGGAAGTAGTGCGTAGTACATATAATTGTTAATATTATATTGTTAACAGCATAAATTTATACAACTGATTTCATGTCCATCGTTTTTAAAGTAGTTTATTTCAGTGTTGCCAACTATAAATATGTTGCTAAGTTGGCAACACTACAATATTTAGAAGACCAATTACAGAATTGGACGAGGCAGTCGGTACTCGGTGCTCAGCAGAGCACAGATGACAAAAGTACTTTTTGTATATAAATATAGAGACTTAACTCAAGCATTTGATGGCTGTGGTACAAAGCGCCGTCTGTTGATCTAGACCAGTAAACTATTCGCCAACTAGTGCGATAGTAGTACCAACCATGATTTTAAAAAATAAAATTGGTTTATACTTTTATTTTTTTAAATATTTTTTACAATACTCAAAACATATTTTTGTATGTAATATTATTTTTGTCAAATCAGTCCTACTATCATTTATTATTTTATCACAATATTTACACCAAATAAAAAGGAATAAATTAATTGAATCTAATCACAAAACAGCACCTCCAATAGGCGTTATCCACAAGTTGATTCTCTCAATATCTTTATTTGGTTTAGGAAATAAGTGCAGTGTAACTTTTTCTGATCCTGCAAAATATTATTTTAATTATTAAAATGTTTCCCATCCAGATATAAGAACTACTTTTCTATATTTAGAAATATTCTTTCTTACACATATATTTATGTAAAGTCATTAAAAAATACTGCAGTAATCCTATAATAATACTTTAAAATGTATACAACTACTTTGATTCCAATATTATCTGGAATAGTAACTAAAAAAGTGTACTTTATTTGTTGAGCTGAGCGTAAGCGAAGCTCTTAACCGTTTGGGAATCGATTTTTTGAGGCAACATCACAGGAAAACCACTTGACCAATTTTAACCAAAATTAGCACGCATGTCAAGGACGTGACTGGACTTGTTCTCCAAAAAAAACAGAATAAAAATATGTGTAAGAAGTGAAACTTCTTTATGACATAATTTTTTGATAAATGATTCACTAATTACAACTTTACAGGAATGGCTAATTAAGCTAAATTAATGTTTGAAAATATCTATAAACATGTATAGCCATGTTAAGCTTATTTAAATTTATATAAATATAGAATGAAAGATAACCCCTGCCCGTGTCGGTTTATTTTTCATTCTATATTTATATAAATTTAAGCTAAATTAGATAAAGTTTAAGCAAAAATAAAAAGATGGCGCGTAACAGAAAAACGTTACAATTTTTTGACATTGCTATAAAATTTCTCCCATCCGTCAATAAAAAAGTTTCACTTCAAATATGGCGCGTAACTGAAAAATGTGACTTAGAAATAAAGATGGCGCGTAACAGAAAAACGTCATAATTTTCATTAATATTAATTAATTAAAACGTAAGAAGTGAATCGACTGTTTCTGACGTATAATATTCTCAGAGACGAAACACATAAGTACCATAAAAACAGACAAATGTACACAATCCACTTTAAAAATAATAACTTTGGGCTTCTTAACATGTTGGATAGTCACTATATCACAAATAAAATTATTCTTCATCATGGTTTCTGCTGTTTCGAGTTGTTGTTCATTCTAGGTATAGCAAAACAGACCTTGTAAAGATCAGGACCCCAATGCTCCATTTCTCAGCCAAAACTCGTATTTCGTTTCATTCTTACTTCTTCTATTTTAGACAATCAATGTATTTTAAAAATATTATAAATTATATTTCATAATTTCTTCTTCATGTTATAATCTTGAATTTATTTATTAGTTTCAATAGCAAGTCCATAAAATCGTATTGTCCAGTATGTAATTACAATTCATTATTTAATCCGATAATTTTATTTTTGGTTAATGTAAATTGTGTTTTGTAATCCACATACTTGTCATTTTTATTATTTAGTATTTCCATAGCAACATGGTGTAAAAGAGATGAAGCTATTCGAAAAATGCTTTCGCGTAACGAAAAAATGTTACACTAAATTTTTTTCCAACCCCGATAAAGAAGTTTCACTTCAAAAATATTGTTTCGTTTTAAAGATATGGTCAAAAAACTGAATCTCCCATAGACTTAAGCTAACAGTTTCTAGATCTCAACAGAGGTCGCTGTGCATGTCCATCGTATTTCTGAATCGCGCTATCACATACAAAAATGTTGTTATCATAGTAAATTGGCTTGTTATTAAAAAAACATCTTCCACAGAAGAGTGCCGCCGTGCTCTTCTGTCAGGTAAGAGTCGTTACGGGGGACCTAAGGAGTGTTAGCATCTTTGACCGACCTATTAACTGGCAAAAAGAATCCAAATACTTAGGAGTAACGCTCGATAGTAAATTATCTTTCGACCATCATTACATATCGGAACGGTTAGGAACAGAGCGTCCTTCTTTCTAGGCCGACTCTATCCCCTCGTGTGCAAGCAGTAAACTGTCCCTTAGAAATAAGGTCACACTTTACAAAGTTTGTATACGCACTGTCATGTCTTATGCGAGAGTCGCCTTCGCTCACACCAATCTGAAACCTCTTCAGGTGATTCAGAATAGATTCATGCGCACTGCCACGGGCGCGCCATGGTACATGCGCAGTGCAGACCTCCATAGAGACGTAGGTCTACCTACAATAGCGCAATATTTCAAGGTGCGCACTCAGAGTTTCTTCATAGGGCCGAGGTACATGCGAACCCACAGGTGGTTGAACCGACTACCTACCAGCCTAGAGTCACCCGGGTAGCTTATAAAAGAAAACCCAAGTCGATTTTTGTCGATTCAGTTGACAAAATAACGACTGACAACAGACGATTAGCTTACACTGTATCACACACCTACACACACCGCCTTAGCCGGCGAAGGCGAGGCCCTAAACGTACGCTGCCTCGGCGTTCTGCCGTCGGGGGGCGTTAGTGTCATTATACCTTTCTATCCCAGCCTATAAATACGCTGTCTTAAGCCGAGACCGGCCTCTTATAGGCACCCTTAAAGCAGACGTGTCCCCAGGATCCCTCAGGCCCGGGTTTTTCAAGGGCGGGTGTCAGTACTCGCCCACTCCCCCGGTGACGCTGTAA
This sequence comes from Napeogenes sylphis, assembly GCA_959347405.1. Taxonomy (NCBI): domain Eukaryota; kingdom Metazoa; phylum Arthropoda; class Insecta; order Lepidoptera; family Nymphalidae; genus Napeogenes; species Napeogenes sylphis. The sequence continues at coordinate 30,953,904 of OY365786.1, forward strand.
TAGCCACTTGGCTAACAGCATAGTCATTACAAAAAAAAAAAAATAATAATAATATATAAAAATATCTTCTAAATATTTAGCATAATTTTGCCCTGAAATCGATATAAATATCATCTGACGCCATTTTGTTCATGTTCATTTGGTCGATTTAATATCGATATTCACAGTTTTAATACTTAACTGTTTCGAATTAATTGAGGTGAGCGTAAGCTGGGGAATCAATTTTATGACGCAATATCACAGGAAAACCGATTGACCAATTTTAACCAAAGTTGGCACGCATGTCAAGGACGTGACTGGGCTTCTACTCCAAAAAACAGAATAAAAAAATATTGTTTCGTTTTAAAGATATGGTCAAAAAACTGAATCTCCCATAGACTTAAGATTAACTTAACCTATGCGCGTTCGCCAATCGTTACTCTTAAGTTAATAAATAGATTATAAGGGATTTAAAGTTTTATAAATAAGAATGAATCTATATACTATAATATAAGACCTCACCCTAGCCGAGCATCCGGGTTCCAACCCATAGCGCGTAGGAGTGTCTAGCAAATCGTAGCCCTCCCTGTCCACCACGAGTCCTCCCATGCAGCCGAGCAGAGAGGGCGCGTCGTACAGCCCCTGCGCTTCGGGCGGCAGGCCCCCCACCCAGTAGGTCCCCTCCAGCTCGGGCAGGTCAGCCGCGGCCTGCACCGGGGGTGACGGTGACCCCAGCGTCTCCTCGCCGTTCACGCGCAGGCTGCCTGGACCGGGCCACTACATGTTATACGCCGTATGCGGCTGCTCCGTACGCTGTTCTCACGCTCACGTTACCTCTCTCTAGCCCGTTGAACACTCTGGTGGCCTGCACGTGGGCCGGCTTGCCATCGCAATGATCGCCCCCCGCCGTAATCTCGAGTAGTGAGCTCGCATACTGCACTTTGAACACCACGCGGCAGTCGCGCACCCACACAGACACCGATCGGTTCTGTTAATAGAGGTAGGAATCAGCGTCCGGCATCTTTTGGATTAGTAACCTACTTAAATGTGATCATACGTTGGCGTGGTCGTGTGCCATGAATAGCAGTGCATGGTGGTCGGTGGTGCGGAACGAGAGAGCTAGGCTGAAGCGGCGGCGGTCGGCAGGCCGCGAGCGCCGCAGTGACGCATAGCCCGCGCCGCTAAGGCGGACTAGGTTTTCGCCCCGCTCAGCTGACCATCTGTAAGCCGGGACTGGGGCTTAGGTAGTTTATAACTAAAAACATACCACTGGACGAGCTATATCTGATCGAGCGAATTCAATTAAAAAAAAAAAATGTCTCTAACTATATATCCTAGCACTAGTCTCGAGTGCCAACAAATCTGTTAAGGAGAACATATGCTCAATACTTATAGTATTAAGCAGACAAATTACAAGCAAGCGTAATGTGCACAACAATAGTCAAAAGATTACTACCAGTTGTAGTTAAAGATTCGGTCTTAGGCGTACTTATGCATGGAGCTGATTTCTGTCTGATTGCACTTTCGGCACACTGAATACAGTTATCTCCGGGCTTTTGTCGTCAGGTATTTTGTAGAAAATATCGGTATCGTCAATGTCAACGGCATGCGAAGTCTATCAATCGGTGTAGCATAAGTTGGCTGCTACATTTTAAGTTTATCACTTATCGATTTAGCGATATGTACCTAACACATCCGCCGGAGTCTGTTAATAACATTACTTGTTCTTCTTTTATGTTACTCGGATTCACTTCACTTTTTATGTGGTATCTTACCTCTGAGTACAACCCGTACATTTAGCTTTTGGAGATTGTTTCGCAAAGGCCCAGAGCCCCACAGCTGTATGATCGGCATGCAGAGAGTGCACGCAGGCAGGCAAAGGAGATTCGGGCTCCCCGAGCCACCAGTACTGCGGCCGTAACAACCCGGCGCTGGCCGACGTCGGCGTGCTGTTGCTAGACATGCTGACAACGCTGCCGGAACGTTCCACACGGAGCCGGACTGTGTTCCATACTCTATGATTAAACATTATGTCGAGATATATTACTAAATCGAGTCTTTTGTCTCTTAATGCCAAAACACGTCGCTTCCTAGTATCTTAATTTTTAAAGCAAATCAACCCTTGTACCGTTCTAGTTGTATTCTGTAGACGGTACGGTCAGCGTCATCGAGGGTGGGCGTCAGCGGCTCGGGGTGCTCCAGCTGGCCAGCGCCACCGCCCACGTCCCAGCGTGCGACTAGCCGTCCGCGAGATACCAATAGACGAAGATAACGCGAGGACTCCTGTCGTAGAGGCGCGGTTTAACATTATACATACATATAGGTTATCGAAATAAAATCGGGTTACGGTTACGTCATAAATACGGACGTCATGGACATATTACCTGATCGGGTAGATACAGCAGAGTGCCATCTCTCAGTGTCGAATCGAAACTCAGAGAGAGGGTAGCCCGAGTCGCCGCGGGAGCGCTCCACGCGAAGTAAGCGCGGGCGCAGCCCACCCCGGCGGCGGGTGACGTCATCGATACCGAAATCTATAAAGATATATATCTCAGGAACCGACGAGAGAGCCACCGACACGAACGAGTTCACGGTGGATATAATAAAGTGTGCGTGCAGTGAATAAGTTCGATCGCTCGATGGCGTGTGTAATCCACCGACACCGTTGCGAGCGCTGCGGTACTGACGGTGTCGGCGGCGTGGAGAGCGCGCAGGCCGGACGAGCGGAGCCGCCGCAGAGGAGGTGTCAGCGTGGCACCGGCGGCCGCGTGCTCCCGCGCCCGCGCCGCGCTCGCCGCCTGCAGCGACCGGGACACCTCGCGGCCGCGCTCCGTGTTGCCGCGGATTTGAGACACTGAGGGACGAAACGAGGCGGTCGTTTATGAGAGGCATATTTGATTGTGCTCTAATTTAGAAAACTGTAGGATATTTAATGACGAGATAAGTTTGTTAGGAAATGGAGTCGGAATGCTACGGCACACTGACCGTGTTCCTCTGCGGCGCCCAGAGCGGTGTCCCCGAGCCGCTGGAGCGCGGCCAGATTTCGTCGAAGCTGATATCGCACCTTCCTCCTGAGGTCGGCCGCCTCGTCGTACAGCACTCGGCTGCCGGCGAACACCCTCTCCGCTTGGTTCCCGGCCCGCTTGAGTGTCGCCACGGCCGCACCGCTCCCGTTCATTATTCCTACCTCCGCACTGCCGGCTAGAGCGCGTTCCTGCCATCCTAATCCCCGCAATCCGACGCTGATCGCGTCGGTACCGCGTTGTGCCATTTCTAGTCGTCGGCGAAGATCTATAAATCGAAAGTAATCATAATTAAAAAAAAAATTTATGAGACATTAGGAGAAATATTTTTTTTATATCGGATGTAACTCCGACCGTTACTCTTCGTCAGTAACTCGTCGCCTCTACTCTTCAGTATCTTGGAGGCTGCCTTTTCCTCTTCGGCTGTCGCTATCACAGGTCGGGGTCCTCTTGCCAGCTTGGCGGCCGTGGCTGCGGCGACGGTGGCCGCGTCGGCTGCGGCGGCGGCGTCCCGCACCCCTGCTGCCACGTCGGCCCAAGCCCGCGCCGCCCGAACGCCGGCCGACGCCACCGCGCGCGTGCCGGCGAACAGACTGGAATAGGTCATTTTCTCAAATAGAACACTGATTATTCTGGTACGGTTTAGCGACATATATTATTTGCTATAATTACCATAATAATGATAAAGGACTTCTTATTTTATTAATTTAAAATCGTAAGCTTGTAACTTACTTTTTATATTCTTCGGCGTCTCTTTTCAGAACCTCTACGTGTCGTTTCACTGCTTCTAGGTATTTTTCTCTGTATTTGGGCGTCAGATTGTAGAGGATGCCTTCCTTCTCCTCCGCTCGAGATGTCGAGTTGCGAAGGGCGGCCAGCAGTTCGGGAAACCCGACGGCAAGGTTTTGGGTGTAGAGTAGCGCCGACCGCGTCTCTTCGGTTAAATTGTGAGTGGACAGCTCGGATATGTCCTAGGAGCGAGGTGCATATGTGGTCTGGATATGTATATTTTTTTGAATATTTAAAAGTGTGGCACTATCAATCTCACCTCGAGCACGAGCCTGCACTGTAGTGCCACGTCTCTGACCCTCGCCAGACGGGGCGCCACGCCCGCGCCCCCTACGGTGTCTCCGGCGCTCCACACGGCTCCGGCCAGCCGAGGCAGGTCCTCCGCCCTCCGCTCCCACTCGTTCAAGCCGGACTGCAGTCTGCCGATCCGTTGAAGGGTATCGTCGATGCGGTATTTGTACTCGTGCGCCGACGTCGATTGGAGATTTACCTGGAATTTGATAAATCATTTTTTTATTTGTTAACATTGAACACTTTTCCCTTTTTTAGAATTACTGTAAATGAGGATGACTCACCGAATCCGACACATCTGTGGCTCCCGTCATAAAATCTACCAAATTTAATCCTTTTATCTTTTTGAGTAAATGTCTTGCTTCTTTCAAAGCTCTATGAGCGCTCAAATGTCTCTCTCCTCTGGCGAAATCGTCTAATTTAACTACCTCTTCCGCCAATAACCTCTTATGTTTAAATACATCTTCCAATCCGCTCATACTCTCTAAACTCAACGATTGGGATTCTCTCTCTCTTCTAGATGCTTCTGTTTTCAATTTATTAGCCGCCGTAAAAAGTTCATGTTCGGTAGCTTCTAGTTTTTGTAGAGCTGAATCTATTAATTTAGCTTTTTCTTTATTTCTTTTCACATGGTGTAGTGATGCCTGTAAGGTGGATGCATTTTGGGCAAATTCTCTCAGTGCCGGAAAAGGCTGTGGTATTCTACTAAGTTCCGAAAGATCGGTCCGTGAGTGTAGATCTTCACCGAGACTCTTCACGGAAAGTAGTAATGTTTGAGTGCAGTTATCGCATGCTGAAAATATCGCAATATCTAAATTTATTAATGTACACTCAAGTTTAACCAACTAAAAATATTGTGTCAAATTATAAGAAAAATAACCGACGGTTTTAAAAACAATAGCTCTATATATTCTATAGATTCAGATAGTCTCATTACCTCTCACTTAAAAATATGTTGAATATTATATAGAAAACCACATATGCATCATGTAACAAGGTCATCATTAGATCAAGTCGAAAAGCAAAATTCATAAAGGGATACTCACCCTTACAACCATCCTCGTCCATATAGTACCCTGGTCGCACGCACAGCTCACAGCGCTCGCCGGTGGCGTGCGGGCGACAGCGGCAGCGCCCGTTCTCGCAGTGCGGGGACAGAGCGCCTCGCGCCTCGCACTCGCACGGCTCGCACGCGCCGCTCGCAGCAGCTCCCGCCCGCCGCCAGCCCGCCGCGCACGACTCGCACTGTGAACCAGCGTAGCCTGCAATCATAGCACTCGGTCATTTTACATTTTCGTATGATAGTCACGCTGTAGACGACGATGCTGACCGGTGCGGCAGTAGCAGTGCAGTCGCCCGTGTGCCACCGCGCAGCCGGTCGCCCGCACGGGACCGCCCGCCGGGCACGGGCACGGCTCGCAGCCGCGTTCCGGCGTGCCGTAGTATCCTTCCGCGCATCGTTCGCAGTTCGGTCCCGACGTGTCGTCGGTGCAATTCTGTGGAGGATCGTATCACGTTACCGGATAGCGATGAACTCGAATCGAAAACGTTTATCAACAGGGACAGAACTTAAATTCTTCATTCTACGGGTTTAGGAACCCGTAGAATAAAGATCTCGTCAGCCGATCCACAATACGGCATTAAACTATCCCACGAGTGTCTAACTGGTCAGGGACAACTTACAGAACAGTGTCCGTTGACGGGATCGCAGACGGAGGCTCTGCCATTGCACTCGCACGGTCTCACGGGCTCCACGTCGATGACGATGGTGCCCGCCGCGTGCGTGACGAGTGGCGGCGCGGGCGGCATCCAGAAGCCCGCGGCGGGGCGGTGGCAGGACGCGGCGGAGTAGCCGCGCGGGCAGGCACAGCGCTCTACGCCTGGCGCCGGCGCGCCTCGAGACACGCCCGGGATCGCCGTTTCCAGGGACACGTTCAGCAGCCTGGGCCGAGGGAAGTCGTCACGAGGAGAGTCGAGTGGAATAGGCGCGCGTAAAGGAAGTTTAATATTTACAGAACGTGCAGCGGCTCGTCCGTCGGCGCGCGAGTCGACACGCGGAGTAGCACGCGTCGTACGTCCCGGAGGGTAATCATCAGGGCACCCCGCGACGCGACGGTTTCGGGCGCGCCCGGGAGACCCGACTTGGACCCGCGCACCCGCCACAGGGACTCGTGCAAGTATACCGCGTAGGTGTTGTTCACCGGCGGAATGCGCTACAAGGAATATAACGTGCGAGTGGCGGCTGCGAGGACCTCTCGAAGGAGGTGTTCTATTTTTTAATGTTACTAACCTCGTAATAGTCCAGCACGATATTATAACCGTATATGCTAACGAGGGGAAAGTCGAACAGTACGTCCGGTGGAAGAGGGGTGCCGCCCTCCTGTTCCACGCGAAACCTCAGAGCGCCGCCGTAGGACAGCACGCGGTCGCCCAGGAAGAGAGTCGGGAGCTCCGCGTACACGGGAACGGGCGGGTCCGGGAGCGTTACGCGCGCGTCCCGGACCGTCGCGTGGATTGCCAGGGGGGAGCGACGATCCATCTGGAGAGAGACGCGGCGCGGTCAAGCGGGACAAAACATTATCGCATACACACAATGGATCCTCGTGCACCGACCGCGACGAACGCGCCGGCGCCGCGCCCGGCCGCCAGCCGCAGGTGAAGCGGCGCGGCGGCGTGCAGCGCGGCGCGGGCCACGGCGGCCTGCGTGCACTGCGCGCTGCGCCCGAAGCAAAAGCACGCTGTGCAGCCCGCGGGGTTCGTCTCCGACAGCCCGAACGTACCCTCCAGGCACGCGTCGCACTTCTCGCCCACTACGTTTTCCTGTTTTACGAACCGAATATTATAAACGAATAACGCAACTCTCCTTGCGTTTTTACCTCAGAGATCTAATAGAACGCGCGTTTTCGCCCGGCAATTTTTAAACATGTATTTCGTGGCCACCTTGCATGGACACCGTCCGGTCCGGTCGCAGTCGCACGCATCGCCCTCGCAGCGCGTCCCGGCGCGCGAGCAGCCACACGGTCTGCAGCGCGGCCCGTAGTGCGCGCGCGAGCAACGGTCGCAGGCGCGACCCGTCCACCCGGAGCGACACGAGCACTCGCCCGACACGGCGTCGCATTCGCCTGTCGGAGCGATGACTTAAATGCTCTTCTATTTTTATTATTTTTCATAAATATCCATTTCGTCACCGCGACCGCGTCTCTCACCGTTAACGGCTCCGGGCCCGCACGCGCAAGGCCGGCAGCCCGACGCGCGGCCCCAGTGCCCGCGCGCGCACCGCCCGCAGCGCGGCCCCACCGTGCGCGCCGGACACACGCAGCGGCCCGACGTAGGAGAGCAAACGCGGCCCTCCGAGCACGAGGGGCACGCTGAAAAAACATCAGTCGCGTCCAATGCAATCGATATACATTCATTTGAAAATAATCGGTCGAGGATCACGGGCGTCGGACGAGCTCGCGAACGATCGCCGTGACTTATCAAATTTGTACGAGATCGGTAAGAGAGGTGCGAGTGCGTCTCGCGCGCGGGCGCACTCGGCCGGGATATGGTGTAATACGAGCGAACTCACGCAGGCAGCCGGCGGCTCCGAACCCGTAGTAGCCGGGCAGGCAGGAGTCGCAGCGCGGGCCGGCGGCGCCCGGGGCGCAGGCGCACTGCCCGCCCGCCGGGTCGCAGGCCGCCGCGCCCGCGCCGCACTCGCAACGCCGGCACCCGCCGCGCCGCAGGCCCCAGTAGCCCTCCTGACGGGACGGGAGGTGACTTTTAACTCGGAACGTTACGGAACGGAAGGAAGTGGCCTTGAGAGGTTCAGTTGAGGAAAATTCTATCTAAAATATTTTCCTTCCCACATGTTTAGTTATTTAGGGTTTTCGAATATGTAATGTAAAAATATTACAACCAATTTTTGAAAATATCTTTAAACATGTATAGCCATGTTAAGCTTATTTAAATTTATATAAATATAGAATGTAAAAAACCGATACGGGCAGGGATTCGAACCCGCGACTACTGGGAAACCGTCCCGTCGCTCTACCAACTGAGCTACCGTATCGCTGTCCGTCTCGGTGAATTAAGCATTCTATATGTGATCGTCTTTATCGGGACGGTGGTGACACCTATTAGGTTTCTTTCGAAAATCCTAACCAATGCTTCTAACTTTGCAGTATAGATAAACATTGAAAAGATGCCACTACCGAAATCAATTTTTGAAAATATCTTTAAACATGTATAGCCATGTTAAGCTTATTTAAATTTATATAAATATAGAATGTAAAAAACCGATACGGGCAGGGATTCGAACCCGCGACTACTGGTAAAGGCGATCACATATAGAATGCTTAATTCACCGAGACGGACAGCGATACGGTAGCTCAGTTGGTAGAGCGACGGGACGGTTTCCCAGTAGTCGCGGGTTCGAATCCCTGCCCGTATCGGTTTTTTACATTCTATATTTATATAAATTTAAATATTACAACCGTAATTGGAAGCAATAATAATACAAGTATTAGTTTTGAACCATCCAAAGTGAACATTCGGCTTACTAATTGTAAGTTATTTTTAAGGGAATACGAATAATTTGGAACTCTTCTCGACTACAATTAAATTGAGCAGTTTTTGTATTTTTCTACGTTAAGATTAAAATAAAGAAAACCTGTCGTCCAAAAGATGCCTGAGCGACGACGACGGCGACGACTCGTACTTGAGAAACTAAAGCAATCGTCAAAAATAATCTACTATATAATGTACAAAAATAGTACTAAAAATGTACTAAAAGTTTCCCTAGCTAGACCATAAACTATGGCGGATTGCGCAGACCTAACAAGACTATATTCACACTTTGCAGATATATCTTACATTCATAAATTATAGGAGACACTTTTAGCACGGACACAACAAATCGCTTTGTAAATAAGCAAATTACTCTAAATGAAAGTTGACAACGATTGCCACTTTCAAAATGTCGCATAAACATGAACGTCACCGATCTTCTTGTTGTGTGTGAAACGCTGGGGAGCAGCTTCGTAAAAATTACTCCGTGACTTTTAGAAATGAAACGAGGAAGATCATACAAGAACCTAATAGTCCACTGCACACATTACAATTGCATCTCCACATTATCTTATTTTTAATTATCGCCTGTAACCTATATCACAAAATTGCACTAGACGGGCGATATCTAGAGTGAACCTACTTAATATTTTTTTTATGGCAATTAGAATAATTACACCCAAAGAGAGCATTCGAAGGTGTAACCACTAATGGATAAAATTAGCGCACTTTATTCCCACATTTCGCAAGCAGGTGTTCGTGGCGAGTGCCTCTAATGCTAGTAATTGGCTCGCGGCCTGGACCGGCACCGGGCGCTGCTTATCCAATTAAATTCGGTCAGTAGTGATTTGTGAGAGGGCCTTCATCTGTAGTGACGCGTTAGTGGCACGTCGTAGCTCTTAATACATTTAAGAAGACCGGTAGATTGTAATCGTTTTAGTCAATCTTTTTATTTTGAAAACCTATTATAAAAAAAAATAACCTATTACATTTTGAAAAACAATAGGTTTTGTTTTCCAGATCAAATTTGAAGATATATCAGATTTTGATATTAAAAAAAGTCGAACACGGATACAGGCACTGTGCATCACCCAACACGGGTCCCGGCCCTCGCACCTCGCAAGTGTCGCAGGCGCGGCCGGTGACGTGCGCCCGGCAGCGGCACTGCCCCGACCGGATGTCGCACACGTTGCTCTCCGATCCCAGAGACGAACAGTTGCAACCTGGAACACGGGGATTTTAAATTGTTGTTCTAGGCTGTGTTACATTTGATGTCGTTGGCTATGCGAGCGATCGAACGACCATAGTGCTCGTATCGTAAGTTCCTAAAGATACATGTTGTTGGAAGAAATAAGAAACATAAATGTATTATATATAACTTTATCTAATTCCATCCTATGCTTCGACAGATGCCGAACCTCATTGGACGACCGGGTTCGTACGAGCAACATTATCTCGAGCTTCTAGCGATCGAGCGTATCTTGTAACAAATCAAGTACGCAAATACGAGCAAATTGCGAGCAACTCATGGTATTAATTAAGGATATCTGCGGAATGACGTGGAACATCAGGTTCTACTAAGCGCTTACAAGGGCCTTATCTATTGGCTAATGCACCGAGCGGACCGACAACGATCACTGCCAAGAGATTCTTCACCAAATATTTATATTAAATGATGTTTCACTTAATTTATTTTTATTGTAACTAAATAATTATATAACGCGATAGTGTGATATATATTATATTAATCCTTTTAGCTTTTGTTAACAATTGTTAAGAACAATATATGTGATTGGTAACACTAGACGGTTTTTTTTAATAATTAACAATAGACGAGTATGTTGGTGGTTGGTGCAGACAATGGAGGTACCACAGAGTGACAGGTGTCGTCCCAGTACCAGTTAGTTGGGTCTTAGTTTACAAGGATTTTGGACACGAAATACTGGTTCTAAATTTAAAGGTATTTCTCCTTTCAACAATTAAAATAAAAGTATTATGTATTACACATGGCCAGTCCAAGCTATTGATAATACAAGTAAATCGTAGATAACAAATTTTCGTAATAGATAACTGATTTTGCCAGTCTGTGAATAATTTTAGGCCAGCAAATGTTAATTATATTTTAACATTTAGTTTCGTATAGATTTCTATATATATTTTAAAAAACCATTCCAAAATATATAAAAAGTATCTACATATATTCTAATAAGGATTAAGAAATAATAAACGGTACGTAGTATAAAGATAATAACAACATTTAATTTTAGAAGTTTTAATGAGAACTTAAGTTAGTTATAAATAGATTGACAGCGCCCCAGATACTAGCTACCTAGACTTACTAGACTATAGGAAGATGACGGCACTGACTTCAATAAAACAATCAATTGTTGTTAATTTTATAATAATAAATTCTGTTAAAACTGTCTCGAGGCTGGCTTATTTTTCGCTTATTTGACGCTAATAGCGTAACTATTCCCAATTTTAAATACGATCGGCAGTCTTGACACTATTGTTGTGTGTATTTTAAGGTTGAGAGTGTGTTTGTTAGTTCCTTTGTTACTTATCTGCTTGTTATTTATGTCGTTACCTGACCGACTTCATGAATAGCTAATATATTCGTTGATAATAGCATGGGCTGCTTTATTTTGCCCAAATTACGATTACAACAGGACAGGCATGATGTTATAGTGTTTATAGTGTTTATAGTGTTTATAGTATTTATAGCATTTATAGCATTTATAGTATTTATAGTATTTATAGTATTTATAGTATTTATAGTATTTATAGTGTTTATAGTGTTTATAGTGTTTATAGTGTTTATAGTGTTTATAGTGTTTATAGTGTTTATAGTGTTTATAGTGTTTATAGTGTTTATAGTGTTTATAGTGTTTATAGTGTTTATAGTGTTTATAGTATTTATAGTGTTTATAGTGTTTATAGGTAGTATTTATAGTGTTTATAGTATTTATAGTGTTTATAGTATTTATAGTAATTATAGTATTTATAGTATTTATAGTATTTATAGTATTTATAGTATTTATAGTATTTATAGTATTTATAGTGTTTATAGTATTTATAGTATTTATAGTATTTAAAGTATTTTATTTATAGATATACAACAATTTTTGAACGCGCAATGAAGCATCTCAATATGTATTTATTTTGTATTGAAATCCAACGACACCAATATCATATTTTTATTACGTTAATTCTTTCGTAAATGTAGTGTGTTAATATTTGACTGTGAGAATATCATATGACAATAAGAAACTAACAAACTCCGTCCCTGTGATATAATTACACACCCAAAAACCAAAACATTCGAAAATATTAAGTTAATTTGCAGTAATAGCGTCTCACATGTCGTATGTGAGTAGGTACCTACGTAGTACCTAACTAGTAACTTCCTAAAAATAACTTTTAGTTTTTCCTTTCAAACCTTAAAATGCACATAATTATCGCTCGGAAGATATGTTTTGATCATTGATGTTTCACGAAATTTAAACAGAGCAAGTTGGTTTATTTAGTAGATAAAGTTAAACATTATTTAATAATCTACATCCAAACAAAACAACATATAGAGATTTGTCTAACATCTAGAGAGTATAATAATAGACTATGGCGCCTCCTCCGATTGTTAACAGCTTGATTTAAACAGCACTGATATTATCAATGCTATCTTATTAATTACTGTCATAAAAATATCATATATATACCTACCTATATGAACTGTTGGTAATTGTAAGGTTCATTTGCAAGGTGACAGAGTAATGTATGCAGATGAGCGTTGCAGCGTTGGCGCATAATACAGAGCATGCCTCGAGAATTTACGTTGGATGCGATTTAGGTCGATACATTTCTGTTCATTTAACGTGCCGTAGAAAATGATAAATCGCGAATCTGTTGAACTGTATTCATTATGCGCAAGCGCTTGTGTGATTTGCGAAGTGTTAATTGCAGCCGTTCTAATCCACTCCCTGACCCGGAGTCAGGTCGGACGCTATGTAAATATCATAGATAGCTAGATAGAACTGAGACGCTTGCAAAATGTATGCCATTTTTAATTAGTATTTATTTTACTGCAATCTTATACATTAAATATTAATGTATTCTATATTTATAAACTATTGAATCCATTACCACGGCAATGAGGGCAGTGAAGACGTAGACGTAAGAATTATAAAACTTCCCTCGAATGTATTGAGACAGTTATGTTTGTATGTTTGTCTTGCGTCTCTTGGGGTTTTAGTTTATTTAATATTTTGGACGAATTTCAAACTCTAATTTTTGCTTTTACTTGGGAATACGATTTCGCTTGTGTGTTGATTATCGTTAAGCACACATACGTCTTAAAAGCACGTAAACAATTTGAATCCTGCCGGTTCCTGCCGGTTCTCTATCTCTATTTAACTCTTAATATCCAGAAAGAGGATTGGAAATAATTTGTATTATTATTAGAAGTATTCTCTTATAAAATTCATATTCACGAGAAGAAGTGAATCCATTAAAAGTACCTATCAATATTTTACCATATTATATATAATTTGTAAATTAACTATGTATTATTCTTATCGGAGGTCTCCAATAAAGTATAGTAAAGTATAGTATATATCCATATTTAACAAAATATTAATTGAATGAAACGCTAATGCACCGCCTTTAGTTATAAAATATTATTTTCAAAATCGGCGCATAAACTAAAATCTATGTATAATAAAATATGTTTAATATAATATCAGATTCTAATAGGACCCGTATCTACTACCCACTATACCCAATATACCTACCCGTGAATTGGCGTAACTAATGCTCTAGTCCAGAGGTTCCCAAACTTCTTTCGTCCAACGCCCACTTTGAAAGTCAGTTATTTTGTAACGCCCCCCAATTTTTTTAATCTTAAAAACTTGAATAACAGATTAAAATCGTTTCCTTTCTGGTAAGATAAGTCATCTTACCAGAAAAAGCAATAATAGTGCAACCTTACAATATTAAAAGTATTTTTGATTAAAAAATTACATTTAATATTGAGCAATAGTAATACAACTTTTCAAAATAAAAAGCATCTTTTATAAAAAAATAACAACAGTTAAGATTGATCAATAGTAATACCACTTTTCACAATTAAAAGTTATCTTCTTCATCTTCCTGGTTTTCATCCTGACGTATATCAAGGTCTGTCTTCCTGATCAACCTACTCCACTTTGCACGATCTTCGACATCCATCGTACACTTCCTTGTAAGTCCGGGAGATCTCACTTCAGGAACAGATATATCAAGGCTTTTCCATCCGACATATTTCAAAGACGGGCGCGCAACGTGGCCATACCACCTCAGGCGTCGATCTTGGACTACTTTGAATGAATGTTTTACGTATGTGGTCAGACCGCGTAACGCCGCACATCCAATTCAGCATCATTTCCTCCCTCGTCATTCGGTCAGTCATTTCCGTGACTTGAATTTCCTGTGTGTGCCGAGATGGTACTGGCAAACATTCGCTGCCGTATATAAGAACCGGACGGATGTCGCTCCTTTTTATCAGCCCCTTGATTTTAGGCGATATTCTGCGATTACAGCCTACACCAGTCCAGGCAGCGCTTATCCGGCCTTGGGAATCGTAATCGATGCCTCCAGGCTCGTGCATAACAGATCCAGGTTACCTGAACTTTTCCAACTTAACGGCTGGCTCAGGACCTGTATGGATAGTAGTTGAGTCTGGGCTCGTGCAAGCCATGTACTCGATCTTCGATATATTTAGTTTAAGACCACCGTTCTCAAGCGTACCCTTCCATAGGTTTAACTTATGCTCCAGCTCCGTTTGGTCCGTTCTTTCTGCAACCCTTTATCTGCTGTACATTAACGATCAGCTGAAGCCTGGTATCTATGGGTATGGGTATCAGATGAGAGCACAGTTGTAGAAAGATATCTGCTAAGTTCTCGAACTAGTAGAGATTTAGTACAGTCCGAAAGAGAAGCCATGGTGCAACGTTTGAATGACAAACTCCAGTCAGTTTCCGCATTGGGCAATGCTAATCTTTTCAATTTCAATGCCACCAAAACGCAGACGTCTGTTCAACGCTATAAGGAGCCCTTTCACCTTGGCTCCTACTTTTCAGAATGTATCCTTGGAATATAGTGACCGGCTTCAGTTGTTAGGCTTGGAGAACTTCAACTTTGGTCGGTTCATTGAGTCCAGAGCAAAATCAGCAGCAGGAAAGCTTGCCGGTCTTGCGAAGGTCCGACAGTACTTAACACCGGGACAGCTACTTGTACTATACAAAGCACAAATTCGGTCGTGTGTGTAAAGTACTGTGGTCACATATTTGCTGGTGCCGTAAAGTCTCATCTTGCGGTTCTGAACTCAATTGAGAGGCGAGCAAAGACGCTTATACGCTAATAGGTGACCCTGAATAAGTTAAAGCCAATGAGTGCTATTTCATCGTCATACATCATCAACCATGGAGGCTGGTCTTGGATGTGAGCCGAGAGTGAATAAGAACAGACACAGGGCTGAGCCCTGGTGAACCACTACTGTTATCTGGAAGGGTTTTGGTGTCGTCAACGGAGGTCCTAACCATAGGAGTCGTGGATGTCTCTGATAGTCTCAATGTAAGGATGGATGAATTTCTTTAAATCACAATGTCCACCAAATACACTGACGAGGCACACAGCCAAAGCCTACTGCAAATTTAAAAAAGTTACGCGCAGAGCTCTTTTTTTTCTGTATACTTCCATCAGAGTTCTGAAGACAAAAATAGCGTCTATAGTACTCGATCTTGGCTCAAATCCACATTGAGACTCAGAGACAGTGCACTTTTGGCGGAGCCTGAGGTCCCTCCTGTGCACGAAGATCTTCATGGCTCATGACTCATAAGCTTAATGGCCTTTTAATTACCACAGTATTGAACACTGCCTTTTCTCTTGTAAATAGGTTTAATAAGACTATGTCACCATTGCTTAGACATCTTTGCAGTGTTCAAAATGTGGTTAAAAAGGTCAGTAAGCGTTTCTCTTTCGGTCTTATGTCTGTTGGTGTTGGTTTCGGTCTGTTAGTGTGCTTGTACCAACAGAGCTAAACGATATTCAAGCTTCTATCCGAAGATCGTCAGGTCCTACCATTTTTCCGTTCTTCTAACGTCGAAGGCAACTTCACGAGTTTCGTCAAAGTTTATTAGGGTAAGTCCGAGTTTAGATGGTATGAACTGACTGCTGTATAACGACAAAGCAGCGTGCCCTAGATTTCTGAAGCAAAGACATTTTGCGATACCTCGCGTCGCTTCATCTCGAGCTCGTGCCATTTTAATTATATATTATAAGGTTAATTTAATATATTGTCAAGTTTTATTTATACAATAAACTAGAATATTAATGATTTATAAAGAATTATAAATTTGTATAACTATTGAAAGCGTATTCTTTGTATTAAATATAGATGAAAAATAAATCGATACGGGCAAAGATACGAATTTGCGACTTGTGGGAAACTGTATCTAGAAGCGATGTGTTTCGGTAACCATGTAGTTTTCATTTTACATTTATTTAAAATTTAAAAACATTAATAAATGGATGTTGTGTAGTAGAAGGATATTCTTTTTAGTGAATTTTCAAATATGAATAAGATAAAGTTACAAATCATCTATCGCCTCCCTAAATGACACCAGCGCCCCCCAAATTTTTGTCGGTCTCTTACCGCCCCCCTCTAGGGTTCCAGCGCCCACAAGGGGGCGTTATCGCCCACTTTGGGAAAGACTGCTCTAGTCGAAGAACATTTAATTTATTTTGCATGTAGTCGTCGCAATTTATAATGG
Source organism: Napeogenes sylphis (assembly GCA_959347405.1). Taxonomy (NCBI): domain Eukaryota; kingdom Metazoa; phylum Arthropoda; class Insecta; order Lepidoptera; family Nymphalidae; genus Napeogenes; species Napeogenes sylphis. The sequence continues at coordinate 30,970,339 of OY365786.1, forward strand.
CTTTATTAAAACCACGTTAAATTAGTAATTAAAATCCTTGAGATATGATATTTATCGATAATCTATGTAATAACTAACAGACAGACTAGAAACTATGATATTAGATATTAGGATTTAACTGGGATATTGTATGAATATTCTCTAAGACCACGTGCACATTGTCTCGTAAACTCTCGTACGTACCTGTCCATGTTATATCTTTGTAATAATAAGTTATTAGTCTAGGAATACGAAATAATATTTGATTGCTGTGTATAAATCGTTTTATTTAAACTTCATAATATATTTATTTTGACATTGTGGAAGTCATCCAATATTTCTCAGATCCAGAAAGTTTGGTAGGTGAGGAGGACATACAGGTCTCCTCAGTAGTGAGTGGACTTAAGAGTGTTCCATACGATGGATCCAGGTTTTAAAAGTATATCAGATCTCAATGACTCGTATTGATGTCATAAATTCGCTGTATAAATAAATGAATCATCGATGATGGCGTCGGAGCGACGCGGGAATGTGCTGATTTATAGATAATAGTCTTTGCTGTCATTTAGCAATGTCAATTTCAATATGTTCCTACATGTTAGCTGAACGAGTGAACGACACATGTAAGTTACCAACCAAGGCTACAAAGATGTATGAATGTAAAGGCAACACAAAAGTGTTGTTGTGGCGATAAAGATTGAAGAAAATACGTATGTGACATTAATTTTTTCCCATTATTTTCTTATGTTCTCTAAGCAGTACGTCCGTTTGTCCGTCTGTCAGTCTTACAAAAGTAACATAAGCCTTGCGAAATTCATTTAGATATCAAAAATTTGGAATTATAGAATACTTAACAATTTCGCGAAAGATCTTAATTATATTGCTTAAGTAGGTACGGAAATATTTTTAAAAATAAAAAAAAAAATGTAAAATTAAAAAATAACACACTTTCATACAATACAGCCAATTTTCACTTTCTTAGACCATATACAGTATGAAATATGGTGCGGTCAGGTGTCGTTAACCTCCCATTGTTTTATAAATGCTTGTTTTATAAATGAGTGAGTGAGTGAGTGTTGCGAGCCATGTAAAGCAAACATTACCAATTGCGTCCGGCCTTCGAGTCGATTTGAAGAGCTTTGCAGTTTTGCACGTTTGTTAGGCCGGGCCTACATGCTGCGACACTAAACCTCCTTTCGATAGATTTAAATATAAACAGTTTAGGAAATAGGAAACACACATTTCAATATCAAAGTACCTACTATATATTATATATTATATACAAGTGTAGTTTAGAACCTTAGGTAGTTTTTCTCATTCCGATCGATCCGATGACTTAAATATCTATTAAAGTAAAACTTTCCGACATAAAACAATTCTTATTCCCTTGTGTAAAAAAATAAATATATCAAATATGGATAGGAGTACGGTATAGCTTTTATTGTTCAATTTGCATGAAACAGCCGGCTGTAATATATATAATATATATAATATATATAATATATATAATATATATAATATATATGTAATATATGTAATATATATAACATATATAATATATATAATGGGACGGGAAGCTGTAACCCAAGTTGTTGTTATTTTATGTTTTATGAGATATCTTTTCAAAACAATTTTTGTCACCATGAATGGCTAATATAAATTGTCGTGCCATAACATAGTTTATAGTACAGTAATATATTTTTAACGTAATTTCAAAACACGCTACATATCAAGCTATTTCATCAAAGTGTACGCTTGTAAGACAGTGTTACTTATAAGTTATATCAAAGGTTGTCGATAAAAACTGTTCTGCGCGTGCGACGCGATATGATCGCATTCTGTATCTGCGGCCGTGTCTTAATAAATGTTACCCCTTTACTATTATTATTATTGTACTTAGATATACTTACAGGGTTGTCACATTAGTATATATTTTTTATAATTATCTTAAATCGAGCAATATTTTTTTTGGAAATATTAGTTGCGTAAATTTTACCTACCTCCTAGAAGCTTCCACTAACAGTAGGTATTAAATATTATTATACGTTATTATCCGTCGTTTGTAAATATATGGTATTGTAGTAAAATTAATCGGTGATTGTAGGATTGTAGTAAATAAGAAAGATAAACTCCGACGGATAGAGTCGTGCACGATGTTATCGACGCGCTTCCTCTCAATGGACATTGTTACCTTATTATAAAATGATACGAACACGATTATAAACGTCAGGGTTGACTCCTGTATTAAGAACCAACATCAATCAACAATATGTTCGATTTATTGGGGGCATTCGGTTATCACCTCTAAACGTATCAGGGGTTCTACAATTTTGATAACTGTAAAACAAAACTAAATGTAATTAAACCAAAATTTATATATAAATAAACATTTCTTTATTCAAAATGTCTTTATTCACAAGTAAAAAGTTCTGATGGGGTCTAAATATATAATAATATAATATCAGGACAAATTACACACATTGATCTAACCCCTAAGTAAGCTAATTATTTGCTTGTGATAAGGGTGGTAGACAACGAAACAAATACGTAGAAATACACATATAAATACTGAGAATATATTTAATAAACGACCAAACCCAGAAACACAGACATCTATGTTCATCACATACATGCCTATTTCTGCCGGGAATCGAACCCGAGCCCCATTGCACCGTGACGCGTTAGGCGTCTGCGCCAACCACTCGACCAACGGGGCGGTCAAAATTAATATAATTGTAATAAAAAATATAATTGTAAAGAATGTACAACCTTAGCTCTCAGGAACGCGACAGTGTAAGAAATAATATTGGGCATAACGCAGACGGCAGAAAGCGGCGCAGCCGGGATCGCCGTTTCTACCAACCACATTGCTTTCAAAGCCTTTTGCATTATGTATTATACTTTTTACTGTTTCTATTAATACAAATTATATTTATCCTCAGCATTTTATTGCTCATAATTTATTTCTTGGCACAATCGATATGATGATACACACCCATCTTGAAAACTGATGAGACTTTCTTATATCAATATTTATTAAATGTATGATACTGTGAATGGCTAGCGGTAGAATATAGAAATACTACCATTGAGATACAGCTTTTAGTAATAAAAACTTTTTAAGAATAATCTGTGAATTAAAAAAAAACCATCAAGTTAAATGATACAAAAGTTGGTAAAAGTTAATTTGCCTCAAGGACTCGGATATAGTAACGTGGGCGGAACTTGATTTGGACCTCTTCATAAATATGCCTATCATAACACTGACTTAGGATCGGCTTGCTCTACAACTGGTGGAGCGAGGCCGAAGGCGATAATCTGGTTATTAATAGAAGTATGAATGATGTTAGAAAGCACTTAAGAACGGTAAGCTAGGTTCAGTGCTAGGTTCCATTGAGGAGTGCGTGGGCGCACGCCCACCGGTCTAGGGTGGCAGGTTTGTACCTTCATAATCAAAATGGTATTGACTCAGGGTTTATATATTCATGTGGGATATGACTTCCTCTATCGAAGACATAAACTATTTCAGATTGGCATTTCAGGTCTAGAAGATTTATTACGACAGATGTTCAAACCTAAACGTAGGTATCATACTTTCTTTTGTTTATTGTGATTATAAAAATAGTTACAAATTTATTTATTTGTTGTTTATGAAATTTTTCGTAAAAATATTTTTTTTTCTTTTAATTTTTAAGATAGTAGATTAGACCGTAGATTCCTGCAGAAGAACCGCCAAGGAATTCCATTCATTCTTTTATCTCATTTTAACCAGTTTATTTTTATTTTAAATAATCTTGTTAGATGTCTTGGAGAGCTGAGATTGTTTGACCATTTTTAAATTCTCTTCAAAATGATTACTTTTTCATTATAGAGGAATGAAGCTTTTTTAATGTGTTAGAAGTGGGTATATCTATACAGCCTAACTAATAGATACTAAGTTGTTTAGTGAATGACATCATTACAGAAAGCTTAGTGACCTTTAGTTTAAAGTTTCGCAGGTCGGGTCAGCAGTCTGTCTGGTCTGCGCCCGCCCACGCGGTACCACTGTGCAGCTTCAATCTGTCTGGAGATGTTTTTTTAAGAGTTGAAAGCACACGTTTAAAAAACCATTATTATAAGTGAAAAAGGTTTTAAAAACTCCATTTCCTATATATAACTTTGGTTATTTAATTTATTAAGTGAGTACCTTATATATCGTGAAAGAATATTGTTTTAAAACTCACTTATAGATAATATTAGAACAAAGAAGACAAAATGTATGTTAGTTAACCGCTAGTTATCCTGACCACAAACATTTACTGTTCTGTTCAGTTATCAATTCATTCTTGTTTATTAATGCATAAAGCTTTCCTGTGGGCTTTCTAAATATGTTTAATAAATGTGGACATGTTTTGCAACTATTTAAATATCCGAATTCAAAATAGCTTAAAATATGAATGCATACTATAGTGACAAAAAAAAAACCTGATATATTGTATTATTATAATATTATTACAGAGAACCGGACGCTACAGACATAACTGGGCTAACAAGAGTAAAATATTAAATTAAGTAAACACACAGTTGTTACCCAGCACTAACTTTCTTAGAAACTCGATTTAATTTATAGTTATATATAAAATAATGATAGTACATTTATAGAATTAAACTGGATTTATTGAATGTAGGTAATAAATTCCTCATAAATTCTATAAATTAATTCACGACAGTAAATGGCTTCTAAGAGTATAAAGATTAATATAGCATTCCACCACCAAAAGAATTTAAGCAATGTCGCTGTGTATTAATTTACATGCACTAGTATCCATTATAATGAATAGAACCAACAACCTCACATTTACTAAAATTAGGATTTGAGTTTTAGAAAGACAACGCCAATACTTACACGTTTCCACTGTGTATAATTATTGTGGTCTAATTTAATAATTAATGAAACTGGTTGGCGACTGAACATAGTCTTAAACCATCCGATTAAGATTTGGAACAAGCAGAGCCGTCAATTAGAGGCATTCTAAGTCACGCCTTGGCTTGTAATTTCACAATTCCTTTTATCTCCAGCATCGAGCACGAAACGGGCAACTAGCACCGAGGGTGACGGCACCACTGCCGGCTGCTGTTCAGATACCATCTGACCTACTTCTGATACTAAAAAAATGCTGATATATTAGAAAAGCAATATTCGATTGAGCAGATGAATTGATAAAATGCAAGAGTAACTTATGCTGTTCTCGATTTCTAATTCTAAATGTAACGATGTTCCTAATCTCTATGTTTTAGTTCGATATGGTCCAGTTGGATGATGCAAACCAAATACTAATATACCTTTGGACATGATACAAATGGGCCATCTCATTAAATGAAATGCCGTGAACTCAGCTCAGCTCTTTTCCATTTATTGTGAAGTGAACCATGTGTATAATTGAGCACTCACGGAGTCTCCAATGCAACATTATTTCTCTATTCTTCATAATAAATCAGTATCCAAGTCATATTGAAAAGAACAACAACAGATTAACCAATGCACCCAATCTGTGTGAAGCTGGATTTACACCTAATTAGTTTTGTAAAGTATTATTTAAAGTATAAGTTAGTTCGCTACCAGAAGAATGCAACGACGCTGATTATAAAATACGGTGTTTTAGCCGCAGTAAGAAATAATTTTTATTTTTACAAAATATAAGCAACACTTTGAGTGTCAGTTTCTATTGAATTCAAATCTCTACCAACACTACACTTGAGCTTTTAGTTTTAAAATAGTCTTAATAATAATTTAAATTTATCCTTATATACAAAGAATTAAGATTGACTTGATTGGTCAGTGACAGTTATATCAACGGTTCTGTAATTCCTATTCACGACATCAACTAACTTCTCCAAAGCAATCACTGTTTTAATTTCATTAATTACCCGACCAATTTGCCACACCATACCCGTTTCTGCCAAATACTTTTACATCGATTAATGATCAGTTAATTGAAATTGAGCTTTATGCGCTTGGAATTAAAGTTTGAGATTGATTTGATGATGATGACTGGTACCTTGCATGGCAGCGTTGGAGCGAGGCCCGTCGAATCGATCTGACTCGCGTCTCCTAGATTGGGGACATTGATGATGTAATTCACTATTTCATCTCATGATTGTTCTGCCTCGACCGATTTGACGCTCGATGTAATTAGTTTGACGTTGTCGTAGAATTTTAAATTGGGTAATGTTGAGATAAGACAATGTTTCGTATTTAAAAACGAAAAGTACTAAGTACTTAAAGCTGCAACACGCGCTACGATTATTAAAAATTAACAAAAACACACTACTATTATAAGAGGAATATAGTTCTTTATGTTGGTACAGATTATGTGCAAGATGGTTGTGATTATTTCCGTAACACCAGCCGGCAACAACCACACTCACGTCCCAATTGGATATCTGTTTTGTAAATATTTCATAATAGCAGGATATAATCTAAACACTCGAGGCCTACACCAGTTTCCGTTGACGTTGTAAATATAAAAATAAAATAATACAGTGTTTCGATTGCCGCATCCATCACGCACTGACTCTTACTAATAGTCGTTATAAATAAAACAAAAAACCTCGAGTATTTAATGCGAGAGAGGAATGTGTCTGCGACTAACTAATCAAATCTTTTAAAATAACGCGGGATGACGGATTGCGATACTCGTTACCGTCCAATGAGGTGCGTCCCTTTTAATAAATCCTGTAAATTATATATCTTTTTCTTCCTCAATATATTATCCAAATTAAAAATAATTTGAATAAAAAAAAATCGAAAACATATAAGTATGTTTAACTAAAAACTACACAGCGAATTCCAAAGTTCCCTGTTACGGAGCCGGGAACCGCGTAACTTTAATTTAATGGCCTCTCAATTCACATTCGCCTTCTAAGATTTATAGATTAGCTACTGATTTAGGAATACTATCCAGCTCTGTTTAAATGTGTTGATATAAATTAAACCAGAGTCGTTTATTCATGAACAGAGGATAAACTATAAATTTCGTTTAGCATCGTTTAACTTTTTATTGCTTATTTCCCCGAGTTTCATAAATTGGACTATTTATATGTTATATTGTAAATAATAAAACATAAACGAATGCTCTAATTATTGTCAAGATCATGAACTATTTGAGGTCATTTATTATTAAAAGACCCCGTTGTTATTATTTGAGGTCATTTATTATTAAAAGTCCCCGTTGTTATTATTTTCTATATGTGCTTGTTTTTGCTTTTATTGTGTTAGTTATACAGACAATTAGAAAATTTGAGTATCTTAAGGATCATTAATATTTCTAATGTGTTTTTCTAATGTAATTATATTTTTTTTTACAATATGTACAATTATTCAAACAAAGTCCCTCAGTTAGTTACTTTACCTTAGTGTTGAGAATATTCAAACTCACTTTCGTAAGAATAATAGGTAGGTAAAATATTCTTAATAATGGCGTCGTATTCACTCTGGAATAAAGTCGTCTTCTAGTTTTAAATAATATCTACTCAAGTATTTCCTTAAGTATAGGTGTAATATAAAATGAATATTGGGCTTTTTGTTATTGTTATAAGATTACATTTTTCAGTTTGAAGGATTTGAAGTAGAAAAAATGTAAGTAGGGATAAGAATTTGATCGAAAACGAGTAAAACCGCAGGCTAAAGATAGTTACCAAAATGTTAATACAAGTCAACTTGCTTTCAATGTTATTAATCTCTCATCAAAGTAATATTATGACTTCCTCTCATATATAGTGTTGAAGACATACAGACATACAGACTCATCTATTTACATAAAGAAATGATAAGAGGTGTATAATTATTATTTGATGAGTCTACTATTAGTTAATATCGATGTTGCGTGCACGTAAGTATCTTGTTAGAAACGAGGAGGATTTTATTAAAGATACAGCCGGCCATAGTCGCTAATAACAGCTCAGCTTTATGTTGCATCGAGATTACATTCATATTTACAGTACAGACAATTGACCATATTGGTTCGAGTAGTAAATTATAGAGAGAAATTAGCACTTTAAATAATTACTTCTGTTTCATTTGTTCTATCCTGTTATCTTTCATTTTGTGACTAAATAAAATCACTAGAACACATTGAATAATCCATTCATTGAATGACACCATCAACGGGACTTCTCCGTCAAAATAAAATTATTATTATTATTATTATTATTTATTTTATTTGAATCTTATTATTTACATTTATACATATAACATTAAAAAAAAAAAACATTTTAAATATAAATATAAAAAACAGTATCCCGCCGACGTGGGCCTTACGACCAATCCGTCGGTGGTTAGGGCGACAGCGAAAGAAACTTCCTCACAATGCGTGCCGTACCCAAAACTGCTGCTCTTTGCATCCGACCCTTGATCTAGTTTTTTAGTGAGAGCCTCTTGAGATGATGATCGAGACTCTTCGCTATAAGACCATTGGCGGAAACTACCATCGGGACAATTATTGTTGAGTCAACATCCCACATGTCGGTAACATGGGACACTGATATCAACAAGAAATGCCCGGCGCTCTAACCGATCTACCAGCACGATATCAGGCTTATTGGCTACAATAGTCCTGTCCGTTATGATAGATCGGTCCCAATAGAGCTTTGCATGACCATTTTCCAGAACTGGCTCCGGTGAGTACTTATAATAGGGCACTTCAAAAGGTACAAGACCGTATCGAAGAGCAAGTTGCTGGTGGATAATCTTGGCTACTTGGTTGTGCCTGTGCAAATACTCTCCATTGGCAAGATGACAACAACCGGAAATAACATGTCTGATGGATGCTCCTGGTTGGTGGCACGCACGACATATATCAACAGTGCCATCCTTTATTATGTATTTTCGATAGTTGTTCGTCTTGACAACTTCGTCAGCAATTGCACAAGCAAAACCTTCGGTTTCACCAAAGAGATCACCAAAGCGTAGCCAAGCCACGGACGCCAGAAGGTCTACATCAGGCCCATAAAGTGCCTGGTGGAACCGTCCATGAAGCTCCTTACTCTTCCATATACTTATACGGTCGTCAGTGCTAAGTACTACCGGTTTATGCCAGTTATCTTTGGCTAAGGAGAGCGGTGTAAGACCATTATCTACTGCAACAATGTCCCGATGCGTTCCACACTCAGCATGAAGGAAATATTCCCTAAGATTGCATACCTCACGGTTGTGTAAGTTTTTGACATTAAGGAAGCCACGACCCCCACACTTCCGTGGAATATACAATCTCATCACTGATGAGCGCGGATGATGCTTGCGATACATTGTCAATAGTTTTCGGGCCTTTCGGTCCAGGGCATCTAATTCAGTCTGAGTCCACCTTAATATGTCGAAAGTATACATCAGCACGGGCATTACCCAACTGTTGAATGCACGCACTTTGTTACCTCCTGACAAAAGACTTTTTAGAACTTTTGTCAAGCGATTAAAGAAGCGTTCCTTCACTAGCTGTTTAATGTCCCCACTTAGTATGCCTAAGCATTCCGACATACCAAGGTATTTGTAGCACTCGGTTTCGGAGAGGGATCTGAGGGACGTTGTCTCCGAGAGTTGTAAATATTCGCTATTTACAACTCGGCCACTCTGCACATGTGCAACCGCGCATTTATCTACACCAAACTCCATCCTAATGTCATTACTAAACGTTTGCGTAACTTTTAGTAATGATACCAGATCTGCTTTATTTGGTGCAAATAATTTGAGATCGTCCATATACAAAAGATGAGAAATGATCTCACCCCCTCTGCGAAAGCGAAAGCCCAGCTTTGATTCCCTAAGCAACGCGCTTAAGGGGTTCAAAGCTAGGCAAAACCACAAAGGACTAAAACTGTCACCCTGGAAAATACCTCGCTCAATCCTTACAGCTTTGGAAGTAAGAGGATTTCCTCCGCCCCCTGGAAGACAAAGGACCGTTGTCCATTGCCTCATACATGAATCAAGAAAAGCGCATATATCTGTGTCAATCTTATACACTTCTAGTACTCGTCTCAACCATGTATGAGGCACCGAATCATACGCCTTTTTATAATCAATCCAGGTGGCGGAGAGACCCTTCTTACCTTTTCATTAATGGCCATGTCAATAAGGAGGAGCTCCTTAGTACCACGAGACCTAATCTTACATCCATTTTGAGCGGGATCTAAAATGCTATTTGCATACAAATGTGTGTTTAATTTTGAAGTCAAAATGGATGTAAGAAGCTTATAAATTGTTGGTAAGCACGTGATAGGTCGAAAGTTCTTTGGATCCGTGATACTACCAGACTTGTGGAGCAGAAAGGTGATTCCTGTCGTCATAAAAGATGGTAGGGATCCGGACACGATGGCTTCCTGGAATTGCCCAGCCAAACGTTCGTGTGAAGACCGCAGCCATTTGAGCCAAAAGTTATGTAATCCGTCCGGCTCAGGACTTTTCCAGTTATGGGTCGAACGGATCGCATCCCTGACATTATCTGGGCTTATAAATATAGCCTCCATTGGCTGCAGGTGTTCACACGCGCGCTCAACAACACGCATCCAGCCACCATCGTTGTGATTAATAGGCACCGACCAAATATTATTATTATTATTCTTATTATTATTATTATTACAAGCATAGCAATATAACAGTCTCCATATTTTATATGAAGATATTAGTTTGCATAATGAATGCGTGATGTACCGGCGAGGAGCTGCGAATACAATCCATCAACTCTCAGGTGTATTGAAGGAGGCTGTACAGTATTCATACATCGCATGTTATGCCTTCAGGCGCATGAAAAGATATTTATAACATTGTTACCAGCAATTTGTATTTCATATCAAACTTATTTTGCTTTCATGTTTGTTTTTTAGGTGATTGGTAAAATCAATGTAAATAGTAGTAATAGAACACGTTACCATTCGGTTTTTTTAATAGGATATCTTTAACACCTATATTAAAATTGTGGTTAAAACGACTGTTTGGATTTCGTCTATTCCGAATTACCACCTACCACTTACCTGTTATAGTCATAGGCTGAGGAACGTCTTGTTTTTGTGACATTATGTTGTTTAATTAATCATTATGTTTTCCTTGTCCTGATTTTAATCGATAAGTTTAATAAATACTGAAAAAAACTATACGTCAGATGTTAGTGCTGCAATCTTAAAACGCATCGCTTCTAACAGTATGAGGACTCACTCCTCCTCTTAGGAGGAGTTAAATACTTACACTTTAAATAATGTGTTTTGTTTGGTTTAAAGATCTAGTTCTTAAGTTAGTTTCATATTTTAGAAAATAATAGCGACCTAAAAGACTTGGTTGAAAAGATTACGAAGACGATCTCTCAAAGTTTGTTAAAATTAAATCGTATTTATGCATCGTATTTATTTGACATAAGATTTCATTAAATTTGAAAACCAATTATGTTCGCTAAAATCAAAACATTTTTTCATACAATGTAAGCTCCTATCAATAAAAAGTGAAAAAATACTGATAACTTTATTCGGTATTTCAGATGATGATACATTAACATGTGACTGACTGAATGAAATATTAGATACATTTCGTTCAGTAGTTATTAATCGTTTCCATCATTTGTTCTAACTTATATGTTAGATAGTTAAGTAGGTACTTACCCATAAATCAAATAATGAGTGTTTTGTTGTATGCATCGCAGTAAAGGTTGAAATTAAAGTATTTTTACATACTTCATTTGTATGCAAAAGTATAAAATTTAATTACCAAAAATAAAGTATTATACACTTTATAATAAAGTAAATTACTTTATTATAAAGCATGGTTGGCAACTCTAGCAGTGATCTAAAAGTTGGCATTTAAGCATTTAATATTGTACTATTTTTCATAATATACATAATATTTTATAATGCACAGTGTCCCTTTTGTTTTGGGCCTGTTTTTATTTTTTTCGTTAAAATAAATTTCTTTTCGTGTATTGTTTTATTACCGATATTATAATTCTAAGCAGTAAATGCTATTAGATAGATAGTTTACGACCTACCTGAATTAAGAACCAGAATTATTCAGCATTATTCATACGGGTGCAATGAAGGCGCGCCGCGGGCGAAACTATTCCACATAGAACAAAACTGTTAAACCGTAAAGAGCTGGAACACGTTATGAGCACAAACAGACAGTCACATTAATTGAATATTAAGGCAAAATGAAATAGTTTACCGATTAATGATGAAAATAACTTCTTTATTACCATCCAATATTAGCAGCTCGATGATTCAAACTACTATTGAAGTACAATAATTTATTAAAAATAATATATACATTATGTGCTAGATGCAGAATTAAGATATATGCTTGTAAATAATTTAACTTTAATAATTTTAATAAGATTAGGGAAGCAAAGTATTTTCCCAACTGTAAAAAAAGGTATATTCTATCAATACTGTAAAGAATTCTATTCTATTTTTGCTATCGTTCTTTCTAAACAATGCCTTTTTATTTTCATAAGCAAAAGTAACATCAAACAAAAATCTAAGAATCTTAAAAATAAATTATTTCAAAGGAGGTAAATGCTATGAACATTTACAAAATACAGCCTAGATTTTCCATCTAGCCTCCGAAAAACGTCTCACTTTCAACGTATGATTGCGTGTTAAAAACTACAATAAAAAAACGGGCAGGACATGAAAATAAATTAAAACAGATATTTTAAAATATCTTTAAACATGTACGGTAGCTCAATTGGCAGAGCGACAGCACGGTTTCCCAGAGGCCAAGGGTTTGAATCCCTGCTCGTACTGGTTTATTTTTTATTCTATATTTATATAAATTTAAAACAGATGATTCAAATCAAATCCTAACGAAGAGATATTAACTTAGGTCTGAAGTGCAGTTTGTGTCGTGCGGGTGAGTGCGGGTGAGTGCGGGTGAGGCAGCTCTCAACTAAACTAAACAGGTTAATTAAATTATATTTAACGACGTTCACTGCAATAAATATTTCTCGTATTTGAGGGTGAATTTTTTGTTTTAATTTGTATTTAGGAGCTTAGGTTTGTGTGGTATAACCACGTGTACGTATAGATATGGGGTAAGTGGTGGTAGCTATTAAAGGATATGAACTAAGTACTAACATGTCACTTTAACTCTTTTTATGTTTATGGCTTTGCAGATTTAATTACTAAATCAAAATTATCATATGTCGCTGCTTATTTCAAAACGGTTAAAAAGTTGAATGCTACCATCATCTTATTTAATTCGGAGCGGCTCGAACTACATCTTAATGCCATGGTTATTTTCAGACGTCAGCATCATTCCTAACAAAATGAAGCATTCATTGCATTAATACAGTGTGTGTTTCATCAAAGTAGCCGCATAGAACTGTCAGATAATATAAATTCATCGAAATACTGTTAATAAATTGAGAGAACTGGCGTAGGTAAATAGGACGAATATTGTACGAAGATACTTTCAATAAGCAATGAGATCATTGTTGCAAAGTTGAAAATAGCGACTACAACCGATACACTTACAGCTTAGGTGTGTGTAGGTTTTAACCGTTTTGAAACATACATAGTTTTGAAACCGTTTAGAAATCAAATCTGCTAAGCCCTAAACATAAAATAAGTAGAAGTGATAAGGTTAGTTTATATTTGTTAATATCTATAGGGTAAGGAGGTGGCAACGGTCTAGATGGTATCTTTGAGAAGCAAGTGTAGTCATGTGAATGTCTTCGGAATGTTTTCTCAGGAGGCTGATATTCATGTATGATACTACGAGCATTGAGCCACTTCGTAACTAGAATAATACATGCTCAGAATAAATACATCTTGAACGCTTTGAGACGTTGGAGTATCTTGATAATAGCAGTGTGGACACAATCAATATTATGTTGTTGGAGGAATTAGAAAACATATTAAGAAATTGTGAATGCCTGCCGCAGTATAGTATTTCTAACTAAACTACTGAGTTATATACTATACTTATGAAAACAGAGTTTTAAAGTATAATGTGTTTGTATTATTTTATCTTTATAAAATACTAGCTGTTGTCCGCGGCTCCGCCCGCGTGTAGGTCGCTTTTCGCGTAATCTGTGGAAACTACAATTACCTATAATAGACTATATTATATTATATAATAGACGATATTATTTTAGAACTAATTTCATAACCATAGAAAACGTTATAGTGAGTCAACCTTAAAAGCTAGATATATCTTGTCGCGGACTTCTTTTTAAAACTTTTAAAGGGAAACAATTTCATAGAACATCGTTTTTGCGTAACTGTCACCCTTTTCGCAGCACACGCAGTTTTTTGTTTATTTTTTTACACCTTGCGTTAGAATATTCAAGTTTTAGTAATCATCCCTAATTTTTTGTCGGGAATGTCACTCGGGAATAGTGTAGCTTGCCAACGGTGAAAGAATTTTTTAAATCGGTCCAGTAGTTTCGGAGCCTATTCATTTCAAACATACAAAAAAATAAACAAACATTTCCTCTTTATAATATTAGTATAGATATGTCGCAACAGAATAATTTGTTTTGGATGAAAATAAAACTGAATAGTCTGAAATCTATAGTAGACTAATTAATTAAACTTTCTAAACCATGATGTATTTATTGTTTTAGACAAATATTTGTGCATGATGTGGGTTTAATTATACTAAGTTATATATTTATTATAATACCCATGAAGATATCCCGGCAAAATTCATGATACGTCAAATCTTCATATCAACCGTTACTTCAACAATTATCGGAGTACTAACATAACTGTGTTTTAACTAGCCGTAACAAATTCAAATCTCATTTTGGGACAATGACCTCACGTCAGGAGGTCCTGTCATAAGGCTTCGTTTTTTCCCGCTTATCCATCGGATCGAGCGCTTTGTTGTGTAACTGATTGCTGAAGAAATTACTGATCCCGGGGATAGATGTGACCTCCAGGTCGCGGTTCAACTGGCGAGCTGAATGAGTCCTTTGGAAGAGAATACTTGTTTCTTCGACTGAGATATTACTCCCACAACGCGGCATTGTAAACGAACTGGCAGATGGGGCTGAATTCAATGAAAACTATTTTTTAATGAACTCTTGCATACTGGGCGGAGTGATCTTTATTACTATCTATGCGATTTAAAAAAAAAGAATACTATAAAATCTAGTTTGAACATTGGTCGTCTCTAATGTAATAATGTACGTTGTAATTCGTCTTCACTCATATTTTGGAGTGTGTGCTATTACGTCTTTATTCTCGTCAAATACGCTGTGGTATTCAAGGTGATGGACGTCTGTGCCACGTGAGAAGGGCGCGTCATCTCGAGCCTTTGTTTCAACCTACTTTCTCTATATCATAGTTGTGCATTTCATCTCAATATTAAATGTTAATTGCGGCGTTATCATTTATTATATTTAAAGATGAGCCAAAACAGAGGAGTTGCATCATATTAACTTTTGTATAATGATATTATATTGTCACATGATAATCACTTTTATAGTATACTTTAAATTTAAAGGGCGTATGTTAGAGGAGCCCTCGATTATTTGATACTTTACTTAGTTAAGATATAAGGACTTTGTCAAAACACCTACTCTTTTTACACAGTCGTGAACTAAACTAATAGTGAGTTCATTGACACTGACTCCTTTTCAAAGCAGAGGCACTGAATGATTAGCCGATGTAAATATTATGGTAATGAGCTGTTTATGACACAATGATCACAATGATACATTATAGAATGCTTTTACTAGGTAGATGTATAGCTGCTAACACAACAAACTACAACATTTTGTTACTGAACCATACTAAGAACATTTTGACTCCTTCTCAAATTATTGAGAAAACTTTTAATTTATAAAGATGAATGTGAAATCTTTTATTTAAATTGTATTTAAAAAGATATAGAAATAAACAATGTTGTGAATAAAAGCAGCTGACGGAGACACCACGACTGCTTGATTTATCGATAGTCGACACAGTCAAGCCCAGTGATGTGCGGATTGAAACAATGCATCAATAGTGATGTGGGCTATAGATAAATACTTCCCGTTGAATATTTTACTCGGGTCAGATTCTGACAGCATGCATGGCCGGTCGCACCGGTTTTGCGGTGGAATTGGGGCTAGGGATGGTACGTAGTAAAATTATAAAGATTTCAAAGAGTAGTTTTTGTAATTCCATATAGGTACATAATGCATACGTTTTCTTCATACATAAACTATTTTCTTATCGCTGATAATTCTCACATCTCACTACCATTTATTTGGATATAATAAGAAGGGGTTGGGGAAAGGGAGGGGAGGTTGTAGAGCGCTGATGAGGTCGCCTCAATTAATTGTATTTGAAAAAAAAAAAACTTCTAAAACCTTCATATAAAAAATAAGATGCCTTCATATCTAAGAAACGTTACACTTATATATGGTGCTGTTAATTATTTAAAACATTACTTATTCCAAGTTAGGATATAATTACGTCAACAGTGAAAAGGAATTATATACAATTATATGCTTTTATAGTTTAACGTTTCATAAGTAAAGTGCAAGAATATAACTACATATTTTAAATAAATAAAAATTATTTTGAACGCTAAAATAAAAAAGTCCGGTGTCAGCCCTAGCTGTTACCGTACAATTTCCGTAAACACAGAGCAAGCGATTGATAAACGCGACCAGTTGATTGAGAAGTCTAATTCAAGCGAGATAACGTGTTATCCGCCCCTAGGGCCTAATTAGCCGAGTGTAAAGACATTTTTTGATAATTATTTTAATAGACAGATTATATTGCAATAGTATTTTTTTAATTCGTTCAGTTTGGATTTGTGTGTAATACTTAAAGTTTTATTCGTTTATCGAAAATTAATTTCCAGGAATATTTATTTTAATTTTAATTTTGCATGCGACCAAAGTGTCTTTAGGTAAAGGTCCTAAGGCTATATTCGATTTTAGACGAGTCATTATTCCCTCTGATAAGGTATTTACGACTTCATTGTTGTTATTTGCATGTTTCCTGTCAGTGGTCCGTGGTGGTCCGTGGTGGTGGTGACCGATCACCTCACGACTGTTTGTTACGAGACGAATATTAAGAAGAAAGTTTGCATCTTATTAAAAAGTTTCGGACTGCGGAAAGCGATATTTTTACAAAAAAGTATTTCTTTGCATAACACAAAAATAATTATAATGTAGTATGGTGTTACTGAGTATTGCTCTAGTAGTTTTATTCTTTAAGAGAAGTCATTTCAAAAGTCTTATGTATTACCGTTTTTTGTTAGGATGTTCCACGTGTTTCTTTTCTTATTCTGTCTTAGAGATCAATATTTACGTAACGTTGTATTGAACTTCACATGATTTGCTTAAAAAGTTAAAAAGTAATAAACTTATTTAAAAGCATGCCATTGTATAGGTATCTATATATATCTGTATAGATAAGTACATAACTAAGTAGAAGCCGTGAACATATTTCATAGTGAATATTTGGGTCAGCGACATTCTAAAATATTAGAATTAATTCTTATCCAGTAATTAAAATCTGCTTTTAGCAATAAAACTACAGCTTACCTCAATAGAGTCACTTTGAGGTGAATATAAATTTTATGATACGAACGGAATAGTTTCTAAAATATGTATAAATCAAAGGTTTATTTTACATTAGGTATAGTATGGCACGTTCATATATAACTTGCGATCTGCCAAAACATTCGACTTAGTAAATAATATTTATTCCTTCAGTTTCCTTCATATCTAAAATATCTTAATTTTAAAACATTTATATCAAACCAATTAAAAGAAAAAACCTTTTCGTTCCATCTTGCATGTCAAAAGTTGAAAGATGTCTATTTCATGTTTTTTGTAGAAACAAGTTTTTTGTCTAATTTTAGAATATTAAATATTTTTAAAACATACCTATACATAGCTACTTCGTCTATCGACTTATCCGGTTGAATTTGACTTTAAGGCCTATAATAATATACCACCCAATCCAAACCTCTTTAATTCCAAATGAATCCATCTTCAAATCTATTCAGTGACAGTACAAAGCCTCATTACTGACGGACGGACACCAAACACGGCGAACGCTTTTTGCGCATCCATATAAGGCGGTTTCTATTTCGGCCGATGAGGTCAGCTTATCTTCAATCCGTTCCAATAACCCGATTGGACTATCAGCTCGATTCATGAATGGAGAGTTTTGGCACCGACACAAATATCTAAGGTTCAATGACCCGCGGTATAGATAACCTGGCTTCGGTCGTAAAGGTTGAGATCTGGATGTTGTTTCGTTCGAGTTCCGTTGATTACAACTTATTATTATTTTCGTGGGACGAAGAGAAGTATTATTGTAGTAAGGGTTCTGAACTGGGGATGAGCAGATAAATCAAATGGGTTTTATAATACTTCTTCTAAACCATGTAATAGTTTAAAAACGTTAATTATTTACAGAAAATACTAACCTCTTTATAAAAGTCACAATTTTTTTATGTAACGTGTGTTTTGTATTCTAATTGCAATAATCTTTTTGACTTTTGGTTCGAGGATCTGATTAGTAACAAAATGGATTAGATATATGAGCAATAAAATAAATAAATAAAACACGACAGTTAAAGAACATGAGATCCCATTACCATTAGATGTGTTTCTTTCCAAAGTCATTAAATGATTTTATTTATTACTGAGCATTTCGAAGACGTGTTGGAATCACAACATAACCCCCGTTTTTATTTAGTTAAGCAAAGAGTTTTTTATTTCTGTTGTCGCTTGTAATATAACATTTTTAAAAAAGATTTGCAGAAACAGTTACGTATTTTAAGTATCTTTAGAAAAATAAACTACAGATTTGGTGTCGGGTCATGTCAAATTAAGTATAGCTATAATAAAACTGCAGTAAAAAATATTAATTAAGGGACGGTAATTAAATAAAAAATGTAAATTGCGTACCATGTTTTAGACCGTACCACGTTTTGTGGAAGGGCTGGTAACGCCTCGTGGTAGGCGGCGGACGCGGGCGGCGCTGAGAACTAGCGCATGGAGCCGTGCAGCAGAAAAGGTAGAACCTCTTATCCCTGACCTTTTCGGCTGCCTTCAAACGCTCCCTGGCAAGGCGACCGGCACACCGCCGCGGCCCCACGGCCTCCGCTACCACCAGCACGCTCAACACCAGCACCAGCCACCGCATCGTTATCTCACCATCTCTGGCGCTAGTATCACTTTGATTGATATTTATTCGTAAACTAATAACGTCAAGACATTGACTGATATCACATGGTCGCTGACAGCCAACTTAATAATATTTAATTAATGCGCGTTAGATGTTTTATAATAGTACGCTGTTTGAAGGTTTGTTAAAATGTATGTGATTGTCATGAACGGTCAACGAGCACTTGTAAGCGCGCTGTCGAATGCTAGGCCACCGCGTGCGTTCGAGCCGACCTTACCGCGCCAACTGCCTCGCGAGTCGCAAGTCGCCAGGCGCTGGTTGCCGCCGCGATCTTATTTCTTGTCCAGGGTTCGCTCCAGTCCTGGGATGCTAAAAATGCGCTTTTTCCACATGCCCCGTTGACGATTATGTGTCAAACTTGTTTTATATGCGGGTTATATATCCGGGAAACCGTTATGTAACCTTATTTGGAGCAACCACTCGAGCAGACAAAATTACTTAGTCGTAAATACAATAAATAATAATAAAGCGGAGAGTTCGGTCGGAATATATAATATCTGTTTTGGTACTATTTTGTAAAACTGATATTAATTCGTAGTTGTCTAAAAATTTACTTCACGTACTCATTCACATAAGTATTACCTTTTTTAATTTCCCAATTATTCAATTTACTTTTAATAAATAAATAATAAAATTAAGATCATGTTGTATAAATCGAATAGTACCTTAGGCTGATATATTATTGTATAGACTAGTAGTCATTTTGTAGAATAAAATAAAGCACCCAATTTGTCCAAAAAATATGAAATGATAATAAACCGGAATATCCGCAAGCGATCGTTATAACGTGTTTTACAACTAAGATCCTAAAAACCAAAGCATTCAATGATATAATAATATTCGATAATAGCTATTTTCATCTTAAATAGTGATTATAATGTTGAATCTCATCTAGCGGCCAGTGCGTCGGTGATGGGTATGAGGAGTGTGTCCACTAATTTACAAGATTGCTCTGATAAGCTGTGATAAGTCCGCGGGTGGTCGCCGACACACGCAGCTCTTGTGTCCTCGCAATAGAGCCTTTATTCGCTTAACTCCTAGTGATGCAAACGTGCCAGAATAATTTAGCGTACTGTAGTATGTACCAATATTAACACTTAAGTCTTAACTTATGTATGTATGAACAGTACTACAAATTTTTAAGGTCTCCCTCGAACAAATTCTGGTACAAAGTATCAGAGTACATCGTGATATACTTACTTCTACATCAGGGTCATAAATGAAACCCATATTAATGAGTTTACTATTTCTTCTTGCTAAGTGGAATAAAAATTATACTATATCCCCAAAAACATATTAGAAAAATCTTGTCTAGATTTTGTCTTGTCTTGTCTAAGTCTTCTCTATAATTTGTTATTAGGATCCTGTTCATTGTAAAATAAGCAAATATTAGTCGTGCGATGTCACCGTTCAAAGATCATCCTCCTCATCGCTCCTAGCGTCTAGTGTCAATCAGTCAGGTCAAACATGGGAGCTGGCTGGTCGAGGATGTCGACCCTTGTCTGGTAGACCTGTTGTCTATGGGATTCATATTTGAGGTCGAAGTGCAGACTGCGAACGAGTCTTTAAAATTGAAAAGCGAGCAGTTTGAACATTAGCTCAGATATCACAAGATACCTCAGCCCGGCTTTACTTTAAGAAACTAGCTATACCTACTAACCCTACCAACACAGACATGAGTTTGGGAGTAGAGGTGACGGGCAGAAACATAATCTACGATACCCTAAACGACTGATGTCTAAATCCTACGGACTTGTTAAAGCTTCGAAGACTACCTTAGGCATGGGATCCGAAGTTGGATTGGAATCCGAAGATCCGAAGGATCCCCTCATCCATTAAAAAGGAAGTAAATCTAAACTCATTTATAAACAAATTAAAAAAATGGCTTGTTGAGTATTCTTTTTACAGTTATGAGGAATTTTTAAATAAGAAATTTGACTAAATGTATAATTTAATTTACATTGACATTTAAGATTACTAAGACATGTATTATAATTAGAATAATAAAAACAAAAAAAAACACTTCTCTTATTTTTAATTAATCTAATGATGTTTTGACATTATAAAATAAATAATATTCTTGACATGTATATACAATCACAATACAATGATATCTGGAATTGTGACATAATAAATAATTATAAATACTTGTATCCAAAACTGTTTAACGTGTAATGTATATTTATGAATAAATGATTATTGACTGCATGTCAGCTAGGATAATAGGATAGGTTTTATCTAATAGCTAAAACTCAGAATCCGATTAGGAATTTTAATTACGAAATAAATTAATAATAAGGTTAATTTTAGTGTATTTAGATGTAAGTTACTAGCCGCTACACCAAGGTGTAGGTACATTTTCTGGAATTTTATTTAACTTTTTGCTTAAATATATATGTTTATTTTACATAAATTTATATGTTTTTTCAATATGAGGCGAAAATTTTGAGGAACAGCAACAACCCTGGTCTCAGGGTTGCTGAGAAGTACATATTGAGACATTGTTTCTGATCAAGATAATTTACACACGAACAAAATAATATAACGGACAGAGATAACGAATACCTACTGATCACGAATCACGATAATTTCAAACTTGTGACTTGTGACTGCTTTTTAAAATGCAAAAATAAACATAAAAGTCCAAAGTCTATTAAGCTTAGTTTGCGAAACCGATTTAATCATGTTTGAAAATAAAGTGGACATACATATTAACTACAAAGATTGTTACACATGGATTTTTTCATAAATGTTCAGAATAAAAAACAACGAAGAAATAAAGTCTTTTAATTTTGGAGGATCTCGTAAATAGCTCTCACTTCACACAGTTGTTGTGTATACGTTTGTGATAGCCAAATATACACACAACTCGTAAACATTAATGTTCTGTAGAAAAGGAACCTATCCAGCGTGATTGACTGGACGTAAAAGAACCTACAGTTCTTCTTAATTAAAGATTTGTCATAAACATTGTAATGTCACAGTTACAGAACTAGTGCAGATGAAACGAGTCAAGTGACGTCAGCGAGATGAATGTAACTTGATAACACACAACATGCAAGGATGAGTATTTTTGGATAATCAATGGTTGTATTGTCGTCTACTTTGTGTGTTTGGGAACATGACTTGTATGAATTATTTGTTTCCATAAAAGACATAACCATCATGATCACAGACAGATCTTAGTTAGTAACGTTGTTTTATTAGCCGGTAGCTTATTCATTAAAGTTGAGCTTTAGATCTCAAAATACTTAAATAAAATAACAAGCTAGGTTTTATTATTAATACACCGGTATTAGAGTAACTGTTTATATAATAATTTTTAACAATATGTATCGTGAGTTCGATTACTAACGGCGACCACTTTGTCCGGCTTGAACCTTGAAGGTAGACTTTGTTAAGAAAACAAAACCAGAAGAAATTTTATGATACCTACAAGCAGCAGAGAAAGAGCGTGGAGGCTATAATATTTAATTCTTTAATAATAAAAAGGAGTGGCTCCGTCCAGCCATAGCCTTATAACAGCCATAAAGTATGTATAGGATGATATTTTTAATTTCATGTGACATCGAAACAGACAGACGGAATGATAAACAAAGGTATAATTCCATTATCTGTTCTGTCTACATTTTATTTTATAGGCCACGGAAAACTTAAATAGTTTCCTAGAATTCAGATATCTCATTCCGACAATCGAAATAAGATTTCGAAGATTCTTTAGAACTCATAAAAAGCAGAAATAGTCCTTATAATAGGTAGTTATAATAGGTAGTTATAATAGGTAGTTATAATAGGTAGTTATAATAGGTAGTTATAATAGGTAGTTATAATAGGTAGTTATAATAGGTAGTTATAATAGGTAGTTATAATAGGTAGTTATAATAGGTAGTTATAATAGGTAGTTATAATAGGTAGTTATAATAGGTAGTTATAATAGGTAGTTATAATAGGTAGTTATAATAGGTAGTTATAATAGGTAGTTATAATAGGTAGTTATAATAGGTAGTTATAATAGGTAGCTATAAAAGGTAGTTATAATAGGTAGTTATAATAGGTAGTTATAATAGGTAGTTATAATAGGTAGTTATAATAGGTAGATATAATAGGTAGATATAATAGGTATTTATAATAGGTAGTTATAATAGGTAGTTATAATAGGTAGTTATAATAGGTAGTTATAATAGGTAGTTATAATAGGTAGTTATAATAGTTAGTTATAATAGGTAGTTATAATAGGTAGTTAGGTATAATAGTTATCAGCCGAGTAGGAATGTCACGAGAACTTTAAACATCACATAATCTCTAATAATTAATTAAAAATCATCTGACGTCGTCGAAATAAATAAATTTGAAGCAATACTTCCATAATATTATGTGCTATTCGTATTTCGTACCAACTCCACGAAAATTCAATAATGAGACATTAACTAACTATCCAGATGCTGTTATTATGTAACATAACTAGCAGAATAATTGTTTCTTATCTTTAGGTTTAAATTACTGTACACTTTATTTCCCTTCAACAACCTTGATACTAATAAGCAAATTAATTGCCTGCAATGAGTTCGACTCACACATCGTTTGCATATCGTATAAGTGGTACTGTTTTTACTGACTGGCCCATTTTAATGAAGGCCGCTACAACCGTTCACTAAACGATGATTTAAATAACATTAGGATTGGACGAGTATTTATTTGTAAAAGTTACGCCTACGTCATTTTAAAGCAAATATAAAGATTAAATCAAATATAATGTATCACAAAAATAGTAAGTTAAGTATGAATATTAATTAAATGTTTATGAAATTAATAAATTAACTTCAAACGCATAATTTTAAATTAGAATTTAAGGACAATGCGTTATTTACGAGCGGCTATTGTCTTCGAAGTAGACAGTAGTGTTTTATCATATTATAGATCGATTGAAAGCTCAATCGGTAACGAGACAGAGAAGGCGGATATCCGGTGGAGGCTCAATAGCGATTGTCGAGATGCGTGCAGATTGAAAACCGGTTAGAGGTGTGGGGCTGATGCACTTGTTATACTACAAAATAATATTAGACTTAAAATTCACTTTTAAAAGTTTTAATTTTATTACAATTCAATATAATGCACCATGGCAAACAAAGACCTTCCAGCTTTATATATTTATAAGTAGGTATGTAACTAAAACATTAATAATATTTGTATTTTGAAAAATATTTTTAAAAGTATGTTACTGGTAAAACCATAGAAATGAATCTCGCTGAATTAAGTCGTTTGATTGTGTGAGTGCAGTAAACAACCAACACGTGACAGACGGAGCGACGCCTGCGCAGCGAACGTCGTAGCTAATTATAGGACAAGAGTATCTTGTGGATTATGATTGCATCGTTTTATAATCACTTTTTATGTTAATACGTTTAAATCGTAAGTGTTACTAAATTGTGATAAGTAGTCAAGTTTTAAGTAGATCCAAATAAATGGTAGGTTGGTTTACTAAAACTAGAGTAAATACTATAGTGCAATTTGTATATCTATAACCCGAATATAAACTTAAAGATGTAACAAAAAATATATTTAACAGCTTCCTATGTGTAATGAATTTATCATCAAAGGATCTGCGCGCCATCTGGTGGAGTGTTACTTTTGACGTTAACCACAATGTAACATCAAAGATGATGATCGTATAAAGTTTCACTAAAATTATTAAACAGTATTAAATGTATACAAGAACAAGATGTACTTAGGTACATTTTATAATATGGCAACACTTTATTGCCAATAACTGAAATGTCATATGTTTTCGTAAATAAACTAAAATATACATTTATAAAGATCAAGATAACCTATCTACCTATACACAAATAAAATAACTACCATTACGGAGAACGGAATTGCCTTGGCGAAGTAATAACCGTATTTAGAATCGTAGCTTTTCAATTCCCTGTGGAGAAACATGAGATGCGAGATATGCACTGATTGTTAAACATGGCTAACTACTCTGTTACATAACTAGCATCATAAGTACTACATCACTATCCTGTATATATCATTTCTTTCTGATTATTATGTTGTTGTTATCCATTTGTAACTTATGATCAAAATTCAATAGATTTTTCATTTTCTGAATGTTAATATTTTAGTTAATTCTATTATTATTACCAAATTCTGTAAATGCAGTAGTTTGTAATTATTTATAGACTTCAAGCTGAAATATCTATGCGATTGTTAGTCCTAAGTTCCGTTTGACGTTACCGCCGCCGCCGTTGGTCGTGTGATTAGCGCAGACGCCTAACGTGTCACGGCGCAATTGGGCTCAGGTTCGATTCCCGGCAGAGACATTCATTTATGTGATGAGCATAGATGTCTGTGTTTCTGGGTTTGGTCGTTTATTAAATATATTCTCAGTATTTATATGTGTTTTTCTATGTATTTGTAACGTTGTCTAACAACCTTAACACAAGCAAATAATTTGCTTACTTAGGGGTTAGATCAATGTGTGTAATTTGTCCTGATATTATTATTATTATTATATTATTATTACGTTACTAAAACATCCATACAATGTGTTCAGATATATTATATTATGGCGTACAATGCGTCTGATGTACTCACCCAGACAGCCGGTTGCTGAGAGTTCATAGTATTCTTCTAGACAGTGGTTGCAGCGGGGCGGCGCGGCGCCGGGTGCGCACGAGCACTCCCCGTGCTCGGCGCCGCACTGCGGGCTCAGTGACGCCGCACCGCATGCGCACGGCGGGCACCCGGCCGACACGTCTGATATACGGACAAGTTAGATTTGTTATACTTTTCAATGCCTGTTATTTGTTTGATGGTTTTGACTTTTAAAACTCCTTTGTGGCGAATGGGTGATTTTATCGACAACATAACGGACCACTTAACTTTATCATTAATCTTCATTGACTGGTAACATAAATTAGAAACCAAAGGATCGCCTAATTTTTAAGTTTTTGACACCTTCTTCAACATCTCAAACTCTCTCAAAGTTCTGTAGTTAAATCAAAGTTTCTTACTGCCATATCCCGGAGCGCATTCGTCACAGGTGCGGCCGGTCCATCCCGGACCGCAGGCGCAGTGGCCAGCACGGGCGTCGCACGCCGCTGACAGCGCTCCCGTACCGCAGCCGCACGCGATGCAAGAGCCATTCTGCCCGCCTGACCAGTAGCCCTCCTAGTCGAAGTTTGGTTTTTGTTATTATTATAGTGACCATTCGAATCAGTAAACAGACTTCATCAAGCGTGTCGATAGCTCACCTGACACTCGTCGCAGCGTTCGCCCTCCGTGTGAGGAGGGCACACAAGGCATGCGCCGGACTGCGCGTGGCACGGCCCACCCCCGCAGTCGCAAGGCCGACATGACCCGTTCAACGTGATCGGAGAGCCCCAGTAGCCAGAGTCACATCTGATAGGTGACAAATTAATAACAAAGTACAGTTTCAATTTCGATAAAACGATTTATACTCGTATTCTAATAAAGAACGTGGATAATTCTTCCTAAAAAGTTCCTGGTATTAATATTACCTCATAGTTAAATTTAGCTTAGTTTGACACTTACATTTCGCAGTGGTCTCCGGCGTAACCGTCAGGGCACTGCGTACACACGTAGTCGTCCCCGGCGGCAGCTGCCAGGGCGCAGTTAGGACTGAAGTTATTGGACGGCTCGTACAATGGACAAGCGCACGGTTTACATGCGCCCTGACCGAAGAATTGGTGTAAGAATTAAGCTAATTATAGAACTTTATAATAAGTAGTAGTAGTAGTAGTCGTAGTAGTAGTAGTCGTAGTAGTAGTAGTCGTAGTAGTACAATGAATACTTACTTGTACCGGGTTACCGTAATGTCCTGGAAGACATCGTTCGCAGTGCGGTCCAGTTGTATTGTGTTGACACGACCCGCATGGACCATCCACTGTGTGAAGTAGGATTACAAAAGTATTAACGTTTAGATTAGAACAGTTTTCGACTCTCACGATACTCTTAAAAGATAAATTTAAGACTGCGACTAAAGTGAGAGTTGTTGTCGAGTCGAGTAACTTTAGTAAAATAAAGACACAATTATAAAAAAAATACATCAAACATTTTTTATTTGTTCGTTTTACTTAAATAAATAAATAAATAAAGTATTAATTTATATAGTAAAATAAAAAAAATAAATACTAATGGTATTTATTTTTTAAATTATATTATTTAATAAATTACACGGTTAGGTACATCTTTTAATTTAATTGTTGACGTGAACTTCCTATATATTAGAGTTTCCTAATTTTCAATTATTATTTTCTAGTTCAAAGCATAAAGAATTTCTAACTAAGAAAGCAATCAATCAACATTTCATCAATCAACACTTCTTTTTGTACTCAACATATAGGTACTGAAGCATACCGACCGGTATCGCATTCTGCGTGCATGTTGCAGGCGCAGGGCACGCACTCGAAGGCGGGCTCGGCGCCGCGCGCCCGCTGCAGCCGCACGTGGCCCGGCGCGCATGACTCACACTGCGCACCCGCCTGCGAGGCGCCGCATGCGCACAGCTCGCGCGACCCGCCAGGGGACCCGCGGACGGAGGCCGACTCCAGACGAACCTGAGCAGACAAGTTTTTGTTCAATCCGCGTAGATCTGGTCAAGACGGATGACCATAGTGATGGTTAAAATGATAATGACCGGATGATATGAAGGTTCTTTACTCGTAATTGCATTAATAAAAACAAGATTAAATGTAACTGGACCGAGAATTTACCTCATCCTGATCGAAATGAAAGTGCGCTCGTATCATAAGAACGTTCAGGTCACCGAGGACGTCCATGAGCTGCGCTCGTGAAACCACCTCCGAGTTCAGATACCAGCCGCCCTCTTCGAGAGGAGCTATGAGCTCAATGAGCCCTGGAGTCTCGTAGCTTGTGTTACCGTATTTCAACTTAGTGCCATCTGGAACAGGTGAGACATATTTAGTAATTGTTTTTATGAATTAAAATTTAGTATAATCAATTTAGGCAAGGTAATTTAGAATCGTTTTACAGTATCACTGCATATCAGATACGTTTAAAACAAGATTACCTTATGAGAAATACACCAGCAATGAGTTTTAGTAACAGAGTCGCGGTGTCCAATATTCATATTGTTAGGCATTTTGGAAACAGACTCATGACGATGGAGAAAACGAGAGAACCCAAATGACTAATTGAGAAACACCAAGTCTTTAAAAAATAGCAATCTGGTAATTCGTTAACAAAAACAACATCTCAACCGGAAACGTGATGAAGCTAATAGTGTTATTGCTGTGAGGGATGCCCTTATTTTTTGATAAACATCTTGAGCTAGAATCTTACTTAGAACTTACCTTTAGCAACCAGCAAGTAATCAGGAGCCCGACTAGAGCTCCCGCCCGAGTCTCCGCGCGCGACGCCCCAGGACACACGAGACAGCAGCGTGCCTCCATACAAGGATAACTGCTGGCCGTTAAGGTAAGAGCTCACAAAATAGTAGGAATCCCAGCCCTCTACCTGTGAACGATGTAAAAAACAAGAAAATAAATGTATTTTTTTTATCACAAATATAATTACAAAAATAGATGAAAGTACTATTCTCCTTTGCCAGAACTAACACGTTAAATTAAATTAAATGAGAAAAAGAGAATAGGGTTTGATTTATTGTATTTATAAACAAGGAAAATAGCAACGGAGTTAACATGCCACCTTGAACGATTTAAAATAGGAATTTGTTGTGGCAAATCTGCCGGCATTTATACAAGAATCTACGAAACCAGTCAGCTACCTCAGGAGAAATTTAAAGATAACTTATAATAGCCAGCAGGTCATCAAAGTCTACAGCATTGAATGCATTATTAGAATAGAGTAACGTGTATACTGTAACCTGGTGATTATCCGTGCTTACTCAAATATCATCTGTAATCTTGATAAATGTAGCAGTCGTATGATAGACCCATACAGAAGCTAAATTGGAAAGAGTCAAAAGAGTTTGTATTTTGAGAGAAAACTACTTAACGTAAAAGACGCTCCAGTACTTTAGACACGAAAGAAAGGATGGATATAGGAATAGAGGATACATTCCGCTTTTTCGGTAATGGTATAATCCGAGCGCCTTTTTACAAGTTTGGGAAACTGTTGATATTAAAGGAATTATTAAAAACGGAAATAATAACGAATATTATAATAAATAGTATGAGAATGATCATTTTAAGACTAATAAACCAGAAACAACAACATCGGATTATATAGCCATAATGACATTACCTTCAGAGAACTGACCCAGAAAGAAAACAGGAATAGTGATAGTTTCAGCAATTTAAATTTTTTTTTTTTTTTTTTTATACAATCTAGGGCAATGCTTGACTACATTCCACCTGATGGTAAGTGGAATGTAGTCTTAGACGGTAAGGCGCATTGCCCTAGCAACCTATTCACTCTTCTCTTGAAGACACCCACATCTTGTTAATATTCTTAAATCTGGGTTTAGGTACATTATGATGTGTTTTACCAACTCCTAATGATTGAAGAAAGTGCTATACTTTTCAGAAGTTTTTTCATCTGTGAAAGATTTATAAATATGGCGACGTTGTTTATCTCTACACAGTTTGTTACACCGATTCTGAAATTTCAATATTATAAATAATAATTATATTGGAGCAACACGTACTCATAAATAAAAAAAACACAAAAAAGTAAAACATTTAATAAAAACGGTTCGTTCGTTGTTATACCCTTCCGCGCTCATGCTACTGAAAGACTAACTGCTTCCCGTATGATTTCTAATACCTTGTCGTGGCGACGCGAGCATTAACCTTTATCTAGAAGTACCTAACTAATAAGTGTTTCGCGGTTCCTACTGCCTACAGCTGTTGCGAGACTTTTCGGCAGCTTTGCCCTATCTTACTAAATTACTCTGATCTGGGAGAGTCATTTGGAATGCATTAAGGTAAAAAAAATATAATGGTGGGGACCAAACATAAAGCAAGGTACACCACTTCAAAGCTAGTGGAATACAAAAATCTCCTATGGTCACCTATTCGTTTTAAATTTCTAGGCTTATCGTCGGTAGTTATCGTTTTCATCATGTCGAATAAAATATTTTTTTATGTCTATGTTCTGAACTTTTCTACTTGATCCTAGCCCTACTTTATTCGTTTGAGCACCTATCATATTTTTTTTATGGAATTGAAGTCGTGACTCAAGCTCTGAGGCAACTTTATCATTTTTATTTTTTTCTTTTTATTTTTTTACTTTAACTTCATTTACTTTATTTTTTTTATTTTTTTATTGGAG
The DNA here is from genome assembly GCA_959347405.1 of Napeogenes sylphis. Taxonomy (NCBI): domain Eukaryota; kingdom Metazoa; phylum Arthropoda; class Insecta; order Lepidoptera; family Nymphalidae; genus Napeogenes; species Napeogenes sylphis. The sequence goes on from OY365786.1 coordinate 31,000,759, forward strand.
AGAAGTTACAGTATCATCTTTAGATTTGCTGATGATATGTCTTTTGGTAATTCTTAGATGTTTATAGAACTCCGATAGTTTCTTTAATCTTAACCCAAAATTATTTCGGTCTCTAAATAAGGTTGAAGAAAAGCCAATTTAGATGTGATGTTAAAAAAATATGGCATATTCAAGCTTTTATGAGGTTGCTAATTGGTTGGTTGTCTACCTTTTTGAGATCATTTAAAAAGCTATCCACTATTTCATCCAACGATGGAGTGCGGCCTTGGTAATCTATTTTTTTACATAAAAATTGAAACAGAGCTGCTTCCGTAACCGTACTAACGCAATAAAGCCTGTTATAAGACCCGGATCATAAGAGATATACTTGGTATTCTGTCTACTCACACACAGACTAAAGCATTTACTTGCTTTGTCCTCAATCCGTCCGACCACGTATAGAAATATAGTACTATTAGTACAGATATAGTAATATTTTTATGCAGTATTTAAAATTATAGAAATTGTGGTTTGTTAGTCATTTCTTGTGTTCTTTATCCTATTGTTAAAGTCATTTTGGTCACGCTACAGTGAGCTTCTAGAAATTTCTCTTTTAATATATGATCCAACTTATTTTATTTTTTATTGTGTTATTTGACAAATATATCTGGCAAATAAATTAATAAGTAGTAATATGGGTATACAAAAGACGTTCAATAAGCCTAACGAAAATTTTTATCAGGTAAACCAATCTAGCAAAAATTTATTTTTTACTAAATAGATATCGGTATATACATATATAAAATGATTATAATTTTTTTATAAATGATTGAAAACTTTTTTATTATTTACAGTTAATATGTTTAATTTTAATTAATTATAATGACGTCTACAAACCTCATAACTGATAAGATAGGGTTTTCCCTGCTCGTCTATGGACGGCGCTACAGTCTCCGTTGTTTCATTGTCGCCAATAAGCCACGTATCGCCCAGGGGATATAACATCTGTCCTCCAAAATTAAATTTTATTTACAAAAGTAAAAAAATAAAATTGATAAGAAGTACACATAATAACACACAAACAACCTTTATTACTTACGTCCACGCCTGGCCTGGGATCAGGCTCACAGTGAGAGGCCTGGTGCGAGCAGTAGCAGGCGCGGCAGCCGCCCGGCACCGACGCGCTCAGTCCGAAGTGCCCCGGGGCGCACGTGTCGCATCTCTCGCCTATCACGTTTGCCTGCAACGTTACAGCATAATGTATATTTGTGTCCTATCTAGGGCACAATACATCAATATAAAATAAATATAAATAAAATTTATAGATAAAAGATTACCTTGCACTCGCAATTGTCATCACATACTCTGCCGGGGTCGATAATGCCTCTAGGGTCGCACTTGCAGGTCGCTGTGGTGACCTCCACTAAGCAATTTGGAAAAACTGAGTTTGGATTCTCACAGTTTTCGCATTGGAACCCAGTGAACCCCGGTTTACATGAGCACATAACACGACGGTTTTTTTTATTCCATTTGCATGTACCTGTAAAAGACATTATGAATTAAAATATTTATTTAAAATAAAAAATAATAATTTATTAAAATATTCGACTATCGCATAAATAATAACTTCTTATTGTTTTTTAGGGGTAATGATGGACTAACTAGTGGTCAAATATCCTTGTATTAGAAGGTCACTCCATTCCATCCATGTTATACCAGAACATAAATTACCCCATTCCTTATTTATGGCATTTCATATATACAGTTATATAATATTAGAAACAATACAATAAGTATTTACCATCCGAGCCTTCGGGGTCACAATCACAAGGCTGACAAGGATCGTCAGGAAAGACGTTATAGTATCCTATGAGACAACGGTTACAAAGCGGGCCTGCTCGGTTATCCTGTATATTGGACAAACACATCTATTTATCCAACAATAAATATAAATATTTTACCATTGATTAGAATAACTGCTAGAAAAGACTAACCGTGCAGTTAACACAAAGTATGGCACCAGTATCATCATAGGAACATGCGCCTCTCTCTCCACAGGAGCATTCATTGGTACCCTGTACTCCGTCGCAGGGCTGCCCGTCCCGCCACGGCGCCCCGGAGCAGCAGCGCTGGCAGTGGGCGCCGCACGCTCCGTTCACACACGAGCATTTTGCAGTCTTGATATATAGAAGCATTAGTAGTAGTCGTAACTTTAGTTAAAAATTCAAATCTTTGTGGCATCTTTGCACATATTTATATACCTTATGATCTACAGTGCAGAGCTCAGCTTGTCCGTGGCACAGGCACCTGGCAGCCAAGGTGAGCTCTCTGACGGTGAAGTACTGCTGCCTGGCCGGCTGGTGGGCGGCGCGGAACGACAAACGAACGCGACGTGCGGGAACACCCTCGCCTATACCTACGTGCATCTGGAAGAAACATCTCTAAGCTCAGCTCAGCTCTAAGAAAATTATTGGATTGCTATCTTTCATGTTGCAGAAATTCAACTTATTATAACAATTATTAAAAACTTGAAGATACATAAGTATTACCACATTTTTAAATCTGTAAACCTAGTAGGCTGTGACAAAACATTAACAATCATATATATTATCAGCACATTGCTGTTGATCGCTGATATTATTTACCAGAGTGGTTTATCATCAAAATGACTCACTCACTCTATGATTAATAGAGTTGGAGACTCAAGTAAATAAAGGAATGCGCTAGGTGTGTGCTATAATTGTTAAGAGGCATTCTATTATGATATGATACGATAACAATTACATAAATAATAAAAAAAATGAGTTTAGTATGCGCTGTGTGTGATAAATTTTATAATGATAGCACGTTTATTTATAAATTATTAATAATACTCTAGGTAATTAATTGATAAGGAATACAGAAAGATAAGCAAAAATTACTTTGTTTAGAGCTGATTTCGTTTTGTCAACTTGAATTGTGAAAAATCTATTAGAAACAAAGTAGACATACGTACCTCTCCATTTTCTAAGGGTCGTGGACTAGAGAACTGCGTGGAACAAGACGGTTTCTCCTCCCGATTGGTTCTCTTTGTGGCTCTGACTTTCCTCCGCCTCCTCTCAGGTCGCAGGTCCCATAACTTCCTACAATGATCCCGGTCTCCGAACGCACGGATCATTCTCCAGTCGCCACCGCTATCTGCTGTAGAAACTTCCAAAGACCAAGCCAGTGGTCGAGACGAAGGTCCAACTTTGATAATCACATGTAAAAGCTCCATTTTCTGAAATTAACAATTTCATAACAATAACATTTCATGAAAAAAACATTGTTTTGGGTTCTCTTGCTTATATAAAGGTTATATGCTGAATGAATTTTCGACAATTTTTTTTCCTGTTGTGTGCACAACTAAAAGACAAACAAATAAACAGACAAAGATTTTAAAAATGCTGAAAATGGATTCTGTTAGTTATTACTTCACATCCTGGTATATATTTTTTAATATATATAATGTACAAAGACTACTCCTTTACAGATTTATACATATCTATACATATAATAAAATCGTCACCTAACCATTCCTGTACATGGAATTAAAAAAAAATAAACATCATAGGGGAGCTTTATAAGAGCAAGAGAACCCAAAACAATGGTTTTTCAGTTTGTCTGTTTGTCTGTATGTCTGTATGTTTGTGCACGCTAATCTCAGAAACGGCTTAACCAATTTGAATGCGGTTTAGTGTTTTAATTACTAAAAATAAATACTACTAAAAATAAACATTAAGTGTTTATTTTATCTAAATCCGTTAAGAAATAAAAAAGTTATGTCAATTTATGTCAATCACGTAATAGGTACCTACCATGCAAATCTTATTCTATACATGTAATAAATTTATAGAGGAGTAGTCTATGTACATTGAAAATATTTTAAAAAATATACCAGGATGTGAAGTAAGAACTAACACAATCCATTGTCAGCATTTTTCAAATCTTTTTCTGTTTATCTGTTTGTATTATAGTTGTGCACACAAAACAAAAAAAAATTTCAAGAATTCATACAGCATATAACCTTTATATAAGCAAGAGAAATTCCGCGATGGTATTTGTTTATCTCTTAGGGATAACCCACGATAGCAAATTTTTATCCTTTACTTTTTACGTAAAATAATAGGTTATTTACTAAGCGATTTTAATAAATACAGCTTTAATCTTTATCTAATTAAATAACTTAAATACATTTTAATTTTTACATTTTTTTTTTTTTTTACATTTTACATTTAATATGGAACAATATAGTCCTTTACAGCATGTGATTTAAATAAATATTTTCGAAGATATTACAGATTTAAAATATAGGGCCTTCGCGTTTGCGACGGTCTACCGGCGCACTCTGGTATGGAACCGTGCAAACCGTCTCAAAAATGGCTTTTGTGAATGTTTAGTATTGAACATTTTATTAATGCATGTAGCTAACTGAACGTTTATCATTTAAAATAGATTTTTTTTTTAATTAAACTAGACCTGCAAGTTGATGGTGAAAATAACCTCGATTGTGTAGCTCAGAATTCCTCAAGTTTACATGGTAATATTTTGATTATGTTCAATGAAAATCTGTAAGTGTGATATATAGTTAAAATGGTTATTAAGTACTCTGTTTAAGAAGTATTTAAATGGACATTTAAGTAAAAACAAGAGAGGTATAAAAATAATTACAGTACCTAATATTGTATCCTCATTAAAAACTTTAAATATACTTATGACAGTGAGCGATGTCTGCCGATGTCGTAATTGTGATTGTATCACTTAAATACACATATAGAAGCCAATACAAGAAAAGGGAAGTGAGAATTGTTTTACTACGAATTTAAGGCGTGCGAAGCCGCGGGCAAAAGCTAGTATAGAATAAGATTTTCATGGTACCTATTACGTCATTGATATAAATTGTCAAAACTTTTTATTTCTTAACTGATTTAGATGAAATAAACACTAAATGTTAAGTGAAGACTGTGAAAATATATCCCTGAAAACCGCATTCAAATTGGTTAAACTGTTTCTGAGATTAGCGTGGACAAACATACTGACATACAGACATACAGACAAACAGACAAACTGAAAAACCATGAATATGGTTTTCGATATAGGAAATCGATTCGGTATTACAAATATTATAATACAAAAAAGGCGGAGTAGTGGTTCATGTAACGACTGATACCTTTATTTTTAATTAGTAATCACCTAGTTGGTTGTTATTTTATCTGATTTATCTGCAAAGAGAGTTAAAGCTTTCAAACAATAAACAAAAATTCAAATGTTTGAATTTTGATATCTATATTAGGCTTAGCAAATGAAGGCGAATAAAACTTTTCATAATGATTAACTAGCCTACTTGGGAAATCGTTTTACTGAAGAGTGCCAGTGGCGGTTATGTCCTAGTTATTTGAGTATGAATGAGCTAGTTCAGATAAGAAGAAAGCATTGTCGCGGAGATAGGTTAAAGTGTGGGGAGGACTTACTGGGGTTTTCTAAGCCGGTCTGCTTCCTGCGATGATTGCCGGAGACCACAAGCGCACTGGTCATAATTTAGATACACCATATTCAATGCAATGAAAAATATACTTCGCTAAATGGAGCCATGTTCGATTCTTACATTTAACACATTTGCTAAAAGTGGACGCACTGATCGCAAAAGATTAAACAGAAAAAAAAAAAACTTTGATTCTTGCGGTGATTGGTGTTTATTGATAGGTTAAAGGATAGGTAAGGATGCAAACGTTGCTTATTCAAAATTTGAAATAAGATGTAACAAAATAATATTTATGAAATAGCATAAACACTACTCGTAATGTATTCTTTAAACAATCTAACTTGAATTTACCATCCCATTTTTTATAATTGATTATTAAAATATTTATTAGACTAGGATCTATAAAAGTATCTGCATTGCTTTGTAAATATTGCTCTCTCTCTCTCTCTCTCTCTCCCTCCCTCTCTCTCTCTCCCTCCCTCTCTCTCTCTCTCTCCCTCCCTCTCTCTCTCTCTCTCTCTCTCTCTCTCTCTCTCTTTCTTTCTCTCCTGCACGTCCCCCACTACTCCGAAACATACAATACGACAAGTCTTATGCTTGTAAATATTGCATTACCACAAATTTATCCACTTTATCCACTCCTCGATATAACTAACGTAAAATTAACAGTTTTCGGAGTTAAAAATAAACAACATTTTAAACGATTAACAGGCATTAAGCTATTTAAAATTCTTCTATGAGTTACGTCTGAACCATTAACAAAACAAACAAATTCAGACCGACAACAGAAGCTCTCGCTTCCAACGCAATTAGTTGTCGTGCTCTCCCTGTTAACACCAGTACATACCACTGTGAGTACTGTGGGACCAGTACATACCACTGTGAGTACTGTGGGAACGAGCGTGTCAAAAATATGGGTGGCTTTCTGAAGTACTTCTTATAAAGGGTTCTTTGTTAGATGTAAAAAATATGGACCCACATGAGTAATCCTCATCAATATAATATAATTGTTACAAAATGAAAACTCGAAAACTTCCTAGTGCTGGTTGAGCAAAAATTTTTATTTATCTTTATATATATATTTCTTGTATGCTTGTGTATGTCACTGAACTCCTCCTAAACGACTGGACCGATTTTTATGAAATTCTTTGTGTGTGTTCAAGATGACTTGTGAATTGTTTAGATTTACAATTTGGTCCAATGGAAAATGGTTTTTTTTAATAATTTTTAATGTGTAAGTAGGTGGTGATTTTGGAATGTTTCACATTGGCTCCGACGGACTGCGTTACCATGGCAATGGCAAATATTAAATAATATTATATTTTAATTATAGTCTGCCCTGACAGTTGGCGTTGCGATAGAAATAAGAAAAATATTTTAGTACTAGCGGCCCTATACGTGCTTCGCTACGTAACTAGTGAAATTTAAAAAAAAAATATTGAAACAAATTCATTTATTCAAACAAAAAATCTTTATCTACATATTCATACGGTATCGATTGGTCGAATTATGATAAATGTACATGTAATGACGATAGACATACATACATAGACATTGTGATAACTTTTTAATAATTTTTTTTTTAAAGTTTGATTTTTTTTTATTAAAGACGCGTGTACAAGACAACGTCTAACGGGTCCGCTAGTACTTTATAAAAAAAGACAAATAAACATTGAGCAAGAACAACAAGAAGTAAATGAACTTCGGGTGTAAAGCCATGCTACAGTTTAAATAAACTTGATTATCTGGTAGAGTGTATCAGAAATTACAGGGTTGTTGGTTGGTGGCGTGTGTAATGATGGTTGCTTGTCTTTGTTACGCTGGAATTTAAATAATGGACGCACGAGCAATCAAGGTGTCGCGCGGCCGCGCCGGTGGCGTGCTGAATGATATAGATCATATAGGTAGGTTCCCAATTAAGGTAGCCAAGTGTTTAATTTAACACCATTTTGAATTAGAAAGAATGAATTGTAATGTATTCGTGATGATTTTCCGTTATCTTTAAGGTAATTTGTGGATTATTTTTATATACCTATCGGAAACACTTCTGTCTGTCTGTCTGTCTGATAATGGAATTAAAAGTGCAATGTTTTATTTAACATAAGTTTACACATTTTTCTGAAATTCAAAAGTAGTGTGTTAACTATTTTTCTTTTCATTTTTATTATTAGTTTTTCGTTTCTAAGAAAAGATATATAAATATGTCTAAGAATATAGTATATATATATATATATTTGATAACTTGATCAACTAAAACAAAATATCAATAATTCTTTCAAAGCATCTTTTTCCTTGGAGAACTTCAGAAGCTCCTAATTACGGACTCTTCAAACGTCAATGCTAGCCAATTATCCGCGCCATATCTGGAGCCTATAACTAATAAACACCAGAAAACCTTTATACTTGACTCATTACGATACTTGGAAGAGATGGAATCTCAGCCATGTATGGTGCGGCTAATGAACGTGTGAGGAGCGTGTGTTTGTGTGTGTGTGTGGATCCTCGCGTCTGTTTTTTTCATTGAGCGTTTTTGGTATGATGATTTAGGTTACGCGTAGTAATCCTGTTCACTTTGCTCTTGTATTGGATCAAAAAGGTATAATTCCAGGATGTATATTTTATATGAAAGCATAATTACTTTATCCACCAGTCACTGATGAGTCACATATTTGCAATCTGTGACATTGTTATAAAACATTGTTAGACTTTCAAGTATAACCTGCCATATCGTGTTACTTCGTATGTGTCGACAGCAGATAATTTAGCCGTCTAAATTTTTTTACTTTATAGTAAACAAAAATCAAAATTATGAGTATTTTTTTTTATTCCTAAACATTCCATTAAGACTACAACTTAATTCAGTTTGTGGATTCAGAGTAACATATTTTGTTCATTTCTGTTTTGCCTTCTCTGCAAGTTTGAACAATAAAAATTAAGTATCGGAATTATAGTAGTACCTACTACTTTTAACTAACTACACAGCGGTATCTAAATATATGATATTATACTTTTAAATAGGTATAATATTATATGTCCATTTACAATAGACTATATTTATTATATATATTTTTTATTTAGTATCAACAATCCCCTATCGAAGCGATATATCAGGCAGTGTCAGAGCACTTCCCTTATCTGTGTTATCAGCTCGTATCATATCTTAGTAATTCGCCAAGCACGGCCCGCTACAGACATGAGATATCCGCGATTATTATAAAATATATTCAAAATGTCTAATCCAAATGTGAACCCCGACGTTCATACTGTGCGAGTAAATATGTCAAATACCCCACAAGTACATACGCACGCAGCAGGTAGTGTGTCTCCTGGTAGTTATAACACGGAGTACCAACAATCTGGTCCTCCGAAACGGTCGAGTAGGAGTGACGCTGTGTATGTGAATGCCGCTTATGTGGGAAGTGTTAATAGTGTAAACAACATCACCCTGCCGAGATACGAACCACCCACCAGGTACTGAAGTATATAACATATTATATACTCAAAACTATAAAATGTAACTCTATGTATTCTGTAGTCCTACTGCAATCTTTGTTAAGTATATGGTTGACTATTTTTTCTCAACACGTACATGGAAGTCCGACGGAAGTCGAATGACAGAAAAAGTTTTTTGATTCACTTAATAATATTTGGTTTGATACACTTCATTAATATTTGGTCTAAAGTCAAATAAACAAACACTTATACAGTTGTACAAACACCATAATAAAAAAATATATTAATATTTCTTTACAAAATATATAATATATACGTACAAAGTAACGGCTTACGTAAACCACTTTTAAATTACCAATAAATTAATAATTAATTGATGATAAGTATCTTGTCAAAAAATATAATCTTAAAACATATTAAATAAAAATATAAAATATTATTAATAAATGAGATAAAGTTCCTTTCTATATTATTATTATTACTGTAAATTAAAAAACTAAAAAAACACGCTTTTTTTGCTAACCGAACTAAAAATTTGAAAATAATTTTTAATGACAAAGAGTATAAAATTACAGTAGTAGAAGATCGAACAATTAATCATAGTGAATCGCCTTAATATAAAATTATAATAAAATTTAAGTTATTAACAGAATAATTCAATTCTGAGTAAAAATCGTCGGGTGCATTTTACTGTGATTCATAACTATCCTCTCATAGACAGTTGCTAATAGAATGATTGTAATACCTTAAATATCGAGCACCCCACGCTTTTTACTCAGAATTGAATTATTTTGTTAATAACTTAAATTTTATTATAATTTTATATTAAGGCGATTCACTATGATTAATTGTTCGATCTTCTACTACTGTAATTTTATACTCTTTGTCATTAAAAATTATTTTCTAGTTTATAGTTCGGTTAGCAATAAAAGCGTGTTTTTTTAGTTTTTTAAACTATTGTTTATTTTTTATTTTTTAGTCTGTGAGAAACTCATAAATTGGGAAATCATTTCATTACTTAGAGCGCGCGCAGATCGCGAACTAGCTCTATCTCTCTTACTCTCCCACAGAGGATCTATAAAAGAATTTATTAATCCTGGTGGTCCTAATAAGGATAATGGGAAACTTTTATCAAATTATTGCATTGTCATCGGTCCTTGATACGTGTGCAAAGTTTCAATTTAATCGGATCGCTGGAACCTGGTGAAAATTAAGCTCGAAGATTCCGTTACATTCATACATACATACATACATACAACCCAAGCGAATAAAAGCGTGTTAAAAACTACGATTATCTACTCATCCGACTAAATAATCTGAATTGTGTTTTTATATAAATATAACTGAGGTTACAAACACTCGTTTATCTTTAAATTCAGATATTTATGGAAAAACCCGATAAACTAAAGGTTTACGGGCGTTAAGCAGAAATATAATTAAAAGTAATAATATATAAAGTACTAATATATAAAGTAAAGTAGAAAGATTAACTTACCCGGGGTCCCCAAACGCATAGTAATTGGCACCATCTTCCTTATCTATATATCTTATTGTCTGCTTACATTACTACATTGTTATTATTTAAGTTCAGTGAGTTGGTTGTTTATACTGTACTTAAATGACACGCTTTATAATTTGTTCTAGCGTAATCCGCGAGCAGTACTGGGCGTGTTCGAGGTGGCCCTTCGCCCAACGCGCCTTGGCGATCGCAGTGGGCCTGCTGCTGGGCACCGTCCTGAGCCTCGTCATCACACTCTCCCTCCGAAAAGATGATGGAGATATTCGCACTTTATTCCAAGTTCGACTCGCGCCAGATTAAAGCGTTTGAGTTTCATAATGGATGACGAACTTATTTTTTGGGCTTTTGCGCATTCTTCTTAGGTTATAATTAAGTTAGAAGTAAAGGTTTTTTATTAAATAATAATAATAATGCGATGTTACATATAGATGTAATTTATATACGTATATACATATAGATGTATATTTATATTGCATTTCAAATATAAAAATGAATATTGCAATTTCGGCTTTCAAGGTCGTTTAATAAGAAGGGAAATAATTTTATTACAGTCCTTACAAATTTTTAACATTTTTTTGTCCAGAGGGCTGATGAGAGAACTAGAGCTATACCTAAGTAGTAGAATATGATTCCGTATAATCTAACAGAACTAGATGTTTAATCTTACTAAAAAGGCTCCTCCGAACATTTTTTTTATACGATTAGCTAATCTACAATCACAGATAATAAGTTGTCTCCCCTTATCACTATATCTACTCAACAAGAGCACACTAACTGCATCTCTGTCTCACTTCAATAAAAAGCAACTCTAAGCCACAAACAATTATATCTTTATCAATATATTTTTGTAATTATATTCTCTATTATATTAAGATAAATGTTTAAGGATTAATTACTTACTACTATGTACTATATATACTCTGTAAATATTTGTAAATAAATATATAGTAAGAAGTACATTTATTATGTATTCCTGGATTGTCATAAAGTAAAAGTTCATTTAATAAGAGCGTACTCCTAGATGAAGATATATTTTTTTTGTTTTATGACGTATAAATCTCAGTTTGAAGTTTGAACACTATCACGTGCTGAAGAAAGATAACTCGTCTATTAACGCTCTATGGTTGTTAATTAATATCATCATCATTTGTATTGATAACAATATAATTTATTCTTATAAATACCATTCACATATAATGTAGGTAAAAAAAAAGTCATTTTTTAAGTGACTGTGAAAACACAGCACTGTGTTTCTTTATATACTATTTATATTTAAAATCTAATAAGTTATCTGTCTGTGCGAACGAAATGTTATTACATTAATTATTTTTCAAGATATTAATGATGGTAATTTTTTAACAAAAGCACTACTTGTTCCTGCGAACCCTTTTAATCGGTCTTTCTTAAATCTAGGATCAATATTTTAATAAAGGACACTATTATTTTAAAATATTCTGCGAGATATCGTCGAGATTCATTAAAAAACTGGAGGTAAGTTAACATTCTTTAAAATTTTGTACGTTCTATGTCCATCGACTAGGAACTAAAACATTTCATCGATAAAGGAAAACAGCATTAGTTATTTTAAAACTACCGAATATTAGAGATAAGATAAGATAAAGGCGATTTTCGAATGAATTGTTGCTCAATATTCGATAAATAAATTAAACTCGTCTATCATATCTATGTAGTTTTTTCATTAATTCGATAACCTCCAATTTGTGTGGATAGATTAAAGTAATTAAAAGTTACATAAAAATATCTGAGTAATAAATTAAAGAAGATAAAAACCATCCGTCAGTTTATCTCCTTCATCTCGCAGACGCCGGCCTTCATTGACAAGTAGCAATAGCACACCGAAAGAACATTACATTTCCACGGATTTTAGGATAAATTACTAAGTATCATTTGTGTTGAACTTTATTATTCTACGAGATGTAAGATAAACTTTTAAAATGTAATAAAAACTTGACAGAATTTCCCCCGTACTTATGAATACAACTGTAGGCAATTAATTTTGAATTAAGATAGTTTTATATAAAACTAATACTCCTAAAAAAAAATCCTAAGTAGGTTATAATTTAAAATTGTAAGATAAAAAGACGTAGACATCGTGCGCCTCTCATAATGATTTACAAGGCGCCCCGTCGTAACGTAATAGCGATGCCTATCTCACAGATACGCTCCCATTTGCCTGCATTGTACACAGCCTCTATTGTTCGCAAGAATTCACTTATCTATAAAAATACTACTTATACCCATTTAATATTGTGGAACGACTGTTTACTAACAGCAAGATACATTTTTCTGGCCTATTTTTTAATAACAAATGACATTTTGAACTTTTTGAATACTTTAGTGGCACTCGAATCTTATATTGTATTTTTAAATAGTCCAATATATTTAGGGTAAGATTGTACCTTAATTTTATTTATTGCCAGTTAATATCCGTTCTTCTCGGGACGGGTGGTCCTTATTTATTGATCATCCCCCAGCTATCGCACGAGTTAAGTGTTTCATTTCACTTATCAACTACTTTTAGCCTTTTACACAATCGGCCTGTTAAATCAAACGTTAAAAAATTTGTACACTTTTTTTTTAATATTTAAGTTTACACATAATTTTTAAGCTATGATAATCAAAAATGTGTTTATTTTGGAGATTAACTCAATTTTTTATCCTGTATTCAAAAAAAATTCAAAATTCAAAATATCTTTATTCAAGTAGGCATTTACACGCACTTTTGAATCGTCAATTACATTAAATTGGTCAGTATAGTCAGTCTGTGAGTAAGCTACCACCAGCTCGGAATGCTGTTCTGCTGAGAAGAGCTGGCCAGAAACTCAACCGTTGCTCTTTTTAAATAAAATTTAACAATGTTTGACTTATAAATTAAATATATTATATTATAACATCAACCCTGCAAATGAGTCAATGACCCAAGTTCCACACATTTCGATCAACCAAAAACTCTTGAATGTTATAGAAAGATTTATTTAATAATATACCTTTAATTTTAGATTTGAAACCAAGAAAAGGAAGATCTAAGATATCTTGTGGAACCTTATTATATATACGAATACTCAAGCCCATGAAGGATTTCTTAACTTTTTGAAGTCTAAATTTAGGCGTTACGAGCCTATTTTTATTTCTTGTATTGATAGTATGTCTGTCGCTGTTTTTTTTATAGTCATTTAAATTTTGGCGTATATATAGTAAGTTATTAAAAATGTATTAAGAAGCGACCGTAAGAATACCGATTTCTTTAAAAACTTCTCTTAGGGAGTCTCTAGCTTTTAAGTTACAAATAGCCCGTATAGCTCGTTTTTGTAAAATAAATATAGAATTAATTTCGGCAGCGCTGCCCCATAGTAAGATACCGTAAGACAATATACTGTGAAAATAACTTAAATAAACGAGTCGAGCCGTATTAGCGTCTGTTAATTGTCTTACTTTTTAATTGCAAAGACGGCTGAGCTAAGTTTGCTTGCGAGTGTCGAGAGATGGGGGTTCCACTGGAGCTTTTTATCTAAAGTTATACCTAAGAAAGTTGTCGAGTCAGTCAGTTCTAACACTTCATTGTTAAGGAATAAACTACAATCTTGACTTTTTACATTAGGAAGTGTAAATTCCATGCATTTAGTTTTCTTAGTATTTAATACCAAATTATTAATTTCAAACCAATGAAGAACACGTGACAGAGCACAGTTAACTTTGTCAAAATTAGGTTTATTACGATCAACTTTAAAAATAAGTGAGGTATCATCAGCAAAAAGTACAATGTCACATAGTCCTTTTACGTAAAAGGGCAAATCATTAATATAGAGTAAAAATAAGAAAGGGCCTAGAATAGATCCTTGTGAAACACCCATTTTTAGGTGAGATCCAACCGACTTACAATTATTTACATCAACCGTCTGAACTCTTTGATTCAAGTAAGAGGCAATAAGATCAAGCGCAGCACTACGCACACCATAGTGATTAAGTTTGCAAAGTAATGTTTGTATAAAATAACAATAAAAAAAATAAGCATTTCTTATACTCCTATATTTTATAGTATTTAAAATTAAATATAAGAGTATAAATATAATTTGTTGTTTGGTTTATTTACTCCTATATTTTATATACTCCTATATTTTATAAGAGTTGTATTGAATACAAAAATCATTTCTAATAATATAAGAACATAAACTTCATATTCACTTCACAAGTTAATTACTGGCAGCTGACTGACTGATTGACTGGTTAAGCTGGTCACAATATGATGTAGTATTTAAAGATAATTAAATTACGACATCAATTTAAAAGACTTAATTCATTTGTCAATCGTAATGAATGGCTTGCTTTAGCGAGTCATAAATTACTTTAAAAGCTTGGTGTCACTCACCTGACTGGTTTTAGCGAATTTAAGGGTAGTTGCACGTGAATATTTAACTGGCATATTGAATTATTATATCGAATTATTATTAAAGTTTATTTTCTATACCATTCAAACGTACCTTATTTGTGATAAAATATTTATACATTACATAACATTATTTAATGAGAATATTTTTTTTTCGTGTTGTATTAAAACTTTTAAGTGAGACAAGGGGCTAATCCTAAATCACTTTACTCATAGACTGATCTTTTTTCCTGAATTCAGTGTTTCAGTGTAGTCATAATTTTATTTTATTTAATTTAATTGGAATCTTTTTGATTTCTACACTATATATTAAAGAAAATCGAGTCAGTGTTTTTAGTTTTACTGCTTACTCTGCATAAAACACACAATTCCCCATAAGTTTCCCTCGTGACAGCTCCCTTATGAACCGATGCAGCAATCAAAATGTTAACCAATTAAAATATTCAGGATATTACATGCGTCGACCACGCGTAGGTACGTGTCGGTCCGAAAAAAAAAAAACAACCAAACCAACTGAGTTCATTACAAATATTATTCTCATAACACATTACACTTTCATATGCATCGTAAAAATATGTAACGAGTCATTAAAAAGCCAATATCTCTATAACTAAGATAATAAATCTTATCCAGACAAAGTCGCCGACGATTAACAACTGTAGATATTACAGCCATTATAGTACCTACGGTAGTCGATAAACATTATTGACGTCGGTTCAATAACGCCTTCATCAAGAAATTGTACAATGCTCAGGTGCGATGGCAGTGCTGTTTTGGAGATGACTATTATATTATATCATTACTTAAGTATATATAATTTTGGCAGATCTATTAATCTTACGGCAATCGAGTGTATCACGTCACGTCACACGACCGTCACTAGCGGTCACTCCACAGACATGACGGTCAGTCAGACGCTGGTCAAGTCAAGTGGGCAAGTCTACGGGTAATAAGAAAATACGGGAACCTTTAAGTATAGGACTCCCATCGTAATCATTCTGAATAAAATAATGTAATATTTAATTATATGAACTATGATATTTTAGTCTAAATATGTCATGAAGAAACCTTTATTAAGAGTAAATATATCTCGTGGTAGAGACCTTTGTTAGTTAAAAGTTAGTATTTCCGATTTACTTGTAGAAAGATGTAGGCGAGTCTGGGTATCCCTTAAGTGACCTCGGTTATTGGATCAAAGTGAAAAAAATTAATAAATTATTAATAAATAAATAACGTGCCAAATCAACTTCGAGTCGTAAACAACAAATACTAAATGCATATTAGTAATAAAGAGTATTTATATATTGTACAAATAGACAAATGAATAGATAGCTGATATCCTCACAATAGTTTCCTCTTTTGGATAGATAGATACATAGTCATAGTCATAGTCGGCCACAATAGTTTCCTCTTTTGGATAGATAGATACATAGATAGATAGATAGATATAGAAATAAATAGATAGATAGGTGGATAGATAACGAACAACATTGTTTATAAAACTCTAAGAAGAATAAGAATAACTTACCCCCGGTAAAGTAGCAACCAGTTCTACATTCTGAGAGTCCCCAGATGTGAACACAGGGCTCTGCCACCAGGTACCCGGATCTCCGTCGACAGCCAGAGCCGCCGGGTGTCGCCGTGATGACGAACCTTCCAGACCTTCACACACATCGCACACCACCGCTCGTCTACAAAAATGAGTGTCTCAGATAAATCTATACTAATATTATAAAGAGGAAAGGTTTGATTATTTTTTTGTATGTTTGAAATGAATAGGCTCCGAAACTACTGGACCGATTTCAAAAATTCTTTCACCGTTGGCAAGCTACACTATTCCCGAGTGACATAGACTATAGCTAGGCTCATTATAAATTATTTTCTATGCCGTATGGTATTTTTCTGTTTTTTTTTTTTGTTTAGTCTTCTAAAGTTCATTTATTAAATGCCAATGCAATTATGCATAATCAATATCGTAGTTAATCATATGTATTGTTTTAACTGTTAATCTCAAATATATAATAAGACAGTAAAAATCGAGTGTCTGTACATCAATTCAAAATGAGTAACAGAAACTAAAAAATAAATCTTGGTTTTTTGTCTCTCTGTCTGACTGTCTGGTACGTTATAACGTCGAAACTACTTAACGGATATGAACGCGGTTTTTACAAGTGGATTATGGAGCGTAAAACTTTGTTTCGTTAAAATCAGTTAAGGGTAAAAGAAGTTATGGTCAATTTAAAATTTACTTCAAGCACTATTTCCAAACTTTTAAACAGAATTGAATGCTGTTTACATAAACGTATTAAATTAAGATAAAGCTAGAATTTCTACTTTGTTTTATCTGAATTGTAAAATAATTTAACAAATTGAATATTAGCATTTTAAATTTAGTCACATAAAATCTCAGTAGATCGCGCTGACTTTTTTTACAATTCGCTTTGATTATGTTTTCGCATTTGGTATAGCAGTTTGAAATTCTACAAAGATATTCTTAAATTGACTATGTCTCAAAACCATAATATTTCGAATCCATATGCTTTAATACGTATATCTGAATAATGTCCTGGTCGTGTGTGTGTGATGTGGATGTATGTTATTATTTTCAGTTTGATATCGTAGCAATGTAATGCCTATATATATTAATGTAATTTTATATATTATAAAATTTCCACGGGAATAGGATACTATAGAGTTAACTATAAGTCTATTATAGGTCTGGATAATTGTAGTTTCCACAGATTACGCGAAAAGCTACCTACACGCGGGCGGAGCCGCGGGCAACAGCTAGTCTTTAATAAAAAGAGAACGCTTCTACTAATACGACAAATATTAAAAAAAAACCTCGACTGGACACGAAGAAGATTTCGTGAAGAATATTCCTAGGTCTCAGATATAGTAAATATTAATAATCTTTTTGTTCCACAAACTTACTTCCCGGGAGTTTCTCTACAGAATTCCTCAGCGCCGTGATCTCCGCAGGTTGCGTTTGCTCTGACATTGGAAAAGGCTGCAACATCGAGAGGCGCGGGCAGCAACCTCGGCTTCTGTTGTTCGCTGGTCAGCGACACCTCACTCAGCGTCGTGCTGCTCAACCGGTCCAAAACAGCGCGGCCTAGTTTAATAAATTACATATATATTATATAAGGAATTAGTACATACACACATTATTTTCTGCCGAGTATTAATAAATCTTTCGTTGAATTAATTAGCTGCGACAAATGGAAAGTGAGGTCGAAGAATGTATTTTGCAATTATCATTCATATTTTGGACTGCGCTAAGTGTTCATTTGATTTATTAGTGATATTGACGCAAAGTCAAGTTAAGAAATCATTGTTATTGTCAATAAAAATCAATGTTATGATAATGTTTAATTTATTTTATTTACATGTACATTATGTATATTGTATAAACTATTTTCTGCGATTTCCAAGAGTGCTGAATATTTGAGATCTATTGAAAAATAAAGATCTATACACAAATTTAATCAGTTCAACAATATCCTGTCAGTTTGTGTGTGTGTGTAGTAGTCTCGTAGAAATCTCACTGACAGAGACATAATATAATAACTCTACGCATGTATCCGTCGTCCAGTGTAGCCAATTGTTTAAAATAAATCGAAGTGTTAATTTGAATATATTTAAGAAATATAACTTTACACTCGATTTCTTTTCATTTAAATATTTTATTTTAATACATGGTGGTTGCTATAGATATAAATCTAATTTACATATACATCACGATAAACGATAATATTATAGAAGTAACATAAAACCCATATGCACGAGCGCTTCTCGTAAGGTCATCTGGCACCACTTCATGGCCGAGTCTCACATTGATAACTTCATTTGCTCACACTTTATTACCGTTCCTTGAGAATTTATCTTTCACATTAGTTTCTTTTAAGTTGTGGGGTTTGGTGTTTTTTATTTATGTTATCTTAATAAATATATGTTATCTTAATAATAAACTGCTACGAGTAGTGATTCGAACCCGCGACTACTGGGAAACCGTCCCGTCGCTCTACCAACTGAGCTACCGTATTGCTATCCGCCTCGATGAATTAAGCATTCTATATGTGATCGTGTTTATCGGGACGGTGGTGACATCTATTACATTTCTTTCGAAAACTCTTACCATTTTTTCTAACGATACATGATAATTTCTAAATTAGAAACATGGGCTAGGATTTTCGAAAGAATCTTTATTTTTTATTGTATATTTATATAAAAATGTATCTAATCTAATTATTATATAACAAGGAAAAGCGATAGGTTTTATCGCTATTCCTATTCAACGCTTTACCTTGTTATAGAATAAGACGATCTAAACTCGTACTCTTATGACTTTAGTTGCTGAAATTTGTGCATCTTATGTTTAAAATATAGAGGGAAGTGATCTTTAGTTAACTAATTTTATTACATCATCATCGAAGATGCCAGGCGTGGTTGCAGTTGAGAGCGTTAATGCGGAACAGATGATATAATTGCACCAATAACGGTTGTTTAGATGAATTTAGACTTTAAAACATGTCGCAAATGATGTCGTTGTCGACCAAAAAGGGAACTTAGATAACTGAAAATGTTTTCTGTTATCATTTTAATCCCAATATTCACTACACTTTCTTTTATTTACCACTTTTAAGGATGATATCCCTACCTATATTGAATAGCTGAAGTATTTTGTATTGTTTACACTACTACAAAATCAAACGCTCTGAAAGTCAACTCTACACTCTTCTTGTATATGTTATAAACCTTAACATGCCACAACATGCCACCTTCAGCGCTAAACAACTTACGTGTATTCTCAGAACTCTTAATTAAATACTCAATATAGAAAAAAAATCCTCTGATGACCACATTTTTTTGCGATCATTACGACTGAACCTGGTATATAACAACACTAAATTTTAACATTTAAATGTAAGGAAACTGTTTACTTCAAGTTGTTTATTTTAATGTAATAAGAACTCTTTCCAAACAGGCTGCATTTTAACATAGATCAAACATCATATTTACAGTTTGTGTTAGTTGGCCTTATATAATGATTTAATTTAATATTTGTTACCATTGGAAATTTGAATTACCTCTAGTGAGTTCAAGTCAACATATTAGGAATATTGATTATTAGTGTACGAGACACGCATTACCAATTAATATCGACCGACAAATTGACTTCGAACGAGAGAATAGAGATTGAGAGACAAAATAAAATTCCCTCAACTAACACGCTTTATGTTATTATGAATGTTCACTTTGTTTTTAATATGCAATGGGTGAGTATATTTTTTTTGTGATTGGAAACATTTTAATAACATTCATTTTTAGCTAGATATTTGGTACCAAAAAACATCTTATAGCACAAATAAAGAAAAAAATTGCAGAAACTACAAATTTTAGTTACATCCTATAATAAATACTGCCTTTTTCCTCATTATTACTTAGAAATACTAAATTGAAATTAATATCAAATATCCAGGTTTATAATGTCTTTAAGCTGTAACAAAATCAATCTTCAAAAGAAACAGCAATTTAAGCGGCATATTTTTTAAACTTGCAATTATGAAGGGAATTGAGCGACGAAGGGAATCAGAACCTAAAGGGTACTTCCTATCGACCTAGAATCTTAAAATTTGGCTTGAAGCATTCTTTTATACTACATATAAAGGAAAAACTCCGAAAATCTTAAATTTCAAGGTACATCACATATTTTTTTATATATAATGGTATACAGGACCCTTAGTGCGCGATTCGGACTCGCATTTGGCCGATATTTTCTTTAATAAACTAATAGACACTAATAGAATACCAATGATGTGATAAATTGTCTTTTCACGTAAAGGTACAATATCAATATATTTATTTAAAAAATGTTAGATAGCTCACGCAAATACAATTAAATTTGTTTAGAAATAGAAGGATGATAAAATTAGAAACTAATAAGACAGCTGCCGTTACTTTTATACGCGCAGGCGCTGCAGCAACTTTTTGCGAGACTGGCCTGAGAAGGTTAGTTATATAACTAGGACGTTATGATTCATTTTATAAATACATTCAAAATATTATAGATCTTTAATACCCAGTGAGAGTTATTCGTAGAGATAAATCACTTTCGCGGAGAATGCTCAGACATGTACTCGCATTGCAATTTTTATAATATTTTCTAATTATTGTTTTATGTATAATGTATTTACAAACAATCTTACTGAAATATTATTTCATAACTCATCTAAGATCAATATTGTTAGCATTATTTAAGACTCTATTTTATAATTTATATATAAATAATAAGGACCTATTGATAAATTATTAAAAAATAAAAAAAATATGAAATAAGTTTTTACTCCCCAGACGATTTTAGCAATAGCAAATGACAGACAAAGGTCAAAGTCCATGGTGCTATGCAGGATGTAGAATGCAGTTTCGCTTGACAATAGACGGCCTGCGGTCGAGCGACAGTACCACTGAGTACAGCGAACCACTCGCCAGACAGTGACACTGTCACTGATACATCAAAAATATTATTCATCAGTTGAAAGTAACAAGAATAAGTTTAAATGTCGATATACTAGCAAGGTTATGTGGTATGCGGATATCAGTTTTTCTTTTTATAATCTCACCGGAATTATTTATTTAGTCTAGTTCAAAAAGTAAATGTAAGCCATAAAAGTGAATAAATTATTATTGGATAAAAAATATAAAAATAGATCATTATGTATATTCCCAGCTTTATAGCTCTAACAACTTCCCACCAATGTCCAGTTGCCCACTTTGCCCACTCTCAAAATTTTCTTGTAAAAAAATTAAAAATGTGTAAGACGTGATAAAAAAATGAACAGTCATTGGTTTACTTACAATTATGTAAAGTTAATAAAACGCAAGTGTAAAGATAGTTGAAAGCCCTCACCGGCCGTGAGCGCAGACGAGTAGAGCGCAGACGAGTAAACAACATTTGAAACAAGTAACGTACCTAGTACTGAATGAAGGAAGCGGTGGCTACGGCTGATGTAAACAGCACTTACTTTAAGCGAGGAAATGTTTACTCTCGCTCCCCCGACACTTAGGGCTCGACTTGATATTTCACCTTTCAAACAATGTACGGTCAAAACATCTGCCCTGTAATTTTATATTGCTTCCGTTTTGTTCCAAAACCCTTAAAAATAGAAGATGAGTTCTATTAAATGAACTTAATGAATCCTGTTTTAATAATTAGAAATCTATAACAATACGTAACATTCCGTTACCGAAGCGCATTGTAACCAGACTGGCGATGCTCAAACAGTTATTTACAACAGCCTTGAAAAGGATAGCCGTCCAAAAGGGAATTGAATAAAAACTGAAAACTGGCCAGCTCGTGGGACCGGCCCTGCCCATACGAGACCATTAGGTTCATTAGTGTTCACCAAATATGGAAAAGCAGTTCTTATGAGCGACCGATATGCGATGTGTCGCTACGATTCTATAACGATGCGTTCGGACTATTCAATCGCTTATTTTTATGCGCATAAAAAATTGATCGTTTTTAGTGAAATTTCTTAGCTATATGGCATATACATTTTTGCTTAAGGATATATTTCCGTTTGCTGGATGTTAACTACATTCACAGAAAAAGCAATACATTATTTTGTACATTTGTTTAGTACTCAGTAGTAGAACAGCTTTTCGCTGTTTTAAGTACCTACTTAAGATTTTCACATTTTCATAGGAAACAAAAGAAGTGATTAAGTGATTGATTATTAATATTTAATGATGCAAGGGGCAGGTGAGAGAGACAGAGAGGGTTAATAGAAAAGCTTATTTAGAATAAAAACAACGGCCAAGTTATTCAGCTCAGGCAATTGAGGTGCATTTCTTCTGAATTTGTTCATTTACATCAAACAGATCAACAGAAACAGAAAGAAAGACTATTTTTTTTTAATTATATGCATTGAGTTTAAAGATCAATAAATACACCACTTTACATATACCATGTATGTAGTCTTAAGAATTCTTGAAACAAACCTTATTATTATTATAAACACTACTATTAACGCAGCTATCTATTTTATTTATTTTAAAAGAAAAGCTTTTTAGTAATCATCACCGCCAACAATTTCTTGCAATATCAGGCGATAAAAAAGATCGTTGCTGGTCCCTGAGGAGGGAGATTTCTAGAGGCAAAGTTTTTGAAGGCATATATGAATCTAAAGTTATTGAAAATGAACCTCCTTCTGCGGCCTTCTGGAACGATTCCCAATATAGAGATGGAAATAGTCTGTGGCCGGACTTTTTCTTTGTCTTAGCCACTAGATGTCTTATAGTGGCAGACAGAGGCAGATACTTGACGCGTTATTTAAGAGCGCTCTCGATGAGATGGCGATTCGCGATAATGGATTTTTCTTAGATGTAAATGAGAAAACTATTCTTGGGGGAGTGAATTGCACTAAAAGAAATTAAACTTAAAAGAGAGGTTTCAACAGAAATATTTTTCGGCACACATTGACGTTTTTCCAAGAAAGTCGAGTTCTGTCGTCCGCGTAAATATCTAACAATCTGAGTAAATCCGGTCCGAGCAATTTCGAACGAATAAATTGTATGCTTTTCCCATTAATAAAAGTGGTAGTCCACTTGCATAAAGTTTCAGGAAGTTCAAGAAGCCTTTTAGTTACTTGTTACAAAATACAGAGTAATACGAAACAGAGAGAGTAAACATTTTTTAGTTTCGTTTTTCCTATAGAACAAATGTTGTTGGAATTGATGTGGAGAGGCTGCTCTCAAAAGGTGGCCTATTAATTACAAATATCCCTGTATACATTCATTTTGATTAATATGCGATGCGAAAAAATGATGATATCGAGATGTACAGTTGTAATAAATAAAACAATCCAAGAATACTGCGAATAATGAGCAGTGGAGTGTAACTAACGGCGCGGGCGCAGCGATGCTCGCCGCGGGTGCCGGCACCGGCGGCTCTCCTTGCCGTGATACATGGCCGCTACTCTGTTGTTGAGAACGATCGGGTCTCACTAACTATATCATGGGAATGAAGACTATTAAAATTATAATTGACCTATACTGTCTAACTTAGTTAGAATATTTTTGAACTTACACTTTAATAAAATTAACTACAAGAGTTTATTTTCGTTCAATAATATTCGTTATTTAAATAGATTTTAACAAGAGGTAAGATGTCGGTCATACCTGAGGGTGCTCGGTGGGAGGTTCGGCAAGCGCCATTAAACGGACACTTCGTACTGTATCAACTTTGTATTTTACCGACATCACCGTGACAAATGTGCAAGGTTTCTTTAATCGCTATTTAATAGCCCTGGAACCCTAATTTTTTTTAAAAGCCAGTTTCCTTTGTCAATAGATAAGTAAAACCTTTGAAATGTAGCGGACCAGCATTTATAGGTTTCTTAATTTCACCACACAGTAAGGTTCCTTGTTTTCATCCTTAAAATATACATGACCATATTTCATAATGTTATAAAAATAATAGGTTTTTTCTATTCTCACGGTCGTAAAAGCGTTCAAACTTTTATAACAGCTTTATGAAGTACTTACTGGAGTGGTTATTTCCAAAGTGTTGATGATCTCTTAAAACATAAATATAAATAATAACGAAAAATCTAAAACCGAATAAAACATTCCTAAGAAATTAGCTGTTTTATTTTCATAAACATTAGTTACTCATTGTTATTCTGTTACATATAATAACAACTATAGTAGTAGTAATAACAAGTATAGTGTAGTATTTATACTCATAGAGTAAGTAGTAGTAGTAGTAGACAGATTACCGACAACATGTCTGTATTAACATTTAAACATTTTCCCATGGAATATTTTTTAATACTCATGATTGAGTCACTGTTGCTGTCAAAACTGACAGATACATTAATTGGAACAAAGATAGTAAAATTATATTATCCATATCAAATAAGTGAAGTATTATTTATTATTTATATTACCAATAAATGTATATTTTCATTATTAGTACAGCTTTATTTGTTATACAAATAGTATATTGTATGTTATATAACGAATATAAAAGAAAGATAAATAGAAGTAGTAAATTACATCATTATGATTTCAAATACCAACAATACTCAAATCATGAGAAATAATGAAGCCTGACTGACCCCACGTCTCCGCGGAGAGAAAAACAATTGGCTATTAAGAGTTTTATTTAAACATAGATATAGGTGGATATAGGTTCTTTAAAATAAATAGCTGAAATTCGAGAACTTAATGTATCTGTTTAAAAAAAATCTATGAAATATTTTTTCACGTTTCATGACATCTGAAAAATAATCTTCTATTCTAAATTTATATAAATATAGAATGAAATTAAACCGATACGGGCAGGGATTCGAACCCGCGACTACTGGGAAACCGTCCCGTCGCTCTACCAACTGAGCTACCGTATCACAGTTGGTATCGGTACCGTATCGTATCGGTTTATTTTTCATTTTATATTTATATAAATTTAAATAAGCTTAACATGGCAATACATGTTTAAAGATATTTCAAACATTTCTATTCTATGAACTACAACAAGGCTATATGTAGTAAAGCTATTTGTTAAATGTTCCTAATTATCCAAATTGTCTGTAAAATCAGTTTCGTTGGATGGCGCGTCATTCGGGTGCGCAGGCGCCGGTGCCTAATATGGCTGCGATAACGAGGAAACACGCTTCGCCGTACACGGCACTACAATCGACAAACATCGCACCATAACCATGAAAGCGAACAGCTCAGCTCCAACCACCGATTTGGTAGATCAATCCAACTTTGTATCCAGCTATTGTGTTTCGTTAGATTTCTCTATCCAATTAGGGAATATCTTAAAGTTAAATATTGAATTTTGTACGTATTGTTATCTAAAAATGGGCCTTCGTTAATTGTCTTCAAAACAACCAGGCTTTTGAATAAAGCTTTACCCTTGCTTAAGTGTTCATAAAATTAATGCCACTAAACTAAACTGCCTTCGTGAACGTATGACGTTCTTATCAATGCCAGTTTTATTCGAGATGAAAGCCGCTGACAGACATCCCGCCCCTAATGGCTTCGAACAACTGGACCCCATTCAGATCACACAATCTTTAAAATATAAAACCCATACGACTACAACCATTCATCTGATTGGTTCAGACAAAAAACAAATAAAAGAGACCATTAAAGGGGATAAGTTTTTGATGTAAACAAAATTTGTAAATCAGGGTTGGGGTCACAACTCACAAGGTTTTTGTACCTTATTCAAAGATGTATTTACGTTTTATAGTGTTCAATGTATTTTAGGTTTTCTTGAACTGTTTAGTGATATTTATTAATTTTTTCATATTATTTACGTTTTACGTTTCTCACAAAAATATTATAAAATGAAATATGATATGTTGTTTTCTGTAGAACGTATTATTAGCCATAGTTTAGTTATAGGCCGGCTATGAGATTTCAATCAGATTGCTATCAACCACCAGTCTTCGCTAATAACCTGTTTTTCAAAGTGTTGTTGTAATCGGAGATTAGTGTACGAGTACAAGTAGTGATCAATATTCTTATATTTTTATTGGGCGATTTCCACCTATTAGGTGAAATTTGTGTTTCTGACAGTCGACAGATCATTGAGACACACAAAAGAAATAATAATAAAATATTTAAAAAAATCCGATTGTTTTAGTTACTAATTAAAAAAGGTTGTTAGATTAAGGAGTGAGCAATGAAAAAATATTATTTTTACAGTTTACTTGGATGAAGTCACGGGCAAGAGCTAGTATATCTTATATGCTGTGTATATATTTTTTTGGGACAGCGATCAGATGTCCGTTTGATGACATTGTTTACGACACGACGGGTCTGCGCAGAAGATATAAAACTCACCTCATTTTAAAACTAAATAATTATATATCTTTATTGAAGTAGGCATTTACACGGACTTTATATTATATTTATAAGAGGACTAGCGGAAACTTATTTTGTAATAGCTCATGAGCTTACGTCTAATTTAGATATAGGTACATACTACATTTTGTACAATTGTGCCTAGTAATATTAAACTTATGTTTAGGACGGGAATACATTTATTTTAATGTTATCTTATAAAGTAATAAAATAAGATTAATTTTCGTGTCTCAGTAGATAATCTTCTTAAGATGAATTCAAACATGTATTTTCACAAAGCCTGCACCGTTTACTATATTTGTTTATGTTATAACTGCCCACTGCCCACTGCCCACTGCCCGGTCTTTAATTCAATGTCATTTAGTTTATCACTGTCAGAAATGAATCACAAAAATATTATATTCATTTTCAAGGTGCGAGTATTCTCTTGCTTCTAGCATGATTGATTCAATTTGAAATAAACTAACTAACTAATTAACTAACTAACTAACAACCCTCAGACAACCAAAAGGTTGATTAAAAATAGTAAAAGAAATTTAAGTGATTTCATCCTATCGATGAAGACGCTTTTTATAAAATTTAGAAACACTTTGTATTCGTGTTAAGGGCGACACGAGTAATAAGCCTTGTTATTGTTATAACAACGTTAAGAGACACAGATATCCGAAGAATAGACAATCGGTTGCCGTAAGAAGAGGAGAAGAGTATCATCGTTCGGTCATTAAAATATTTTAAGTTAGGCTCGTTTATCATTCCTTTCCGTGCTTCATTAATGGAAGAAGAAACTTATGGTTTATAGCCTTCGGTTGCATTTATATTTTAGTTCTTAAAATAAAGTGGTAGAGTGCAAAATTACAAGTCAGGTGACATGCCACATTTACTATTTTAAGTTTTATGATATTGTATTGAGGTAAAACATTGTTGTTAAATTAGAAAGTTTCAAGTATTGTGACGCACGCTCTGATGTAGTTTTTAAGATTTATAAATACATATTATTATATAGCTAATATTATACACTATCCAAGAATATTTATTTTAATAATAAAAGTAACTGAATTATTATAATAAATCTAAAACTATTCACATAAAATAATTACAATCTTACATCAGTTGTCAACGCAGGGTGTTGTGTGTGTGTGTACATTTCCGGGAATCGTCAAATTCGGCTGATTACAAATAGAACGTGATAACAAGTGAAGTGTGTACGTTTAAAGAAATGGCCACACGCATAGATATAATTACACGACTATACCGTCGCAAAGGGCATTTAGGGCCATGTTTGTAGAACAAATACTAGCCGGTCTCTGATGCCGTAAGTGACATGGAAAGAGCGGAAAGAGATTTTATAAGAAAAAAAAATCTTTTTTAATATTAAATTGTTTATTTATGTTGAAAATTATTATTTCCTTTTTTTTAATAAATGCCCAAAACGCATATAGGTCTATAGATTATATACACGAATCAAAGAGAGAAAATCCATTATTAACGATTTTCATAATATAGATGTGGTATCGCTTTAAGTTCGTTGCTTAAAAGAATGCTGGCCCAGCGCTGGTATGCCGTAAGTAACCAGAGCGTTCGACACCCGGAACTGTGTGTTATTGTGTACACTTGAAGATTATCCCTGTTAGCCGAATTCGCCGTGAGAACGTGACTCGTTAAAAAAGTCACCCACATTAGTGAAAGTAAAAGTAAATAAAGGAAATATGTATTAACAGTATTATTTAAATCTCGTAAGAGACTCGAATCAATTTACTTTTAACGATGTTAGTATTAGCGCCAAAATTCTTTGGCGGACCTCTAGAATGATCTTTGTTCAGTGGGTCCACAAAGATACTGCAAGAAAAGCATTTTAAGAGCCATCCTCATGTAAACCAGTGCTTGCTGGAAAAGTCTTGTGTTCAGGATCCAATTAGCCGAAGTCAGAGCTATAATTGGGACGAGACCGGTTGCCGTCTATCGGCACTTTTTACTGGGCGTGCTTGAGATGTGCGGCATCGCGGCGTTATACTGAGGACCGCATTGTTTGAACCTCTAATGAGGTTGCGGCATTTAAGTTATTGAAGTGCTGATGTAAATGGAAGGAGAAAATATATCAAATCGATTTAAATATTATAAACGTTATATAAAAATTATATAATTATCATCTAAAAAGTAGATTGTAATTACATGTATATAGATACTTATTGATTATAACTCATTAATGTGATTCAAGGAAGTTTGCGATGTTGATAACGAAACAGATAAAGGTATTAGAAAGATCTGTCAATCAGTTAGTCACAGAGGGCGTAGGCGATGGTGATATTAAATCAGTGTCCAGCAGAGACAATAGCGGCAAATGAGTTGAATTGTGCTGAAAACATACGAGTGGGATGGTGATTGGATTCGGTTTATATGAATTGATTTTGTTTGTTTTGAATGGTTGTTATGCTAAGTTTTCTAAAATGTACTTTTTATACATCACGAAATCAATATTACCTACTTAGTAAATAAAAACTCTAAATATATCTCTCATATATGTTTTCTGTCCTGACTTTAAATTTCTGTCTTGACTTTGTCCTGTCGATTAATCATATAAGTATAACATTTCTTAATATATTATATTGTTAGATTTCCACTGAAACTTTCATCTCCTATTTACTTTCCTGATAGATTTAACTAAAGAAAATGATCGGTAGAAATGAGTCGTTTTATATATATTGAAATCTACGATTATCTTTGTATAAAGTAGTTGTTCATATCTATTCTGTAGGTATACGTAATACGAACACAGTTTAATTCCAACAGCTCTATGAGTGGTTATTATAACGTTATCGTTTCTAAATTTCGCCGTCTACTTCCCGCTCTAGCCTCCAACCGGTCACGAATTACCATTTCGCTCAAATGTATGCAAATATATCCGCAACCTAACGAGCCCCGTGTTTTATGTAAAGAGTTATACTTAAAGATGTAGTTGATGATGTTACTTCTAACTAAACTCTACGAGGACATTATTTTAATTTTAATTTTACTTAAGATCGGTTTTGAATTATATATATTTTTTTAAGAAAATAAAAAAAAATCGTACGTTTTTATCATAAGTAGGCACTTCAGTTTCAGAAATCCTAAAGAGAATGCCTTATTACTAAGACAAAAACTTCGTAGAGATCCTGACTCAAGCCTAAGATTTTAAAGGATCTAAGTACCTACTAGCGTGAAATCACCACACACCCACAGAGTACAGACACACAAACCAGACACACATACCTAACTTAGGAGTTTGTAATAATTGGATTGTTAGCAAGTTACAAGATATATATATTGTTTGTACTTTGTACAATCCGGAAATTTAACTTTGAGATCTAATATCGATAATATGCTAAATAAACTACTGTATCCTTGGAAAACATTTGTCAACCGAATCAAGGCAATACTTTACTTACCTTCATAAGTGATACTTGAAGAGTAACTGTTGTTGTTGTGACTTGTGGGTTTTATGATTAGAGGTTTAAAAAAACTACTTTTTTTTTTAAATAAAACACTTCTTATTCCGAACCACTTTATGCACCTTGATTTCAAAGCCAATATTTATCGATATCAATAATGTATTTTCCAACACCGCGAGGGTAAGTGACCGATGATTCAGTATTCATCATATTCCTAAAATACTACCGACGTCGTTGGTGACAGTCTATTCGCAACACTACTGTGTGTACTTAAAGTATGTTGTTGCTCATTGTGTACGTTGTGTATGTCTGCGCTGCTCTTCGTAATTGGTGGTCGCCTAGTCTAAATGTGTACAGCGACTGCGCCCCCTCTTCGGCAACCTCTCTACTACTATTTATACTCTTATTTATTCCCTCTCCTCCGGAATCTATAACTCCGTTTCAGACTTTACGATTAATTGATTAATTATTATTTTTTATTTTAAGATTTTATCGTAAGGACTTATTCAAAAATAATTAAATTAATTGTGTTTATTGTGTGTATAAGAACTCTCAAAGACTGCTTGGTTAAATAAGTAAATCTATAACACTCTATAACACAATACTAAAATTATCACCGATCGCATTTTCTTAGTAATTTCAAGTTCTCAACAACAGTCAATTACGATGAACAGTTTGAAACAGTTGAATTGAAGCCGTCTTACTGCACATTGCAGTGTAGAGTGGTTCAATAATTAGGGTTATAACTTAAACGTCTGGTGAGTGTCTTATTAACAAGTTTCTGTTTACAATATTTTATTCATGTAATGCAAGGATCTCTGAATAATATAATTTTTTTGGCGTCTTTCAGCTATTAGGTACTGATTAAACTATTATTTTCAAGTTTATAGTTAGATACTTAAGTATAATATTTTTATGGTCACTTGGGTAGGTAAAAGGTATAACTACTTTGCCTAAACAAAACGCCTAACCGATAAGATAGAATTAAATAAAAACCACTGGAGTTTACCTTCTAAAACAATATAGTGGCTGAAATACGAAAATTACAAAATAATGAATTAGTCAAAATATGGTCAAAATAAATATACAGTTAAATAATAAAACTTCAAACGAGTATTGAAGAATTTGTTAATATGTATCACAATAGTGAACCTGCTAGCAGGGATGGTACGCGTGCCTAATCGGGTGAAACAAAACCTTTCTGAGAAGCGCCCTACCTGTGCAGGGTGCAGGGCGAGGCCGCAGGGTGGCCCTTCTGCTCCTGCAATGCTTGACCACTCACCTGCGATGTCGTTTCAAAGTTTCAAGTGCCGTTATTTAAACAAGTAACATGATTAAAAATATTATTTTATAATGAAATAAACTAAATTCTCTGTTATCGCAGAAGGAGCCCACTTTTTTTAAAGGTCATTTATATTTTCTTTTTTTTTATATATGTACGTTCTATAGTTATATCTATATCGAAACATTTGAGACATTTAAAATATTTTTTTTTTAAAGTTGAAAATAATCTAAACTATCAAAGTTGCAAATAGTAGTAGAACGTAACTAAGAGCAGAAATAAAGTTATCAGATCAAATTGGTGAAGTTGTGATTGTTGTCAATTCTATTAAGAATATTAATAAATAAATAAACACAGAGGTCAATATACATCAGTTCCTGAAAGTTGTTGGTTACAATGAAATGAATCAGATAGTGTAAACCAGTAATAATAATATGACAATATATCAGTGAGGACCGCGCTGTCTCCGAGCGTATTATAAATAATGCGCTCACAACTACCTAACTGTAGGTACTACCAAAGGAGACAAATCTATTTATAAATTAATTTAATGGTTTCTAATTGCAGGGGAAAATAAAGCTAATGTAACTCAGGGGCTATTGATAGTTTAGGTTATTACATATATTAGACATGTTGCAAAAATTATAAAAATCATATTGAGAATCAAAGTATTCATTTCAGTTTTTTAATTTCCTTATAGTTTCCTTTCATTCCTTTGATCAGAAAAAAACAAATGATCATTACAAAAATATTTAATAATAGTCAAGGATCGAACCGGAAGGACTTTTTTAATATTATGCTGTTATTTCTCGGATTTAATTTACTGAGTTAGGAAAGAAATTGCTTTGAACAAGTCTGCCTGAGCTCTAAGTGCTTTCCATAATAAATAAATAAATTTTCCGTATAAGCGTTTTATAATAATTATAGTAGTTTCTTGTTGATAAAGTTTCGTACTTAAATTGAACATTTTTGAATTTCGAAGCTTCTCATCCACTAAAGGCGAACTAATACCTAATCTGATAATACTAAATCGTAAACAGTTCATTAGTTTGGAAGCTACGATGCATAAATATTCCCATTAAAACAAATAAAAGTATGTAGGTATATTGCTACTTATTTCAATTAATAATGTACCTACTAATAATTCACATATCGATGGGTCACTACCCATGTATGGAAGTGGCTCAAAGGTTGTAAATAGTAAAGTATTTATTTCATTAAAGACAACCTGCATCATCATCATCATCATCATCATCATCATCATCATCCTAAACAGTTTTATTTTCTTTTCTCTTTCATTATTACTTCTGTCTGTGAAGCTCCTCTCCAAAGTGGTTTCGGTCACAGTTCAGGTCGATAATGGCTGTTTGATTCCACGTGGTCTATATTTAGAACATTACAAGAAAAAATATTCTTCTAAATAGAGAAGAAAGAAACAGCATTTAACCATTTTAAGACTCTAAGATAAATAATAGTTTAAAATCTTCTGATATGATATTATACGTGTTCTGTGTCTGTCTGTCGATATCTGAAGCCAGTTATGTAACGATGGGATCGTAATTGAGTCGAGATCCCATTACAGATCAAGAAATACGATGGACCACATCAGTTTGTGAAATTAAATCTCTTTTTAAATCTGTTTCAATTTAATTTAAGAACATTTTTTTCAACCAAATAATTGAATGTGGGTCTATATCAGTTTTAAATTGTTGTCTTGACCCATCATCGATTTTTGAATGATTTATGTACTATACGTAAATAAGTTTTTCCTTTTGCCATTTCTGTGACTATATTTTTTAATTTAAATATCATAAATTTAAGAAGACAATGATATCTGATCCATTCCCGGCCGCGGGACGCACAGACCGGTAAGAAGTGTCAGGCTTCAGTCATCACTAACAACGTTCGTTCTGGGACACCGATGATGTTCTCCGCAATGTATCCCCGAGCATAAGATCGGTGTTTGTTCCGTGTATCTCGAGCTTTACATTACGTTCAGTGATACCGACAATAAATATACATGGATTGTATATTTTTTGAATCTGTTTAAGGAGAGGTGAGACCTCTTCGGAAGAATTCCTACCTACTTGCCTTCCTCTAAGAGCAATATAATTATAATTTTGATGAGAAGCATTCAATTTATTTATAATTTAATAAAACTTACATAAAAATATGACTTTACTTAGAACAATATAATTTATCTGATCTAATTGTCAATATTACCATAATAAGAGCTTACCTGGTTTTTGATGGCGATGCTTTTTTCCTTTGCCTGCGACTGCTGTCACCAACAACGCCAACAGCACCCAATGCCCCCACATTTTACACCATCACACCCAACATCCACGATAATTATTAGTTTACTTTTAAAATCACTTCGTTTTATTTTACTAATCACCTCACAAGACACATTTTCGTCAATATTGGCACTCTGGTGATTTAAATCGGTTTTATAATAATAAAAATAAATATTTGAAGAAAAAGTATACTTCTACTATTATAAATTCATTCCGTATTATGTTATATGATATTTTATGTTATTTAAAGTAATCAACTGCTTTAAGCGTTACTCGTAAAATATATCGCGGCAAGTTAAATAACTCTTAAAATATTTAATTCTCGCCGCACCAGCTGCTGCACGGACGGACAGAATTCAACTGATTTGAGATTTCTTACCCTGTAGTTGTACAAAACAAGCTTGCTACTCACCTATTAAAATGCCTTCAAACACCGGACTAAAAGCTCCGGTTTTAAAACCTTTTGAAATGGAATTTATAATATAAAATTTTCTTGAGATACAAAACAAAATATTTTAACATTTATATTTTATTATATATTTTTTAGTTCTACGTCTTTATTTTAATATTGGAGAACTCAAATATTAATTAAGAAACTATAAAAGCTCTTCGCGGCCTCTATACCTCGCTCTAGCGGATACAATATAACGAATTATGAAAAAGCTCTCCAAGTTATA
This sequence comes from Napeogenes sylphis, assembly GCA_959347405.1. NCBI lineage: Eukaryota > Metazoa > Arthropoda > Insecta > Lepidoptera > Nymphalidae > Napeogenes > Napeogenes sylphis. Next base: position 31,035,179 of record OY365786.1, read on the forward strand.
GAAACTACGGGGTTCGGTAATATTGCGATAGATGGCGTTGTTACAAGTACTGTAAATTGTAAAATGTATAAATTGTATATAAGTAATATCAATAACATAATATCATTTATAAATCCAATATATTTTACTCGATTTGATTTTAACTACATTTTGTTAAAAATAACTTTCATATTATATCAGCCAACTTTATAAACAGTTCATGCTTTTGTTCTAGTTCCTATAAGTATTATTGTGCTTGAGTTGTTTTATACCAGCAGTTTTACTATACTTAAATATATATATATATATATATATATATATATATATATATATATATATATATATTATGTAAGTACGTAATAAACTATTATATTAATATAAAATATTATCTCAAGTAACCTTACGAAGAATTGAACATAGCATTAACGTAACATTAGCAATATTTTATTTTTGGTATTATATTGTTAGTTTCATAATGGGGAGTGAGGGTAGGTTACTTAATAAGAATTCAATAACATACGAACGATAAGCCAAAAATGTTTAATGTCATATCGATAAATTTACATTGCGTTCATCGTAACACCAAAAACTGGACGCCCACGACACGCGTGCCCTTCACTAAACGAGTAAAAATTCACCTAAAAAAATCTTCGCTAAAATTAGGTATTACATAGAGACGTTCGGATAGAGTTCAGAGAGCGCGGCGCTGGTACATCCGAACACGCTATTGAGCGACTCGTCCGACTACATACAGATTATATATTACACGCAGCGTGGATGTGTTGTACATAGACTACATATTAATATTGCGATTACACTGTATTGTAAAAACTTCATAAAATCTTGTATAGCGTACGTAACAATAAAGGCATGTTCTACCTCAAATAACTCTGTAAGCGTCTTAAATTATTAATCTTATTAAAGATAAATGTATCAAAGCGGCGGTAATAGAACTGCTCGGATGTATCGGGGTGTCGTATGCGTCGGACTGCGCCGCGGAACGATCGGCGCTTGCCAGGAGGTCGCCTGCTCGCTGCTCAATGCTCAGTGCTGAGCGCTCGATGCTCGACGCTCGACGCTCAGCTTCTGTGCTCAGAACTGAGTGCTGCTGCACAAACTACCCGGCCAAGATATCGGGCAGAAGCGATGACGCTCACAATGATCGGAAACACAGCATAATGTCGTTACTAACTAAGTTTGATCCAATATAAAATTAACAGTATAAAATCGGCTAATCGATAGTGTTTTTCAAAACTCTACTTCACAACATATTAATTGTAAATAAATAGAATTACATATTTCAAAGTTCTCATTACCTTGTGAATCGTGGTCCGACTATCGTGTAAGGCTACATGTAATCTGATACAATTTTCGGCTTAACTAACTAGAACATGTTATGATTCGCTTTAATTTACAACGAAGTACAAATCAAGTTACGTTCAAATGTAAAATAATGAGTGAAAACCGTACTTCACAATTTATTAAGACGAGGAAGTAATAAAACACTCGGTACTGTATACTCAGCTACACACGCTACTCGCTATCCAATGAACGTATACAAATAACGTTACAAATGGGATACATACATCACTAGTGATTATACAATTTCATTGGATAGAATTGGAATTAACTATCACTCCCATAAATATACTTATGTCTACCGAAAAGTACAGACAGACAGACATGCGACGGTCCGAGCGCGACGTCCTCCGGAGCCTTCGCTCACTTACTCTATATACCTTCCTTTAAATAAACCGATCTGCGCACGCGCTCACACTCTGCGGACTCTTTCACCACATACAAAGTAATTCTTTATCCCACCCCAAACTAAACGGGCTACTGAATGCTTCTTTTTCTTCTTCTTCGTCTACTCGCCCAAAACTCAAATTGAACAATAGATAAGTTGCATTTCTACAAATTGGTCCACAGAATGTCAGCGCTCACATCGACCGAATCTCCAATTTACTACACAGTTCGGCCACGAGTACAAATAGTATCTTACAAACGAGCCACTCGGGGCCGAACCGTTACAATGATTATTCTTATTATAAATATGTATTCTCAACGGATATGTGAAGGTTTCGTATCGAAACCGATAGATACCACCGCTCACCGACGACGGTTTCGGATATGCACATGCACAATTCGGATGATCCCCGAGACCACACACGTCAAGCCACCTCGGAAACAAAACAACGTAACATTACTATCTGTAGCGGAGCAGCTGCTCCTCGTGGGAGCGGTAGGGGGCCGGTACGGCGCCCCCGCCCTGCGGGCCCGACCGGGCCGCCTCAGACGAACCACTCGTCCTTGTGCGGGGCGCCCGCGCTCAGCGCTGCGCCCGCGCCCGCAGGCGGCCCGGGCGCGCCGCCCTGTACCTGCGCGAGCGCCGCACTAAACTATACCCTCCGTCACCAACACAAGCGTAGCCGCTACAAGTCACGGCCAGAAAACTAGCACTTCCTTCACCGTGAGTAATTTAGTTTTCAAACACATGTTAGTATTTTAAATCTTTACATTTTTTCTTACTATTTAGGTTTTTATTTTGAGAGGACTGACAGTGTTCATGCAGAAGGTTAAAAACCGGTTTTTATCAAAGCAGATGTCGTAGTATGTACCATGTGGTCCATATTTATGTGATTGCTATTATATACTAAGTACATAATGTGTCTAAAATATTTAATCAACTTCATTTTGGGTAATTTGCAGTTTAGTTTCGAACCTCGTGGGTCGAGGTTTTGTGCACGAAGTTCAAATTTAATTGTTTATTTACAGAAGAATAAGTTTGTTTCTGGCCAATATACATATGTAAGGAAATGGTTTGTCCTCAATATGGGTACTAATATGTGGTTGGTACCATTTCGATTTTGTCTTTTGCCGGTCACATATTCGTATGAACATTATCAGTCTTCTATTATTACGGCTCAAAGAAATAAGCAAATAAAGTTTATTTAAACAAAAATATATACTACACTATCTAGAAAATAAAACAAATTGTGCATAATACGAAAATACAACGTTTTACGTTTTTATTAAAACTTAAGAGCACTTTTATAATAGCTCTTTACTTGAATTTTCAATGAACGTTGGATGCTTTACTTCAACTTTATTTTATATTCAGACTAAGAAAATTATTTCGCACACAGACAGCCATGTTTTTAAAGAAGACAAAATAAAATGGAATAACTGAGTATTTTCAAGACGAGCGCAACATCTTAGACTGCATCTTCATCAAGCTCTGGTCTAATAAAACCAAAAAAAAAAATAAAGTGCAAAGAAAATGATCTAGACAAGACAAATAGTGCAAGAGGTAATGTATACCCGCGCGGGCCCGCAGGGTGCGCCCAGTTTCCCGGCAGCCTCGTGGCGGGCGAGGCGCCGCCCTTGCCGCCGCCGCCCGACCCGTTGCTGCTCGCCATCTGTTGCACTGCAAGTACCACGGACACGTTCACTTCGATATTTATCGATTTTCAACGATATTATGTTATATTTCATCACTATCAATCGAATAGACAGAGTATACAAAACTTCAAAACGAATTGGTATGCTATTTATATAGCATAGCAATTGGGCAATATTTTGTAAAAATTATTATGTTAAAAATAACGTTAAACTCACGGTGTAAGTGCGTCCGTCGAGCGGGCGCGCGCGTGCGGCAGTAGCAGCACAGCGCCACGGCGGCACCCAGCCCGGCCAGCGCGGCCCCGCCCGCCGCCGCCGCCAGCCACGGGCCGCCGCCCGCGCCGCCGCCGCTCTCTGCCACCACCACTTACCATCATAACACGAACGCGTCGACAAATCATCGTATGTGTGTGTATCTCGTAATGAACTGTTACCGGGACAGAGGGTGGCGGTGTCTTCGTCGGAGCCGTCGGCGCAGTGGTCCACGCCGTCGCACGTCAGATCAGCGCTGACGCAGAACTCACGCTGCTTACACCTGAACTCCTTACATCCGTGTTCTGTAATTACAATATACCATTGAGTCTCATATATCATTGGCAGGGCCAACCCTGTGTAGCCTGATAAATACTACATATTTATGTATCTGTTTTCTTAATAAAAAAAAATATTTATCATAACCGACTAGTTGCGACGGTTGACGTAATGAGATTCACACCACCCGTTATCTCCACAAGATTATCAAACAATGCTCCTCCTTTATACGAATATAGAATAAAAATATAGTTTAAGTTTTTGTCATAAACTTAATTACACATTAAAATTTTGCTATAATGTTGTTAACATAGTAACAAAGAACTTATATTAGATATTTGTTTAAAAAATGGCATCATATATACAATAATACACATTTAATGCTCTTAACAAATAAAAGCGTAAAGAAACTTTAAAAAGTAGACGAGAAGTCTCAAAAAGGATTTTAATTAAAAATAGATTCGTGAAAGTTTTATTTAAAGCACAAATTGATACGTAAAACAAAACAACAGCCTCAAAGGGTCAGCGATGTTAAATTGAATTAAAGTGAGGCTTTGGCGTCGGCTCACTGGTTTTATGATATTCAGGCGCCGTTGAAATCGTTTAACTGCCAACCGTTTTGATTATTAAACCATTATAAAAAACATTTTAACTTTAAATATGATATCCAGAGTATCATGTAATCAAAATAATCCTTTCTAGATAAAGAAATATATATTGGGTTCGTTCGCCCTAAATTAAAAGAACAGACGGACTTATTGCTTAAAAATATTATCTGCCAGTCAACCCGAAAATACAAAATATTTAAAAAAGAACAATTTAAAAAAATCATTACAATAAATGATTTAAACTTACCTATATGCATCTAACAACTAGAATTTGTTGGTGATGTTCTGACAGGTTCTGGCAGGATACATTATAAAAATGAGACCCTTAACCCCAACCTTTTAATAAAACTTTTTATGTATACATTTGCTTCTGTGATTTTAAGTCAAATGTTGTTATCCCGGTTTTCCCGGCGACGGGACGGTTTCCCAGTAGTCGCGGGTTCGAATCCCTGCCCGTATCGGTTTATTTTTCATTCTTTATTTATATAAAATTAAATAAGCTTAACATGGCTATACATGTTTAAAGATATTTTCAAACATTAATTTCGGTAGTGGCATCTTTTCAATGTTTATCTATACTGCAAAGTTAGAGACATTGGTTAGGATTTTCGAAAGAAACCTAATAGATGTCACCACCGTCCCGATAAAGACGATCACATATAGAATGCTTAATTCACCAAGACGGGCAGCGATACGGTAGCTCAGTTGGTAGAGCGACGGGACGGTTTCCCAGTAGTCGCGGGTTCGAATCCCTGCCCGTATCGGTTTATTTTTCATTCTTTATTTATATAAAAGTAGTACATTTCGTTAAATCCTTGAAAAACGACGGACCCTAGTGCAAACCAAATAACTACGCTAGTCACCGAGCAGACCAACTCATTATCAAATAACCAGCAGTTTGTATGAAAAGTGAACCAACCCAAGATCAAACGAAAGGCTTCGCCAAGTCAGTTTCACCTCCCGTCAAATGTATAAAATGATCTCTTTAACTAGTTTCTTACATAGACGATGTTTGCATTCATTTTCAAACAATTATCGAATTGAATAACGTGACATCATATTATAAATATATAACTATTTCCACTGTACTAATAAAATGCTCGATTCACCGAGGCAAGGCTACAGGCATGATAGCGCTATTGGTTATAAAAACGATGTTATCATAGAGGTCTCAGGTTCGAGTCTTGCTACCAACTTGAAAAATCTTTAAATGCGTACGGAGACCTCTCGATTAATATTCATTAGCAAATAAACTAATATTGGAACCCCAAAATATTTTGCTTGAACAAAGCTCTTCTATTAAACTTCTAAAAAGCCGTTGAGAGTGTAAATGTGCAACAACAAGCCCTTTTCCATCCCAAGAGCACGCTGTACGAGCAAATATGATCACGTCTCCACCGCCAAGCTTTTCACAAACTTTGCTAAAACCCTCGCTCACTATATAATGATATACTTTTCCAATCCGTCGAGTCGAAAATCTAATTGGACAGCCAACGTATGAGGACATTCACGAGAATTATAACTTTGTGCAAAAATGTTCTTCTATCATATGTTTTGTTACGAATCATTGCTGCTCTCTCAACACGAGTTCAGAAATTATTAATACAAAGATGACTTTATTGTAATAACTGTGCGTCCTACAAATCCGCTGTTATTTAGATTATTCTTTTGACAATATTATTGACGAATAATAATAATAATTAACTATTCATTAATGATATGCAATGACTTAGTTCCGTCAAATTGTGGTTTAGAAATTTTATTCATTGAAATATGTCGGTACGTTTTTCGTGTACTTTGTAATTATATAATGTACTTTACAATTATAAAAAAATAATAATATATAAAAAATATATAATTAGAATTGAAAATCACTATTCTATGTTGGTTCGTTGATATATTATATACCTAATCACATGGTCAACTTTAAAATATTACGTTTTTATTACATGATACCTATTTTAAGTCGTTCTTCATTACGCTTAACAGTAATATTTTGATTCTGATATCTTTCTGCGATATTTAAAATATCCAAAACGTCAAATCAATTTTCCGAATTAAACTTCAATGATGTCACACACGTTTCCTTTTATATTCCTGTCTAATTGGATTTATCGATTCCAAATTGTATAAAGGGCTACATGAGATACTCCATAATACATAATTTATCGCCAATTTCTACACAGTTTTAAACAATGGTAAAAATTGTCATAACAGGCAGTAAGGGTCAATCAAAAAGTTCACAACTCCGGCCGATATGAAGCGAATTTATAAGAGCCATTAGTGGGTGAGCTATTGGCAGCGCGACCCTCGACTACGAGCGGTGCGATAGCGACCCGGCCGCTGGTAATATCATATGAGCTCAGTAAAGCTACAGGACTATTATTAATGATATGTTGATGCCGAATATCTGTAGTATCAGGCTTTGATGACTCGTACACATCAAAAACGGAGGTTGATAAAAAGGTTAAGAGATCAAAAGATATGTAAATTTCGCAATTACTATAATATGATACTATTATACTACAATATTATTCCGATATGAACAATTCAAAGAATTATCAAGATTACCAAAAAGTCCCTGTACTATTGTTCCTCCACAAAGGACGGTAAAATATTTAAAAAAAAACCTAAGTAAACTTCTTTACGACCACTTGTAATATACGAATGCTTTCGGCCTGATTTATTTATTTATTTATATATATCTGCAATTATTGTAGTATACAATGGTCTTAATAAGTAATAAAACAATTATTTAGAGCTAACAGGAACCCTGCAAGGGCACTGAATAACTTTACACACCTCAATACAATTACATTTATATAATCACACAAGCAAATGCATTATGTCTGAATTCTTGTATAAATGTTTTTTTTTTATTTCCATAAAAGGAATCGTTGCATTGGTTGCTGAGTAAATAGTTACAAGTAAGATGTCTATTTTTATTATATTTTCATTCTATAATTTATTTCCAAAATATATAAATTTTATTATAAATGAGATTGATAGTAATGAGAACAATCATTTTACTACCCGACATGAATATAATGAAATTAATAATTTACAAAATCGTGAGAAGTGGCAACTTGAAAAACTTTTAGAAAAGCAAAATGTAATGGAGGCTCATAATAGCCAAACAAACAGTCGTTCCATTTATAAGATGAGATAAGGGTGGAATGTGTGAACGCAGTGCCCTGCGGTGTTTTGTGGAATAAATAAACACTGGAGATAATTAAAGAGGGTTGCGGATGAGGGTCGACGCGCCTTATTTGAGGAATCTCGTGTTTCCTTCGAGTGCGCGTGTGATCTAATATTCTCCGAAGAAACAATTCCTAGTATATATTTTACATTATTTTAATTACGTCAAGTATACTATTGTCTCTAATTGTCCGTCCTCCTATATCGAAGTACCAAGTTTTGTAAAGCAAATGAGTAAATTAATAATTATTTATAACTTTATAAGTTAATAATTATTAATTAAAATGTTCTTTTTTCCATTAAAAAAGAACGATAAAGGTTATAGGTAGATAATATTTTGATAAATAAGTTACAACAAAACAAAGGATTCAAAAAAGTTCCAAAGTTTCTGTGGGTTTTAGGGTTTTGTAAATATGCTTTTTCTTTTCAATTTATTATCTTTACAACACTATGATGACAGAATTAAAAAGGATGTAGAGATAGAGATGTAGAGATGTAGAGAAGTCTCACTCACTGGGGTCCTTAACGGCGGTGATGACGAGCTTGAAGCCGTTGGCGTCGGTGCCCCAGTTGTCGGTCACGTACTTGAGGGTGACGAAGTTGCTGCGCGTGAACAGCGCTCCCACCTGCTGCTTCGTGTTGCGGCAGGACAGGTCCGCCTGAAACAACGTCTCACTTCATAGAACGCTTTAGTAACAGCTTTAATACCAGGTTTAAGCAATGTACAAAGAATAATCATTAAAATTAAAAAAGAACAATTAAACAATTAAAATAAAAAATATTTTATATTGTTTATTTTTTTAAGATATTCTTATTACCCTTTTTATTACATCATAGAAACTACTTCCCTAAATATTCCTATCGATTAGAATGGATCCGATGTAATTTCCATTGAGATTTAGATGAAAGTTGAATCGTTTGTATAACTTTTAAGCGGTAAATGCTCATTGGACGGCAGACGTGTTCGAACATGTCGTAGAAGGGCTTATTGGAAGTATGCGGGGCGCCATGCCCCACCATGCGCCGTCAATATATTCTTCATCGAGCCAAGGCTTAGTGAACGATGACCGCGTTATATCGCTGTCATATTTCAAGGAGAACGATCGCAGCGACGTGACGGCTCCCGGACTTATACCGAACCTCCAGCGCTTTACTGATGTATCACCCCATCGTACCTCCTCCCTCGCCCTTCGCCCTTCGCCCCGCCTGCATCGAAGGCTGTACTTGTACCGGACTTTGCGTTTTAACATTCCTTTAAACCTGGTTTAATAACGATCTTGGGGTGATATTAAACCTTCACTATATATTTTTTACTTTATATTAGACTGCAGAGAGAATTTTTATTTGCTTACACTTTTTCATTTACTCTTACTTTAATAATGTTTTTCATGTAATGTTTTAATCAAATTATTTTATAACATGGGAATAAAATAACTCTTGTGTAAAATGTTACATAATAATCGTATCTTCTAGTAAAATCGTTAAAGCCCTTAAAGCATTTACTCCTAATTACAAGAGACAGCTACAAAGAAGATTTATCTCGCTAGGCGTAAGAAAACGTATTTATAGACGAAGCAAAATCTAAATATTTCAGAGATTCCTTAAGCGTGAAGTGCGGATTAGCGAAGACTGCAACTATATGAAATTCAGGCCGCGTCGCCGCCGACGCTCCAGACTACATCACGGAAACTTGTAAGACTTCTAGACTCAGACTAGCTACCCTGCACAGTTGCCCTGCATAGTTACCCTGCACAGTTACCCTGCACAGTTACCCGTCAACCGATGAACAAGTGCTAGGAGCTCGGGGTAGTTCGAACTTACCATCCGGGAGACATCATTCCAGCAACCAAAGTTGTCGCACTTAAAGTTGCGCTCACATTGTTTTCGAGATATTGTCGTAGATATTCAAGCACGCATAGTTGAGGATAGGGCTGCAGGTGTACAACTTTGCCCTTTGTCTGTGTATTGAATCCCTCACATTGTTTTCCCGAGAAACATACGTTGCGGTTCGCTTCATTCTGTTTAACTTTCAATGTGATATTTACACCGTGTGTTGTTTTATTTAATGTCGAAGTATGTATATATATATATATATATATATATATATATATATATATATATATATATATATATATATATATATATATATATATATATATATATATATATATATATATATATATTAAAGTCTTCGTGGGCGGGATGGCTGGGGTGCTTATGGACATTTTAAAAATACGGGCTTAAATAATAATAGTAACATTAGATTACTTATAAGCAAAACCCATAAATAATATAATCTTAAGAGCTCTCCAGCCAGTTGCCTACTGTTAGGCAATCAGTCATTGTCTTTATATAGTTTATAATGTTAAATAGGTACTCAGTCATCACTTCACTCGGAATCACATGTATGTAAAGGGTAATCTTTGAAAACTGAAAGTCAATTATTATTAGGGAAGCAATGAAACGACCTAACGTTGAAAGCTTCGTAATAATTACTCTACCGAGTGTAATTACACAAAGTTGAAAAGAATAATAACTTATGGTGATTATAGTATATATATAGTTATATTATTAAACCCAGCGATAACACTCGCCTGTTATCAATAACATTTGTTCGTCCTTAAAGTTCACAATCCCGACGAAATAAGTGGTTCAAAGATAATCCCAAGACGTATTCGTTAAAGTTTTGAAACCGCCGGGCGAGTGAGCCGCCGTGGCCGATAGAACGGGGCCGATAGAACGTCAGTCTCATCCAGTTTCCAGTAACCATTACAGATTTCCATTTCGAGCGGCGCCGCAAGTTACTGTGGGACAGGGATCGTTCAACTTCAAGTTTTCTAAGACAAAATCCAAGTAAGACTTCAGCTGCCAAATTAGTACCTATAACAATTGTCAGCCCACAGAACGAAAACCCCGCGCGCTTATTCTTAACGATTTTTAAATTACTCTAATTGGATTAGTTTCCACTAGTAGACGGGGCTTAATATTTTTTAAATGGTAGTTGTAGAATTATAGTATACAATTGAAACTTATGAATATTTATTACAATGATGGAATTATTTATTTATAAAACTGACTTTGTACCTCTCAGACGGATTTTTTTTAATAATTATCTAAGCAGACCTTAGAATAAAATTAAAAGTAAAAACAAAAGGTTCTGCAAATAAAAAATGATGATGCGGAATGATTCATTACCGTTAAGTTGTGCTGTCAGTTATTTTCGTAGCTCGTACATGTAATAATTATTCACTAAACTTTAAAACTGTTACTCGAGGACTCGGACGGTAAATAGAAAATTAAAATGTAGAATTTACACAGCCTCCTTGCCGCATGGTAACGTACTCTACCCTCGCTTTTAGACGTAACTGTGTGTACTTAGGATAAATAAAAGTTAACGTGAGGGAGAGGAACAAAACCGTTAAAACATGAAAATTATACGCTTTGTTAGAGTCTTCCTGACCGAAACTTACGACATTTGAATTGAAAATTTTGCAGAGTTGTCTTCGCTAGCGTGTTAATTACTAAGCAAGAAACGTCTGACGACCGCCGACGATGCCACCGCCCGAGGACAGCTCATTAGCATACCACGACTCTATTATATATCTCTTATAAAGGAGCTCTTACTTGTCACGATTACTTTAAATTTATTCCCAACACAATAGCGCAAAATGTTACATAGAATATTAGTTACATTTTACTTTTAGATGCAAAAAAATTAATTGTTAGCTATCTAGAGTTCAAAATAAATTTATACTAAAAAAGTGTAATTTATAACAAATTGATAATAAAATATAAAAATGGGTTATAATAAGTTATGGGTGGCAAATCCATTAATTTTTACCAAAAACATTCAATAAATGCTCGCATTTCTCAAATCTCATTAGCGTCTCCGACATCTTTAATAAATTAGCGTTGAGCCCAAGCCGTGTGATGCGGGGGGGCGGAGAGGGTAGAGGGGGAGTGAGGTATAATCGGAGTCCGTAATTGGTGCTCGCGACGTCTTGGAATGCCTCCAAATTGGAAATGATATCGATGAAACTCTCGTTACCTGATATATTGAAAGATAGAATTATATTAATATTGTAATCCTTTGTACCTGTTCCTAAGTACTAAGTAACTTATTGATATATAATTTTTGTCAGGTCTTAAGAGGAATTCAATGAATATTTTCAAAAGATTTTAAAAATTCTTCAAAAAAGCGCGAATCGACTGATATAAGGTTGAATACTTGATTTAACGTCGTATTCTTTTGTATTAATAGGTCATTAATGGTAAAACGAAAATGGATTTACGAATGTTAAGTGAATTTGATTGTTTCGACCAATTTAGCAAGTTTTACCTTAGGTGGTGCAGTGGCGTGAGCGCCATCGTACACGTACAGGTGGTCGTTGCAGTCGAGCTGCAGCAGGTCGAAGTGCAGCATGAAGCGCTGCAGGATGCTGTGCGTCTGGAAGGTGACGGTGCAGTCCAGGTTGCGCTCGTTGCGTGACCAGAGCACGCCGCCATCCAACTTGCGGTATTGGCGCTGCAGAAAGTGGTCCTTGCATAGCGAGTCCATGTAGTCTGTTGGAAAATTAAGGAGGCTGTTAGTATTAACAATCATTTTTACATTCATATTTATTTATTCAAAATACTAAATGCGAAAAATCTCTTAGGTAAGCTTCCCTCTTTCAATCCTATAAAACAAAAAAACTCAATTATTTTTTTATATCTACCTGCCCCGGCGAGTATCTTACTAACTGATTAATAAACTTTCAGAAACAATTTTCATTTTTATAGACGTTTATGGATTTGACTGTCATGTTGCGAAATAATATAACTGGATAAAAATCTCAGAACAATAACTAAAGCATAGAAGTAGCCTAAATTTGAAGACTTCAATTGTGCATTACAGTTGTCTAATTTTCATACTGTGAAAACATAATGATGAGAGAAACAAACAACGTTATAACGTACACTTATATATTAACACCAAAATATACACTTATATATGTCATTTGATCAACATTTGGTCACCATTATGATGGTAAATTGGTAAGTATAATTCATATTTGACTTATTGGGTATGGACAACGTTTACAAATGTTGGTTGTGTTTGATGTCGGCTGTCAGTGGTGTGGTCTTGTTTAGTTTTATTTACGAATTCATGTAGTTATTTACATATTTTCTCCGTTTTGTTGAGAGAAAATATAACCTAATAGCATGAACAGTGTCCTACATTATGAGGGGATGTAAATCCCATTCTTCCCGGCAAGAAAATTAAGTTCAAAACGTTACCTTCCATCGGTGAGTGATCTAACATGATATTTTTTTACGTTTATCTTTGTTACAATACAACTATTATACATGATATTTTGTTACAATACAACTATTATACATGATATTTTGTTACAATACAACTATTTGTGTTTTTTATTGGGTTTACAAATTATAAAGAGAGAAATGTCCTATGGCTTGATTATAAGACTCATATATGCAATAATTATTATGATATTTGAGCATTTTAACGTTTTCTACATATTTTTGCTACAGTGTTGTTAAAAGTATAGTTATCGATAATTTAATCTAGTGTTATTCTAATAAATTCATTCATTCGAATGTGATACATGGATTGTTATTGCAGATTTCCCACGGATATTAACTGATGACAGATATGGATCGACACGATTGCACAGAAAAAATGTTGAATGGAAGAAAGAAACGAATTTTTCAAATCGTTTTAGTGTTCAATATTTTATAACCTCGATTTTTATAAGTAGTTTAGAAAAAAAAAAATATGGCTGTAGTTTCATTGTAATTTATTTGTCATTTCTTTTATATGAGGTTGTCAAACTGACGAATAATAAAAAATAAGTGTTATCCTGACCATATATTTTTTTAATTTACTTTCAATAGTTTTATTTTATTTTATATTTTAATTTTAGTTTTTATTATTTTATTTCATCAACCATTATTTTTAAATATCTACTGCCTTAGTCATTTTCTAGAATGAAAAACAGTTAAGCGTTATCACTTTTCGATGTATCTCGTTCTAGCGTGTGATGGAAAGCACCTAACTGTCCTTTTAAAAACGGTAGGTGGGTAACTACCATAGAGATAAGGATTAGTATCGATATCGCGGATAAGTTTACACAATGTCACATCACTAGAAAACAATCTGTTGTCTACGGCAGTGTACGCTTTAAAAATATGAAGCTCCTTCTATGCTTCTGAGATAAAAATACTATGACATTCTAAATTAAAAAAAAACATTTCTTTAGATTTCTTCTATCTGTTTTGTAATTTAAGATGCTTAAAAGATACCCAGAAAAAAAACATATGTCAATATAAAATTATAAAAATCTATTAAACATTATAATAACAAGTTTACTTCAATGTTCGTTAAATTGCTATACTATGAAACTAGTAAAAAATACAAGTGTCGGATACAAGTTGTTCAGATTAGGAATCGATAAGATTACTTTTTATCACCAAATCTATATCAAGTATCAATTTATCTGCAGTTGTTCTCACAACTCTGTTAACCAACACACCTGAATACATCTCGTACGAATATTCACATACACAGACAGCCATGTAAGTTTAGTATAGTAGGCTATTGCAACGCATTTTATAGTATTTTTTAAGTATTTTTTAAGACAAGAACGAAAAAGTTATTCGAATAAATGCCGGAATATTTTGTAATTTTTTTAATTTTATTAGCTATAATCTATTTATCTAAGTGCAGCGTTGTTAATATGATATTATTGTAATCGTTATTGTTATGATAAGATTTACGTTACCTAATGTTACAGGTTTCCTCGTAAGTCTGTGTGTCACCACAGAATACATAGGTCTAAAATTTAAATTGGACACACTTTTTTTAATACATTACTTTTTGTATTTTATATATCTCTATGATTTTCATATACCTACTAGAGAGAGGTCACAGTTAATGACCAGCCAAAAGGTATATTTTATATTTATTTGGTATTCCAGGAGTGGCTGCGGCGTACTGACAACCATCTTTCTACTAATCGTGATGAGTAGCGTGTCCCTGGCTCCAACACCGCGGTCTCTCGCCTCTTTGGTGTCTGTAGATACAACGGGATTGGAAGTACCCAATGATTTCCTAGCAGCATCAGGATCTGGTACTGGTGCTTTGCAAATAGTTGTCAACGTACGAACAGACAGCCGAGGGAACATCGAGGTTGTTACAAATTAATTAGGTTACTTATCATTTTTAAAATAACTACGAAAGTAAGTTTATAATGTGTATGAACCCTTCTTGCCTTAAAGTGTATTTTTGGCATTATTGAGGCATGACTCTTAAATTAGACACAGTAGCAACAATTGGGTAAGAGTCACGGTATTTGAAGGGAAACGAAGCACCGTACAATATACAAGAAGCACGAAAGTTACGCTGAAGATCAACTCGGAAACTATAAACCCGGATATTGAACGAGTGAGCGCCTTAATACGAGATACGTGATATAATTAATACCGCGAGACTTTCTGTTTGTACTCCTCCATGGTTGGTTGTTGTAGCTTACAGTGTAACAATATGTGCACTCTATACTATACGCTGAACATAAGTAATACCGCAACTAGGCCAACGTATCATTGATGAAAAGTAATCTAAAGAAATGGTTCTATTCTTTATTAGTGCCAATAATACGAGTAACGAAACCAAGAAATATGGTATAATACAGGGAATATTGATGAAATTCAGTAAATTCAGGAGTTTCTGAATATGAATGCAGTAGATTTGCGGTTCGGTTCTAGTGTACACTACTACTAGTACATAGACGCTTATCACAGATATGAGCATTCCTGTCAATGGTATTTGTAGCTCACACGTAGGTGCCCCTATAGTTCACACCAGACTTTTATTGAATGAATCATCTTTCATACGATCTATTATAACCACAGGTATTCAAAAGGAATGTCTTTATTTGATTCAAAGTATTTAATATACCATATTGTAAGATAACTTAATTGCAGGCTCAAAGTATATAAATTTCTATATTATTAAAATGGTGATAGTCGTTTTTACTTATTTGATATCTGGGCTCAGTATTAGATTAAATATTCGGTAATTACAAGGTTATAAGCGATATAATATGAGATATAACTACAACATTACGTATTTAATTACACTTTACTAGTTCTGTATTACTTGCATTCTTTTGAACATTGACATTCGTCATTAATTCGTCTTAGTCTTGACCCTTCTAAAAAACCTTTTCTCGTATCCTATTACAAGATATTATTTATTACTAAAGCATGTTTCTAATTATTATTATTAATATCTATTAATTATTAGGTTAAAGACCTGATTGGCCGATTCCTATTTAACGTCAAGTTGATGAACGCCGTCAGTCAAAGTTAATTTAAAATTAAAATAAGAATTATCTTATTTCAAACATTAGTTTGAGCTCAAGTAAATTATATACAGAGTTATATATTACTTTGAGTTTTTAATTCAACCATTAAGCTGCTGTAAGCCTTTTAATAAACCAAAAGTAATTACAGCGGACTCGCTTAAGGATAATTAATGATTATATTTTTGTAAATTTAAAAATAAAAACATAATTTTGAAAACGATATTTTTATTTCAGAGACAATTTTTGTTAAGATATTTTTTTATCATTTGTTTAATTTGAATTTATTTTATTTTATTTCGTATTACCTCTTTTTAAGATTTAGGTTGAAATATATTTTTTATTTTATTATTTTATTTATTTAACCCTTAAGCACTTAAGTCAAATATTTAAGTATGCTTGCTAGAATGCCTTAAAACATTTTAAAAATACGGAGTTTTCTCCTGCCAAAACAGAATAGCAAATCATTAGCAACGCTAATAAGTGTAACAAAACTTCAGGATCTTTCATAGATTAATTAAAAGGTCAAGGTAGGGTCTAGGGTCACAAAATATGTCTTAAGTGTGTGTCCGTGAGATACACATTTGAATGGTCACTGAGTAAAATTACTTAAAAATAAGAAACGCCTTATTGAATTATGAAGACGCATTAAAAATTCAAATATAGATAGATAGTAACTCAGTACCCATGATAGTTTAAATTTCTAACGATAGTTAGAATATCGGGAACGGCCGTAAGTGGAGCTGTCTTTGAAGATTAATCTCAGTGATTTAATATGGTCGTGGAAATATAATGAAATATAACGATGTAAAAGAGTATAACATGGCTGGTTATAACTTAGTACTAGATAATAACATGTGAATGTTAGATATAAAATTCTAATATGTATTGCTCTCCATAATAATTCTCCTGTTTTAGTAACAATAGGAGAATTGATATCTAGGATTACGATTCACGACTATCAAGTTTTAAAGATGGAAATGCGTTCCCAATTCAATTACATTTAATTTTGTGCATTATTTAGACTATAGAAAATTTTAAAGGTTCTAAAGATTGCAAAATAAAAATATAATGATTACACAATGACATACTAGAATAAATGCTAACACTTTGATGAAAAAAAAAATCTTCTGATTTCTTCTTCTAGCTGCAGATCAGATATTGCATATCATCTCTACTTGATAATATCTAATGCTTTATTACACTTTATCTAATCTTCAAGCTAAAATTTATTTAGGGAATTAAATAAATCGATACATCAAAGATTATAATCAACATTAGATTCATTTGATATCTTAAATATTAAAAGCCTGTTTGGCATCATTGAAATTAAGAAAACGACTGCACTTCCTGCACTCGTACAACAACACTACTACCGTAGGAATACTAATAATACTACTACAGAATGAAAATTGAACCATATGGTCTTAGTCTCATCCAGAGCGCAACAACACTAACAATCTGACATTGAAGACCTAAAGGTAACTCTCATGAGTGTGTGTTTGTGTGTGTACCTACTTATTGTTAGATTAATTTCAAATTAAACTTATTGCATTGACCTGATTCTTCAGTAGAAACGGCTGAGTAGTATTTAAAAAAAAACAGATTTATTTATGTGTACTTATTTTCATTCTTATTATATTTTTATCTCAAATATATAATAAGACAGTAAAAAATAAATATTTTTTTAAAAAACTGATAGGGGCGATTAAAGACGAGTAACAGAAACCAAAAAACAATTATTGGATTTTTTGTCTGTCTGTCTGGTACGTTATAACGTCAAAACTACTCAACGGATTTGAACGTGGTTTTCACAGGTGGATTAAATATAATCTGGGGCGTTGTCAAAACTTTATTTCGTCAAAATTGGTTAAGGGAAAAAGAAGTTATGGTCAATTGAAAATTTACTTCAAACACTGTTTCAAAACTTTTAAACAGAATTGAATGCGGTTTACATAAACATATTTAATTTAGATAAAGCTAGAATTTCTACTTTGTTTTATCTGAATTTTAATAAAATAACAAATTGAATATGAGCATATTCCATTTTAAATGTAGTTACATAAAATCTCAATAGATGGCGCTGACTTTTTTTAAAACTCGATGATTATAATTTTTTCGCATATGGTATAGCAGTTTGAAATTCTACAAAGAAATTCTTTGATCAATTGAACATTTCTCAAAAACATAAAATTTGGTAAAAAATATTTGGTATTCATTTGCTTTATTACGTATATCTGAATAATGTCCTGGCTGTGTGTGTGTGATGTGTATGTATGTTATTATTTTCAGTTTGATATCGTAGCAATGTAATGCCTATATGTATAAAATTGCCACTGAAATAGGATACTATAGAATTAACTATAAGTATAACTATAGGTTTGGATAATTGTAGTTTCCACAGATTACGCGAAAAGCGACCTACAACAGCTAATGCATATATTCCTGCAAGTAATAAGAACAAGCAATTAAACACGGTCTTATAAAACAAAGATCAGATTCTAGATCTTGTATTTGTTTTAATATTAAACTAGATATTTGATCGGATTATTATTGACCTGAGATAAAACGATTTCATACGAATAGAGAGTATCTTAAGAATTCTCAATTTAAAATAGGAAAGTGGATTGTAAACATGTTCATTGATTCTCTCAGTCTTAAAGGTCCCTTCCATCTTTTATAGGTGCGTAAAAAAGTAATTCGTTGGGTAAATGAATTGAAAAAGTGACGATATAAATAAAATACCAGAGCCATACTAAAATATACTGTAACAAGGTATACAAGTGCGCTGGTTGTGGCACATTTAAATAATAAATAATAAAAGTTTTTAATTTATATATAATGTTAAGTTATTTTAAATATAAATATAAAGTTATGAAAAGTTGTTGACAGCAAATAGCATAAAAATAGAGGTAGGTAGGCAGGGGTGCTGTTAATAAACGGTCTTACTACTCCGCAAATAAAGGTTACTTAAGTTAATTTATTTATCTATCCGGTTGCACTCTTAGTGGTAGAGTTGCACAAAATGCCAAATATATACCGAGTGTCTGGGACAGCGTCGCTTAACGTCTCTCTTTTCGTGGCCGGTCGTCTGCCGCCCTCTTAACAGAAAATTACACTTCTGACGTTCCGCGCTTTAAGTCCTCGTTATACAGTAAGCGGTAATATCCCGCACAGTATCCCGCACAGCCGCCCTCCAGCATCCTATTAAAATTGCATTAAACTGTAAGATACTGCATTATACACTTTAAATAGACGTGGGTGAGTTCAAATACTTTATAACGTTAAGTAATTAACGCTGTGTATTAAGTTGTTTTCTAAACATTTTGTAAGAATGGCGGGCGGACCTTCAATATTATGTGGAGTACTTTTATAAACTGCATATTCATTTCTCGTTATACTTTTTCTTTTCACGTTATGGGGTCGTTTCATTTCCATATTAGGCCCCGCCTCGTGTGTTCACTCGTATGTTGGTTAAACGACATTTTCTATATCGGTATCTTAGGATTTGTAGAAGTAACAGTCTAGTCTAGTCTAGTCTAGTCTAGGACATAGAAATGATAGAGATGAATCTTTTTAGTGTGGTGTTATATACTAGCTTTTACCAACGACTTCATCTACACCACCCAGTCTTCAATTATCATTTCACTTACAATTTTTAAAAGATCCATTAATTTTTACTTTATTGTTATTAGAACCTCAAATAAAGATTTATTGAAATCGTGCAGGAGTAGGTATATGTGCAACCACCAAAGGGTTTATCTTATAAGTGTTTATTAAATACCAATTATCAATACCTACCAAATGTATATATAGGTCGGTCCTCGCTTATATCAAAAATATTATATTATAGATTGCATGATAATATTATGAAAAAATATCTTACTTTGTTAAATACATATATTTATATATATTATGAGATAAGGTCTCTAAAGGTATCTAGCGATAGATATAAGAGATTAAGCGAACGTGATAAGAATCTGGGTCCATATCCTAATGTGTGTTGTTGTGTATTTATGTTTTAAGATTGAAAACTAAACATATTTAATGGGTCAGAGTGATCATTTTGATATTATTTTTATTATTACTAACGTCTAATATTATATTATGTTAATAAATGATGTTATACTAAAAATCCCAGTCAAATAGTTTTAATTTAACCCAAGGTCGCCGATAACAGGCCCGAGGTCAAACATGTTCAAATCTAATTAGATAAATAATTATACGTACTGTAAATCTCAATTATGCGACAATCTTTCAAACAGGTTAACAAATTGAATACGTAGAAGAATAACAATGTGTATTAGCAAATATCAATTGTGTAATAATAGTCGAGAAGTTTCTTTAAAAAAATATATATACATTTTAGGGTTAATGCGACATCTCCAAAAGCTTTTCCATTGTACGTAGGTACGAGCGACACCAATTATAAAGAATTTGCGAAATGGCGGCCTTTGTACTGCCATTCACATTTAAAATATGTAAGTTATTTGAGATTTCACAGAGCGCGGATCGGGCGCGGTGTGCGCTGTGTACCTACAGCCCGCACACACGCACACACATAAGAATTCAATTCATGTCTTTTACTTTACAGTTTATTCTTAATAACAGACCTATAATATCATCATTTCTCCATCCCGTTATATTACCTACATTAGTAATCTTCTTTCGCTCAAATAAGCTAGTTTTAACTAAAATAGCCCTTGATGACCCTCAGACGTAGAGGAATACAATTTCACTATTTCCTAAACAGCGGTAATATTCCTAATGTATTTCAATAAGGGTGATAATCGCTTACACTCGTTGCTATCATGGCAGTATGCGAGATACGCCGTCAGCCACGCCCCGGGAAGAGGTAATTACGATCCTAATAACTTATTACCGTCCCGGTGATAAAGCGTAACTCACGTGATGGCTCTCCTAAACTAACAGTTGACAGTCTCTTTCTCGGACACGAGTGGAAGAGAGATAGGATATCCTATCTCTGTTCAACAATGTTTCAGAGTAACAAGATTACTTTTCTTACTTGTATTTTTTCTTGCCTTTAAAAAATATCGTAAAATAGTCTATTCTCATTGTGTACCGGCAACTCAACCGAAGAGTCTAGAAAAGTCTATTGTATCGTAAAGTAGGTAGGAATTGCTCAGGTGAGCTAAGTTTATCGGTTTCCATTGCTTACAAACAGACACAATATTTGAGTTATTCAAATGTAACGTATTTTACAAACAATTCAGTCCCATTTTTAAAAACCTTTGGAAGCGACAGCGGACCAAATAACATATTTTAGAATTCACGACGCGCCTTTTACAATTTCAAATAATATGCAGAATCACATACACTAATACACTAACACACACTCACACACTAACACACACTCACACACTAACACACACTCACACACTAACACACACTCACACAATAACACACACTCACACAATAACACACACTCACACATTAACACACACTCATACACTAACACACACTAACACACACTCATACACTAACACACACTCACTCACTAACACACACTCACTCACTAACACACACTCACACACTAACACACACTCACACACTAACACACACTCACACACTAACACACACTCACACACTAACACACACTCACACACTCACACACACTCACACACTCACACACACTCACACACTCACACACTAACACACACTCACATACTAACACACACTCACACACTAACACAAACTCACACACTAACACACAGGCACATACTGATTCACTGGGACTAATTAAAAGTACGAAAATTATGCATATTTATCAATTTAATTACAATATTTCCAAATAACGCGTCGTAATGATCCATTCACTTAATAAGGGCTATTATTTAAATTTGTATTAAACACTCATTTTCATTCCACTTAATTAAACGTTTTTAAAAGCCGCTGTATACAATAATAACGCATGCAAAATGTATTACTTACTGTCTGTCCTTTCTCTTGCGGATTCTGTTTTTTAGGAGACACGATATCGTTTATATATCAATATATAAATATTGTTATCCAAGAAACTCGTCGCTTGGTTCGCGTCATGTGCTTTTAAAACAGACGTCGCGTCGCAACCAAATTGGAACTTTGACGCTGCAATTTCAATTTTAATACAGAGATTTCAATAGAAACGTAACAGGGTTATTAAGGTTCAAATCCAGAAATCCACTTGATATTAGATCTTTATTATTTTTTAAGTCAATTTTAATTTCATGCTAGATTGCGAATCGACTGCAAAAAAAAAATATTATATCTATAATGAATACTTATGTTTCTAGTAATAAAAAAAGATAACTGATGATAATATGAAGTACAGCACAAGCTCCAGATAGTCCAGATAGTAATGTAGAATGTAAGACACATAAATAGTTCCACCGACACGGAAATCAAAGAAGCCACGCTCTTCGTTACATGAAAAAATATAAGACACTCTACACATCTCTACACATGAGTTGTTTAAATTTTGCAAGAATGGATCCACCCCAGCTAAGGCCTACGCGGGAGACGTGGAGGGGAATTATCGACCGTAGCGCCGGGCCGTTCACCCGGCTACGGCGTATCGTAACGAGCGACGCGCGGCGTAGCCGGGAACTGTATCTTACCAATTCGTAGTTGACTTTTATTTTAATCGTACTTATTTTGAACTATGTCACTGGGTTGAAACTTGAAATAAACTGAAAGATATCGCTTTACCTTTTAATACTTTTAATATATTTTTTAAAAATTGTCGTGTAGTTAACAATCAGTTTATTATATCTTTTTCTGGATTATACCAACGATAAAAACGGAATGAAATATTGTAAAGAGTACAGACGGATGTTAATTACGATTCGTGGACATGTAATTATGTATGAAGGTCCCTTAAAAGGTTGTAAGGGATAGGAAAGGTAACATGAAAGCAAAGTCCTCAGATAATGTACGATATACGGACTAACATTATGTCGCATACATAATTTAATAAAACTTTGAAGTTAAGAGATACAGTCTCGTAGTTTCATACAAATTCTATCTTTTTTAAATTTAATCAGAAGGACCTAGGTGTAGTTTCGGGACTATATTTGTTATAGTATATATCGAATACTTAATTTTCCAGAAGAGCAACATTCATTTAAGTTCAGATCGGTCCATATATTATCCCGCGTCACGTCGAGAGCGCAAAAGCAAAATTGATTAAGTTTATTTTTTCCGCGAAACACATTAATCACCACAGCTTAATTAATCACAGGGGTCTGTCGATAGCACGCTGACCGCGACCTCCCGGACCCTTCGCCCATTTACGAAGAATTAGGCTGCGTGCCGACGTGACGTGACTCCCGATGTGGGCTAGGATTACTGCGCTATCAGCCCGGCTTTGATTCATAATTTCACTATTATTATATTCTATAAAAAATATTATAAAGAACCAGTCCTCGAATTCAGAAAGTATTTTTCGGAACAAGTCCACGCGAAATATATTTGCTTCGAACCCAATATTGAACCTAAATTGTTTCCAGGTCAGTTGACTACTGCCTTAAAGATAAAGATTTCCTATTAAAATTGAGTATTCAGTGTTCTATTCACTGACTGTTCCGTTACTTTGTTCAGAGAAAAATATTTTACATTCAAATATAACATTTGAAACGTTTTTATTTTATTGCTTCAGTATTGAAGTTTATATAAAGAATATTAAATGTCGTGACTCTTAACAGTAACATTAAAATATCGTTAAAGGACAGCTGATTCGTTAATATTAACAACAGTGTCTTCTTTTAAGTTCTTTAATTCATCGTGTACTTCGGTATTCTATTATTTAACTACTTTATAATTTAATAGAAATCTGCCATTAAGGAGAAGTTATTTTTTTCCCAAATGTTCGTTCTATAAATGTATATTTCTGTGCTAGGACTACATATTCCCTTCGAAAGTCTGTTAGAAGATTCTATTTTAGAAATGAAAAAAAATAATTTTCACATATTGGATGACTTTATCTCATGCTTGAATCTAGACTTCCAGCTACTGAATGTGCTTTGATTTGGTAACATTCTATTACTTTCCGCTTATTAAAAGTTTTGTACATATTTTTGACAATGACGAGAACGACGAGTATATTAAAAGTACAAAAGTGTATATATTAATGACAAAATAGAGAAGGAGAGAGGAGGAACCTCCTGACGATTCCATTTGACGTACACAAGTGATCTCTGGTCTGAATTCAAATGGAATAAATAAAAAGATATAAATAAATAAATATCATATCATAGTTTTCTATGAAACATCTGCAGAATCACTAACCCTTCAAGAACTCACGACAATCATACTAAATGGGGAGGATCTGTTACGATGGTGATTGTATCTCTATGGAAGATTTTCCTCCCAGTAACTAATTGTAAGTACAATATTATTGTTTAATAAAAATCATTACATGTCATTAACTAGTCTCCTAAAACATCCTTTAATAACATGGTCTGTGTCGTTTTGTAAAATAAGTACCATGTAAATGAGGATTTGTAAAGTATATAAAGCAAACGATAAGTAATATATAACGTATGAAGCCTAGTTAAAAATGTGAGCGAAAACACAATAGTCTGACATCGACCACTCAAATCACACTTAGCGCTGGCGGGAGAACTCTATTCTTGACTAATTACCTCCAACCGACATGCAGGTTTACCGTAACTACGATGGCATATTTGTTTGTATCTCAATAAAATGTAGGAGTTACATATTATAATCACATTTATTTTAATCACATAAAGCTTGACTCGTTAAGTATCAAGATATTACAACGCAGTTTAATATTATTTATTGGGAAAACTAACATTTATAAGAATCACTTTTTATATTAACTACACATTCTGTTAACCACTCGACATAAGGTGTGTCACCTGATCTTTTACTTTAATTTCTTACGTAACCGAATACAAACGTACAATGTGTAAAATAAGTGTAAATAATGACGATAGCACAATCGCTGGTGGCGATCTACGATAAGTGCGGACAGCGCGGGACAGAGCGCTGTCGCCGCAGTCACTATGGGGTCGTGTAAAGCGCTGGGTATCACTGCAGCAGTCCTGGTGGGCCTAGGACTGATAGCAGGTAACTTCGACAATGAGATTATAATAGTGCTCAAAAAATTAAAAAATATGGGAAATCTATGACGTCACGTCTATCAGATCTTGTTTCAGCCTTATTGAGATAAAGAAATCATATTTACTAAGTTCTTTTAACTTTATGCTCGTAGGTGCTATAACATGGGCAGTGCTGTGGACACGAGACACTTCCCCTCCTCCTCCGGAGATAACTCCGCTGGAGTGGTGGCAGCACTGCGTCCTGTACCAAATCTATCCACGATCCTTTAAAGATAGTGATGGCGATGGCATTGGTGACCTAAAAGGTAAACGTTCCATCATTTCATTCACTCGTATCTATTTAAAGTACGTATATAATTTTAATGTGAAGGTAAACTGTCAATGAGGGTTAAAACAAACTAACAGAGTTTTAAGTTGTGATGTTAAATTTCTAAACTAACACCATTTTTTTATCTATTTTTTTCTGGGCTAAAACAATAATTATTTTATTTATTTTATTTTATTCTATTTAAGAAGTGTAGTTGTATCTTATCAATAATCTACACCAATTTAAATACATTATTAAAATAACAAAAGTGCTTAAAATAACAATATGCATGTAAGTAAAGATATTAAATAATGTATATTCCGCTATATTATTATTTATTACCGAAATACAAAAAGAAATCAATAAATAATCCGTATTATGAAAAACTTCATATGTACATAATGAGTTTCTTAAAAACAAACAAATTCATAATAACAGTTGTCTTGTGTAACCTAACTCATTTAACTAGCGACGTTCAAGGAGATCAGACGATATAATAATAACAGACACATTACCAGCTTCTGTAAAACAACTAAACTGGCGTAATGATAGTTATTTAAAACTGTTATTATATACCGGTAGTAGTTATTATTGTGTAGAACACAAAGAGGTTGTTACGGTCACCGGAATGCCGTAATAGCTTCCGGCGTTCATATTCATGAATATTAAATATGTGTAAAACACTGAAATAGTTTGTCTAAATACCAAGTTGAGAGATAAAGCCGTTGCCCATAAAAAATATATTTTTAGGAAAAAATTGGATTATCACAATATTTTTCATGATTTATCGAGCGACCTGAAGATAAGTGGTTTGTTTTTCATATGTGCGAAGATTATAATATTTTCTTCTATGGAACCATTTTGAACCTTTGATTGATAATTTGAGAACAAATTTGATGACTGAATGGTAGTGGGTTCGACCCGCACACAGGAATCATAATTTATAACAAAGACTTGAACTTCTCGCTGATATTACATAAAGCTTCCGTCATTGAGGACATAAAGGTACATTGAGGACTTTGAGGCAAAAAGAAAATAAAATCAAAATAATACATTTGTAGGCATCACACAACAACTGGAGCACTTCGTAGAGGTGGGAGTGGACGCGATATGGATGTCTCCGATCTTCGCCTCTCCGATGGTTGACTTCGGATATGACATTAGCAACTTCTACGAGATACATTATGAGTACGGAACCATGGCCGACTTTGAGGAACTTCTGGAGAAAGCTCACCAATTAGGTAAATTTATTATGAATGTAATACTTTGAAATATGTTATTTATATAATTCTTTTATCCCATAAACTTTATCAATAACTTAAATCTTAGATCCGATAAAAATAATAATTATAAAACGTCATTAAAATAAATTATCAAGAGATAACCATAATATCTACCCACATTTTAAAAATTTTAAATATCTATAAAGAGATATATCAGCTTACTATCAATACACTATATAAAATTATTTTAAATTTTATCTTAATACAATACTAATCTCTTCATAACTTACAACAACAAAAATAACGTGCCCGAACGAAAAGAAATCATTTTTCCATCTACGATATGAATTAAGATATCGATCTACCTTTTACATGCTACATTATACACACATTTAAAAAACAATTACTACGCAATTACTGTAATTGTCTTTTTATAACACACGTCGTTTTAAAAAGT
The DNA here is from genome assembly GCA_959347405.1 of Napeogenes sylphis. NCBI lineage: Eukaryota > Metazoa > Arthropoda > Insecta > Lepidoptera > Nymphalidae > Napeogenes > Napeogenes sylphis. The sequence goes on from OY365786.1 coordinate 31,062,330, forward strand.
TTCCTTTTTTCCATGTTATTCCCAATTCGGTAAAAAGTAAATTTTAAACTCTGGGAAACCGTCTCGTCGCTCTATCAATTGAACTACCGTATCACTGCCCGATTTATTTACCATTCTATATATATATTCGATTTTAGCAGAATTGTGGAGGCAACTTTTAGTCTCAAAAGTCTTTTAGTTTTTAAAAGTCGCCGCAACCGAAATTAATTTCGGTTAACTAATAGTTTATCGAAGCGTGTAGCTAGGAAAGTAATTCTATTGGTATCTATCGCTCCCTCTCCGAATCTGTAAAATTCTTATCCTTTATTTATTTAAAATGTAAATCAACTTAACATGGTCAATCGTGCTTACCTGTTATTTATGAAATAAATATTGTGTATAAATATTATGCTTACTAATACATTAAATGTTTCTATATTTATTCAGGGATTCGTTTGTTGTTGGATTTCGTACCTAATCATGCAAGTACTGAATCGGAATACTTTAAAAAGTCAGAAGCCAAAGATACCATGTATGAGGATTTCTTTGTGTGGGCAGATGGGTTTCCGGACCCTGACAACGTTAGTAACACATTGCCGCCGTCTAACTGGGTAAGCATTTATTATTTAAATTCCTGTACCTATATATAGCAGAAACAATTACTTGACAAGGTTGCATAGTGAAGTACAATGTTATAACTGCAAATATTTCGATGATTCCATTAGGTAAGTCAATTTGGTGGCTCGGCTTGGGAATGGAGTCCAATCCGCCAGCAGTTTTACCTTCATCAGTTTGCCGTCCAGCAAGCCGATTTTAATTTCAGAAACGATTTAGTCAGACAGGAGATGATAAATATCATGAAATTCTGGCTGGACAAAGGGACGGATGGGTTCAGGGTTGATGCCCTTCCTTATCTTATAGAAGCTGACCCAGCTGACCACGGTGGTAGATATCCAGACGATCCTCTCAGTGGTCGAACTGAATTTGAGTCTCATCAACTTGGATACACGATTCCTCTTTACACTAAAGATCTCATTGAACTCTATGACGTTGTTTACGAATGGCGAGCATTTGTGGATCGATATTTAGAGGATAAAGGAGGAGACACTCGGTAAGTCGTTAAGAGTCTTATATATGAACAACTTTGTTATGAACATAAAACAGCCAATGATAAAAGTTTTAATAAGGATCTTATAACTCAGCCGCTCTTCAAAGTATGGCTAGGTTTCTTAAGTCAAACTTCTGAAGAACTGAAAGTCAAGTAAGAAAGTTCATACTAGCTATGAGTTTGTTAGTCTTTTATAGACCAAGACACTTCAAGCTTTTCAAATGAGTGGTTTTAATGGCTAAGAGTAGTAATGTGGTAAAATATTTTAACTCTTGGTTAGGTATATAGTCGTATATTTCTTTCAGAGTACTGTTTTCGGAAGGCTATGCCAACGTCTCCATGACGATGCTTTACTATGGCAACGAAAAGGGAAAGATTGGTGCTCATTTCCCCTTCAACTTTGACTTTGTTACTGATCTCTCCGCGGAATCTAGTGCTAAAGACTTCGTCTACACCATTCTAAGATGGCTCACATACATGCCCTATGGAGAAACGGCAAACTGGGTGGTAAGTTTTTGAAAAAGCATTAATTAATACCTATTTATTAAAAAAATATGATTTTTTTTTTTACTAAATGTAATACTTTTTTCAGTTCGGAAACCATGACAACAACAGGATGCCAACACGTTTCCGGGAAGCTATGGTGGATGGATTGAACTCCCTCAACATGTTACTACCAGGAGTAGCAGTAACTTACCAGGGAGAAGAGATTGGCATGCATGACGGTTATGTAAGCTGGGAGGACACAGTTGATGTAGAAGCTATAAACAGAGGGGACAACGAAACGTACATGTTGTACTCAAGGGATCCGGCGAGAACCCCCTATCATTGGAATAATTTGACTAACGCTGGTTTCTCCACTGCTAATAGAACTTGGCTTCCGGTTGCCGATAACTATGAGGAACTAAACCTTGCTGCCCAGAGAGTAGCTGGACGCAGCCACTATAAGGTATGTATGTATGTGGTTTTAATAATAAACCTCTATTACTTTTGAGTTTTTATAGATTTTGTAATAGGTACGAGTATATGTATATATCCAAACTAATTGGGGGACATGGATGTTTGGAAAACCGCTTTTATCGTGTATACGTTTTCTATTCAAAGGCGAATGAAAATCATTGTGAAATATTAGGTAACCCATTAAACTATCTTTAATGACAATTAGGCATTAAATAGAACAGAGCAGTCTTGAAAAATATCTAACATAAATTCTACTTCGTTTGCCAGAGTAAGCTTACTGTTTTACGAACTGCTAGGTCACTTATTTTTTAAGGATAAGTAGTAAATGAATACTGTTGCTGTTTTGAAAGCTCAGATTTTCAGACAGTTTTTATCCTATTGCTCTTCTTATAGATTATTGACATTTTTGATTAATAATATTTTTTAATACCGCAATTTATAAACACTATAAGCATTATGTAAATATTTTACCTTAAAATTTTTATTTCTTACAAAATTCTCATTTTAGGTATACCAACAATTAACAGCTCTTCGCAAAGAAAAGGCCCTCTCACACGGCGAGTACGACATTAGAGCCTTTTCCGACAGCTCCCTGTATCTCGTTCGATATCTGAGGAGCCACGATACATTAGTCCTACTGTTCAACGTAGCGCCGACCGATGACATCATCAACCTCTCCAGAGTCCGGCATTTGAAATTACCCGCCACCGTGGAGGTTGCTAGCATTTACTCAAGCAGAAAAAAAGGGTAACTTATATTTTTTTCTAACTATAATTACCTTTATAGCATAATATTAAGTCTATGTCATTGTAACGGCTTGTATTTACGTTTCAGTGACGTCATCGAAAAAGAAGAGATACAGCTATCCGCCGGTGAAGCACTCGTACTGCGAGCAGAACCAGCTTAGTTAATGTTTGTAAATTATAGTAGAATCTTATTTAGAATAGTCACTAATGCCTTTAAAAACATTTGTCCTGATTGTAACTGAAATTTGGAGCGGTAATTTACTTCTTAACTTAAGCCTCCCTTAACATTATTATTTATATACAAGAAAATCGTAACGGCTCTTCCGTTAGAATAGTTTATTTACATAGTTGTAATTGTCATTTGGTATTCTAATTAATATTATATATTACTATATATTGATAACTAGTGTATCTATACTTTCTGTGTATATATACTTTCTGACATAATACAATACTACTTCATATTTATGGGCCTTATGAAATTAGAATAACACGTCATCATATACAACAATAACAATGTTACATATTTTATATATTATTTTTTAATTTAATAGATTACATAAAATATTTTTTAATAATTTATTTTCTATTACCCTTCTTAGTGACAAATAAGTTTTAAGTGACTTATAGGTATACTGATATCAAAATAACAATAATTGCTTTTAATGAACGTAGTTAAAAACTTTAAACACAGTGGGAAGTCGTTTGGAGCAATATCATATGTGCGGTCGCGCCTGTCCCTAGCGGTGGCTCAATGAGATGTTACTCAATGGACAGTATTGCTATTTATTGTTAGTAGTAAGTTTGTATACTATATTTATAATAAGAGTAAATGTTGTATGCAATAAAAGAGACACGAATAGCTACTTTTTATACTATTTCTAAATTATACTTCCTTTCTATTCTTTATTTTATGATTTGTTTTACGTAATTACTGAAAAGGCAATGTTTTTTACTCTTATTGAATAACCACTGATTTGTATATTTAAAAAGCGCCAAATTAAATTTGTAGCGCAATGTGGAAAAATCTCAATAAAGAATAATTTTATCAAAAACAAGAATAATCGGTTGTTAAAACCTTATCTAACTGTATTTAGATCATCTCATGATGATTAAACTTAGATAAGTTTTAAAATTATATACAGCAAATATTAGGATCGAAAATTATGAAGTAGACTTCATTTTTAACTGTTGTTCACAAACGGACAATTATTACAATGCAATAAGATCTAACTAAGCGTCTAAATGACTTCGACGAGGGCGCTATATAGATGTCGCCAGTCTTCGTGTCACTGATGACGGACAACTTCCGGGAGGACACAGAACCAGGAACAATAAATTTAGTACAAAACACATGGACTTTTTTTAAGCGGCATTACGTAATAAGCAACAACTAATCAACATCATTTGTAATTAATGTCAATATGCACTGTTTCACCATATGGTACTTTGATTTTTAGGTATTAAGGTTCTCCTTAATTGTAGGCCAAACCACGCAAGGGCAAGAAATCTGAAACGAAAGAAGATAGATATGGAAGTGTCTTTGTTTTTACTGATCCCATTATTGATGCTAATAGTAATCTTAAAGCCTCTTTTTCTTTTAACAGAGTAAACATATAAATTTCTCAATAAGTTCTAACATTTATGGTGTTATTTATTTAAATATTTTATATGAATATTTTATTTGCTATTTATTGTTATAAAGATAAATTCTGTAGAACCGTATAAGAATGGAATGAGACAAGACAACAATATTAATAATTGAATAAGCACAGACATTAAATACAGTATTTAGAAATTACATGATGATAACAAAACCATAACGAGATATTGGGTTGAAACGGGAGCCGACGGTTATAAATTAGATGCGACCCAGCATCAGTTTGAAGAAGACCCCAACGATCGACAGTAAAGGCGGACGGCGGACAGTATTGAAATGAGCCTTTAAACGGCAACATATTTTAAATGTCGATCAACCCGCCACGAGATATCAGAAATAGTTTTACGATGGAGCTTAGGAATAAGATATTTTTTTGAGAAAAATCTAAATAAGAAAGATGTACACAGAAAAGTTAAATATTTATTGTGACACATAAATGTCATCAATCAAAGTATATAAGTTATATATTTAACCATAGATAAAGTTAATTGTATATTTTCTAACAGAATATTTTTATCAGAAAAAATTTGCAAACGTAACGATCGGTAAGTATGCTATACTATTGAAACGAGAGACAGGCACGGAACCCATTTCCCTTTCAATTTCGATGTCATAACTACCTCGTCTCGACAATCCAACTTGTCGACTTTGTGTATATAGATGAATCAACCCTGATTATAAAATATGAAGCGAGATAGAGTTGATAATATATGGATTAAACGTTGTATTATGTATTACATAACAGGGCATCTATCTCTGCCGGTGTTCCACAAGGTGGCGTGTTATCATCTCTTTTATTTGCTTTATTTAACAACGAAATCACAAAAGTAATTACTTGTCACTTCCCTCTCTATGCAGATGATTTGCAGATTTATTGATATACATCTATCAACGATCTTGCTACTACTATGGACGCGATAAATTGTGATCTCAGGAAGATTAAGCAGTGAGCTGATGAATACGGTCTTCTTGTAAATCCGTTGAAATCACAAGCGTTGATCATAGGTAGCAAGCGTTTGCGTAATAAAATGAACAATGTAAATTTATCCTCTTTGTTTTAGGACACTATTCCCTTACCATTTACAGACAAATCAAAAAACCTTGGCATCATTCTCGATCTATAAAATCTTTAGAACTTATTATCCTTCCTACTTACTTGAACGTTTTCAACTACCAATTCCACGGACGAGGTCACTTCGTTTGTATGTCCTTCAGAACTCTCTTCCAAAGCATATTTTTGAATGAAATCTATCTGTTGGCACCTTTAAATAAGAGTTAAAGAATACTATCTCTCTTCAATAATTCATATTCTTAATAATATACGATGAACCTGATACCTACATAAGGTATGTATGTATATATGTATGTATGTATATATGTATGTACGCATATGTGTGTAAATGTCTAACATTAATATATTCACAATAATATTTTATATTTTTATTTAACTACATGCCCGACCGCATATTGATAATGTATTTAACCTACGTTGGAGGATAACTGGGAGAGATCTCTTTAAGAGATAGGTTCATTTTGTACATGTTTTTTTTTTGTATAAGTTTATATTTTGAAAGTTTTGTTGGTTCATAAATGAATAAAATAAAAAATATAACTAGTGCAGGATTCTTAGTAAATCCTAAGACTTGCCACAAAACTACAAAAGAAAAAACCCTACAAGCACAAAATGTGGACAGAGTAATTACAAGATAAAATCCTATTTGAAATATAGAAAAGTATATGTGCAAGATTACGATCAAATTAAAGTTAATTTCTTAACAGCCTCTCTTGTAACAAACCAGCTGACACGTCTCGCCTCTTTCGAAACCTACCTTAATCTTGGTTCGGACTACGGCATCTAGTTGGATAAAGATCGGGCGACAAGGTACACTTATCAACAGTCGCTTTCTTGTATATAATGTAATATATAATGTATAATGATAATGTATATAACGTATTTCTTACGCTATACACATTTGCAGTGTTCATCCAACAAAGTTTTGAATAAGTAACTGGGTGTTTTAAAACAAATAAAACTCAGACTCTTTTAAATTTATGCTCTATTTTTTCTATTACTTTGATGACATTTTAATTAACAATATATAAAATGTTATTTTGTTGTGTTTTCTGTTTTTTATAAAAACCAAAAACTGTCACTATTTATGAATTTCCCTCGTGTTTAAGTTTATTTCAGGCAAACATTTTCTACCAATTGAATCGCTATTTCTGCGAGTAGGGTGGGGATTTTAATATTTTGATAAAAACATATGACAAACACAATTATAATTACTGAAAAGTTACAAGTAAAGATTAATTTATCTTAATTAGTAGATACGTCTATTTTTATTTAATATTAGAAGATAGTAAAGGTAAAAACTTAAATATTTTGCAGGGATAAAGGTCCCCCTACATATAATTCCTTTCGCCTCCTACTTCTTATTATTATGAAAAGTACAACATTATCACGAAAGCATATGAGTCTTACTTATATCTTATATTGTTTTTGATTAAATAGCGATACATGAAAATAACCACCCTGACGAAAGAAAAGTCGCCTACAAAAGTTTTATATGTATAATTTTTATTAAAATTAGTATTAATACAGAGGTTCTGTGATAAATATTTCCAAATTAGAATCAGGCAATCTTTAATCTAACCTCTTTATATGAGACTAACTAAGTCGTATAATTGTATAACCAAGCCTAAAATTAGAGATCGCTGCGTACATTTCCAACAAACTAATAATAGTCGGTTTGTCCGGCAATTTGTCACGTAACTGAATTACGGTTTGTAATGGCGTCGCTTCCGCCCCGAGGTGTGTAGTGATGTATATTGTAGACGAAGACAGCATTCATCACACGTGAATCTGTTCTCTGTGTTATAAGGGATGGGTTTGGGAGTTCTTGAAGTAACTTCATTGATTTAAGATTTTAAGAACCATTTTATTTCAAAGGTATATTACAAAAACTTTTACACTTTTTGTTCATTAAATTTATTTTTAAGAAAATATCCTATACAGCGTTTTAATGATGACATATAATATAATAGCACTAGACTTCAATGTGACTATGTAAATAAATATAGGAGAGAAGGCCTTCATTCTTATTTTTCGTTAACAAGATGTTACTCGTCACTAGCTTACAGCAACCTCCATCAGATTAAGCGACTACTTCGCCGAGACATGTTGTTAGCTACGTTGCTGCTCGTGACGCTGGGGAGCGCGCGCGCGAAGGCCTGGTGGAACAGTGCTATCTACTACAGACTTCTCGTAGATTCCTTCAAAGATCTAGATGGAGATGGCTTGGGTGATCTCGCAGGTAATGTACTTATTGTCCTTTTATGTTTGGGTAAGTTATCTCTTCACGTCTTTTACTAATCTTTTTTATAATGATGTTATTTTTTTCAGACAATTGGTAGACTTGTCTTGTATTTAATATAATAAATTGTGAAAGTTGTAAATATATGTATGTGTATGTATATATATGTGTGGGTGTATGTATATATAAAGTTTATATACAATTTTGAAATGTCATTTATGGATAACACTAATGTTAATCTTAAATAGTGCATTTAAAACTCAAATACTCTGAATCAACTCTTCTTCACGACAGTTACTAACTGTAATTATCGTGCTACGTTTCATTTTGTACACTTTTATAACAACAAAATATTAGAGTACAACTATTTTAGTTCAAATCCAAGTATTGCGCATTACTTTGATTAGTTTTTAACTACATACTTAGTACACATATGTTTACTTGTACGAGCATTATTGGTTACAATTCAAATATATGCATCATCGATTATAAAATGGTTTGAGTTCAGGAGCAACTAAACAACTGAGCTATGTGCGAGCTATTGGCGCTGATGCTGTAATCCTGTCTCCCATCTCCGAGAAAAGCCTGGACTGCAATTTCCCTGGGACTATTAACTTTGTTAATATTGACACAAGATATGGGAACATCGACAACTTTAATTCATTTGTGATGAAAGCTAATAAATTAGGTAAATTAGAAATGTTATTATTAACTCTTGCTGAAATTAGAATTGAATAATATGTCTCAATTAACAATGGAACTCTTTGTCACAGAACTCAAAGTGATGATAACATTGCAGCTGCAAACTGTTAGCGCGACTTCGGATTTATTTAATTCAAGCGCGGACAGGAAGCCTGGGTTTGAAGATAAAATTGTATGGAATGATGGAACAATCGACGATAAAACAGTAAAATATATTTTTTCTTAATAATTTATAGAATAGTCTAATATTTTTACAATGTTCAGGGTTTAAACTAAATTATTATTTTCTGCTGTCATTTTTAATTAGGTTAACCAAATTTTAAACTGGACATGGCATGAAGACAGAAAAGCCCATTATGGAACTATTAACAATGAAGCGATGTTAAATTTTTGTTCTGAAAATGTAGTGGCCATGTTGGTTGAGGTTCAGTGCGCGTGGTTAAAGAAGGGAGTCGCTGGAGTGCTTCTTAACCCAGACTTTGTAAGAGATGTCGAATGTGGAGTGCGTCTTGTCAACAGGATGGCAAAAGAAGCCGTGGCTTGTTCACGTAGCTCTAATTTAGCAAATCCGTAAGCATATAACATATTATGTACATCACATATTCTAAAGTATATTTGATAAAATCAACAAGTCGATATGATATTTCCATGACAACGTATTATATTACTTATATCAAAAACGGGGCGCTGAATATTGCATAACGCAATAAATTCTTCCGTTGAATGCTACACATACTGCTTACAGAGTTATTATAGTGGACTCCTCTCTCGGGGTGGAAATCGCTACTAAATATTACGGCGAAGGCGGTGTAGGTGCCAATAGTGTAATAAGTTATGCCTTTTCCGAGGCAGTGGAGCGACCGGCAGCAGGCTTGGCGCTAGATGTGCACGCCGCGTTGTTGTACTCGCCACAAGATACGACTCCCACTTGGCTCGTGAGTTTGCCAAATATGATGCCATATTATTGTCAAAATAAATCTTTGTAGCCCGTGTTTGACTTACCTTGGAACTTGGAAATTGTTTTGAATATGTTGAATAAAATATAAAACAATGTTAAATGGGATTGTTAGAAAATAACTATATTATACAACTAAACATACATTTAATGTGAAAGTTAATTTGCTTGTTAAAGGATAAACTAATCGATAAACCAATCCAAATGATACCTGAGGGGTTTTACTTATATACTTTTTAATTTTAACAGTTATTTCTGTATTTTAGACTAGTAAAATCAAGGGTAGTCGGGTGACAACACGCTGTGGCAGTGAAATGGTTGATGCAATAATTTTGTTAGCTTTAATCCTCCCTGGAGCTGCTATTATCCAGCAAGGAGACGAATTGGGGGCAGCAGATACCATTCTCGAGTGGGCCAATGTAACAAATTGTTGGCCAATGGAATATATTCCTTCCGCTGCACCGTTTCCCTGGGACAACAGTCCTAAAGCTAACTTTACAACCGGAGATCCCTGGCTGCCACTAGCCCCAAATTACAGATATGGAAATGCAAAAACTGAATATGCTAATGAATTGAGCCATGTCAGTATAACGAGAACTGCATCTGCGATGAGAAAATCTCCAGCTATTGGACCTCATGTTGAGGTACACTTCAATTTTAGATGTTTACAGGTTTTTTTATACTAAGTAAAAACCAAATAATCTTTATTAAACAAATTAATGTAATCTTATTTAGTGATATGCCTAATTCTGTTTGTTAACCAGATAAAACGTTTTGATGATGCTTTAGCAGTACTGAGATGGGGTGGCGCGGGTTCGCTTTTAGTCGTGTCCAATCTGGGTACGGGTCAGACTGAAGCCCAGCTATCTAAAATACCAGGATTAGCGGGAGAAATGACTGTCGCAGCGAGTTCAGGAGGATCAAGTTTATCACTTGGTACCCACATTAGCTTGGAAAAAACATTGAAATTGGGTCATGGAGAAACTGTCCTTTTGGCTGGTCCGCCGAGACATTGTGGTGGCCCGGGACCAGTGGATAAAATCACCAATAAGCTATCTGACGGCTGGCAAAAAATCAACAAGTATTTTAATCTCTAGAGTAATATAGGGATGAAATTACCCGTTTTTTATATATTTCACGAGAATAAGATCACACAGATAATAATTAATTCTAATTCATTATTATTTCATTCTGTTTAGACCTTCATAAATTATGGTTCATATATCCCTCATAGGAGATCTAATAATTAATATATTTGCTAAAACAAATTTATTAACTTTGTAAAGGATTAATTAAATTGTATTAAGTTGTAAATCCTGTTTTAGATAAAAATATAATGTCTTAAAAGAACAAGGGTACAATGAAGTTGTTTTAAGTTAAAATACACGTCCTCTCTGAAGGCATACGCTAGACAAGTCATAATCGTAACCCCATGGTAGAGGCGGGACGCTCCACGGCCGCTCCACAGTCGGGCGGACATTAGCCTACATTGTCATTGTGCATTTCATTCCCTATTGTATTTTCTGTACGACCTATTTTCCTATGAGTCTTAGGAATTCCATATAATTTACATAGGCGCTTCGTTATTTGAAATTGCTTTTTTAATAATGCGTTGTATTAGATTAGAAGTAATTCTTATGTTTAATTTGTCTGTAATATTGTAAATCCTATCTCTATACAGTAATAATTCGCAACGAACTTCATTTTGGTAATCTATCAATTAACAATATTCATCTATGTATATATTTATGTATTTATGTCGAATCGTAACGACTTGATATTTATTTCCTTCATATATTTTAATTCTATATAAAACAATATTCATTCTTTATTTAGAGACAGTATTTCATTGAGAATATTAAAGTACCTACAAAAGTTGAGGTTAGAATATGCACATAAATAACTTAAATCGCAACCTTGCGTCTACGCTTAAACCAATTAATATTTTAAATAAAATTTAAAAACGCGTTGCTAGAAAGAGAACGGAATTCCAAAATGGAGTCATCGCAACCGTAAAACCGCGAACTCTTCATCGGTTTCTTTAGAAACCGTCATCCGCTAGAGGGCGCATTTTGGATGCCGGTAGAAACTTGAAAAAAGAAGAAAACGCATATGACATTTAAGCATCTACGTCAATCTAGGATGTGAGACTTACAAAATTTGCTTTTCTCGGCATTTCCGATGGTAGCTGCAGCAAGGCAAGCGATGAGCGCGATGAACAGAGCGCGCGCCTTCATGGCCGCGGCGCGGGCTCGCGGGGGCCCGGCGCGGCGCGGACTGACCCGCCGCCGTCCTCGCCTATCGACCACGCGCTAGACATGCGCACTCCGACCCCTCATTTGTTGCTAGTAGAAAAAAATCTACGTTAATATTCACTCATACAAAAGATTCAAATGTATCAACTTCACCCCTGATCTTTCTAAGCTTTTTTGTAAATTTTATTTTTTAATTTCCATATAAGATTCCATAGATGATGAAATGAAAATTATAACATCAATATATGTAGTTATTTATATTTAACTAGTAAGCCTAAAAATCTGTTGCTCTTAGAAAAAACTCTTAAATCTGTACTAGAACACCTAAAACAACTATTTTTATATTTTTAATCGACAATAAGGTATAAAATATTTATATCTTAAAAAACTTTGAATAAGCATAAAAAGTGGATGGAAGGATTAAATTTGTATTTTGTTTTTCTTTAGTACAAACTAGAATTGGATTCCATCTGGTTCTGGATAATATATGTAAAAGTTTAAAAAAAACTAAAGTGTTCGTATTTGAAATGTCTTTATAATTTTATAAATAATAACTTATTTCAGAATGCTCCAGAAACTTCATTTAACTACAACATAGAAATGAAATAAAATATACGTGTAATAAAGGCTTTTTAATTATTAAAACCTCTGAATAAATAATAAAAAATAAATTGAAATATTCTGAAGATAAGAGAACAATGTCCATCTAAAGACGGTATTAGTCTCGAACCAGCAACCATTAGGTCCTCACGACCAACACCGACTTCTCAAGTTGACGCCAGAAGCCTACCCTTGCTGATTGAATTGAGTGCTAGTGCCCCCTCCTCCCTCCAGGGCCGCTCTAGGCCCCCCCTCTCCACTCGTAACCACTCCTTAGCTTCAAGTAGCTCTCGACTCAACTCGAGGGTCCTTCAAACATAAAGGTATCTTTTTGACAGCTCCGGTGTAGGCTGACTAAAAGGTTGGCAGGATTACTCACTGACGGTGTGGCAATATGGTAAAAAGAATTGGTTTGGCGCCTTCCTTTGTTTGCAGGAAAACCCAGATGATTCATGTGGTTTGCGAGGGAGTACTGATGGCCATTAACGATAAATTTACGCTCCGTCTATTCTAGACTATCATACATATATATTTCTGTTAGTAAACATGATTTCGATTACGGATATACATGTATAGGATTTTCTATACTCTCTATAGGAGTCTCATAACTATCATGAAAAGATTATATTTTTGTAGAAATGAAATAAACTTAATTTAATACATCTTCACTACATTGTAACAGGCTTTTGTCCCTCAGATCACGAAGACATTCAACAATCTCGAATAGTCGTTGAAGTGCAGTCAGGCAGATATAAGTAATACTCGACCAGTACAAAAAGTACGTATAATTGTGTAATTTAGAAAGTTGTTGCAAACTCACACGTTAAAATAACTCTCAGTTATGTCTTCATAGTTTCATCAACGTGCTTGAGGGTTACCTAAAATATAAGAAATAATTATTATAAAGTAAGTTATAGAATATAAGTAAATAGCATATTTATTTAGTCATTTAAATATAATTATACGTAAGGTCCTGCGATCTCGAGGAAGATATCACCCAAATAGCTATTCTTTGCCAACTTTCGCAAGCTTCGTGCAAGTGCATTTTGTGGTCATTAGCGTAGTGGAAGCTTTTATTAATCGGGTGTAGATAAATAAAATTATATGAATGTAATGTATTCTAAATAGGAAAATGGCTATAGATATACTAGAATTAATTACCTACTATGATATAAATAAAAAAAAACATGAACAATCTTTACGATGTTCAGAAATCGTCTGGTCGCCAACAAATCGATTAATTACATAAATCAATCAAGATAGCCAAAAAAAATTAAGATAAAAAACTTCAGGGTCCAGGATCAGCAGAGGTCTCGAATACCACTCAGCCCAGCAAATGGTGTAGAGGCTTCCATTAGGTACCCCAGACCACCGCTGATGATAAGTGAGTGCCGAAATTGTGGATATAACATACGTATCTGCTTTGTTTCGGTTGTTATCAAGCAGTATCTGATAATGTGCGACGTATTATTGATAAACCTGATTGTAATTGTACGAATTACGTTTCGTGTCTCCTTATCAGATACAACAATTAGAAGGAAAAGTGCCAGTACGTAGTACGAATACTGAAATTGAATATTCATTATTATTCAATCATATTTTAAAAGAAGACAAGCATTCATATTAATAAAAGATGACATTTCAGCATTCTAAAGTGTTAATATGAGAGCTCTATAAATAGGCACCAAGTCTGCGAGACGCCAGGTCGCTGATGGACGCTGTTCTCGAGACAGAACCTGATGCTCTACTTGCAAATAATATGAGCAAGGACGACTACAACGTATTATAGTATGTTGTACTTATACAATCTTATTTGGGTTTCTAAGAGTCTTTGAATATGGAGGTTATGCCCATTTGTTTTTCTTTTTACTTTTAATGTATATCATGGAGGGCTTCAAGTGAAATAGCTTTTTGTGTGAAATTGTTTAGGGAGATGTAAGCCATGTTGTCTCAGATATCGCAGATTCAATACTTGCCCGTGATAAAAATGATTTTTTCTATATTATGCTGTTTACTAAACTATAGACTTTAAACTTTACGAACTATAGATTTGACGGTACAAATTAACTTTAAACATCTGTAAAATATAGAGTAAAGGGAAAGTATTTTAATATTTCATTATTTATGATGTATCTAATTAAAATAAATTATATCTCTTGTTCCATATAAAGTGACCTTTTATTATATTCATTAATTATAGTCGATATTGTTATTTTCGTTGTCAGCGGTAACAGGCGAGACATACCTGTATGTGTCTAGGAATAACGAGGTTGAATTCTTTATTATTACATTTTTCCTTAAAGGAGATGAGTTTTAGAACGACGGCTAGCCCTATAACTGTATTATGTATATGTTTTTTAACCGTTATTTTTATTGCAACACAATATGCAATTAACATCATCATGTCTATGAGTGATTTCTTGAAATAATTATTTATAATACTTGCTATATCAACCAGTACGATAATGATGGTTCGGTACTTAACTCGTAGCGCAATCATTGAAACAATTATATACATTTGAATACATAGTAAAACATATACTCTTTATATGTACTTCATATATATAAACACGTGTTTATCGTTAAACATGTAATTCGACATATTCCATTTCATATCCACTTTTTACGATTTTCGTACTTGTTCTATCGATATTTTTTGTAAGACTATATTTTAGGGCAAAACTAAACTTTATATAATAATATAGTATATCTTTTTTTATAGGACATGCGCAGAAAACTACAATTTTCATTAAAAGTGGATGTTCATTTTATAACAAACATCAACAGCTCACAATTAAAAAGTTAAAGTTTAGCCCTAAAATATAGTCTTACAAAAAATATCGATATAATAAGGAAAATATTTTATATGTGTATATATATATTGGTTAACATAAAACAAATCTTTAAGGAATAAATCACAGATAGACTTATTGCAACAGTTTTTATTGTAACAGACGCCACGTTATATAAAAACATTCACCAGGTGATATAGTACTCTGCACTCCTACACTCCTACACTCCAACACTCCTAAACTCCTACACTCCTACACTCCTACACTCCTACACTCCTACACTCCTGAACTCCTACACTCTACCTAATACGCCGCGCTGGAGTCATTCATTTCCTTATATTTAATATTAGTTCAGAAAATTTCAGACTTCAACCTCATCGGGTCGTAGTTCCTGTATAATATAAAATATCAAAAGTATTTTACAAGTATCAATTAAAATAATTAATGTACACGTGTTTGTTAATATTCGAATAATTATTCAGTGATTGAAAATAATTAGTCTATAAGTGTGAAATGTAGCAATTTGCTAATAGCATCAGTAAAATTAAGTCGCTGTCGTACATTAATAAATAATGACTTCCCTCCGTCCGTCTGACAGACCCATAAATTTTTTGAAATCAATTTGAAATTTTCAGAAAACAATATTTTTGAAGATTAGGGTAGAACATATGATTTTTGTCATTGAAACACAATTACAAACAGAATAACAAATTTCAGCCGTGAAAATTTAAAACATTAAAAGATTTTAATATTTTTTTTCTGCCTAGTTAGATTTTAATGTAAACCCCTCCTACTCAATTATTTTTTTGAATTATTAATTGGTTACAACTCTGTATATACAAACATCCAAACAAACTTACAAAACATTTGTGAAGCTATTCGTTTTAGTTATTAATATCTTTATACACTAGCGTATGTAGATCAAATCACAGTGAAGGTGACACAAGGAAACAAAATGGCATAAAATGCCGCCCACAGGATCGGTCGAGCGGCAAGTTAGCTAACAACAAATGCATTTATTTGGGTTAAACAAAATAGAAACAGAACAACAGAAACAGTGGACGAGAGGTGCGCTGCGACTATTGACTAAAAATATACAAATATGTTAGTATAAACTGTTATAAAATACATATATATATATATATGTATATATTCAATCGATCAATATTCTACGTAGTAGCGTTGATAAACCAAAACTTGTTAAGTAATGAGTTTGTATTACCACATTGTGACAATAATAACGAGTAGCCGTAATCACATTGCAGCTCGAAGTGTTCAACACAAATAGCCTTTAAATTAAATTATGCTCCTAGTGTGCACTCTAGTTGCAGTGTCCGGGGTGTTCGCACGACCCTCTAATTAACCGGCCGTTCGTCGATATCTCATTTCAGTGAGTAATGAGGCAAATAATAAATTAAATAGTTTTATCGTGCGCTGCGTGCCGCTTTCGTTCATCGCTTAGTGCGTCCGCGATAGTCGGCCGAGCGCAACATGAGTCGATGTACGCCGCGGGACGACTCTGCGCTGGCGCTAGCTTCTAAACCGCTTGTCATTATCGACGAACCCGATCTACAGGACTGTCCAGATGTCATTGTTCTGCCCGAGGGCAACGTAAGACTTCGCAACTTTTGTGTCAACGATAACTTTGGCACGTATTCACCAGCTGGTAATATCCATAGTGCATCTACCAAAGGAAAGTTAGTCTCAAAATTAGATTTGATATCTTCGATATCTCCTGCAAGAAATAGAATTTTAGAACTTTTAAGACCTGAGGATCCCGGAAAAGATGCTCTAGAAGCGATTGTACGACCGGTTCAAAGACGTGGTCTAGTACAGCCGTACGATGAAGATACCAGACGGTTTCTTCAAAGAGCCCTACTTACATCTGGCCCTCCTTGTTTCCCACAACCGACAAATCCTGAGCATGTAATTCTCTCAAAAGTTGTCGAAAAAAAGAATGAAGATACAGACGTTAACCAGAAGACGCGTCAGATACATGATTTTAAAAAAGAGAGATCTCTAGCAGAAGAACTTAGAGAAGCTGAGGAAGGTGAGAGGTCAGGAGCCCAAATTCGTAACGAACTCCTAAGAGAATTTCGAAAACAAGGAGGAGGAGGCATTCGAGAAGCGATTGAAAGAGACAGGCTAGGAAAGTTGGCCCTAGCAGTTGAAGAGGACGAAGAAGTAGATGAAGATTATGGACTATCGGCTGCAGCAAAGCGGTTAGACGCCTTGCTCATTGAGTCTCGGAGCCTGCACGAGGAATTGGCTGGCATCCATCAGGACATCCAGGTGCTGGCCCGGCGCGTTGCTCGCCGCGACATCTGACGCGTTGGTACCCGCTGACGACTGCCACCACGTTTCTACTACACAGTTGTATTTTTCTTGCACTAAGAGGATTAAGCATATCACGCACAGTTAATGCAATTTGTTAAAAATGCAACGTAAAAAATAAAATACTCTGCCGCTAATTACTACTAAGATAAGATGAAATTAAGAAATTCTTATAAACACAAGTAAATTTCGTTGGCACGCAGATAAATTCCTTGAAAACAAACGATCGCTCATCATAACGGAGTTGTTTGAATTGATCCGTTAATGAAGTGCACGCCCGCCGTAACAAGCCTCCATTAATAAGCGGTTATCCCTAATTAATCATTGTTTACCTCCAAACTTGTATGCTTATTGTTTATTCACGCGCGTAAGCTGCGAGTACCGGGAGCGGAGCGGCCGGATGTGGTTACGTTCGTTTTTCCTTTGATCACGAAGGGTCCGGCCATTAGCTATTTAAACCCAATTTAACATTTTATGTCGTTGATACAATGCATTATTCTCTTTTATTATAAATGTTACAGGAGAAAAAAAAACAATTCCAACTGAAGGAATGTGAAAAACATAAATGTAGAGAATGGTCAGTTAAAAATTATTCTTGAATAGAAATGAAACATCAAAATATGATGTAGCGCTTTTCTACTACAAGTAAATGCTATTTTAGGTGTGAAAATGAAAAATAATTGTAAAGTTTCATCCGTATAGATTCGGACCTGCCTATAACATAATGTTTTAAAAGCGAGATTAAACGATTATTTAATAAAATACTGCACTTCCTATATTTATGAAACAACGGTTCTATTATCGATTAGTGAAAGTATTAGAACTCAGTGTAGAGATTAATCAAATTGACTTATTATATTGTAGTTGGATACTAAACTTTTCTTAATAGAAGTATAATAACGGCCGGACGGCTCGTGTGATACCTAAGTAAGTAACCCTTACTCACTTAGCTACCATACCTATGACGTATAAATTAAAATCAAATATATTTTGAAAACCAAACAAACCACCCAGTGTATTTTTTAAAGGTTTTCACACTCGTTGCTTGTATTAAAATTGCTAAAAGCATGCGGTGGTGGCAGTTGTTTTAGGCCAAAATGCTTCCTCTATACTAATGATATGCTAATGCACTTATAATTTTCTGTTTTTACCCGAAATATTAATATAATTGTGTATATTAGCTGAGGCATAATGATTTAATATGTACGATTGTTAATTTTCACAATCAATATTATTTACAGAACAATCTGTAAATCGACATCCAAGTCCATTTAATACTGGTTTTATGATTTGTTTTAGACGTATTTACTCTAACAATATTAAGATAGCATCTTGTATGACCAACAGACTCAAAGCGCACGCGCATGTAGGTGCTCCGCGGCAGCTCAAGCCCTGGCGGCCGAGTCCCGTGCGCTGCGCTTCTTGGACGACGTGGTGGCGCTGCTGCGGGGAGACCTCGCGGCCGCACACCGCACCAGGACCTGGCCCTTCGCCCTAGGATCCCGTCAGCCTGGAAGAAACTATATTGTATAGATAATCAGGTAATTATTAAGAAAAACAGGTTCAAATTAAATTTGTAGCATTCATAAATTAAAATACTATATATAGCTACTGCATTAAAATACTTTCCAAAATATGAAATGTAATATAAAGTACTATTGAAATAGATAGTTCTAAAACATACAAGATCTCATGCACAATGAAATTAGATAAGATGAAATGACCGAGGGGAGACGGAACATAAAAGTTCACTCTATATTTAAGTGAAACAAACATTCACTAATCAGATAAGTGGCTTAAAAATAGAAACTGCTTATTAATTTTAAAATTAAAATGACACCGACTCTTTATTACTTATACTCGTGCAAGTACTCCATTGTGTGTTTGTTTGAAGATAGGACATCTTAAATGGTTATTTTAAATGTTTCAGATGAAGAAATATTCATTGCTATTGAATTCATTCATTCATTCATTCATATTATATTCTAAACCTATCCTGTAATTTGATTGCTAAAAAGTAAAAATATAAACAAAAAATTTTCAATTAAATTTAATGGTCTGTCTTCATTTTAAACGAATTTTAGATAATTTCAACATATTACGTAATATGTAAGTTGTGGTTATTTTAAAACAATAACAATATATACAAATGTATTTTCAATACTATAGGTAAGAAAGAGTCCTTTTACCCTCCATCTGCAAGGGTCAGGTGTTGTCAGGTGTCAGTAGCAGTCATTCGAGCGTCGAGATACCGTTTTAAATAAAGGTACAAAAGATTGAATCCCCTCTAGTATAATATTGTCATTAAATATTTATAACATAAACATAAGTTTATTTTAAATTAATTTATTAAAGTAAAGAATTTATCAAAGAAACACTAGAAATGATGACCAACAGTCCTAAAATAGAAAAAGTAATTTTCAATTCCATCTATCCATTGTCACTAGACGATATTGTCAGTTTTAAAATGTATTATCGTTCTAAATTATTTCACTTGTAATAATAAAAGTGATTGATTATTAAGAAAATATTTTGTAAATCAAATGTATCCTTAAATTCGGCGAGCAATAATTAATAAAAGTGAGTACACATAAATACAAACACAATAAACAGTAAAACTAAATGGATACGGGATGTTTCCATGTTGGCGCGGAACCAAACGAACCTAAAGCCGGGACACGTCACCCGCGGTCCGACGCGCACGCCTCACGTGGCCGCCATGTTTTGTGTTAACGTAGTAGATATAAATTATAAACAAAAGAAGTATTGGATACTATATTATACAGTGTGCAGGGACGCTAGTCCAAGAAACATTTATGAATATTTTGATTAATATATAAAAGATGATTGTTCTGCTTTTGTGTTTAGAGTGTGGTTCACCACTAATATATTAAAACATGTAAAGTTGAAACGTCTGAAACCTCACAACACTTAACTATCGTATCGCCGATGACCGCGGTCGTCTATTTCGGGAGTAGGTTTATTTGTTTTTACATAATAATATGTTTCGTCATGGTCGAATTATTCGTATCAAATCCGATTTCAATAATTACGATAAAACGATTTCAAATGTAAATAGAGAGCAAGCAAATAAGAGCATCTATACAAACATAATAATTATTATAATTAAGATTTCTAAGTAGTGTTATTTTTCTAATCTATACATAAAATAAAATTGTCACTGACCCATTTCTGTACATGGAAAATATATAAAAAAAACATCATAACATTAAGAGCAACAGAACCCAAAACAATGGTTTTTCAGTTTATCTGTTTGTCTGTATGTTTATGCACGCTAATCTCGGAAACAGCTTAATCAATTTAAATGCAATTTTTAGGAATATATTATATCAGTCTTCACTTAACGTTTAGTATTTATTTCATCTAAATCGGAAAAGAAATAAAAAAGTTATGTCAATTTATATCAATCATGTAATAGGTACCATGCAAATCTTATACTATACATGTAATAAATCAGTAGAGAAGAAGTCTTTGTACATTGAAAATATTTAAAAAAATATACCAGGATGTGAAGTGATAGGTAACTAACAGAATCTATTTTCAGCATTTTTTTCACCTTTATATATGTCGTCTGTATGTCTATCTGTATGTTTGTGTACGCTAGTCTCAGAAACGGTTTAATCGATTTGCATGCAGTTTTCGGGAATATGTTGTCATGGGATTCACTTTATATTTTGTTTTTTTTTAATATCGGTTAAGAAATAAAGAAGTTAATAATCTCTCATTGTCGTACCATTGCTGCTTGTCAGTTTGAAGGTTTATTGTTTTTACATAAATTGGTAAGTAAAAAGGGTACGTTTTATCAAAATCGAAATCTACGCGTACGAAGTCGCAGGCAAAGCTAGCTCTAAATAACTTTTTAACAACTATGTACATAACCCTTAATGAACATTTATCAGTAGTTTCCAAACGGGGCTAATTTTGCTAAGTTATTATTACGACCACATTGCGTTTTTGCAGTTGGCTCTCCTTTACAATATTACGATGCGATAAATAAATTTACTAAATTAGGATTCTTAATAAATATCAACTTCAACAATAACAGATAATATTAGGGGTAACTATTGTTTTACAAATCATATTAAACAAATAAGTACAATGTCGTATCCGTAGAGCAGTTTGTAAAGAACCATCGTCGGTACCACGCTGGGCTGGCGCGACTCATGCCCCGCGTACTCTGTAGCTTACTAAACTAATTAGATCTTAGCTTGTATTACTTGTAATATATTTTTATATACAAATTGTATAACAATAATGTTTTTATTTTGAACATAACTCTATAGATATTTAAATATATCCTTATTATTGTCGAGTATTCATGATGCCGAGTGACACTTGTGTAGATATTTGCCGCGTTATTAAAACTTCTATCAACTTCATAGAAGTCATTTTCACTTCGCTCTGAAGTACGTGCGTGGTAATAATACGATTTCACTTACAACGGAATGCAGGTCCACTGCTTCACTTAGAACACACAACACACAACACACTGCCTCATTTCACAAGAGTTATAGTTTCTAATATTTTGTAAATGGTTTTCCTTCAACTCGCGTTTGTATTTATTACTAATACTAATATAATTATATATATTTAATATTATTATTGTTATAGAGTTAATCAACATCCATAGATAATTTTAAGAATGTCCTATTCTTAGAGACTTTACAAGCACCGAAATATATATTTTCTCCTGAAGTGTATAGTGACACTAATTTATACTGAATGAGGCTGTGTTACAGCAAAAATGACTTCGTCTCAAAAACACGAGTGAAGGTGCGAACGTGGGCTCGCTATCAGATTTATTTACAAATAAACTATTAAAGAAAGAGATCTATCTTGTTTTTTGTTTTTAAACCAAATTGTTCGAAGGCAATAAATAAATATATCTTTCCACCTAAGTTAATATCATTTTACATTATCATTAAAAAATACAATAACACTTTAACAATTATTTTGATTTATATTTTATATCATGAAGCTTGTTGCAGAAGATAACGGGACCTCGACCTAGAGATACCACGAGATATTCGCGGAGATTTCTTCAGAAGATGTGAAGTTGACATTTTCATAAAGATGCACATTTAATTAATATATCCGAGTGTATATTATTGGTAGAAATGAAAAATATATTTTACTCTTATAAGCTAAAGGCTACGTAGAGTCAGTCAGTCAGTGAGTCCTGATACACAACGAAGTTCTAGATTTTTAAAACATTTTTATGACTCTATTTGACTTCTGTCTGATTAAACACTGTTACTTAACTATTAAAAATTAAAATTTAATTCTAGATCAACCATCTTCTTAAATAAACAATATTAGGTGCTACGAAATTAACTAAGAAAATTCTATATCAATCTGTAAAAAAGCTGATATTATGTCTAATGACTAGTGACAGCGCTCTTAATACAATATGGCGGAGACCAAATATGGCGGCATTTATGGTTTGTTTAAAGTTTTCATTCCATATATTTACGCTAACCTGCCAAAATGAGCTTTAAATATATTTTTAAGAACTTGGTCTCTATTTAAAGTATAATATAATGTTAATATATAATATAAGCATAAACGTGTCTCAAGTTAAATGTACCTACGAGCAGTTTAATGCATCGAGTCTGATAATGTAAGGTTAGTGAATGTCTTACGACGTGTTTCTTATTATAACATTATAGAGTCATTTAAATATATTTATATTTAATTGTAACGTGGTGTATATATATGTTACAAGTACATGTTTCATAACCAGATTATGTTATGTACGTGCGTCAATTAATACTATTATATTAGATAATTGATAATCATTTATTATTATTGTTTGACTAATAGTCCGGTCAAGTTATCATCAAATATAGGGGTAAGGTTACATTAATTCGCACCTTGCTAAAAATTGGCATAAATGTTGGGAACCCCATTATACACGGTTTGTCAATTATCCACATAAATCTGAAGTGTGGAAAAAAAAATATTCAAGGTCAAATGTTGCAAAAATCAGTTTTTTGAGTTTTCCATCTAAACGGTAAGTTTTATAATAAAAATAGGTGAGGCAAAAATTATTTATCATGCAATTATCTATAAAAATTGTTCTTACACTTTTTTTCATAAGAATCACCATTTCGGAGATACAGCGATGCAAAATGTTTTTCAGGAGATATAAAGGGTCAGTTTTGAAATTGTTTGAGACAAGATTTAGTTGATTGTGCTGACGTTTTCAAAGAAAGTACCTCTACTCCACAAGCTGTAACCACCGACGGAATTCGCTTTCTTCTTTCAATTTAGGGAGCTCCAAAAAAATTACGTGCTTAGATAAGTTTAAAAAAATACGTATAAAAAGAAACAAGTACAATTAACTAGTTATTCTCCAACTTCTGCTTCTGCTCATCAACATCTATTTCGGGTATTTTATGAAGTTCAAGTATGGCTTGGTAATAAACTAAACCCAGAAGACTGGGGTTGAGAGTTAATTGACAATATATTGGAATCAGTTCAGACTTTACTCCCTCCTGCACCGGAACAACTTCTCAATAAAATTTTTTGCAATTGCAAAACGGGGTGTAATGCTAAATGCGGCCGTAAAAAAGTTGGTTTGTTTTGTTCATTAGCATGTATCAGTTGTCGAGGCCAATCGTGCTCCAATGTTGAATCGCCAGTAGAAAAGGATTCTTACGATATAGGCGAGGAGACATCTGATGCATAGCTCTTTGAACAATTTATTTGTACCCAGCAGAAAGAAGAAGAAGAAGAAGAGCAAGACAGTATGGATTATGTTCCATTAGAAGAATATCGATCAGACGAATAATTTTCTCAATTTCCGTATTATTTACACCGCTCTTGATATTTATAATTGTACCATTTTTAATTTAATACAATGGAACACGTGGAATAAACCTACCGGGGAAACCACGTAAAACAAAAACGCGCCATGTACACTACCTCACTCACGGGTGGCGCGGAAATGGGTGCAATAGGTGTATCTCCGAAATGGTGATTCTTAAGAAAAAAAGTGTAAGAACAATTTTTATAGATAATTGCATGTTGAATAATTTTTGTCTCACCTATTTTTATTATAAAACTTACCGTTTAGCTGGAAAACTCAAAAAACCGATTTTTGCAACATTTGACCTTGAATTTTTTTTTTCCACACTTCGGATTGATGTGGATAATTGACAAATTGTGTATAATAGAGTTCCCAACATTCTTACCAATTTTTAGCCTTACCTTGCCTTGCCTTGCCTTCAATGTCTATTTTGACCGGACTGTAATAAGATTATGAATGTTATTATACAGGAGTGTTCCCTTAAATTTTAAATACATAGAGTGATCATCAATATATTGTTTTTTATTTACTTGTGTTTTATTTCAATAAATACCATCTGCTGCCGTCCAGAGAATGACTATTTGTTAAACGCTAAGCTTTTCCAAAGCTTTTCCATATGAAGAATTATAAATATGAACAACTGGCGCGTCTCTCCATCCATGAATTATTTTAGTGTCGAATTATTTTAGTGTCGAATGCGCTTATTGCCAATCGAATTACATCCAATGACAATAGTTCATTACGTGTATGCATCTAAACGAACCAGTTCAGCGACCCTTCATTAAACCCCCTCCCCTCCCTTCCCCCCTACCCCTCCCTTCCCCCCCCCCTACACCTCCCTTCCCCTCCACCCCTCCCTTCCCCCCCCCTACACCTCCCTTCCCACCCTCCCCCTCCCCTCCCTCTCTCCTCCCCCCACAGATAGGGAGAGGGGGTGTCAGTCAGGTCAGGGGGGGTCCAAGGAGCGGCTAATCTCTGGCTGTGACGGTTGATGACGAGCGGAGAATTCTCTGAGCCATGGGGGGTTGACAAGGTCAGTCAAGCGGTTACCTTTATTAGCTATTTTTGGTAATTGTCATTTATATTCTCAAAACTAATTTGGTCCGGTAGATGAAGACCAGTGTACCTACTAAGATGAAGTTTGAAAAGTACATTTGTCCTTTATTAATAATTAAAACACCAATTATATCAATCATATCAATTGGTGTAAACAGATTTAATGTGATTGATACAACATCCAAAATTTAAGTTATATTAGTAAGTATCCAAAATGTTAATAAAATTTAATTATGTATATCTATTTATTAAAATGTATACGATAACTATATACGAACATTAAACATAAGTACAGTACGTCGAAGTAGTTTATATACAACTAGCTTTTGCCAGCGGCTTCGCACGCCTTAAATTCGTAGTAAAACAATTCCCCTTTCCCTTTTTTTGTTTTGGCTTGTTTTAAGTGATACAATCATACACACTGTCCGAATTATACACATATCACTCACTGTCCGAAATTAAAGTTTTTAATAAGAATACAATATTAGACACTGATTTTTTTTATACCTCTCTTGTTTTTACTTAAACGTCCATTTAAATACTTTTTAAACAGAGTACTTAATTAATAACCATATATCATACTTACAGATTTTCATTGAAAATAATCAAAATATGACCATGTAAACTTGAGGAATTCTGAGCTACACAATCGACTTTATTTTGACCATCAACTTGTAGGTCTAGTTATATTTAAAAAAAAAACTATTTTAAATGCTAAATAATATGTATTAGACATTCAGTTACCTATATGCATTAACAAAATTTTCAATACTGGACATCAACAAAAGGCATTTTTAAGACGGTTTGCACGGTTCCAAACCAGAGTGCGCCGGCCGACCGTACCGCCGCAAACGCGATGTCCCTATATTTTTAATCAGTGATATCTTCGAAAATATTCATTTAAATTACATGCAAATCATTACATCTAAAGAGCTATATTGTTCCATATTAAATGTAAAATGTATTAAAGGTACTAATTAGATAAGGATTAATGCTGTATTGCTTAAAATCCATTATTTAAGATAATTTTAAGGTATTCAATACTTAGTATATTATTTTGATCTATCTCGTAGAGTTCAGCAAGCGTTTGTAATGTAAGCAAAACAATGTGTTTGTTTACGGCTGCGCATTAGAAATTTTCAAATCAGTAGTTTTCTAATATATCATGTTATTATACATATAAACCTTTCTCTTAAATCACTCTATCTAGTAAAAAAAAACTGCATCAAAATCCTTTGTATAGTTTTAAAGATCTAAGCATACATACATACAGACATAGGAGCAGACGCAGAAAGCGACTTTGCTTTATATTATGTAATGATGACTATGTAGGCCACATTGAACTACGTGATAACACAGGGGCCATGTAAGCATAGCAGGGATACTTACAATAAGTATTTAACTGGCTATCTGTCTTTTACTTAGAACTATTAAACCCATTAGGTTAGAACACGTTCTTCATTGCGATACTTAAACTCCTTTTAAACATTTTGATAAAAACACTTACATTCCAAATACGTGTATGTTTTAAACTGTGTGAAGTATTTTTTTTTTATGTTTTTTTTTTGCTTTTATTTTTTTATTCTATTCGTGTCTGTGGCACATAAATAAAAAGTTTGAGTTTAAAGAAATTTCAGACTGTGTGTCTACAACAAGTATACCGACATCAAATTTTACATTTACGTCGTGTGAATATTTTTAACCGACTTCTTCAAAAAGGAGGAGGTTCTCAATTCGGACGGTATATTATTTTTTTCTTTTTATGTATGTACACCGATTTCTCCGAGGTTTCTGAACAGATTTACGTATTTTTTTTTGTTTGATGCGAAATAGTTTCGAATTGGTCAAATAAAAAATTGAATCAGGTAGACCCATTAGTTTTTATTATATGAACATTTTTGTCCAAGTTTTGAACTAGCTCCTCCGGAAGGAAATCAGTACGTGCTGTGACTAATGACATCTGCTGTTTTGGATATAATAATTTCTTACAGACTATACATGATATTTCAGCATATGGATTTATGGTGGTTATAAAATGACGCTCATTCATCGACCGAAATCATTGTGAAGACTAACGCGCTGCTGCTGGCCGGTTCTCACGTTGCTCAGCAGACTCGGTAGCTGTACGGTTTCGTTACACTTCTCATCTATGAGCCCTCTGCTCAGTTGACTCGTTTTCTAAACATAGATAAGACCAAGTCTATGAGTCCTCTGCTCAGCTGACTGGTTGGCCAGATGCTCATTAATGAGGCCAAGTCTATTAGCACCCTGCTTAAAATACTCATTCACAAGACGCTCTTGGATCTTACCGAGTCTAGAATTATGCTGATCAAGAGTTCCTTGACGTAAACGTGATTTCATATATGCCTTCATGGCTAACCTACGTTTTTCACGATCTTTAACACAAGAACGTGAAATTGTGTTTTTATGGAGACGACTACTTTTATCCTTTTCCGTTTCTTGAGATCTATATTTTTTAAGGCGCGCAGCACTTTTTTAAGTCTTATGGCTAACTGACAATGTGCAATAAACTAAAAAGTATTAAATAAAAATAACTACGTTAAAAAAAACAGACTTTAAAACTAAAAAGTACGTAATATTAAATTAAAAACAATTTCATATATATCTTCCTTGCCAAACCTTGTCAATGTTCCATTTACTTTTACTTTAGTCTCTGAGGAACAAACTAAAAAAGTGCTGCTCTCCATTAAATCTAATGCTGTTGGTGATGATGACGTTAGCCGGTTCATGATTGTCACATTACTTGATTTTATCTTACCTACCCTAACTCATATTATCAATATGTCCTTATCCAATTACTATTTTCCTAAACTTTAGAGGAACGCTCGTGTTCTTCCTTTACCAAAAGTTCCTAATCCTACCACTTGTAATGAATTCCGTCCTATATCCATATTGCCATACATTTCTAAAGTCCTTGAAGCAATTGTTCACAAACAATTTTCTAGCTACATATTAAAGAACAATCTAATAAGTAGTTATCAGTCTGGCTTTCGAACGGGACACAGCACTGCCACAGCTCTTCTTAAAGTCACTGAAGATGTTTGAGAAGCGATGGAGCATGGTCAATTAACTGTACTAGTTCTTATTGATTTTTCTAACGCTTTTAATACAGTTAATCATGACTTATTGCTTGCGCTTTTAGGACATCTTAATGTTTTTTCCAAGGAGCTAAACTGGTTTTGCTCCTACCTTCGGGGTCGCCAACAGGCTGTCTGCATTGACAAAACTTTATCTATATGGTGCAGATTGGTATCTGGTGTCCCCCAAAGTGGTATTCTCTCCCCTCTTCTTTTTCTTTGTTTATAAATTTAATTACTATTAATCTTACTTCCCCTTACCATCTGTATGCCGACGACCTACAATTGTATTCTCATGCCTCACCTAATGACATTAATTCTGCTATTGAGAGTATTAATAGTGATCTGATACACATCCAGGAATGGTGTAACGATTTTAGATTAATGTAAACCCACAAAAGTGTCAAGCCATAATTATTGGCAGCATGCACGGTTTAACTAAAATTAATAATTGTAATGTGGCACCAATCATATACAATGGCGTTAAAATACCCCTCACGTCATCAGTAAACAATCTGGGTCTTCGTATGGACAGCACACTTAGTTTTAATCCCCATATAACTGAGTTATGACGCAGAGTTACATACTCATTGCGTTTACTTTATCGGCATAAAAACTTTCTACCCATTCGGACCAAAACTCTGTTAGTGCAGTCTCTTATTCTTCCTCTTATAGACTATGCTGATGTATGTCACTCTAATATCTCTGAAGGCAATCTAAACAAATTGGATCGCCTCTTCAATAGTTGCATTCGCTTCATTTTTAATTTACGCAAATTCGATCACATTTCAGAATATCGTTCTAAGGTTAAATGGCTTTCTATCCGTAAAAGAAGAATTTTAAGGACTTTGTGTCAGTTATTTTCTATTTTAAACAATCCATGTTCTCCTCATTATCTGAAGCCCAAGTTTCAACTTCTGCGGTCAACTCACGACTTTCATCTCCGTTCTTCAACAAACCTAAGTTTATTCATCCCTTCACACCATACTGGTTTTATGTCTAATTCCTTCACAGTACACGCCATAAAACTATGGAATAGCCTTCCTGACATACTTCGACGTGCTCCGAACAGACAAGTTTTTAAGAAACGCATCATAAAATATCTACATGAGAGATCATAACATTTGTTTATTTCGTTCATATCCTATCATTACCTATATTTATAATTATTATTTAAGGTGAATTATTAATTTTTATACTTTATTTTATTGTTATGTATATATATATTTAGGTACTTATTATTAATATATATTTGGTTTATATTATTGTTGTATATGTATATATTTATTATATATTACTTATAGTTTAGTTTATTATAGCACCTTTGTTATTCTTAGCTTTAAGTGTTTCCATTTTGTTCATTAATTTTGTACCCTCATCGTTTTATTTTCTGTTAGCTGTGTTGGTTGACTGGTAAAAAATGGTTTAGCATTAAGTCCGCCCATTGTATTTTATGTTGTACAATAAAGTATAAATAAATAAATAAATAATAGGTAGTATATAATGAATATTAAATCTTCATTATTTTTTACATTTTAGTTTTAAAGTCGGTTTTTTTTAAAGTAGTTATTTTTATCCTATTACCAATTAGGATTATTTACTAAGAACTATTTATAAATAACTTAAATTTTAAATGTTGTTCGACCGTAAGATCATATCGTCCGCGGCGGTCCGTGCCGTGCCGGCGGCCGGTTAATTTAGCGTCGCGGCGCGGGTCGATACTGCTGTTTAAAATTTAAATCAGATGCAAGCAAATGTTCATCGCCAGTCATTTACATAATATCTCTAACAATTCTGATATAAGCGTAACTTTTAGAGAAATAGAAATAGCCTCGACTCGAAAATGTATTATTATTACAGAAAGTAAAACTTTGTTAAATTATGCTCAAAAGTTCAGTTTGTGTTACAACTTTTATAATATTTCCGATACATTTGTCGTATCTTTAATGATTAAGTTAAATTCAAATCAGGCTACAAATTTTGTCTCGTAAGTCTGTTAAACTGATTCGACGTGGGTCGCGGCAGCCGTATTATTGGAGTTCGCTTAATAAGTATAAGGTTAGGTTTGTGGTTTGCGACTTCACAATAAAACATTGAATATAAAAAAATGTTGAGCGGAACCCTAAAAGGCAAAGCCGGTTAGTTAATATTAAACTTGGTGCCGTCGCGGGAGGATATGATCGCGTGTTCCGTAACCGCCTAATTGTGCTCGCCGCACGGCTCCAGCAGTACGACGCAGCGGGCGGCCCGGGCCTCACCTGTACACCTGCACACCTGCACTACTTCAATTACACTTAATTGTTTAAGAAACCTCTAGTAAAGTAGCGGACAGCGCAGTCTCCTGGCCGTCGTCTGATGAGCGCCCGCTGCAGCCTAATAGTGAAGAGTGCTCAGCCACCAACTCACCGGCTTCAACTGTTGGTGAACGGTACGTGAGGCAACGATGTTTTAACGCACTATAGAATTAAAGAAAAAACCGCTACCAAAATTAATAGCAATCAAATCCGCAGTAAGTAATTTAACTTGGTTAATATTTTTTACAGACGAGCAACGGAAGTTAGTAAATCAAATTTACATTAACTACTTCATGACACGAACCAGTATTTCATGTAAAAAGTTGGAATTATAATTCTAGGTAGTATCTGTT
The DNA here is from genome assembly GCA_959347405.1 of Napeogenes sylphis. NCBI lineage: Eukaryota > Metazoa > Arthropoda > Insecta > Lepidoptera > Nymphalidae > Napeogenes > Napeogenes sylphis. The sequence goes on from OY365786.1 coordinate 31,093,368, forward strand.
TTTTATTGTATAGTTAGTAATTATAATCTTATAATAATCAGATAATCTCGGCAGATGTCATACGTATGATGCCTACTACCGACATTATGAATCATAAAAGCTGAACCCTACTGCTTAACAACATTTCGTGTGTTTGTCTGTGCACCCATGTTTTATACGGTGTGTGTTACACTTTCCAATGTATAAATATATTAAATATCATTTCAGGCAAGGATCTTATACGTGACACATGAAAATTGAACAAGATAGAACAGACGCTGTGAACTGAAGTGTACATTACGCGAAGTTTATGAACGAGTAGATCCTGTGTAATCAGCGGTGATGAGGCTTTCACGTTGGTATCTTATGTTCAGAGTTAATGTGTTTATGCGCCTGCTTGTTAGCAAGTTTATTGGTCTGTGAGTGACAAGATAAGAACGAAAGACGTTGAAGTTTATAATGTGTGTCAGTACACATGTTCATTTTAATTTTGATGAAAGTATCAATCATCTTTTATAAATGACAACGTTTAGTCTCTTTTAGTTAGTAACTTTAATAGGATATTAATTGGATTGCAATTGCAATTTCGATTTCAATTTCAATGGCAGGTATAATACCCTAACTATTACATTTAGCCAAAACAATCTTCACACATAACTGCACTATTGCAATCTTAAAACACAAAAACTATAAAGTTGTTTGCAAAAGAAATATAGAAACAATAATTTACGGGATATTTTTCAAAACAAGAACCGAATAATTCAGTCACCAGCGTCCGGACCTTGTCACAGTGTGTTTCAGTTATGCAAGAGCTGCGAGAAAGAGACAACACACTAGGTAACTTGTTTTTACATCAGTGACCTTTTTAGATGAATAAATTGCGTTCATCGAAAAAATAAATAAAAAAATACGAATTAATATATGCACGATGTCATTAAAAATGTATTCTTAAACATTATCTAACCTTTCGTTGAAGGACCGTCAATTGATAGTATTAGTCTCGAGAGCCGACAGACAAGCTCATTTCAACTATTTATGTTTACAAAGGTTTGTAATGTTCACATTCGCTTTGACATATATATTAATGGAAAGCAAACACATCTACACTAGAAACGAATGCTCGAGTATGTCTGTTTACTGAAGAACCTGAGATACGTTTACAAATTTATTTAGAGCTATAAGCATATCCTAATTTACCAAACAAATAATTAATATCAACATCACATTATTAGAAACAGTAAAATAAATATTTGTTGTGTTTAAGTTATTTTGTTGTCTCAACTCACCGTTAACATTTTTGACCAAGCAACTATTAATAAGATATATAATTATCAAATTAAGGAGTCGCGAATCTCATAAACTAGAAATAAATGATTTATTATGCACAGGTTCATTAAAGTAACTAGTTAACCAATTGAATATCGTTAAATTAACAAATAAATGCACACAACTGTAGAAATAAATAAATAAAATGATCATAAAGAAATACAGGAACATGTGATAAAAAGTATTATATGTGTGTGTTTGTTGAACTATCCACGAACACATAGTTGGATGTTTCGAACTCGGGACGGTATGCCATGAGTGATGAGACTCGCACGACTCAGGCTCGCACGGACATGCAATGTAGGCATTACAGAAAATACAAAGAAATGCTTCTTACCAATGACTGAATTACGCGAATCTGATTGATGAGTCCCTAATGTAACAACTGTAAAAAGATCTAACATTAACTAACCCCATATATTAAGCAAAAAATCTTAGTAAGATGTAACTGCATACATATACCTCAAATAAATGATATATTTCTTTTACTTTCACATGTCTTATTTAAGAGCTGTCGGAGTTCCTATTGGAGCCGTCATTTTCTTGGTTTCTGTCAGATATTAAGCGAGGACACTTTTGTTAAAGCCATCCCAATAAACCAAAACTTCTTTAATATTTAAAATTTAAGAAATTCTATTAATTCATATTTTTAGCTGTGTTTTTTACTTATATCCAAATACATTTTGTCATTGTGTCTACACCTGCTTCATTTTATTATAAATGTAACATTGTATTTTGTTGTGGTAGTAGTAGTAGTAGTAGTAGTAGTACCCACTTGTTCCATTATTGGCATTGACATTTCATATTCATTCATTCATTTCATTTTCATATTCACATTTCATATTTAACTTATTAAAATCATATATAAAATCTCAGTAGTAGTAAAAATACGTACATTACGCCTTTCTAGAGCTTTTAATTAACTAGTGTCTAGTTCTCTTATAGACCAGAACCGAAGCCTTTAAACATGATCATAAGTAAAAATAAATAATTACAAAATGGAACCAATCGAAAAAGGAAGAAAATATAACGAAAAAATAAAAGGAAAAATAATATACGGGCCATCTGAGGTCGTAATGGGGATAGAGGTGAATTTTTAAGGGTAAAAAAACCGTTTATAGCAATTTTCGACAAAACTACAAGTCCTATGAATAAAAATAAAATGGCAAAGTTGTAGGTAATAAAAGGATAAACAACTTACGTCTTTACAATTTTTTCAAATAACCTCAATATTAACGCAAAACAATCATATAATCGAGTTTTTAGTTGTTTTTATCTTCAACAAAGAAATATTTTCTTTTACAAAATTTGGGGAAATCTTACCTTTTTTATGTCCCAAATACAATGTCACTTTTTTTTTTTTTTTTTTTTTTTATATTTGCCTACCAAAATAACCCCACTCTGCCAGATCTTAAGCAGTCAGTGAAATCTAAAAATGGAGGCCACCATTCTCATTCACGCAAAATAGAATGCAGTATGGTGGTCTCCACTATGGCGGCCTTGTGAAATGCTTTTTCACGCCCCGCTTAAATGACCCAGGATCATAGTTGGAAGGAAACACGTGCCGTGGTAGTGAGTTCCACATTTTGATGGACCGACACAAATAGGAAGTGCTAAACCGTTTGGTTCGTGATGACAAAAAATCCACTGTGAAAGGGTGGCACTTCTGTCCTGCACGTGTTGTTCTAGATCGGAAAGGAGAGGATGGGATAAGTTGGAAGAGTTCGTCGGAGCACTCGCCGTTGTGTAGGCGATAAAAGACTGCCATAGCGGCAACGTCTCGACGCAATTGTAAAGGCTCCAGGAACCCCGTGGCTTCTGGGCTTCCGATTACACGAACCGCTCGCCGCTGCAACCGATCGAGAGTGTCAAGCAAGTACTGAGCTGAACCATCCCAAAGATGAGAACAGTACTCCACACAGGAGCGAACTTGCGTCCTATATAAAAGACACAGCTGCTCCGGCGTAAAGAAGCGTCTCACCTTGTTCAACACTATCAGTTTGCGTGAGGCTGTTTTAATGACACTCTCGATGTAAGCTCTTGGGTTGAGGTCCTGGCTGAGGTCTACGCCCAAGATGTTGAGGCTATCCTGGAGGACTAATTGCGTGCCCCGAAACGAAGGCAGAGGAAGGAACGGAGACTTTTTGGCGTAAAACGCGCAAACCTGTGTTTTCTTATCATTGAACTCAACCTGATTCTCATGACCCCATCATGAGATAAGGTTAAGGACCTGGTTCAGCTCAACAACAAGATCTTGTCGTTTCCTTTCAATGTCGGTCTGCTTTGCCGCAGGGTGTCCGAAATATCGCCCGTGTACCGTGGAATCGTCAGCATAGCAATGTATGTTGCCCAGGTTTAACATATCATTGATATGCAGAAGAAACAAGGTAGGCGATAGGACAGAGCCCTGAGGCACACCTGCATTTACCTGCCGAAAACTTGAGGCCGATCCGTCGCAACGGACTCGGATTTTACGCTCATGGAGGAAAGCGGCGACCCAATTGCACAAACGGGGTGGCAGACCGAAAGCAGGAAGCTTGGATAAAAGCGAACGATATCAGACTCTGTCGAAGGCTTTGGCAATATCAAGGCTGATAGCCAAAGATTCGCCATGGGGATCCATAGCCTCACCCAGCCCAGAGATGCGTGATATACGTAAGAAGATCACCCGTGGATCGATTTGGTCTAAAACCATATTGACGATCATTTATTAGAGAGTGATCTTCTAAGTATTGGATCAGCTGTTTATTTATAATTCGCTCGAGCACCTTTGAGAGAACTGAGGTGATGGCTATTGGACGATAATTTGCTGGATCAGACCGATCCCCTTTTTTGCGGATCGGTTGAATGTTCGCCCCTCTCTAAGCCTCCGGAACAGTTCCTGAGGAGTACGACTGGCGGTAGAGGCGCTTTAGTACTGGAGACAACTCTGCTGCACATTTTTTGAGTACCACCGCTGGAATACCATCCGGTCCGCTGGTCTTTCGAACATCGAGTGACTGTAGTTCCGCACGGACGTCACGTTGCCTGATACGAATTTCCGGCATGGTGACATCACAGGAAGAGACATTGGGCGGTTGTGAACCACGATCATCAATGTGGGAATTAGCCGGAAAGAGATTCACCAGTAATTCAGCCTTCTCTTGCGGCTCATGGGCAAGCGATCCATCCGGATATTTCAGCGGGGGCAGCGATGGCTGACAGAAGTTTGATTGCACGGCTTTGGCAAGACGCCAATAGCTACGGCTGCCCGTAGGGTGCGACAGAAGTTCATGTCCAAAGCGTGCAATACGCTGGGCATCCGCTCTGATGTAAGCCCTCTTGCACTCCTTAGTAGCTTTATTGTACGCTGCTTTACGGCGATGAATGTCTGGATCGTGGATCGTGACTGTTTTTTTCCAACCAGATCAGCGCATTCACGATTAAACCAGGGACGAGATTTGGTCGTGTTGGTGACCTCAGTGTACGGAATATAATACTCCATACGTAAACTGATTTCACCAACTACAGCAGACGCACTTTCCGACAGATCTCTGTTTTTAAAGCAGCGTGAGGCCCATGGGATGTGTGCAAAATAGTTTCGCATACCATCCCAGTCTGCCGACGAATAGTGCCAGAGTCGTCGCTTCACCTCTACGGGTCGTAATGGGGCGAGACCAGGCACTGAAGCGTACACCAAACAGTGATCAGAGGTACCCAGAGGGGCGTGCACCGATACACTATATTGGGCTGGCTGATTCGTCAGCAGTAGGTCCAGCAAAGAGGGCGCTTGATCTGACACGTCGGGTATCCTGGTGGGCTGGCGTACTAATTGGGTCAGGTCGTGCGTGAGAGAGAATGCATGGGCAGTTCGTCCCGCATGGTTCGATCTGGGAGATCCCAGCCAGGTCTCATGGTGGGCATTGAAGTCTCCCAGAAATACCAATTCAGCGTTTGGAAACCGCTCCTGCGCTTTATCTGCTGCCTGACTTAGGTGGTTGAAGAGTCGAGTTGTCTCAAAGTCTCCGGTGTGGGAACGGTATAGGCACGCGTAAATCCGACTACGAGAGCCATGATTCACGTGTACGCAAAGGAGAGATAGGGAAGGGTCTTCCAGGCAGCGCAGACGACGACAACAAACATCCGTCCTGACGAAAAGACAAACTCCAGCTTTTCTTTGTACTGCCATGAGATTGAAGAGAGGGGGGTGGATAAAGATGGCAGCGGTTGCAGCAGTATGGAACAAGGTGCAAAGTTTTGTGTTGTCATTGGACTGTGTGATATGGCGGTAGCCGATCCATCGAACGGAAGGGCCCTTGTACCCTCTCGGAAATGGTCGCCGGGTCCCACCGTCCGGTCACCAATCGGCACGACGAACCACTCCGGGATTATGCGCGACCTGGTGGGGCAGCCTCCTTGGATGGTTAGTCTAAGTTGGGCCCCTGTACTATGCCGCGGGCGGCCAGCGGCACCACCGTTTCTACAGGTCTCCCTGTTCGGCGGGTCGACTCACACCATTCACACAATGACTTCACGGATACTCTACTGGTCCCACATTTACTGCACCCGATGCCATCCTTGCATCTATTGGGCCTCCGGAACTCATCACTCACCGAACGAAACGCAGCAGTATGGATACTGCTACTTCACGGCGATTTTCTGTGAGAGGGTAGTACTTCCCCGGTCGAGCCAGCCCATTCATGCTGTTACCAGCGAGGCTCTACTACTCCTAATGTAATTGCGAAAAAGAGCCCTAAAATTCGTTGCCTTGAACAAATCAATATGTACCTATATGCAAGTAGTAGGAATACCAGAGTTCTGCCTCTACGAGGCAGAAACTCTGGTATAAACTAACCTAACATAACCTAACCTAACCTAACCTCACCTAAAAAAAAAGAAAAAAAAAAAAAAAAAAAAAAAAAAAAAAAAGGTTTTGGGGTGCGCTGAATCGATTGGTGCGATCCTTTTTTTGATATCTCATCAGAATCAGAAGTTAGCTTCCATAATTTAAACACTCCAATACCTCTCATTAATCTAATGTTAATGACATGCTCGCTGCTTTATTGTTCTCCTAATTAGGTGATATTCAATGTTATCATTACCTAATTACTTTTAACATTCCTTAGCTGTAGGTACAATAAAAGTACTTCCTTTTTATTTTTCCGTATCCTTTATTTAAAATAATATTTGAATAATTCATGTACCAATATATCATTCATTAGCGTTAGGTTTACATCGAATATATTAGTAAAATCCAACATGTCATTTCCATGGAACTTAAAATATAAATATAGCAAGCAGTACTCTCCACATACTGATGTCCATTCATTTTGAATCCTCTTACTGTTGTTAGTCCATACTCTACAATTTCTATTCAAAAATGTTCTATGGAAACCTGTAGGCAACCGACCGAACGAATCAAAATATTGACCAAATCCGTTTTTATCTATGTGTATAACCACCCAGTGAGATCCTGGCTGTGTATCTGGATCCAAATTGCTAACTAAGAACGTAGGTACTTCTATGTGAATTGGTAATCTGTTTGATGCATACACGTTGTGTTGTAAGGATGGGTGTATCCTATACAAAGTTTCTTGTATCTCGATAGAATTCATGTTTTATTTTAGATTAATTATAATATATGTTAGCTATAGGCGATTACTCCTGTGTATGTTCATTATGTTTTTGTGAGCTTGATATTTAAAGGTATATAGGTTGTAAAAAAAAAAACATCGATTACAGCTTTGTTGATAACTTTATTACTTAAATAAAATAAATGAATACATTTGTAGAAGACATTTATTATATCTCAATCATTTGTTAAATTTATTTAAACATTGCGTTTTGATTAAACATTATTTAAAACCATATTTATACTGTTAATTATAAACAAGTACATACTTATAAATTCTACATTTATCTTAGATTATGATATATTAACCTATTTAAAGTTATATCTATAATAAGTTTATACATTGAAATATTTATTTATTACTGCTTTTTTACACTGTTTCTTAAAAATAACAACACATAATTTTAAGATTTATCTTAATTTATAATGTCCCCAAGCTAATGTATCCACATTATTAGGTAAAATAAAACGTTTAGTATCATTATGAGATAGAGATATTTTGGTAATTTGTTGAGTGAATATTGAGTGTTTAAGTGATCTAAACCTATACATTGTATCATACTGTTTATTTTTATTTAAGAGACATGATTTATAATTTTCAAGCGTCATCCGTTTAGTAACACTTTTGTTAACTCCTTTAGCTTTAGAGGTAAATTTATTTTCGGTTTGAATGGCATACATCTTTGATCGTAATCCTACAAATTCTTTAACAATATTTCCATTATATTCATCTTTGAAAAAACCAACCTTTTTTTTGTTTATTAGCGGATAACCAAACACATTGCTTGTTGGATAATCGGATGTATCAAAACGAGAAAAGAGATCAGTTTTAATATCATTATAGAAATCATCCGTAAAAATTTGATAAATTAAACTATCAGTGTCCGTGTATAACAATTTAGTATTGCTACCAAACTTAGTTAACATATAGTCATAATGAAAATCATACATTAATGTTTTTGATATATCTAGGATGGCAAACCCTAAATAAATAGGTTTGTCATAAAACACTTTGGTTTTTTGAAGCTGAACAGCTACCAAGTTTTCCGCAAAAATAGAAATATTTTTGAATTCAGGTTTTGCTATTAAATCTTGAACACCTAAAGATTTACCTCGATTATTCCAGTGAGTAAGTAATTTAACATTTACTCTTTTCTCAACATTTTCCATAGTTTTACCAAACACCGAGTTATTCATTAATTTAAAAAAATCCTTTTCAAAATCTGAAGTGGCTCGTGTTCTGAGTTCAGTATTTAGATCAATATATTTTTTTAACCAAGGACTTTGTTTAAATTTTAATATTCGATGTATTTTTGATAATTTGAGACCCATTTTAAGACATTGTTTTAGATTTCGGTAATGAATTTTATATTTTTCTTTATTATTTAGCTGTAGTTGATGCCGTTCCTCGAATCGTTACAGAAATCGGTTTATAATGTTTAATGCTATTAACAATTCATTAGTTTATAGTTTGTGAATACTTATTTATTATGATAACAATGTGCTATTAACTATTTATCGGTTTATAATGTTTAATGCTATTAACTATTCATTAGTTTATAGTTAATGATTACTTTTTAATAGCAGTTTCCAGTATATAATCTCGCACTTGATTTAGTTTCTCATATAACCAAAGTGAATAATCATTCTTACGTTCTGTGAATTGTGTACGATCTCTTTATCTGTGATAGAGGTAAGTTATTATTTATTCTTTTATCATTTTTTTTTTGTTTCTTATTAGAGTAAAATATTAAAAAAATATATTATGTGCTTACAGGTATTTATATTTTTTTTTTTTTATTTTTTTTTTAGAATATGTTTAGTGAAGAAAATACATTCAAACAATATTACTTTGATACATTATCAGATGAAGGTAGTAATACCAATGATAAATTAATAATTACACAAGAACCCATGAAATTAAAAAGAAAACGAGAAGACGAAGAAGAAAAGATAGAAGATATCTTTGAGTTTAAAACAACAAACAAAAATAAAAAACAATGCTCCTTTGTTTCCCGTCAGTCTAATGGGACAACAGAATATTTATCATCGAACAAGGAAGATGGGGTGTCGTCAACGCATCTGATTAAAATAGAAATATTCGATTTAAAAAAACTTGTGAATATTCCAACTAACCTGCATTGGAAAAATGCTAAACTTAGATTGAAATATTATGGAAATGAAGGGAACAAGCATTTGACTTCTATTAACAAAATAATATACAACGTAGCAAAAGATATTTCTTTAACTGACGGTTGTAAAAAATATAATTTTAACAACAGGGACTAATGTCAGCAGTTTACTAATTAAAATTTAATTCTAAGTATAACTGTTTTTCATTAAAAGCTTAAATATAATTATATAATTGTTTTTCATTAAACATTAATTGTAATCATCTTACTCTTGGTGTATAAGTAGTCTTTGTAATTTGGAAGTAAGCTTCATTTATAATCTAAACGTGTCTTCGGAACCTTACCATCGAAAGAATATAATGGATCTTGATTATTCTGAGTCTACTATGATCTTAAATGACAGTGATTTTGAGGAAGTGTGGGATGAAATTAAGATGATAGAGGTTTGTGAAAAAATAGAAAAGTCTCAAATGTTTGATTCTGAATATGATGAACAACTCTACGATCTTTGTGTGTTAGTTGAAAAAACTAAAGGGTATGCATACTTTTTTATAATAAATTTTAAACATATGAAATATTATTCTTATAAGATTCCACTGATAACTTTTTATTCTATTTACAGACAGTCACTACAACCATTAATATCTACTTCATCAACATCGTATCCAATACAGATAGGACTAGGAAACACGGTTAAAAGAAGTATTAAATTAGAAGATGGGAACAAGGATGTAAAGAGAACACGAGTTGAGGAACCTTCAACTTCAACGGATACTGCTAAGGTACTATGTAATATATGTAATGTCTTAGCTAGTAAAAGATATTTTACCAATCATATTAAGAGTAATTTACATAAAAATAATATTTTAAAGTCACACTGTTCTCTTGACAATGTGTCTGTGATAGATTCAGCGTTTAGACAACGTATTATATCTTTCAAAGTTAAAAGTAAGGAACAACCTGGTTTAGTGTTTCAAACACCTGAATTATTTCTGGAATCGGTTAGAAATGATCTATGTACTTTAATAAATGAAACATTAAAACAACATTCCTCTATTAAAGTTAATTTTGTCTTATACGCAGATTTTGTACAGGAAACCAAACATATTACTAATTCTTTTGATTTTCAAACTAATAATTTTATTATTTCTCTTGCGGAAGATATAAATATTCTCATGCTGTCATTACGAGAGACTTTATCAAATAAAATATCTACTTTTGAAAAGAAAGACAGTGGATGGAGTCTTAAAAAAATTAATTACATAGAATTAAATATAAACAAATTCTGTCCACTTCGTGGTACTTCATATATAAATTTACCAAAAGACATTAAAGATAAAAAAGCAGTTGTAAATGTTAAAAATTCAGATGAAATGTGTTTTAAATGGGCATTACTCTCAGCGTTATATCCTGTGAGGAAAAACTCAGATCGAGTGTCCTCTTACAACATTCATTCAAATAAATTAAAATTTAATGGTATACCTTTTCCGATAAAATTGAATGACATAGTAAAAGTAGAGAAAATAAATAATATTAGTGTGAATGTCTTTGGATTAGAATTTGATGACAAATCAAAAAAACATTCTGTTGTCGGTCCTCTATATTTCACGAAGGAACGTAAAAATACACATGTAAATTTATTGTATATACAAAATGATAGAAAAGGTCATTATTGCTATATAAAAAATCTGTCTAGACTAGTAAGTAAACAAATATCTAATACAAACGGTGTAGTACATATTTGTGATGGTTGTTTAGTGCGTTTTACCACTCAAGAAAAATTAACTAACCATCAACAACATGACTGTTTTCACATAACAACCGTTTTACCCAGCAGTGAGCTTTCTTCTAAAAATTGGTACGGACAACCTGTATCAAACAAGGAATTAAAGTTTAATAAATTTCAAAAGAAATTTAAAATTCCCTTTGTAGTTTATGCTGATTTTGAAGCATTTTTGAAGCCGATACAGACATGTTCTAATGATCCATCAAAATCTAATTCAGAAAACATACAAAAACATGAACCATATAGTTTCGGATATTATATTAAATGCTCCTTCGATGATAGTTTATCTAAGTATGAAACTTATAGTGGACTTAACTGTGCAGATATATTTTTGAATAGATTACATGATGACTTAAAATTAATATGTAATAGAAATTATTATCAAAAATCAGAACCAAAACCTTTTACAAATTCAGTTAAATTTAATATAGCTAACTCCAAAGTATGTCATATTTGTGAAACTGAGTTAAATGGAGATAAAACAATTGATTTTGACTTTCAAACAGGTGATTTTAGAGGAGTTGTACATGAGTTATGTGGGAAAAAATTTTGTGTCCCTGATTATATTCCAGTCTTTTTACATAATCTAAGTAATTATGATACACATTTTATTGTGCATGCGCTTAACTTCACTGAAGGAGACATTGATTTGATACCTCAAAATAAAGAGAAATATATTTCATTTACAAAACATCTTTCAATTAATAATAAAAAAATCAATCTTAGATTTGTAGATTCTTTTAAGTTTTTATCATGTAGTCTTGATCAGTTGGCTAAAAATTTGAAAGATGATGAATTTTATGAACTCAAAAACAACTTTCCGAACAAAGAAGATTTTAATCGCCTTAGAAAGAAAGGTGTTTACCCATATGAATTCATGAAATCTTTTGAATCCCTAAATGAAACTTCATTACCAAATCAGGATCAATTCTTTAATACATTAACTAGTTCAAAAATTTCAGATGATGATTATAAACGCGCTCAAGACGTTTGGCAACACTTTGGTTGTCAAAATATGTTAGATTATTCCAATTTATATTTAAAGACAGATGTTTTATTGCTTGTAGATGTTTTCGAAAATTTTAGAGACCTATGTCTCAAAACTTATAGGTTAGATCCTACACATTACTATACAGCACCTGGGCTCAGTTGGGATGCTATGTTAAAAGAAACTAAAGTGAAATTAGAATTGTTAACAGATGTTGAACAAATTGCATTCATTAAGTCGGGTATAAGAGGTGGTGTTTCTCAGTGTAGTAATCGTCATGCAAAAGCAAATAATAAATATTTAGAGGATTTTAATAATGATATTCCTATATCATACTTAGCCTATTTCGATGCTAATAACCTTTATGGTTGGGCCATGTCACAATACCTTCCTGAAGGAGACTTTGAATGGGTGAGTCCGGAGACAAATTATGAAGTTGCAGAGGATTCTGAATACGGCTTTATTTTAGAAGTGGATTTGGAATATCCTGATGAACTTCATGATATTCATTCTGACTTACCATTGTGTCCTGAAAATATTTTTGCAGGGGGGTCAAAAGAAAAAAAACTCATTCTAAATTTAAATAATAAAGAAAAATATAAAATTCATTACCGAAATCTAAAACAATGTCTTAAAATGGGTCTCAAATTATCAAAAATACATCGAATATTAAAATTTAAACAAAGTCCTTGGTTAAAAAAATATATTGATCTAAATACTGAACTCAGAACACGAGCCACTTCAGATTTTGAAAAGGATTTTTTTAAATTAATGAATAACTCGGTGTTTGGTAAAACTATGGAAAATGTTGAGAAAAGAGTAAATGTTAAATTACTTACTCACTGGAATAATCGAGGTAAATCTTTAGGTGTTCAAGATTTAATAGCAAAACCTGAATTCAAAAATATTTCTATTTTTGCGGAAAACTTGGTAGCTGTTCAGCTTCAAAAAACCAAAGTGTTTTATGACAAACCTATTTATTTAGGGTTTGCCATCCTAGATATATCAAAAACATTAATGTATGATTTTCATTATGACTATATGTTAACTAAGTTTGGTAGCAATACTAAATTGTTATACACGGACACTGATAGTTTAATTTATCAAATTTTTACGGATGATTTCTATAATGATATTAAAACTGATCTCTTTTCTCGTTTTGATACATCCGATTATCCAACAAGCAATGTGTTTGGTTATCCGCTAATAAACAAAAAAAAGGTTGGTTTTTTCAAAGATGAATATAATGGAAATATTGTTAAAGAATTTGTAGGATTACGATCAAAGATGTATGCCATTCAAACCGAAAATAAATTTACCTCTAAAGCTAAAGGAGTTAACAAAAGTGTTACTAAACGGATGACGCTTGAAAATTATAAATCATGTCTCTTAAATAAAAATAAACAGTATGATACAATGTATAGGTTTAGATCACTTAAACACTCAATATTCACTCAACAAATTACCAAAATATCTCTATCTCATAATGATACTAAACGTTTTATTTTACCTAATAATGTGGATACATTAGCTTGGGGACATTATAAATTAAGATAAATCTTAAAATTATGTGTTGTTATTTTTAAGAAACAGTGTAAAAAAGCAGTAATAAATAAATATTTCAATGTATAAACTTATTATAGATATAACTTTAAATAGGTTAATATATCATAATCTAAGATAAATGTAGAATTTATAAGTATGTACTTGTTTATAATTAACAGTGTAAATATGGTTTTAAATAATGTTTAATCAAAACGCAATGTTTAAATAAATTTAACAAATGATTGAGATATAATAAATGTCTTCTACAAATGTATTCATTTATTTTATTTAAGTAATAAAGTTATCAACAAAGCTGTAATCGATGTTTTTTTTTTTTACAACCTATATACCTTTAAATATCAAGCTCACAAAAACATAATGAACATACACAGGAGTAATCGCCTATAGCTAACATATATTATAATTAATCTAAAATAAAACATGAATTCTATCGAGATACAAGAAACTTTGGTTTTAAATAATGTTTAATCAAAACGCAATGTTTAAATAAATTTAACAAATGATTGAGATATAATAAATGTCTTCTACAAATGTATTCATTTATTTTATTTAAGTAATAAAGTTATCAACAAAGCTGTAATCGATGTTTTTTTTTTTACAACCTATATACCTTTAAATATCAAGCTCACAAAAACATAATGAACATACACAGGAGTAATCGCCTATAGCTAACATATATTATAATTAATCTAAAATAAAACATGAATTCTATCGAGATACAAGAAACTTTGTATAGGATACACCCATCCTTACAACACAACGTGTATGCATCAAACAGATTACCAATTCACATAGAAGTACCTACGTTCTTAGTTAGCAATTTGGATCCAGATACACAGCCAGGATCTCACTGGGTGGTTATACACATAGATAAAAACGGATTTGGTCAATATTTTGATTCGTTCGGTCGGTTGCCTACAGGTTTCCATAGAACATTTTTGAATAGAAATTGTAGAGTATGGACTAACAACAGTAAGAGGATTCAAAATGAATGGACATCAGTATGTGGAGAGTACTGCTTGCTATATTTATATTTTAAGTTCCATGGAAATGACATGTTGGATTTTACTAATATATTCGATGTAAACCTAACGCTAATGAATGATATATTGGTACATGAATTATTCAAATATTATTTTAAATAAAGGATACGGAAAAATAAAAAGGAAGTACTTTTATTGTACCTACAGCTAAGGAATGTTAAAAGTAATTAGGTAATGATAACATTGAATATCACCTAATTAGGAGAACAATAAAGCAGCGAGCATGTCATTAACATTAGATTAATGAGAGGTATTGGAGTGTTTAAATTATGGAAGCTAACTTCTGATTCTGATGAGATATCAAAAAAAGGATCGCACCAATCGATTCAGCGCACCCCAAAACCTTTTTTTTTTTTTTTTTTTTTTTTTTTTTTTTCTTTTTTTTTAGGTGAGGTTAGGTTAGGTTAGGTTATGTTAGGTTAGTTTATACCAGAGTTTCTGCCTCGTAGAGGCAGAACTCTGGTATTCCTACTACTTATGCATATATAAGAAATTAGAATAGAAATAGATTTCATTCTTAAAATACAATGTTCTTAAGAAATAGTCTTAAAATATGTTACAATAAGGAATATGCATAAAATTTTAAATGGTCTCAAACATTTTTTTCTCGAATACTTATTATCGTCTTATTACAATAAAAAAATTTTTTTTATTTACTTATTATTTAAGGCCATAAAATAATTAGTAAAAAGTGTAAATTAAGGGATCGAAATTCAAACATCCAAAACGGGCCACCATTGGTTGAAAAGAAATGTGACGTCATCTGACACGCCATTCAAATTATCGGCGTCGAAGTTCATACTGTGGTATTAGTGTTTCGGAGAAAAATAAATAATTTAAACCAATATTTTCGTGCTTAAAAGTTTTATTAAATGATACAATTGTTTAGGTAATCCTAAAAACATTTTTTCAATACTCAAACAACTCTAACAAAACAAATAACTACAAACTCTTTTTCAACTCTTTTTTTCTCTTCTTTTTTAGCAGTTAGCATGCTACTACACATAACATTTTTGAAATATTTCTTCCTCTGAATCATTTTGCACTTCACTTGACTCAGATTCAACTTGGTTAATAATCAGCAGATATAGAAGATATAATATGCTATATAGAAATACTATCAGCTTTCAGTAAACAATTTCCTTCTTAAAACAGATAGTTTTACTGGTAAAGTTCCATTATTGTGTGTTGAATGAGGAAATGGTAACAATGCTACATTTTGTTTGTCAGCAGGTATATTTACATGAATACTTTTACTTCTATACTTCGGTTTAATATTAATTTGCACAGCTTAGTCACTCGATATTTTATCTTCAATATTCGAAAAGCAAGGCTCTGGATTATGATCATCACATTTAATAGGAGAAGTACTGAGACCTGGTTGATAAAATGGTAAAATCAAAGATATTTTTATGCGCAGTACTAGGACTTACTTAGTGATCACTTGTTTGTGAAGGTTCACCATTTTTTTGAAACATCACTACTTTTGATAGCTAACTCTGAAAGGGCTTCATTAGCCGGTGTCAATCTTTGCCTTTTGACTACGGACATTCTCATTCTCTAAGCTGGTGTTTTTGGCACAAAAATATAATTCCTTTCTTCAAACTTAGATTACATTTTCTCCTTGCTGTGTCGTTATATTATATTCAATACAATTTTCTGTATTTCTTAACCTGAAATAAATCGATAACAACAAAAAATTCGTAATACTAAAAAAAAATAAGGTTTTCATAGAAAGTTATTCTGAACTTTTGTATACTGGATTAAGTTAATTAAACAAAATTTTCTAATGTTCAATAACTAATGCAAACATTACTTCTTACTAATTTACACTAAGAAAATATAGATAATAATAAAGTATACTTACGTTAAATTAATCTTCACAACAATATAATCACAATTTAGGACATATATTAATCTCTTTTAATTACAAGAAAATAAAAATTGTTTAATACAAAAAAACACTTTGTCGGGTGTTTTCTAATACTATTTTTGCTCTCTGGAACTATACAATACTTATAAGATAGTTTTTGTTTACTTCTGTGATTTTTATAGCGATTAAAACTTCAAAGATGTATGAAGTAAGTAAAAACTAAAAAGTTTTGAGTAAACACTAAACACTAAACATTCACTGGGAGTGTCATTTGACGTCACGAAAAGCGCGAGCCGCGAGCAAAATAGCGGCGTTGGAACGGCTCAAATTTACGCAATGTTTTCATTTTCAGTTTATAAAATATCTAGAATATTTTCAAGCCTATTTATATTTTTATCTACAATATAAAGAGGTAAATGATAAATTTTAATTAAAAAAAAAACGAATATTCCCTATCGTTAGTTGGAAAGAAATAATGTTTGAATTTAATTTTATTATTTTAGTGCAATTGCGAACTCTATTCCACCAACTCCAACCATCACTACTATCCGGAACCACCAACCAGAACGCGCTTTAGCTTTATCTCTATTTAAAAATTCGAAACGTTACAAAGTTATAAGTACCTGCTCTTATAAAAATCCTGCTGTAAATGACATAAATATCAGTCAGTCACTAACATCTTTTTCATATGGTAGCGTACCTAATAGCAGAGCTGAAAAGAGAAGAGATATAGCTGACCAAAGTCCGGGGCTCACTCAGCAGTATTGAGGTCCCCTTACCCCCATCACTACTATCAATCGCCCAATTCCGTGATTAATGGAGGTCAGCTCACCGTATGCCGTACGTCGTGGTATTTTTACGCATCTGGTACAATATTCTTTCAAGTTTCTCACACTGCTTTCTTAATGATTGATTATAACAATACGACGTAACTTTCATCATTACATTTTGTGTTTTTATTAAAATTGCTAAAAATATTTGCTACCACAGTATTAATTATTACCCGAATTAAATATTATTATAACAAAGAATAACATTTACCAAAACCCGGGACCCAGCAATTATTTTAAATGAAACCTTAATTGAGGCATTACGTTAATGTTTACGTATCATAAAACATGTAAAAAACAACTACGTCACAGCGCCATCTACTTGAAAGTGCAACTTAACTGGAAACCCTACCAGCGCTATATTCACCACACTTATTCCTTTTGAACCGGCAAGTTAAAGGCTTTTGAAAACAATTGTTTCATCAACTCCAGCAAAGATGGCGCTTTACTATTGAATACTAATTCATTACCATATCTATACTAATATTATAAAGCGGAAGAGTTTGTTTGTTTGAACGCCCTAATCTCTGGGACTACTGGCCCGAATTGAAAAATTATTTTTGTGTTGAATAATCCGTTTATTGAGTAAGGCTATAGGGTATATATCTCGCTGTGACTAATAGAAGTTAAGCAGCAATGAAAAATGCTGCAAATCTAATATAATCTAAGAGGTTCTGACCAGTAGCGGATTTAGGTTTGAGGACGCCCTAGGCCCGAGACGATATGGCGCCCTTTATCTTTATATATATATTTTAGAAATCTTGATAAACAACACAAAAGAAAACGAAACAAAAACAATGTTTCTCTTTTACTTATTACTCTGTATTTTGTAAGAACTACTTAAAAGGTCAACGCTCGAGCGCCATATCTACTCAGAGTTAATGAAAGTTCAGAGGCAACAAATAAATTTTGTATGGGAAAACTGAAATTTAAAAAACTATTAATTTTAAAAAGTATATAGTGTATATATATATTTAAAAATGTTATAAGCTTAACATAGCTGTTGTATAAATGTTAATACATGTTTGAAAAGTTCTGGGTGAATTTACATTTTGCGATTTAATATGTAAATTTTTGGGAGATTTTTTTCGACTTCAATAATTAAACAAAATCAACAAAATAACGATAGTTATGGAAAACTAAGCCTTACTATATATTTGGCCCATAATTTAAATATCATATTAATAAGAAAATCCATAAAATAGTAATTTCATTGTTGACGTGAATGATACTTTGTAGATGTTACTGATATTAATGATTCAGGCAATGATAAGGTTAATGATGTTTAATAATAATAACACGGTTATTATCAAAATAATTATATGTGAATAAAGCAATTGTGCTTTGATCAATAAATATATAGTTACCACAAAAATATTTTATGTTACCCAAACTTAAAATGTAATTCTTAAAATCTTTGTCTTATGAATTGAACTTAAAATATTAATAACAAAATCTTTGAAATAATAAAATTTTACTAAATAATTTTAAATCTTGGCAGCCATGTTATCGATTTAATTAACATAGTAGGCCATCAAATTAATCATTCACTTAAAGAAACGATCTGTTGGTTTAGATGAAGACGATTGATTCAAATAATGCCACAATTTTTCATTACTTTTCAATATTATATCCGATAGTACATTCATTCTGTTATTTCCCACACTCCTACGTGAAGTTGAGCTTAACATCATTACATTTTCTAATTAATGGTCATCATATATCTTACGTTATTATTTTGTTTCGTTTCATAAAACCCAAGATGTTTACCGTGCATGCAACGCTCACCAATATCTCATAAACTTACTCTCTACTTCTCACTTACTAACTAAGTACTCACTTACTTCTTTTAGAGTAATTTTTTTAGATAACACATCCCATAGAACCTGATGAACAGAGAGGGTACACCTGAAAGCTTAAATTTTTTTGGAAGTAGATCTTCTTTTTCTTTTATAGTCTTCATTTACTATCCTGATAATTATATTATCCACGTTCTATTTTAAAATTTCACAAAATGAATCAAAATCGCCGATATCTCGGTCAAAACCTAAAATTGTATCGGCAGTTCTTTTCAAAACGGCACCTACATCATCAGGGGCACCCTTTCCACGCCCCGTCTCTGTGTAATTCCAGGAAAGCCATTTGGCTCAACCCACGAACGACAATGACAAGGCGTACCCCGCAATCGAATACGAAAACCTTATGATTCTTTTGTCAATAGTCGAATAACAATATCCGAGATAAATGTTTGTTTATGAAAAAGCACGGTTATTAGGTAAAACTTTCAATTATTAAAACCAAAATAAAACCAAGCACAATTTAGGGAGATATTTTGAGATATTGTACAATTAAGGATTAAAAGTGTATAATTCACCAGCGCGGTGAATGATTTTCAGCGTATTTTTTTTACCATAATTTTTTGTCTTATTATTTTAGTTTTATTCTATACAACTTACAATTTAATACATATAGAAATTAGTTTGAAAATACAATTTGACTAAAATAGACGAATCCTGAGCCATGAAATTGGTTAACACTCATTATGCTCGTGAACGGGTGTTGCTTGCGGTGACTGGTTGTGTGGCAGGCCGAAGATTTTATTTACTTTAGATTTTTATTTACTGTTATTATTATTTCATTTTCGTTGCCTGAAATCATTAGGCTTCATTTCCAATTGATTGCGAAGGTTCTAGTTGTTCCAAAACTACTCTTAAGATTGACGTTTGTGAAACAGTGATCACAACAACAAAAAATATATCCGGCTGAGTTTGTTGTGTGGTTCTTCTCAGACCAGGACTCGTTTGGAACCCTCATAGCTTTAACACTAAGATGGAAAGTGCTTTTACAGAAGGGCTTATTACGATAAATTTAGTATCGTAATGGGCCCTCCTGACACTTCCATGTTGACGTACACAAGTGATCACTGATTATGATTCTAAGTGGAAAAGATATAAATAAATAAATAAATAAATGAATGAATGAATGAATGAATGAATGAATGAATGCATGAATGAATGAATGAATGAATGCATGAATGAATGAATGAATGAATAAATAAATAAATATGAGCAATTTTGAAAATTCACCCTACTATACAATTTTATGCAGCTGGTTCAAAAATTATAAACTTTTGAAATAAAATATTTGGTAGGTATTTGGAATGTTTGAGATAATTAGTGTTCATGTAAAAAATATGAGTTTAAAAAAAAATACCATAAATCTAGCAAGTAAACATAATTATGATTTTTCTGATCCATAATTAAGATTTATGTACTTAAGGCATTTCTTATATAAAAAAAAAGATATACACAATCTTAAAGTAATAATTACACACAAAACTAATGGTTACAAAATATATAAAATTAAGTTTTGTTCTCCTAGTCGGGGAAACTGAACATTAACTGGTTTAAAAACACTTCCTTAAATCTTAACTTAAGTAAATTAAGAATATTTTTGTATTATAATATACTAATCACGACTGTAACAACAGCAAAATACGTTGAGTGATACTTAGTATTCGCTTCTTATTTTGCTAACAGTAGCAGTTTGAATCACCAAAGTGTTTGTGTTATAAGGCAACACACAGCCGCATACAGTAACCCGCCTGCGTCATAGTCTAAAAAACAGATAACGATACCATCGATAATACATATAATTCTAGTTTATAGTTTGATGTATCGCTATACTATAATAAAAATTATGAAACAATAATAAAGAGAGCTTGACGAGTTTATGAGTTTACCCCTGTGTAGTTGGTGTTCAAAGGATTAGTAACATTTTTACTTTTAGTGTCTATAGTGAAGAAAGATATGTTTCTTTATATATATTTAGAATTTATTATTACAAAGTATGTAACAAATAATATTCTTCAAATTAAAAAAAATTGTACCAAATAACATATCAACCCAAAATAGTAACCTATAACCTTTTATCAAAGTCATTGATAACATAAATTGCAAACGTAACAGAAAGAAAGAATCCAATAAACGATACATAACTACAGAGAGCTAGTTTTAAATCAGTAGTCATGCGAGCCTTTAACCATAGATCTAAAAATTGAATAGATACAACGCCCAATAATACAAATATATATATAGTATTATGAATGTTGGAAAGATCTTTTTATTTATGGCAGGATATTTAAAGTCTCAAAGAAAACTATGTGAATGACGATGAATGAGGAATTAACAAAGTATAAATTTAAAGTGTAGACCTGTTGAGTGCCGTGCTATCCTGTCCTGTTTATGTATCATTTTTCGTAAATTTGTATTCGTAAAACATATCTTCAGTTACATACTATTTCTCCACCCCACACTTTGAAACCTAAAACTGTCCTAATTTATTTCAACCTCTCATAATTTGACCCTTCCAAATCTAACCTATCCTCGACCGAGCAATGTCTCTTCTAAACGCCCCGTTCACTTGTCGCGGCACTCGGCGGTATGTCTATAACGAGCGCGGTCGCGAACGCCGCTGCCGCTGCCGCCGCTGCCGGTGCAGGCAAGAAGGCCGCGCAGTTACAGTTGCAGGCCGAGCTGAACACCGACGACGAATGGAACCGGTTCCTGAACCGGGATGGACTTCTGGGCGAGTAGTTTATTTGAACATCTTTAAAATTAATCTAACGTTGCTTCACTTTAAACATTGTTCATGAACACAATATTTATCTGTCCCTTATTTTCTACCAGAAATAATATAATTATGGTTGGTGTCTTCCTCAGTGGTGGACGTGTACACGGAATGGTGTGGTCCTTGCATCGGAATGGTGGGAAATCTAAAGAAGATTAAAGTGGAAATCGGAGGAGATAACTTACATCTAGCTGTGGTTAGTTAATACTGTGATATGGACATGTCATATCAAAACATTACATTACAAATTTATTTTATTTATTTAGGCGAAGGCGGACACTATAGAGTGCTTGACGAGATTTAGAAATCGGAGTGAGCCGACCTGGATGTTTGTAGCGGTAAGCATTATATTTACGACATTTATTTATTTATTTATTTATTTACCCTTTATTGACTAATACAAAAGGCGAACTTAATGCCTATTGGCATTCTCTACCAGTTAACCTCTGCGAATGGTGAGAAATTGCGGTAGGCTACTACAAATCTATTTATAAGTTCTTCATTTTATATATATGATAAAAAAAAAAAATATATAGCATGAACATAATTTACTAAATATAAACAATAGATATTAAATACATGTATAAAATAATATAATAAATATAATAATTAACATACACATATACATATATACATATACACACATAACATATATAATTTCCTATATAAACATTATATAACATATAATAGAAATTAGAATTATTTATCAAGATGACTCCAAGAAATGTTTTTTAACCAGTCTTTTAAAAGAAGTTTTTGTGGGCGCTTTTCTGATCTTTTCAGGTAGTTCGTTCCAGAGTAGTGAAGCTTGAATTGTGAAAGATTTATGAAAGAAATCACTTCTGTGCGGTGGAATAATCGTTTTAAGGTTAGAAGATGAACGAAGCATTTTGCCGTGAGTTACATGGAGATACTGGAATTTTTCCTTCAGATAAGAAGGTGAATTTGGATCATTTAAGATTGAATAAAGGAGACAAAGTATTCTAGAGCTATTCTAGATTTATCAACCGCCAGAAAAAAATGGGTTTCACTTGACCATAACCAAGTGTAATTAATTTTAGAAGTTTCTTTAACAAGCACTTAAATATCTACACCATAGAACAATAAACTCTTAATTAACACGGGAAATACTGAAAAGAACTGTCATCATAATTTAAGTTTTTTTGGAAGTTTAATAAAATGACTTACACCCGAAACGAAGTACAATATAAATTGCGTCATGCTTTAAAGCAAATAAGGTCTATTTTTAATGCAACTACTCATTCAATAGCCCATGCACACACACTTACAGAGATCATATGTGTAAACCTTTGTTTGCGGTGGAATGGCACGGATATGAACGATATCGACCAAACTTGGATAAAAAAAGAATAATATAAATGCGCCAAAATATACATGTGTACTTATATAAAATAAAGTAATGGTCTTGGGTATACGAAGGTGAAAAAGGGAAAATATATTTTCGGAATATAGAAAAGATATAAAAGCAAATTTATAGGAATTCATAGTTTACAGCTTACCTAAAGCCAAATAGTTTTGCAATAACGGACTTCCATGTAGCACAAATTTGTCTAGCGCAAAATATTACTCTAGAATTTACAGAAGCTAAAGTAATCTGTTAGAGGTGCCTATTAATTATAATATAAATCTTGTTTTAATTATAAATTAAATGTTTTATAATTCGATGTTTTCTTGTAAAAAAATAAATAAAAAACTGTTACCTTTGATTTGTTGCCGATGTAGTCTTTTTTTTATTTTTTTAGAAGTAGGGCAAATGAGCCTACGGGTCAAGCGATTGTAAGTGATCTACGCCTCCCATGGTCTCTTGCAAGATCAAGCACCAGCCGGCTTTTGATCTGAAAACTCCACCAATGGAAGTTCATTCACAACTTGGTGTTCGTCCATAATTTGAGACAGAAAGACTGTCAAGTAAACCGGCTTTTATTTATGCGTGGGAGCGAGGAATTCATTCCCCATTTAGAACGCCGTATAAAACGATAAGAATATCAGTTTTAAGAATATATCGTGTTTCACCACTTATATATACATATATACCAATAATTACATTAGTAATTAAATCAATTAAATTTTACGATTTACTAGGGTGGCCAGCTTATAAATGTTGTATTTGGTGCCGACGCTCCCCGACTGGCTCGGACTATTGTGGAAGAGCTGAAAAATGAAGAGCTCGTGAAGAAAGGAGAGAGGGAGAGACTGAAACGAGCACCACATGAACTAACTCCACCCGAACAGGTGAATATTTTTAAAATTTTTGCAATAATTACATTTCTAGTCAGTTTCTGTAATCCTCCTAACAAGGGCGAGAAGTCTATAAACAATATTTCTAAACTATCGCTCAAAAAATAGTTTATTTTAATAACTGATTCTAGGAGGTGGCATTAGCTCAAGAGAAACTCCTCAAGCAGCGCAGAGAAAAGGAGGCGGCCGCTGCGGCGGCGGCGCGCACGCAACGGCGCGAGGCGCGCGCCGCCACGCTCGAGGCACACTTCGCGGACGTGTGCCCCGCGCTCGTGATGCCTCATGCGCAGAAGAATCTACGGAAAGTGTCAGATGCACTCGAACCTCATAGTAAATATGTTTGATGGTATTTTTATATTATGAGCGTGTAACGTCCAGGTAGATTTGGAGTAGAGTTTCGGATTAGATGCCGGTTGTTCGTCTAATGGATAGATAGTTTTAAATATGTAGTAAATCAAATCGAATGAAGAGTGCAAGGAACTGCATTGTCATCGCACTCAATACGTGATAATGTTTAGGTGTTATTGTCGCGGACAAATGCCCATTAGTACTCGGTAAAGATGGAGCAAAGATTATTGGTATGGAAGACTCCGAGTTCGAAGAGGCCGAGACGGCGATGATTCTATACGACAGACCGGCGCTGGTATTACTTCTGAAAAAACTGCCCGATAAAGAGGGCGACGTCATCGGTAAGTAGTAAACATAACGCATATTAATATCTTAGATGAATTTGAAACAAAAATAGAAAAATGACAAACATCATAATAACGACAGAACTGGTACGTCGCGCCATCTATAACGAAGGTTTAGAAGTTGAAGAAAACGACCCAAAGAAGTCTGTCGCCGAGGAACTGCGAGTTAACGGCGTACCGGGCCTGTTCGTGCCGGCCGACCGACACCAGAGAGCGGCCGCACTCGATCTACTATTTCCAAAGGTTGCCGCAGTCGTTTTACGTTACCGCGGTTACGTATAATGTTGCCATAATATCTACTCCTTTTAAACGCCGAGACCCTCCACCCTTCCCGTTCTGTTCGAGTCTGACGGAGCATAGACATTTAGTATAGTGACGGTGGTCCCTCAGAGCGTGTGCGCGGTGTGCCCCGGGGCGCGCGAGGCGGAGCCCCCGCACGTGGCGCTGATGCTGGGCGCGTGGCAGCGTCGCGCCGCACTCGACCTCGTCGGCTCCAAGCTGCCCGACCGACTGCTGCGGTTCGGCTTCTTCGCGGATGCGGACGTGGAACAACCCCGCCTGCTGTGCAAGACCGTCGAGCAGTACGAGAATCGCCCGGAGAAAGACTAGTAAGTAGATCGTTTTTTACCGTCCCTTTGGACGTGCTATTTATTTTAATCAATTTTGCATTAGAAAATCGGAAATGGTATCGGTATACACGGGTATATATTTGAACTACTTTCAGGCGACGAGGTCCGACAACGACATCCCGTCGTAAAAATTTTTCGTTCCAAATGTTTTCAAAATCCAATAAATATAACGTCACCGTCGTGCGCTTGACGACTGTCGGTGGCCACGTCATTATTACATAAAATCGACCTTCACAGTTCGGAGACCATCGTCCTTATGATATCTGTGGGCGTGGCGGAGCCCTTACCGTCCGAGTCGGCTCCCGAGGTGGCGCCGGGCGCTCCGTCCGAACTGCTGACGCTGGGCCCGCTGCACGTGAGCGAGGACTCCGTGGTGGGGGCGCTGGAGTGCGCGCGGTTCTTCCCTCCGGGGTACAGCGAGCCAGAGAGGAAGATCGGGCCCAAGCCCAAGAAGAAGAAGAAGGTATGATGTCTTGTGCGTTTTAGAAACTAAGTAGTCAGCCACGTTTTTACACGGACGTAGGGAAGCTCAGCTGCGAGGAGTTAAACTTTGAAAAATCGTCACCGTCATCGTTAACTCCTCGTTTAATTCGCGGGCGGTGACGTCATTGTTTCTTTATGTATATGAAACGCTGATTACTTTAATAATATATTTTAGGATAGGGTGACCTCGAATTGTTAACGGGTAATTCATCATGTTATGAACTTTTGTAGAAAAAATCAGTACAAAGCAAATTCAGTTTTCGCGCCTGTCCCTATGTCTGAATGTATGTATGCCTGGATCTTTAAAAGTGCAAAACGGATTTTGAAGCAGTTATTTAATAGATAGAGTGATTCAAGAGGAATATTTATAGGTATAATAACATGCATAGTGTTTTAGAGAACCACTGATAATTTCAATATTTCTAGTGCGAAGTCGTAAACAAACACATTGTTTTGCTCTTACAATGCAAACGCTGGCTGAACTCTACGAGATCGATCAAAATAATGTACTAAGTATTGTATACCTTTAAAAGTTCTACAAGAAAGTCCGCGATGGTATATGTTTATCTCTTAGGGATAATCCACGATAGCCAATTTTTATTCTTTACTTTTTACGAAAAAAAATTGCTTATTTACGAAGCGATTTTAAGCAATACAGCATTAATCTTTTTTTTTTTTTTTATACAAAACTAGGTTAATGCTTGACTACATTCCACCTGATGGTAAGTGAAATGTAGTCTTAGGTGGTAAAGCGCATTAACCCAGCAGCCTATTCACTCTCCTCTTGAAGACACCCACATTATATTTTGCCGGAAATACCGACGCAGGCAGATTGTTCCAGTCCTTCGCTGTACGCACTAAAAAAGATGAAGCATAGCGCTTCGGTCGGTGGAGTGTCCACAGCGTATGGATGGATACCCGCCGTGGGTCGGGACGTCCGGCAAAGGAACGGGGATGGGGGAATTAGGTCGTGCAATTCCTGCGCACACTCACCAAAATAAATCCTATAGAATACTGAGAGGCTAGCAATTCTACGCCTGTGTTCAAGGCTGTGGAGTTTGGCGTCAACCAATTTAGGGTCGCCAATAAGCCTCTTTGCTCGCCTCTCAATTGAGTCCAGAACCGCAAGATGAGTCTTTGCGGCACCAGCAAATATGTGGCCACAGAACACACGACCGGATCTGTGCTTTGTATAATACAAGAAGCTGTCCCGGTGTAAAGTACTGTCGCACCTTCGCAAGTACGGCAAGCTTTCCTGCAGCTGCTCTTGCTCTGGACTCAATGTACCGACCAAAGTTGAGGTTCGAGGAGATCTCTAAGCCTAACAACTGAAGCCAGTCACTGTATTCCAAGGATACATTCTGGAAAGTAGGAGCCAAGGTGAAGGGGCTCCTTTTGGCGGTGAACAAACACGTCTGCGTTTTGGTGGCGTTGAATTTGACAAGATTGGCATTGCCCCATGCGGAGACTGCCTGAAGTTTGTCATTCAAACGTTGCACCATGGCTTCTCTTTCAGATTGTACTTCATCTCTACTAGCCCGAGAACTTGGCAGATATCTTTCTACAACTGTGCTGTCGTCTGCATACCCATAGATACCGGGCTTCAGCAGATCGTTAATGTGCAGCAGAAAAAGAGTTGCAGAAAGAACGGACCCCTGAGGTACTCCGGCATTTATTGTCAAGGACTCCGAAGAACACCCGTCGACAAAAACACGGAGAGATCTCTGGCTCAAAAAGTCCGTTATCCAGCCAATCAGACCAGGAGATATACCATACGCTGAAAGCTTGCTTAAAAGGCTCACATGCCAGACCCTGTCAAAAGCCTTCGAGACGGCGACCGCTTCTCCGTTCCTCTCGATGGCTTCGCCTAAAATGTGTGTTGCGTACGCTAGAAGGTCCCCAGTGGACCTATTACGGCGAAATCCGTACTGTCGGTCACTGAGGAGATCGTTACCTTCCACGTACGCTAGAAGCCGCGAGTTCAATACACGCTCCATAATCTTGCAGAGTATGGAAGTGATTGAAATGGGCCTATAATTGGCAGGATCGGCACGGCTGCCTTTTTTGGGCACGGGTTGCACGTTGGCAAGCTTCCAGGATTCCGGCACTTTTCCAGTCTTGAAAGAGAGGCGATACAGACGTGTCAGTACAGGAGACAACTCAGCTGCGCATGTCTTGAGCAGAATGGCTGGTATACCGTCAGGACCACTGGCTTTACATCACATTCACATCTAAACGACACAATGTTCTCCATACCTCTTTGTTCGTGATGCGGATTTCAGGCATCGAAATACCGCAGTGAGGAAGATGTTCTGGAGAAGCATTGCCAGTGTCTAGATGCGAATTCTCAGCAAACAGAGAAGCAAATACATTCGTTTCTCTGTAGCTGTGTGGGCCAGGGATCCATCAGGCTTCAGCAGAGCAGGCAGTGAGGGTTGGCAGAAGTTCGACTCGATCGCTTTGGCAAGAGACCAGAAAGCTCGACTGCCAGTTGGTCTGACAGAGAGCTTTTCGCCATTCTTAACGATCCAATCAAGACGAGCCTTCCGCAATGCCTTTTTATAGGACTTGGCAGCTTTCCTTATCTTATTAAGTACCTTTAATACATTTTACATTTAATATGGAACAATATAGCTCTTTAGATGTAATGATTTGCATGTAATTTAAATGAATATTTTCGAAGATATCACTGATTAAAAATATAGGGACATCGCGTTTGCGGCGGTACGGTCGGCCGGCGCACTCTGGTTTGGAACCGTGCAAACCGTCTTAAAAATGCCTTTTGTTAATTTTCATATAGTCAGTTAGCTATGTCTAATACATATTATTTAGCATTTAAAATAGATTTTTTTTTAATAAGACCAGACCTGCAAGTTGATGGTCAAAATAACGTCGATTGTGTAGCTCAGAATTCCTCAAGTTTACATGGTCATATTTTGATTATTTTCAATGAAAATCAATAAGTAAGATATATGGTTAAAATTATTATTAAGTTACTCTGTTTAAAAAGTAATTAAATGGGCGTTTAAGTAAAAACAAGAGAGTATCTAATATTGTCTCCTTACTAAAAAATATAAATAGATTTTTGACGTATGTATGTATTTTTGATCTATGTAAATTTGATTGTATCACAAAACAAGTCATATAGATGCCAATACAAAAAAGGAAAGGGGAATTGTTTTACTACGAATTTAAGGCGTGCGAAGCCGCGGGCAAAAGCTAGTATAGAATAAAAAATACTGGACGTCTTGCACATAGTAACGTTTATATTTATCGACCTGCCTCTGTCAGCAAAAAATAAATATTTTAATATAATTTTAGAAGCGTCACGACACCAAGGACGAAGCTAGGGACGGCGGAGACGCAACCTACGGCCTCGTCGAGGATACGGAGGCCGGCGACTGTTCCGCGGACGCAGGAGACGGGGAGGCCGAGGGAGAGGGAGAGGGAGAAGGAGAGGGAGAAGCGGACGGGGAGGAAGGGGAGGAGGAAGACTCACACGTGGACAAAGCGACATCGCCGCCGCCTATTACTACTTAATAGGTGTCCCCTGAAGAGCATCGTGTAGCGAAGTTATTAATAATGCTTACATTTAAAATTGTCTCTGTGCTCTCTCAGCTACATATTTTTTTCTCTCGCGCTCTATTTATTTATAAATAAAATATTTTAATATTCTAAAATTTGTATTTTCATTTATTTATAAATAGTCAATTAATATATATAATTTTTAACAATAAAATAAATTGAGTAACGACTTAATACGAAAGAAGCCGAGGCCGGCCACAGACACACTCACACCACCGAGTCCTTGCGGTTCCTGAAACAAAACAGAAATATGTAATTGGAAGGTAGACACCATATGTAGTGGTTGTCGTGGGGGGTGGGGATGTATAGTCACCATATGTAATTGTTGTCGTGGGGGGTGGGGATGTATAGTCACCATATGTAATTGTTGTCGTGGTGGGTGGGGATGTATAGTCACCATATGTAGTGCTTGTCGTGGTGGGTGGGGATGTATAGTCACCATATGTAATGGTTGTCGTGGTGGGTGGGTGGGGATGTATAGTCACCATATATAATTGTTGTCGTGGTGGGTGGGGATGTATAGTCACCATATGTAATGGTTGTCGTGGTGGGTGGGTGGGGATGTATAGTCACCATATATAATTGTTGTCGTGGTGGGTGGGGATGTATAGTCACCATATGTAATGGTTGTCGTGGTGGGTGGGTGGGGATGTATAGTCACCATATATAATTGTTGTCGTGGGGGGTGGGGATGTATAGTCACCATATGTAATTGTTGTCGTGGTGTGTGGGGATGTACAGTCATAATATGTAGTGGTTGTCGTGGTGGGTGGGGATGTATAGTCACCATATGTAATTGTTGTCGTGGGGGTGGGGAGGTATAGTCACCATATGTAGTGGTTGTCGTGGTGGGTGAGGATGTATAGTCACCATATGTAATTGTTGTCGTGGGGGGTGGGGAGGTATAGTCACCATATGTAGTGGTTGTCGTGGTGGGTGGGGATGTATAGTCACCATATGTAATTGTTGTCGTGGGGGGTGGGGAGGTATAGTCACCATATGTAGTGGTTGTCGTGGTGGGTGAGGAAGTATAGTCACCATATGTAATTGTTGTCGTGGGGGGTGGGGAGGTATAGTCACCATATGTAGTGGTTGTCGTGGTGGGTGGGGATGTATAGTTACCATATGTAGTGGTTGCCGTGGTGGGTGGGGATGTATAGTCACCATATGTAGTGGTTGTCGTGGTGGGTGAGGATGTATAGTCACCATATGTAGTGGTTGTCGTGGTGGGGCGCGCGCATGACGCCGACGCCTCCGCCCAGTCGCCTGTAGTTCATGGCGCCGCACAGCCGCCACTGGTTAGCCTCCGGATCAAACACCTGCGTCATGCGGAACCAGCTGTTATCTAACTTTGATTGTTTTTATAGTATTGCTTGCTCTACAGAACATTAAATTCAGGGTGAAAATGCGTTGCCACCCATTATAAATAGGTAACGATTGAGGGTACTGGGAAATACGATGAAGACGGAAGGTGGTTTGGTCATCCGGCTCTCTCACTCTTCCGTCTGACAAGTAGCTATCACTTAACTTTACGCTCTCACAGCTAAATAACTACAGCCAAGCTCTATAACAGAGAGAGTGAATTTTATGCCAGACTGCTTTTTTATTCTTCTCGATTCTTTGTGTCGGTCGGTAGCTAGTTTATAGTAAAATTCTTTATGACAATTATGTCCTCATTCGTGACAATACGGCAATTGTATTTTTTTTATTTTTATTTATTTATGTATTTTATTTATTTATTTGGCAATTTGTTTTTATTTCTCGTATACGTAAATGATCTTTGTAATTTAAACCTCCAAAACTGCATTTAAACCTCCAAAACTGCAATATTTACACCAACGCTGACGACACTGCACTTATTTTTAATGCAAATTCTTGGGAAAATGTAAAAATTATAGCTGAAGCTGGAATCCAACATGTCTCATACTGACTAAATGCCAACCTCCTAACTCTAAACTTTAGAAAAACGAAATACATAACTTTTTCCATCCGCAAAGCTACCTTACCTTATTCAAATTTTACCATAAAAGCTCATAACCGTAAACATCCAGAATTAATAAACTGCCCGTGTGAAAAGATTGCCAGTGCTACTATTGTGAAATACCTTGGTGTTACAATTGACCAACATCTTGATTATCTTGACATCTTGATCATATACGTAAAATTGCTGATAGGATAAGAAAACTCACATGGATGTTTAAAAAACCAAGACATGTTGCAAATGAAAATATTCTTGTCACCACTTACAAGGCTCTAGCTCAATCTATTTTAAGTCACTGCATAACCATATGGGGAGGTGCGGCGAAGTCACATCTCATGAATTTAGAAATATCCCAGCGATCACTCTTAAAAGTTATATTTTTTAAGCCATTCAAATTCTCCACATTTCTATTATATAATTCGAAACAATTACTTACCATACGTCAACTGTACATATTTGACTGTATACTAAAAAACCCATCGTCAATTACTTTTTATCACAAAACAGTTATCCCAACGTAGAAATAGAACCGTGTGCCATGTTCCTAGATGTAAAACCAAATTCAAACAAAAACAATATACCTTTAATTCCCCACACCTCTATAATAAACTCTGCTATCAAACATCTTCTTAAGCACTTCCTGATAACCTTAAAGTATAACGATACTGAAGACCTACTAAAACGTTATCATTAATCAGTTTTCCCAGATTTCAAACCAATTCGTATATGGCCTTGTAGTAATACGATCAGAACTACAAACAGAACATCACACATAAAATCACTCACATACACTCATGCACACACACACATACGTTCACACACACACATACGTTCACACACATCCACACATACACACATTCCAACGTACACATACACCCACGCTCACACAACACATTTGTATGTCATTTTTCAATTTTACTTTTGCTGTTCAATTGTAAATCTACTTATTTTTTTTTTGTTTTTTTTGTATTGGATCAATCATATTTCACAGTTGCATTGTTGTGATTATTTTTTTTACCGGTATTGTTAAATGTCTCGGTGGGTGAGCGGGGCACCCAGTAATACGGGTCTAAAACCTAGTACAGTACACCTAGTTTGTATTGGAAAAGGTCAATGAATAAACATATTCTTTTTTTGTTTTTTGTATTTTCTTCTCATTTCACGTATCTTATACTCGAACAATATTGACTTTTGAATTGTAGTCGTAGTTTTTAGTTAATTTAAAGAAAAATAACAATATAAGTGTCATCTTTAATCGTGTCGCTCATGTACATTTGAGGTACGTCGACCGATCGACTGCGGACCTTTATCGTTGCGACGGGGAAATATCTTTGGAAATCATTGTTGGAACTGTCGTCGATCGTCTCGGGGCTCGTCCGACGGTTCATCGCGGTTCAAACTTTCGTATTTATAAAGATACCGAGCATCGTTTCTGTAGCAGACTACACGGAACGTTCTATATTCAACAAGGCAAGGACTTTCAGTTCATCGTATCGATAGTTCGGCTACAAATAAACTTAAAGGTATAAGGAGGGAGCGCTTCGCGGTCGACACGGCTCAGTACCTCTATGGACTTGAGGTAGGCGGTCCCGTCGAAGCCCCCGACGGCGTACAGCTGTCCGTTGACGACGGCCAGTCCCACGCCGCTGCGGCGGGACGTCATGGCCACCACCGGAGACCACGAATCCGTCGCGGGCTCGTATCTGAATCACACATATAGTGCTGTAATGCCTACGCACTAAATGGTCTGTACAGACCACCTTGCAGCCTTCCCCTCCCCCCGGGTACCCCTTCCCGTGGGTACCTCTCTGCGGAGGACAGTTCCGTGCAATCATCTCGGCCGCCCACGGCGTAGATCTGTCCGTCGAACACGGCGCATCCCAGGTGCTTCCGGCGCGTCGACATTGGCGCCACCGGCGTCCACTTGTTGGCGCGCGGGTCGTAGCGCTCCACCTGCGGCACGGACACGGTCAGAGCGGCCGGGGAGGGAAAGGAAAGAGGAGGGGGAGGGGAGAGAGGAGGCAGGAGTACGCACGGTGTTGAGCGGAGACTGTCCGTCGGAACCACCTACGGCGTACAAGTGTCCGCCCAGCACGGCCACGGCCACGCCCAGGCGGCGCGTGGTCATGGCGGCCACCTTGGTCCAGCGGTTCTCCTTGGGGTCGTAGCGCTCCACGTGGTTGAGGCAC
This sequence comes from Napeogenes sylphis, assembly GCA_959347405.1. Lineage (NCBI taxonomy): Eukaryota > Metazoa > Arthropoda > Insecta > Lepidoptera > Nymphalidae > Napeogenes > Napeogenes sylphis. The sequence goes on from OY365786.1 coordinate 31,126,949, forward strand.
TGCACTCCATCCTGGCCGCCCACGGCGTACAGGGCGCCGTCCAATACAGCCACGCCCACGGACGTGCGGCACGAGGACGTGGGCGCCACGGCGCCGCACCACTGGTTGGTCTGCGGGTCATAGCGCTCGATGCTGTTGAGGTAGCTCTGGCCGTCGTGGCCGCCCACGGCGTACAGCAGGTCGTGCAGCACGGCCACGCCCACGCCGCACCTCCGCTTGGACATAGGCGCCACCATCTTCCACTCGGCCGTGGCGGGCTCGAAGCGCTCCACCGATGCGATAGCGTCTCCCGAGCACCAGCCACCCACAGCGAACAACACCTCTCCTGCCAAGAGAGCACGCCCCATCGATTTACACTCCTGACTGCATACCCTCGACGCCTCGTCGTCCCTACCCTTCGGCGGCCTTACCTCTCCGCGTGGGTTTCCTGGGCCGCGTGCGCGGTCCCTGCATGAGAGGTCTCTCCTGCGGCAGCAGCAAGTAGTTCTTGGCCTCGTCCAGTAGGTCGCGGCAGGCGTCGTCGGAGCGGATGAGCAGCTCGGAGGACACCGTACCCACTAGGAACTTGGGGCTCAGCAGCGGGAGGCGCACGTGTTGCAATACCTTACGAGTTAATGTTTTAAGGTATTATGCTAAGATTTCGGTTTCGAATACTGAATGTGTATACGAGCGGCTTTTGAAAACTTTTCATTCTGGATAACATTTCTTAACAAGGAAACTAAAAATTTAAGGTTTTCGGAGTTCTTCAAGGGCAATTTTTAAAAGGGCAATAAATGAGCAAGTTAACATATTGTCATAATAGATGTGTTCACCTGCGCGAGGTGTTGTCGTCGTTCGGCCACGTTGTATTTGACCCAGGACATGACGGCCTGGAAGGTCTGTTCCTCTGAGCGCACGTTCAGTTCGTCCGAAGACACGATGTCGATGAGTTGCGCCGCCGGCAGCAGCAGGAACTCCTCGCTCTCCATCACCTGGAGACAGGGCGCATCTTGACAACTAAACAATAAAGGTAATAATACGCCATACTTTAGAAGCGACGAGCCACGCATCTTTATGAAAACGAATTAAATTAATATTACTTGTGTATTACTGAAAACCGGCTGAAAATCATAAAATATTGTTTAATTTAAACTTAGCGTTCTGAAGGATATGAGCCTGACACCGCCATGAGCGGTGGCTTCTTGGAACTTATAGATAACTTTTTACGATTTAATTAACGTGAGGACCTTATGGTTCTTGGTGGTAGACCATAACATCGGGTCGCCGGCAAAGTTACCACCCATCGGTCAAAGTCGTGCCGCAAAGCGACCTAGTCGTGTTCCGGCACGTTGCTCGATGAAGCCGTATATGGGAAATGGGTCTGAACAGCTGCGTTACGTTGGCGAACCGGTTGACGTCGAGTTGGTGTTTGTTTTGTCGGGTGTCTAGTCGAGGAGGGTAGCGGGATCCGAAGCGACGGCTTTCCGCTGGCCGCCCGCAGATAGTTGGGGGCCCAATTAGTGGGTTAGCCACCCACGAAAGGCTGCCCCGCCAGCTGCGAAAAATCCCAGGGTGGCTCCATCGTGCTGTTTGGCGACCAGGCGAGGAGGCCCGATGGCGATCCCTGGGGGGGTTCGGGCGTCCCCGCAGTCTCCAGGCTAGCCTCCCAGCGGCAAGACATCACCAATTTCGAAGTCGGGTTTGATACGTACCGCCTCGTTCAACTGCCATTTCCCATCCCTATTCATTTTTATTTATTTTTTATTATGAAAAAGTTAAAAAAAAGAAACAAGTTGACACAGCGGTTGCACTCCTCCTCATACAAAGTGCACCTCACTAATATAAGGGGTTTGCACTCAAATCTTTTAACTGTCCACCACCACCTGGAGACAGAGCAGCCGCACTTGCTCTTTTTGACGGAGACGCAGATACAATGTCCTTTGAGCGCTACATACTTGGATTATCCCGGTTACTTGTTAGAGCACAACTTTCGCTCACGGGCCGGAGTCAGTGTGTACGCGCGGAACGACCTCTGTATTCAGCGTCTCCGTCACCTTGAAGACCCCACTTTTTCTTCCCTATGGATTTTAGTGGACACAGGAAACGAAAAAATCCTGTATTCCTGTGTCTATCGTTTGCACAGCGGTGACCAGGAGACAACTCGTTTATTTGAGTATCTCAGTGAGGCTGCAGATATAGCTCTGTATCAGTACCCTTCGGCGCAGCTCGTCTTTCTGGGAGACTTTAATGCCTGTCATCAGGACTGGCTGTTCCCGTACCAGAAGACCGACCATGCTGTAAGAGAAGCGCGGAAATTTGCGTTGTCCTTGGACCTCTTTCAGCTGGTGAAGCAAGCGACAAGGGTACCAGATGTGGTAGGCCATACAGCCAATTGCCTGGACCTTCTGCTGACAACTGATCCGGACAGGTATCGTGTAGAAGTCACTTCCCCCTTGGGAACCTCCGATCACTGTCTGGTGAAATCTGTGTTTACATATTCCCCACCAGTTTTCGAACCTCATGGTGTTAGGCGGGTATGGAAATACAAGTCAGCAGATTGGAATGAGATGCGGCACTTTTTTGCGTCTTATCCTTGGCGGCAGGTCTGCTTCTCTTCTTTGGATCCGTCGAGTTGCGCAGATGCTATAACCGATGTGGTGCATCAGGCAATGGAGTATTTTATTCCTTTTGCTGACGTACCCATCGGTGGCAAAGCTCGCCCGTGGTTTAATGCCGAATGTGGTCATGCTCAAGATCGAAAACATTCGGCATATCTCATTTGGGCTGATGCTCGAAGCCGCAAAACTCCGGATGTAAGTTCGAAGAAGAGAGCCTTTAACCAAGCTGCCAAGTCCTACAAAAAGGCATTGCGGAAGGCTCGTCTCGATCGAATCGCTAAGAATGGCGAAAAGCTTTCTGTCAGACCAACTGGCAGTCGAGCTTTCTGGTCTCTTGCGAAAGCGATCGAGTCGAATTTCTGCCAACCCTCACTGCCTGCTCTGCTGAAGCCGGATGGATCCCTGGCCCACACAGCAACAGAGAAAGCGAATGTATTTGCTTCTCTGTTTGCTGATAATTCGCATCTAGACACTGGCAATGCTTCTCCAGCACATCTTCCTCACTGCGGTATTTCGATGCCTGAAATCCGCATCACTAACAAAGAGGTTTGGAGAACATTGTGTCGTTTAGATGTGAATAAAGCCAGTGGTCCTGATGGTATACCAGCCATTCTGCTCAAGACATGCGCAGCTGAGTTGTCTCCTGTACTGACACGTCTGTATCGTCTCTCTTTCATGACTGGAATAGTGCCGAAATCCTGGAAGCTTGCTAATGTGCAACCCGTGCCCAAAAAAGGCAGCCGTGCCGACCCTGTCAATTACAGACCGATTTCAATCACCTCCATACTCTGCAAGATTATGGAGCGTGTATTGAACTCGCGCCTACTAGCATACCTAGAAGGTAACGATCTCCTCAGTGACCGACAGTACGGGTTTCGCCGTAATTGGTCTACTGGGGACCTCCTAGTGTATGCTACACACATTTTAGGCGAGGCCATCGAGAACAACGGAGAAGCGGTGGCCGTCTCTCTGGACGTCTCGAGGGCATTTGACAGGATCTGGCATGCGAGCCTTATAAGCAAGCTTTCAGCGTACGGTATATCTCCTGGTCTGATCTGCTGGGTAACGGACTTTTTGAGCCAGAGGTCTCTCCGAGTAGTTGTTGACGGGTGTTCCTCGGAACCCTTGACAATAAATGCCGGAGTACCTCAGGGGTCCGTTCTTTCTGCAACTCTTTTTCTGCTGCACATTAATGATCTGTTGAAGCCCGGTATCTATGGGTATGCAGACGACAACACAGTTGTAGAAAGATATCTGCCGAGTAGTCGGGCTAGTCGAGATCAAGTACAGTCTGAAAGAGAAGCCATGGTGCAACGTCTGAATGACAAACTTCAGGCAGTCTCCGCATGGAGCAATGCCAATCTTGTCAAGTTCAACGCCACCAAAACGCAGACGTGTCTGTGCACCACCAAAAAGAGCCCTTTCACCTTGGCTCCTACTTTCCAGAATGTATCCTTGGAATACAGGGACCGACTTCAGTTGTTAGGCTTAGAGATTTCCTCGAACCTCAACTTTGGTCGGTTCATTGAGTCCAGAGCAAGAGCAGCAGCAGCAAAGCTTGCCGTTCTTGCGAAGGTTCGGCAGTACTTTACACCGGGACAGCTTCTTGTTTTATACAAAGCACAGATCCGGTCGTGTGTAGAGTACTGTGGTCACATATTTGCTGGTGCCGCAAAGTCTCATCTTGCGGTTCTGGACTCAATTGAGAGGCGAGCAAAGAGGCTTATAGGCGATCCCGAAATGGTCGAAGCCGACCTCCACAGCCTTGAACACAGGCGTAGAATTGCTAGCCTCTCAGTATTCTATAGGATACATTTTGGTGAGTGTGCGCAGGAATTACAAGACCTAATTCCCCCGGCCCTCTACCATCACCGGACGTCCCGACGCACGGCAGGTATCCATCCTTTTGTTGTGGACATTCCACCTGTCCGAACGAAGCGCTTTGCTTCCTCATTTTTAGTGCGCACAGCGAAGGTCTGGAACAATTTGCCTGCGTCGGTATTTCCGGCCAAATATAATGTGGGTCAGAGGCGTAGCGAGCTTAACTCGCGCCCGGGGCACAATACCGTTTCAGCGCCCCCATTTTGAAAACAATATTAAAAACAGATTTTTTTCACTTGTTATTTTCCGGACACATACTGCTTACGGATTTTTTACTGGCCTTTTCTGTAACTGTATATATATTGTATAAGAACGAGATGGACTTCATCATGACGGATAAGAAGCACATATTTAGGCAGGTCTTAGTGATGAATAAACGGTATATCATATAATACTGGAAGCGATCACCAACTTGTAAGTTGTTTGTACTTGCACCCTAAATATCAATTTCAAGCTCGAGCGGAACCGCATGATAAGGTCTATTTTTCGTATAACTGTGCCCCAAGCCGGACATGATGCGTTCCAACTGGAACTGCAAAACAGATTCCCTGCACTCCGAGGCAAATGTTTATGAGGACTTAAACGTCATAATGGGGATTATACGCGAAGTGGGAATGGTGCACTTTCGGAGAAGTAAACTAGATAAAACCAAACTTTCACGCTAAACCCTGGAACTGATGCGACCTCGACTAGAAACACAAGAGGTTCCTTTGTCAGATACCCAGTAGCTCCACAAAAAGATTCGGAGCTTGGTATGGCGTGACCACCTAAGCTGGAACACTCGCCGCATACAGAAGATGATTGGGTGAATTCGGGAATTCAAAATCTTTTCAAATCACTGGGAAAAGTCATCTGACAAAACTGACTGACCTCGAATGGTGAAGCTTCCGGAGATACTTGCTGAAACTGAGGATTTTTACGCAAATCCATATGCCTCACACGCACCGAAGCCTTTTCCAAATGCAAGCGACCCTAGAGCCCCACTTACCCGCCACTTTACGGACGATGTACCAGACGTAGATTTCGACGAAATCGAGGCGGCTCTTAGACAATTTAAAAACGATAAGACTCCCAGGGAAGACGGAGTTGACTATGAGCTCGTTAGGGCTGGAGAGAAACCAATCCTTGAGGAGCCTAAAAGGCATTTAGCTAGGTGATAAACAATGGGACTACCCCGAAGGCGTGGAGCAGAGATGGCGCTCCTCAAAAACTATACGATAATTGAGTAATTGTCCTGAAGTACAGCTATATGAAATACAACTCATTATTGTGGCTCTTTAACACTTCTGAGCCACAATTAGAAGCTGACTATATAAAATAATTATAATCGTCTAGATCAAGATTTCATACCTTCCACACACTGGAGCAAGCTGCGTTTTGTAAATGTCTGATTATGGTGTACCAGGAAAAAACTTTCGACTTCGTTTAAACTTTTGCTATTCTGGAGTCTTTGCAGCGCTGCTCTACATACTACTCTACATATTAGAAATCTCTACCAAATGGCAACGAGGTCAGTCCAAGTAAATAGGCACCAAACAACTCCTATCCAGTGGTCTTGAGGTGTAGGACAGAGTGACGTTATATTTCCGAAACTTTTACCACTGCGCTGGAGGATGTTTTGAAGACATTGTAGTCGGATTATTGGGGCAACAATGTCCATGGTGAATAACTCACGTACCTTTGCTTTACCAATGGCATAGCCATAATGATAGAATCCCTGCAAATCCTATAGTAAATACAGTCTAGGCAGTGGGCTGATCATATTTGTTGCAGAAAAGATGTTCGGGTCCATAAACGGGGTCTCGAATGGAGGCCTCGAATGGCAAACATAGTGTTGGACACCCACCGGCTTGATAGACTGATGACTTGAAGAGGGTAGCTGGCAGTGACGAGGATTGGAGATCGGGTCCAATAGCGTACCCTGAGGGAGGCCTAAGTCCAGCAGCACATAGTCTCACTGCTGATCTGCGCGATCAACGGCCTTCTACGCCAACAACTGTACTTTTTATTTGGTACTGTGTCTTTCAGAGGACTTGCCAAGCAAAGTGAAAAAAAGTCGAAGTATAGGCAAAATATGGTGGAATCGTTCTTTAAAAGGGTTACGTGACAATTGTTTTAGACTTTAGAGGATCAAAAGAAAGGTTACTGCTGAGTGGTGCACGAACTACTGTTTGCCAGTTATTTTGGAAAAGGTTTGGTAAAAGTAAAAACGACCTAGCAGGAGAATCCTCCTTCATCACTACAGCGCCTCGTCGCACAATGCCGGGCTTATAAACGACTATTTGAAGAAATCAGACACAGAATGGGTCATCCGTTTATTATAACAGTGACCTCGCACCTTGCTATTTTGATTTATTTTCGAAAATAAAACAAAAACTTCTAGGAAAACGTTTTATGGACGCCAAAGAAGCAATGGCTGCGCTTCAAAATGCTGTCGAAAAGCCCTAAAGACGGGTGGGCAAAGTGTTTTTCTTTATTTTCTAGGAACTTATTGTGACACTCGTTATATCAAATATGTACTAGAAACAAAATAAAAACTTGTATGGGGCTCCCATACAACAAACTTAATTTTTTTGCTCAATGTTAATAAGGGCAGTAGATGCTTGAAATATTCACAAATATTTATTTATATATTCATTTAAAAAACCTAAGAAGGAATAATTACTATTGGGGGTTCCCATACAAAAAACGTGACTTTTTGCGCCCTTTTAATATAACGGCAACAGGTAGGCGCTTGAAATATTCCCAGAATATTCAGTTATATATTCCCTTGTAAATAAAAATAAATGTTGAAAGGGGCTCCCATACATTGTTTTGCGAACTTTTTGGCGCCCCTATGTGAGTAGCGCCCGGGGCATGATGACACCCCTTGCACCCCCCTCACTACGCCTCTGATGTGGGTGTCTTCAAGAGAAGAGTGAATAGGTTGCTAGGGCAATGCGACTTACCATCTAAGACTACATTCCACTTACCATCAGGTGGAATGTAGTCAAGCATTGCCCTAAATCATATATATAATAAAAAAAAAAAATAAAAAAAAAAAAATGGTACCTTTTATCCTTGAATTATAATTAAAGAAATATTGTACCTGGCGACCTCGACGTATAATAAAAATATTTAATATTTTTTTTATAAAAAATTCTGCCTTCAAATTCGTATTCTTTTATCGATCACCTATCGTTTCATCAACGAACCTATGATCCCGCGTGTCCATAGTAGACCATAATTGTATGACATCTTAGTGTTAAAGAAGGAATTCAATCACTACGATCCTTTGCTCAACACATTACAAATTTTAATAAAATACACATATAGGCCTCGCCGGGAACCTTCTCGTGTGTCTCCGCTATCGACGTCACTCGAGTTTGTTCGTGAACCGTCGGCTATAACCGGCGCCGTGCCACCCGCGTGGGGTCGGTGAGGCCCATCCTGTCGTCAGATGATATTCGGCGGGCTACCTTTCGATTCGTCCTGCCTGCGGCGAAGGGCCGGGGTCTATTTCCATCGGCTCACGTCGGTAAAAGTTACCGTCACTGCGGGTGAGAGAGCAAGAGCCCACTTTACAGGGGTCGGCCGCGTTATATAAATTATGAAGAAACCCGGGTACGAAGACGAGACGACAGGTCAGGACTCCGTCTCCGCGCCGAAAAAGAATCTGAGCCGGTGCAGGAGCTTCGATGACAACAAAACGTTAAACGACAATATTAAGATTTAGATATTACCTCCGGGAAGTTCTGCTGAGTGAACTTGTCGGCGATCCGCAGCAGCTCGCGGCAGGAGTGCGTGTCCGCGAAGGCCCTGATGCCGAGGCAGTTGGAGCAGTCGAGCTGGCGCTTGAGGAACTCGCAGCAGACGTCCTGGATCTCCTGCAGCTGCAGCAGGCAGGCCGCCGGCAGCAGCGCCTGCACGTTGCCCTCCTCCACCACCACATGCGCCGTGTAGCAGAATTCCACGAGCTGCTCCATGGCGTGCTCGTCCACGTCGCGGATGGTCACCTCCGTGGCGCGCGACTCCGCCAGCTCGCCCGTGAACATGGCGCGGAAGTACGGGCTGCACGCCGACAGGATCACTCTGACGATTTATTATGGACCATTTAATTTCTGGTTTCGTTATGACATAGTTGTAAAGTGCCGATGTGAAATGATAGATCTTTATGATAATCTCGTTATAACAATTTAACAGGTTTCATTTATTTCATGTTCACGTGAATCATTTCGGGCCAATAAATTCGATATACACCATCCTCATCTTAAATTCAAAAGGATTGACTAGAGGCAATAAATTATCCTTTTATATTACTTCACACCTGACCTGCACGGTGCAATTATATTAAAAAAATTAATAAAATAAACCATTATGAAGGTTACTCAAGTAGCTCACAATATTAAACACTAGCTTTTGCCCGCGGCTTCGCACGCCTTAAATTCGTAGTAAAACAATTCCCACTTCCCTTTTTTTATATTGGCTTCTATATGACTTATTTTAAGTGATACTATCAAAATTGCGACATCGGCAGACATCGCTCAGTATAACGACAAAAGCATATTTAAAGTTTTTAATAAGGATACAATATTAGGTACTGTAGTTATTTTTATACCTCTCTTGTTTTTACTCAAACGTCCATTTAAATACTTTTTAAACAAAGTACTTAACAACCATTCCAACCATTTATCCACTTACAGGTTTTTATTGAACATAATCAAAATATGACCATTTAAACTTGAGGAATTCTGAGCTACACAATCGACGTTATTTTCACCATCAACTTGCAAGTCTAGTTTTATTAAAAAAAAAAATCTAGTTTAAATGATAAACATTCAGTTAGCTATATGCATTACCAAAATTTTCAATACTGAACATTCTCAAAAGCCATTTTTGAGAAGGTTTGCACGATTCCATACCACAGTGCGCCGGTAGATCGTACCGCCGCAAACGCGAAGACCCTATATTTTAAATCTGTAATATCTTCGAAAATATTTATTTAATTTAAATGCTGTAAAGGGCTATATTGTTCCATATTAAATCTTATATGTATTTAAGTTACTTAATTAGATAAGGATTAAAGCTGTATTTCTTCGAATCGCTTTGTAAATAACCTATTATTTTTCGTAAAAAGTAAAGGATAATAATTTGCTATTGTGGATTATCCCTAAGAGATAAACATTTACCATCGCGGATTTTCTTGTAGAACTTTTTAAGGTTTACAATACTTAGTACATTATTATGATCTATCTCGTAGAGTTCAGCCAGCGTTGAACTAAATCGGACTTCGCATTAGAAATCTTGAAATTATCAGTGGTTCTCTGATATATTAAGCATGTTATTATATATATAAACCTTCCTCTTGCAACACTCTATCTATTAAAACAAAAAGCATCAAAATCCTTTGCGTAGTTTTAAAGATAAATACATAGACATACAGACGCGAAAAGCGACTTTGCTTTATAATATCTAACTTGCTGTGCCTGCGACTTCGTACGCGTAGTTTTCGATTTTGATAAAAAGTACCCTTTGTACTTACTAATGTATGTAAAAACTATAAACCTTCAAACCGGTAAGAGGCAATGGTACGACAATAAGAGATTATTAACTTCTTTATTTATTAACCGATTGTGAAAAAAAAAAACAAAATATAAAGTGAATCCCATGACTACATATTCCCGAAAACTGCATCCAAATCGACTAATCCGTTTCTGAAATTAGCGTGCACTAACATATAGACATTTAGACGAACAAAATGAAAAAAACATTGTTTTGGGTTCTCTTACTTATATAAAGGTCCCCCTGTATGAATTTTTGAAAGTATTTTTTATTTGTGTTGTGTGCACAACTAAAAGACAAATAGATAAACAGACAAAGATTTAAAAAACGCTGAAAATGGATTCTGGACTGACTGATTCTTGAATGACTTTACATCCTGGTATATTTTTTTATCAATTTTTAATGTACAAAGACTACTCCTCTACAGATTTATTACATGTATAGAATAAGATTTTCATGGTACCTATTACGTCATTGACATAAATAGTCATAACTTTTTTATTTCTTAACCAATTTAGATGAAATAAACATTAAATGTTAAGTGAAGACTGTGATAATAAATTCCTGAAAACCGCATTCAAATTGGTCAAGCCCTTTCTGAGATTAGCGTGAACAAACATACAGACATACAGACAAACAGACAAACTGAAAAACCATTGTTTTGGGTTCTCTTGCTCTTGCCCCTATGACGTTTTTTTTTTTTTATTCCATGTACAGGAATGGCTCAGTGACGATTTTATTATATGTATACATTATAATGTAAATTTGATAGTGATTGGATATATATGTATACATTCTAATAATATACAATTCTAATTATATTGAAATCCATGTTAGTTTAAACTGAGGAGATAATGTACTGTACCACACAATTTAATGTTTTTGACATATCATATTATTCAATATGAAAACCCACCGATGTGCAAACAATTTTCTATTAGCAACATTGAGCACGACATCACATAGTTCCCGATGCCGTCGGAGTGCAGACAGCTCGCCAAGTATGGCGCGCGGATGCTTCTCCGAGGTGTGCGATAATCGCGCCCCGCCACCCGGAGATCCACCCTCCCCCATCCTGCAATAAATTGGGATATTGTGAATAGGATTCGTAGTAAACTTAAATCCAATCCTTTATTGTTTTTCTAACAGGTAACCATAATCAAATTTGAATAGTCCATATAATTAAGTAGAATAATTTCATGTAACATTAAGGTTTTTAAAGTAAACATAATTACAACAAAAACATTTAATACCTGATATCAACAACTAACTATGCTTATGTCACATAAATGTAAACATTGATAGATCTACAAGAGACAACAGTTTTTATTATTTTCATTAAGCATTCATAGAACAAAAGTTTAAATAGGAAACCCCACATTTGCTAATACAAGTGTTAACATATAACTACATTACACAACTATGTGTATATCCACTAGTGTTGTGTACATAATGTGATATGTTGACAAATTATCAAATGAATGTACCTCTTATGTCCGCGCGCGTTTCCCAGCTGCAACCGCAGCGGGGGCGAAGCCCAGCCCCACACAGAGTCAATCTGAAACCATCGTCCAGATTCAATAACAACGATGACGAACTTTCACTAACTTAGGCACTTTTTTATTACTAGCTCCTCAAATCAAAACTGAGCTTTTAAATACATGATCCATAAAAACTAATACTTAAGTTTTAATTCACATATATATACATATATATATATATATATATATATATATATATATATATATATATATATATATATATATATATATATATATACAACAACACAGTTGTTACTACTCGATAAATTATGCGAATGTCAATGATCTCAGCCCGACTTACCTTTGAGGATTTTTGTACACCACACGACTAAAATTATCCTTTTGGGAGCGCAAAATTACAATTGGGCTCCCAAAATTTCAAAAAAGAAACATTTAAGAGTAAATCGATATTTAAATTATAAAAAATATGTGTGTTTACTGTTACACTAGTTTCGACATTTTACAATAATCCACCACTTTGAAGGAGGTCGTTCTTAATACTTCATTGTCGAATGTTATTTTTTTAGTTATACCAATATTTGAATAATCGAATCAAACTAATAAAACAGTGTTGATGTGTTATGAATATAAATAAAAATAATTGCTCTTCATCAAATATTTACTGAAAATATGTCTTTGTTTTTTTAAATTAACATCTTTAAATCTTGATGCTGAAATACAATTGAACTTTTGAACGTCTCTTCTTGCAATATGTCAAAACTCATGTTGCCACAATTGCGAAACAGTGTTATGAAACTAACATTTCGCAATTATTTCCCAATATATGCTGACTAAATGTGTATATTAAATATACTTTTTATTTTGTAACAACAAAGACCATTTCTTTATAATAGAAATTATTTAAGCTTTACCACTATACTTTTGGTAATTACCGTAAAATGATAAGGCCATGTTCCGAAATACATACTAGTATAATAGTCTTAATTACAAATTTTTGTACTTTTACAGAATTAAATATCTGATCACCACCACTGTTTGTTGTCATTGCTTTGTAACTCCATTCTCTTGGAACTTTATTATTTTATTAGGGGTCGCTCGCGACTCCGTCCGCGCGGTTTTTAGTGTTTCCTCAGCGCACGCGAGGAAAGCTCTCAAAAAAGAAATCTTTTCCCGTTTTTGCAGCATTTTTCATTGCTGCTCGACTTCTACAAGTCACAGCGAGATGACATATACCCTATTGCCTTCCTAAATAAACGGACTATTCAACACAAAAAGAATTTTTCAATTCGGGCCAGTAGTTCCAGAGATTAGTGCGTTCAAACAAACAAACTCTTCAGCTTTATAATATTAGTATAGATGTAATAAAATGTATAACTATCTAAAACAGACACATTAGAAATAAATATGTAGTCGCAGACTAATAAGTAATTTGTATTACTAGGTTCATGTAGTACTCTGTCAATAGTGTCAATTTATGCTGTTAAAGTACTCACCGCTAGCCATCATTTTTCAGAACGTTTCACAAGCATGACGTCGATATTCGACGTCATCAGCACTGGCCATTATACTGGTATTCATTTCGGAACACGGCCTAATTCTTCTTTTTTTCAAGTGTTAACTATGAGCTGTCAAATGTCAATTTAACAGATGACTGACAACCGCTTGTTGGCAAAAGGCGATTGTTACTGTTTTCCAATTGCAATAAATAGCTTATAAAAATGTCTTTAACTCTACTTTTAGAGAAATATGATGTATCTACAGAAGAAGGCTTACAAAAAGCTTTAAATGAAATTGAAAAAGAGGAGGTGTCGTAGTTTAATTAAAATCTTGTGAAATTTTCTTGTCTTACACATACACTACATACACAAAACTTTCACGTTTGTCGATTTGATTTCGAAAAAGTATGAGAAATTTATCAGGCCAGTGAATCTTGATCAACTAGTCGACATCGTTGTAATAAAATACCTTTAAAGTTTGTACAAATACTACTAATATTTTTTTTGCAGTGTGAAGTGAACGAGTCACTATCCAACGCATTGTCTCGAGCTTGCACGTTAGAAGGCCGTCTGCGTGCCGCTAGTCAAGCTTACTCAAAATTGGGAGAGGTGAAGAATGATGCTCTAGTAGCTACTGACATGGTGGATAAGACTGCTGCTTTAGCAAGAGATGTCAGCGCAAAAGTGAGACAGTTGGACCTTGCCAGAGTAAGTGCATAATATTGATAAGTCAAAGCTCTGGATTAGTGCCACAAATTGTTGTTTTTACAATCTTTGTTTTGAGTTGAGTTTTTTATAATTTTCATAACAGTGACAAAATGCTCAGATGCCCTAGAAGCTATGATAAACATTGTTTTTAAAAACTTTGAGATATCAATTTATGTTTATGCCAGTCCCGTGTTGCGGAGTGCCAGAGAAGAGTACACGATCTCATAGACCTGAGGGTGTGCAGCGCTGGAGTGGAGGCTGCTATCAAAGCTCAAGATTACGAAACCGGTGAGCGTTTTTTTCCATTGGGATCATAAATCATTCTTTCGCATTTATCTTTTTCTAAAACTTCTATTTATTCTTAAAAAAACACAATATATATATTGTTAATGCAATTATATATATATATATATATATATTGTTAATGCAATTATATATATATATATATATATATATATATTGTTAATGCAATTATATATATATATATATATATATTGTTAATGCAATTATATATATATATATATATATATATATATATTGTTAATGCAATTATATATATATATATATATATATATATATATATATTGTTAATGCAATTATATATATATATATATGTATAAATATATATATATATATATATATATTGTTAATGCAATTATATATATATATATATGTATAAATATATATATATATATATATATATTGTTAATGCAATTATATATATATATATATGTATAAATATATATATATATATATATATATATATATATATATATATATGTATATATATATATATGTATAAATATATATATATATATATATATATATATATATATATATATATATATATATATATATATGTATATATATATATATGTATAAATATATATATATATATATATATATATATATAATATATATGTATATATATTATATATATATATATATATATATATATATATATATATATAATATATATGTATATATATTATATATATATATATGGAAGGGGTGTTAGGGCGTTCATCACCATTCAGGTCTTCGCTCATCATAGATATCGTAATTTTAAAGAAATAAATGTCACAATTAACTTAACTAAGTTATTAACAAAAGATGACAGTATAAAAATAATCAACTATACTCTGTAATTTTGGATCCAAATAGATTATCTTTGAAACGTGGTGAAGTCGGAACGAGATTGACCACCATGACAATGACAGTGTTACCAATCTCGCTTCCGAATACACCCAAGCCAATTGGCGACTTGACGTTTTGTTTTCGCGCGCTGCGACACGGCCATCTTGACACGTCACACGTCCCTGTGTAATGTACCTGTAGACAGAAAAACGGCTGCAATGTCAAGGAGTACCTCTCGGCCAATCCTGACTAACTACAATTTCAATAGTAAGCAACAAGTTTATTTTAAATAACATTACAAGCTTCAGCCAACCATTTTTTTTTGGTTGTAAGCAAAGCTTAGCCTATCCACTGGTTGGTGTCGACACATTATACAACTGAAACTTTACTCCTTATTGTCAAAGCTACTTCTGCTTCAAAAATCGACTATCTACTGTGTTGTTACTATCACCTATATCGGGTGGTAGTAGTTCATACCACCACCATCAACTGACGATAAGTTTGCCACATCTATCGAGTGACGACAACTATGCCACCTCTATAGAGTGACAATAACCATGCCACTTCCATCGAGTGACGATAACCTTGCCACCTTCATCGAGAGACGCTAACCATGCCACCTCCATCGAGTGACGCTAACCATGCCACCTCCATCGAGTGACGATAACCATGCCACCTTCATCGAGTGACGATAAACTTGCCACCTCCATCGACTGACGATAACCATGCCACCTCCATCGAGTGACGATAACCTTGCCACCTCCATCGAGTGACGATAACCATGTCACCTCCATCGAGTGACGATAACCTTGCCACCTCCATCGAATGACGATAACCATGTCACCTCCATCGAGTGACGATAACCTTGCCAGCTCCATCGAGTGACGATAACCATACCACCTGCATCGAGTGAAGATTGGATTACTATATTGCCTCCATCAAACAATACAGTAAACACATAAAACACATAGGAACACACAGCAAATTTTAACTTAATTTTATTCAGTAATTTCGTGGTCGCTGGACTTGACATCTTCTACATCACTACTTTCAAAAAAAGAAATATCATTAAAGGGCATTTTTCTTAAGCGATCATGTGCATACTTGTAAGTACGCTTTGAATCTAAGGCCTTCAAAATATAGCGATTATTCTCCAACACTTCATAGTCAGCGTTTTTAGTTATTTTAGTCACCGCGTTCGACCTCACCTCTTCTAAGTCAACGTCTTCCTCTAATTCATCAGCTAACATAATTTCTAGGGGTCGACTAACCTTACCTATCAGTAACTCTAAAGGACTCGATATAGTTACGCGACTCATCGTGCAGTTTAGCGCTAATTGCACTTCGGGAAGAGCATCCTGTCAAGATCTATATGTTTCAATTGCAGTGAGCATATTTTTGAGAGTTGACATTATTCGCTCAACCTGACCGTTAGCTCGTGAGCTTCCAGTAGCGATCAAATGCAACTTAATATTCACTGAATTGCAATATTCACGAAAGTCCTGGCTCGCGAAGCAACGGCCCTGATCCGCTATAAGTCGAGTTGGAGCCCCGAACAATGAGACACTATATTTTACGGCTCTACGGCTCTCGGTTTTGCCCGATTTGGATTTAGACACTTTACAAGTAACACAGTTTTCGACAAATTTTCTTACGAATTTTGTCATCTTTTCAAACCAATAGAAGTCGTACATTTTTTCGAGAGTCTTTTCCCAACCCAAATGTACTAATCCTTCATGCACATTTTGGACAATAGACCAACGTAGGTACTACAGGTAAACAACAAGTCTTTCCATTTCGCTGGATTTTTCGGTATAGTGTACCAAAGCGAAGCTCATAGGTCTTGGCGAGATCTTCGTCAAGCTTACCATCTGAGAAATCGCATACCATCTTTGCTATTTCACGGTCTCGTTGCTGTTCAGCGAGAAGCCAGTTTTGCGTAATTTTAGTAACATTAACTTTCTTGGGCTCTACCTTGTCAAATTGTCTCTCTGCGTTTGGAGGTAAAGGGTTTCGAGATAGAAATCAGCGTGGGTCATACGCTTCCCCTCCCTATGGACAATGTCGAAATCAAAGCTCTGTAAGAAGGCCCACCATCTATGAACGCGTGGAGTAAGATCAAGTTTCTTAAGGGCTGATTTCAGAGAGCTACAATCTGTGACAACGATGAAGTTGCGATCGTGTAGAAAATGCCTGAAGTGCTTTACTGCATTCATGACTTGCAAGAGTCTCCAACTCATAAGAGTGATACTTCGACTCTGCAGTCGTGGTGCGTCGACTATAGTACAACCACATGCGGCGCACTATCAACCTTTTGTATCAATATGGCACCGTAACCGATAGCACTAGCGTCCGTATGCAGCTCGGTTTCGAGGTCGGGATCAAAAATGGACAAGACCGGTTCATTTGTCAAAATTGACACTACCTGACGCCTAATTCCCTCATGTTCTGGTTTCCAGATAAGTCTGCCACTTCCAGAGGTCAAACCATACAAGGGGGCCATAACTTGAGAGAACTTAGGCACAAACTGCCTAAAGTAAGAGGCTAAGCCAATAAATTGACGCAACTGGGTGGCTTTTTCTGGGGGCGGCAGAGCAGTTAGTGCTTCATATTTCTTGGGATTAGGTCGAATTTCACCTTGAAATACTTCAAATCCGAGATATTTGACCTTTTCCTTCAAAAAGGTACACTTCTTTGCATTTAATGAGTAGTAAACCACCCTCAGCCGTTCAAGCGCTTCTTTCGGATCATGGGCAATTACTAGGACGTCGTCTATGTAAACTACTACATACGAATTCGTTAAATCTCCTAGAGCCTTGATGACAGCTCGTTGAAAGACCGAAGGCGCATTCCGCAAACCGAAAGGCATGGCCAAGTACTCGTACTGACCGTCATGGGTGATGAATGACGTACATTCAATAGAGTTTATCTACTAAAACAAAGTAAAATAACTCCATTATTCAAATCCGGCTGTTCATTAGATCCTAGTAACTATAGACCTATTTCAGTCTTACCCACTTTTAGTAAGATTTTTGAGAAAATAATTCTTAATCAACTTCTGGCATATTTCAGTAAAAACAATCTCTTACACAAAAACCAGTTTGGTTTCACTGCCGGTCGCTCTACAACAGATGCTGGTGTAGAGCTATTACTAAACATATTTGAAGCCTGGGAAGGATCACAGGATGCACTTGGCATTTTCTGTGATCTATCTAAGGCGTTTGACTGCGTTCAACATGAAATCTTTATAAAAAAGTTAGAACATTATGGAGTTAAAAATAAGTCCCTAGATTTAATTAGTTCATATCTTAATGATAGAATTCAAAAAGTTGATGTAAATGGAAAACGTTCCCCTGGTTCTTTGGTAAAAATTGGTGTGCCACAGGGCTCTATCTTAGGGCCTTTTTTGTTCCTCATTTACATAAATGACTTACCTCACCTAGTGAGGGAAAAACATGGGATAGTGTTGTTTGCTGATGATACTTCTCTTACTTTTAAAGTTAATAGACGGCAATCTGTTTTTGACGATGTAAACAATGCTCTCTCAGATGTTGTACAATGGTTTAACGCCAATAATTTGTTGCTTAATAAAAAAAAGACAAAATGTGTCAAGTTTAGTTTACCAAATGTTAAAAATGTTAGAACCAATGTACAATTAAATAATGAGGATTTGGACTTGGTCAAATCTACTACTTTCTTGGGCATTACTTTAGATGAAAAATTGCAATAGAGTCCTCATATATTTGATTTGTCAAGCAGACTAAGTTCTGCTGCATACGCCGTTAAAAAAATACGTCGATTAACAAATATGGAAACTGCTCGATTAGTTTACTTTAGTTACTTTTTTTTTTTTTTTTTTTTATATTTGCCTACCAAAATGACCCCACTCTGCCTGATTTTAAGCAGTCAGTGAAGTCTAAAAATGGAGGCCACCATTCTCATTCACGCAAAATAGAATGCAGTATGGTGGTCTCCACTATGGCCACCATACTGCAAGATGCCTTTTCACGCCCCGCTTAAAAGACCCAGGATCATAGTTGGAAGGAAACACGTGCCGTGGTAGTGAGTTCCACATTTTAATGGACCGACATAAATATGAAGTGCTGAACCGTTTGGTTCGTGATGACAAATAATCCACTGTGAAAGGGTGGCACTTCTGTCCTGCACGTGTTGTTCTTGATGAGATGAGGAAAGGAGAGGATGGGATAAGTTGGAAGAGTTCGTCGGAGCACTCGCCGTTGTGTAGGCGATAAAAGACTGCCATAGCGGCAACGTCTCGACGCAATTGTAAAGGCTCCAGGAACCCCGTGGCCTCTGGGCTTCCGATTACACGAACCGCTCGCCGCTGCAACCGATCGAGAGTGTCAAGCAAGTACTGAGCTGAGCCATCCCAAAGATGAGAACAGTGCTCCACACAGGAGCGAACTTGCGTCCTATATAAAAGACACAGCTGCGCCGGCGTAAAGAAGCGTCTCACCTTGTTCAGCACTCCCAGTTTGCGTGAGGCTGTTTTAATGACACTCTGGATGTAAGCTCTTGGGTTGAGGTCCTGGCTGAGGTCTACGCCCAAGATGTTGAGGCTATCCTGGAGGACTAATTGCGTGCCCCGAAACGAAGGCAGAGGAAGGAACGGAGATTTTTTGGCGGAAAACGCGCAAACCTGTGTTTTCTTATCATTAAACTCAACCCGATTCTCATGACCCCATCGTGAGACAAGGTTAAGTACCTGGTTCAGCTCAACAACAAGTTCTTGTCGTTTCCTTTCAATGTCGGTCTGCTTTGCCGCAGGGTGTCCGAAATATCGCCCGTGTACCGTGGAATCGTCAGCATAGCAATGTATGTTGCCCAGGTTCAACATATCATTGATATGCAGAAGAAACAAGGTAGGCGATAGGACAGAGCCCTGAGGCACACCTGCATTTACCTGCCGAAAACTTGAGGCCGATTCGTCGCAAAGGACTCGGATTTTACGCTCATGTAGGAAAGCGGCGACCCAATTGCACAAACGGGGTGGCAGACCGAAAGCAGGAAGCTTGGACAAAAGCGAACGATGAAAGACTCTGTCGAAGGCTTTGGCAATATCAAGGCTGATAGCCAAAGATTCGCCATGCCGATCTATAGCCTCACCCCAGAGATGCGTGACATACGTAAGAAGATCACCCGTGAATCGATTTGGTCTAAAACCATATTGACGATCATTTATTAGAGAGTGATCTTCTAAGTATTGGATCAGCTGTTTATTTATAATCCGCTCGAGCACCTTTGAGAGAACTGAGGTGATGGCTATTGGACGATAATTTGCTGGATCAGACCGATCCCCTTTTTTGCGAATCGGTTGAATATTCGCCCCTCTCCAAGCCTCGGGAACAGTTCCTGAGGAGTACGACTGGCGGTAGAGGTGCGTTAGTACTGGAGACAACTCTGCTGCACATTTTTTGAGTACCACCGCCGGAATACCATCCGGTCCGCTGGCCTTTCGAACATCGAGTGACCGTAGTTCCGCACGGACGTCACGTTGCCTGATACAAATTTCCGGCATGGTGACGTCCGAGGAAGATACATTGGGCGGTTGTGAACCACGATCATCAATGTGGGAATTAGCCGCAAAGAGATTTACCAGTAATTCAGCCTTCTCTTGCGGCTCATGGGCAAGTGATCCATCCGGATATTTCAGCGGGGGCAGCGATGGCTGACAGAAGTTCGATTGCACGGCTTTGGCAAGACGCCAATAGCTACGGCTGCCCGTAGGGTGGGTTCTTGTCCAAAACGTGCAATACGCTGGGCATCCGCTCTGATGTAAGCCCTCTTGCACTCCTTAGTAGCTTTATTGTACGCTGCTTTACGGCGATGAATGTCTGGATCGTGGATCGTGACTGTTTTTTTCCAACCAGATCAGCGCATTCACGATTAAACCAGGGACGAGATTTGGTCGTGTTGGTGACCTCAGTGTACGGAATATAATACTCCATACGTAAACTGATTTCACCAACTACAGCAGACGCACTTTCCGACAGATCTCTGTTTTTAAAGCAGCGTGAGGCCCATGGGATGTGTGCAAAATAGTTTCGCATACCATCCCAGTCTGCCGACGAATAGTGCCAGAGTCGTCGCTTCACCTCTACGGGTCGTAATGGGGCGAGACCAGGCACTGAAGCGTACACCAAACAGTGATCAGAGGTACCCAGAGGGGCGTGCACCGATACACTATATTGGGCTGGCTGATTCGTCAGCAGTAGGTCCAGCAAAGAGGGCGCTTGATCTGACACGTCGGGTATCCTGGTGGGCTGGCGTACTAATTGGGTCAGGTCGTGCGTGAGAGAGAATGCATGGGCAGTTCGTCCCGCATGGTTCGATCTGGGAGATCCCAGCCAGGTCTCATGGTGGGCATTGAAGTCTCCCAGAAATACCAATTCAGCGTTTGGAAACCGCTCCTGCGCTTTATCTGCTGCCTGACTTAGGTGGTTGAAGAGTCGAGTTGTCTCAAAGTCTCCGGTGTGGGAACGGTATAGGCACGCGTAAATCCGACTACGAGAGCCATGATTCACGTGTACGCAAAGGAGAGATAGGGAAGGGTCTTCCAGGCAGCGCAGACGACGACAACAAACATCCGTCCTGACGAAAAGACAAACTCCAGCTTTTGCTAGGAAGCTTTCCTCGAGTATATAGCCGGGATAATTTAGGTATGCAGTGTCGTCAGGACGGCGTATTTGTGTCTCGGTTAAGAAAAGCAAGGCCGGGCGCGCCATCTCCAGATGTTGGTGGACGGCATTGAGGTTTGAATGGAGTCCACGAATGTTAGTGAACTCCATCTCAAATAGAGTGTTGGTGGGGGAGGAAAGGGCCGCTGTTGTACCAAATACTTTTCTTTGTACTGCCATGAGATTGAAGAGAGGGGGGTGGATAAAGATGGCAGCGGTTGCAGCAGTATGGAACAAGGTGCAAAGTTTTGTGTTGTCATTGGACTGTGTGATATGGCGGTAGCCGATCCACCGAACGGAAGGGCCCCTGTACCCTCTCGGAAATGTTCGCCGGGTCCCACCGTCCGGTCACCAATCGGCACGACGAACCACTCCGGGATTATGCGCGACCTGGTGGGGCAGCCTCCTTAGATGGTTAGTCCAAGTTGGGCCCCTGTACTATGCCGCGGGCGGCCAGCGGCACCACCGTTTCTACAGGTCTCTCTGTTCGGCGGGTCGACTCACACCATTCACCTAATGACTTCACGGATACTCTACTGGTCCCACATTTACTGCACCCGATGCCATCCTTGCATCTATTGG
Source organism: Napeogenes sylphis (assembly GCA_959347405.1). NCBI lineage: Eukaryota > Metazoa > Arthropoda > Insecta > Lepidoptera > Nymphalidae > Napeogenes > Napeogenes sylphis. The sequence goes on from OY365786.1 coordinate 31,149,091, forward strand.
GCCTCCGGAACTCATCACTCACCGTACGAAACGCAGCAGTATGGATACTGCTACTTCACGCCGATTTTCTGTGAGAGGGTAGTACTTCCCCGGTCGAGCCAGCCCATTCATGCTGTTACCAGCGAGGCTCTACTACTTTCATAGCTTAATGTCATACGGTATACTCTTATGGGGCAATGCGACTGACATTGATACCATATTTACATTGCAGAAGAGGGCTGTTCGCGCAATATATAATATGAGACCAAGAGACTCAAAATTTAAAGAATTTAAAATTATGACTGTTTACAATCAATATATTTATGAAAATTTAATTTACGTTCATAAAAATATCTCAAAGTTCAAGAAAAAATGTGATTTACATAAAATTAATACAAGACAAAAAAATAAACTCGCTATGCCCGGCACTAGCCTCCATAAAATAGGTAAATCCTTTATGGGTAATTGTATACGTTTTTATAATAAGCTCCCAAATGAAGCCTTAAGCCTATCATTAAATAAATTTAAATTATATGTTAAAAATAATTTAATAAAAAAATCCTACTATAGTGTAAAGGATTACATCGACGACGGTATGGCCTGGGAATGAATCTGTATTGTATTGCGAATAGCTAGTAATCTCCTCAATTTGTTTTTTGTTGTAAATTATTTTGCTTTATCGACCTTCTGCATCACACCGATTCCTTAGAAGTCACTACTTGCGGTAGCATCGGGAGTCGGGTTGCCTCCCTCCCTCAAATATGTGCGAAGGGGGTGATGGCTGGCTCTTGTGTTACGCTCGTGAACGGGTGCTGCTTGCGGTGACTGGTTGTGTGGCAGGCTGAAGATTTATATATATAATATTTTTTCTGTTATTATTATTTAATTTTCGTTGCCTGAAATCATTAGGCTTCTTTTCTGATTGATTGCGACCGTTCTAGTTGTTCCAAAATTGCATTTAAGTTTGTCGTTTGTGAAACAGTGATCACAATAACAAAAAATATATCCGGCTGAGTTTTTTGTGTGGTTCTTCTCAGACCAGCAGGGCTATTGCGTATCTTTTTTGACAGTTAAAATGAAAATTACTATCAGTAAGTGCGGACATAATGGTTGTCAAACAACTAATTTCCTATAATGTAACTATAGTAACAAACTGCCATGACGTCACAGCTGATGGTCATTAGAAAAGTTAAAGTTAGCGAATAGCCCTGCAGGACGCGTTTGGAACCCTCATAACTTTAACATTAAGATGGAAAGTGCTTTTTCAGAAGGGCTTATTACGATCTAGTATCGTAATAGGCCCTCCTGATACTTCCATGTTGACGTACACAAGTGATCACTGATTATGATTCTAAGTGGAAAAGATATAAATAAATAAAAAAATAAATAAATAGTCAGGATGAATGGGGATCTGATTAAAGCCTGAAGTCATATCTAAAATTGAAAAATATCGCGCACCATGTAACCTTGAAATCTGGTCAGAGATGAGTGGGAGAGGAAACTTATCAGGCACAGTGTTATCGTTGTGCTGGCGGTAGTCGACACACATTCGATCGCTTCCGTCCTTCTTCTTTACTAGAAGAACTGGCGAATGGTGACGAGCTGGGTCGGATAATATTTGCCTCAAGCAACTCATGAACTTTGTCACGCACTACACTACGCTCAGTCGGACTCGACCTATAAGGACGTCGGTATACGGTCTTGTTCGGGTCTTTTAATCGAATAGTCATTGGGTCAGTGTCAGCACGAGTAGTAGGCACACCAGTCGTAAACAAATTTTCAAATGATTTTAAGAGTTCTACCAACTCATATTTAAATTCAAAAGGTACATCAGTGTCGAGAGAGTCAAAATCGATATTGGATTTAGTACTGCCACAAAGATTTACAACTTTCATACGTTGGAATGTCAGTTTGTGACAAGTCATATTTATGGCTATACCTAAAGCTAGCACTTCGCGTCCAATCATAATGTCGTAATGCAAATGATGATCAGCTAAGATATGGAATATTCTGCTATGAAAAAACGGGATTGTGCTTTCCGTAAGTTCAAGCATTTCAGGATAACTGGATACATTATAAAAAGTTAAGAAATCGGTGCAACCAGATGGTAAGACTTGCTAAACGCCAATACATTCACACTAATGTTTCTGATTCTTCGTCGGCACTAATATGGAAGTTTCTTAGCAACTTTGGTTTTATAAGTTCTAGACACAAACAAAATTTAAACAAATTTTCCCTTAACGTATTAAACCATCATTTTACTACTGTCTCCTCAATCGATATTAATACAATCATCTCACTATATCTTCCATATCTTCCGTGCCAAGGCTACTCTTTTCAGCCTTCACACTTTCTTTAGTGTCTGAGGAAAAAGTAATAAAAGCAGTACTTTCGATTAAATCGAATGCTATTGGCGAGGATGAAATTACTCGACACATGATAGTCACTATGATTGACGTTCTTCTTCCAATATTAACCTTTATTATTAACACCTCGCTTCCCTCCGGTATATTTCCTTTAGTATGGCGTAAAGCACATATAATTCTTATTGCCAAAACAAATAACCCTACCAGTCTCAATAAATTACGACCTATCTCTATATTACCCTACTTCTCTAAAGTCCTGGAAACTATAGTGTATAAACAGTTTTCATCTTTTGTTCCTAGCAACAATCTTCTCTCCGAGTTTCAGTCCGGATTTCGTCCTGGTCATAGCACAAGCACTGCCCTACTTAAGGTGGTGGAAGATTTCCACGAAGCAATGGAGTTTGGTCAGTTAACCGTGTTAGTCCTCATCGATTTCTCCAAAGCGTTCAACGCGGTTGACCATGACATTCTTATTGCTCTCCTTTCACACCTAAATATTTCTTCCAAAGAACTAAATTGGTTTTCAACATATCTTCGTGGTCGTCAGCAAGCGGTACGCATCGACAATACTTTGTCAGAATGGTGTGGCCTGAGAGCTGATGTACCACACGGCGGTATTCTTTCCCCTCTTCTATTTTCGTTATTTATCAATTTCATTACTATAGATTTAATCTCCCCTTACCATCTGTATGCAGACGACTTACAAATTCACACTCATGTTACGCCGGACAACGTAAATACTGCAATCGCGTATTTAAACCAGGACTTGAAACGAATACACGACTGGAGCACAAAATACGGTATTAACGTTAACCCTAAGAAAGGTCAGGCAATAATAGTAGGTAGTCAGCGACAGCTACTTAAATTGGAATCAATCCATTTAATGTCACTATCTTATGACAACATTGATATACCTTTTTCCTCCGCAGTCAAAAATCTCGGCCTCCACATTGACACAACCTTAAGTTGGGATTTCCATGTCAGTGAAATATGCCGCAAAGTAACCGGTTCCTTGCTATATCGTCACAAAAACTTTCTACCTATTCGGACAAAAACTCCGTTAATGCAATCCTTAATCCTACCTCTCATCGACTATGCTGATGTCTGCTGCTCTAAGATTTCCGTAAGCAACCTAAATAAATTGGATCGTCTTCTCAACAGCTGCATTCGCTTTATTTTCTCTCTTCGTAAATATGTTCACATATCTCCTTACCGCTCTAAGTTAAACTGACTTTCTATACGAGAGCGAAGATCTTCCAGATATCTATGTCAATTATTCTCTATTCTTAATGATCCACTTTCACCCCAGTACTTGAAATGTAAATTTCAATTACTGGGTAATTCTCACGACTTCCACCTGCACTCTTCTTCTGACCTCAAACTTTTAATTCCTCCACACCGTACCGGTTTTATCTCCAGTTCTTTCACTGTTCACACTACTAAACTCTGGAACGGCCTATCTATAAGGCGCGCACCCAACAGGGTAGCTTTTAAAAAATCAGTATTTAAATTCCTCTCTGAAAATTTGCAGAATTGTTATTAGGATTCATATATTATGTTATGTTTTATTAGATAGACACTTATATATATGTGTGTATGTATGTGTATAATATTGTACTTATTATTAAAAATAATATTTGTGTATTTATATATATTACATTTATGTACTTATCTATATTATATATATATATATATATATATATATCTATATTATAGATATATATACAGGGTTATTTGTAATTATTTGACCACCTCTTGCAGGCAGCCTCTCTACATCAATCCCAACAACATTTGTTCTACGACTTTGAAATTAATAGTTTTAAAAATTTAGTTTTTCCCATACAAAATTTATTTACTGCCTCTGAACGTGCATTATTAACCTTGAGCAAAGAGAGGCCACGCACCTGACGTAGTCAAAATATGTGCCAAGGCCACGTGCATCGGGGCGCGGGGTGGCGGGGTGACGCAGCGGCGGCTATGCACGTTAGAACTTGATCTCAGCCGCACAAAGTACTTTCACGCAAAGCGCCATCTCTTGATCAGGAAACTATTCGTCGACTAGTGCAACAGTGCTACTAACCATGATTTTAATTTCTAATTTTCTAAGGTATTATAGAAAATAGGATCGTTTTCTACTTTTATTTATTAAAATATTTTCTACAATAGTCGAAACACATTTTTTGTACAATATAATTTTTACAAAATCAGCCTTTATTATCTAATTACAATATTTACACCTATTAAAAAGGAATAAATTAATTGAACTAGTTTGATCCCAATATTATTTGGAATAGTAACTAATATAGCGTATTTTCTTTGAGAACTCGATAAGAAACTAAATAAATATTATTTTTACAAACCAATAAGCTCGTTTGTTAATATTTAGGTAACACTTTCCAATTGCTTCGTTGGAGTAGAAGGGAGAGTGGGATGGGGAGAAAAGGGGGGTCGAAGCCCTATCCCGTGACACCATTTTTATTGTGAGAAAATGTTTAGTTTTGGAGATATTTCGATTTGAAGTTTCGTAAAAACTAACCTAAAATGTAAGTAATTAAGACTTCTGTGACGTCTCTGGCGCTTAAGGATTGCCAGCCCCTTCACCCTTGCTAGCACTGAACTGAAACCCAAGCTCGCCTTCGCCACTTCGGCTTGTTGGTCGCCTTCGGCGACCAACCTCAGTAGCTACGGCTCGATTGGGTTTAAACACAGTGTTACGGCGGGTGGGGGCTGTCCTCTTTCCGCGCCTCCGGATTTACAAAAACAATCTAGGGGTAGGACAGACAAGACTACGTGGAGTCGGGGTTGATAGAGTCGGTTTTGACAAAAAAAGTATTAAATATATATTTTAATTATTATTTATTTCAAAAACATTTCATATCACAAACGTCATATGTCAAGTTGCCGCCATTTGACAATCGGGAATCTAAAACAACAAAGTTGTTCCGAATTGTGTTTTTCTAGTTAAATTAAAATGAAATACTGATATATTATATACATAATTGATAAATATATTGCATAGATGGGAAGTGTTATTTGATCATTGTTGTTTTGTGCTAATATTGGTGAAAATACGGTAAGTTACTTTCACACAAAAAAATATATTAAAAAAAAACTACGCGTTTTCTCGGGCTGAGAATAGTATTAAAAGAAAGGGGAAACCAACCCCTTTCAAATGAGACCATTTTCAAACCAAAACTCCAACGACGCAAATGGAAACGCTAGCCAATATTTATATCATGACAATAAAACAATAAGTTACTTACGAATTTCTTTACGAAGTTCCTAGAAATTGGAGTCAGTCACAAGTAGAAGCGTCGGTATACAGAAACAATCCAGGTAGTTAATATAAAATATCAGTAATACTACACACTTTCATCACTATAAATCGGACGAGACAAATGAAATATCAAATGCGTCACGGTAACAATAAGGTTGCCATTGAAAATCAGCTCTGGGTTTCCTAGCCCACGTCGTTGCTGAATGGTGTACCTATTTGGGGCACAGCACTGTTGCTAGGGGCAATAAATTAAGGTGGTTTTTTTATTTGCATATTCTTTTTTTATTTTATTTTTTTTTATTTCTTTTATAATTGTTGTTTCTTTTTATTTTTTATTTTTTTGTTACTTTTGTTTATTTTTAAATTTTTTATTTATTATGGCTTTCTAGTGTTTTTTTTTATTTTTCCTTATTATTTTATTTAGTTGTTAGTTATAATTACTATCATTTGGTTCTTTTCTTTTTACAATTTTTATTTTGCTTTTATAATCTAGCTATAAGTTACCTTTATTTTGTCTGTAACTGTGTGCTGTGTGCTAAATAAATGTATTCTATTCTATTCAATTATCAAACAACAAAGATAATAATATCAAATTACAATAACTTTGGAGACTTGGTACTGGTAGTTGGTGTTACCATTAATTAAAACCATTAAAATAGCTCCATCTTGTGATCCGAACCATAAACTTCATTCAGATATCCGACAAAATAAAATATTAAGAAACTCAAGGAGTAATATAAATAATAGGAAGTTTATTTAAATTATATGTTTAATATTTGAGCCTATTTATTCTAAGTTATAACACTATGCTCAGTCCGTGGTGTTAAAACTTTGAATAAAGTTTTTGGTGGTGATCCAAAGATGGAGCTATTTTAAATATTGTTACTTAATATTTTACAGTGATGTTTTTTAATTAATGGTAACACTAATTCTCCAAAATTATTGTAATTTGATATTATTATCTTTGTTATTTGATAATTACGATTAGTGTGTACCTACGGATAATAGTATTGCGATGCCGTATACTTATACAAGTATCGAGTACACCGAGATGGTGCGAGTGTTAGCTAGGTGTGGTGACAATGTGTGCAAATCCTGCCCTAGTATATTCCGGTGGTGAAGTAGTAAACCGCGTAATGTTAATGGACAAAATTGTTTGTGCGTTTGACCAAATTAAAACGAATTCGCAAGTACTGTCACGAGTTGGTGAACAGTAAATTTTTAGGTGTGGTCTTTGGTGGTGGTGGGACTTGGTACTTTGAACGGTATGTACGTGATGTCCACCGGCATCTGCGAGATTTTATCTAAGAGGTAATTTGTAATAATTTTTTTCTATTACCTAAATAACTGTAAATGAGACATTGAACTATTATAAACGATTAGATTATTGTAAATTATTAGCTTATTCCACTTTTTAAATACGCCTGTATTAAACAATAAAAGTTTGGTAAAAGTAAATCTTTGGATATTGTAAGTAAACATAAACCTCAAGTAGGAATGAATTATGATTTTTTTACATCATAACTTTTAAATTTTAATACACATTATTATTACAATACTATTATTAATAAAACAAGAAAAAAGTCATAATAGGTACGTTACAAATTTCGTGCAGCGCTAGACTGCCGCGACCTATACTTTAGACTTCTTACAAAATACAGAGTAATAAATAACCGAGGGAGCAAACATTTTTTTGTTTCGTTTGTTCTGAATTATTTTTTAAGATTTCTGAAAAGTCGTAGAACAAATGTTGTTAGGATTGATGAAGAGGGGCTGCCTGCAAGAGGTGGTCAACTAATTACAAATAACCCTGTATATATAATAATAATAATAATAATAATAATAATAATAATATCGAGACAAATTACACACATTGATCCCCTAAGTAAGCAAATTATTTGCTTGTGTTAAGGATGTTAGAAAACGATACAAATACATAGAAATACACATATAAATACTGAGAATATATTTAATAAACGACCAAACCCAGAAACACAGACAACTATGCTCATCACATAAATGCCTGTCTCTGCCGGGAATCGAACCCGAACCCCATTGCGCCGTGACACGTTAGGTGTCTGCGCTAACCACTCGACCAACGGGGCGGTTAAATATATATATGTGTGTGTGTGTGTTTATATGTATGTGTATGTGTATATATCATATATATCATAATTTATTATTTCTATATCTTTATTTATTTATGTATGTTATTGGTTTATATATGTTTGAGTTTATTTTCTTTTTAAACAACATTGTAAACTAAATAGTACATTGTATTTGTCGTGCACGTTTTTAGTTTCACATATTTGTTCCAATGTTTGTTTTTTATTATTTTGTTTTAATTATTTAAATGACTTAAACTAGTATATCGCCTCTTTGTTATCTTTTACTAGATTCTCAGGTTGACTAGTAGAGAATGCTCTTAGCATTAAGTCCGCCTTTTGTACCTTTATTTGGCTCAATAAAGATTTAATAAAATAATAAAAAAAAATATGGAAAATAATCTCTATGGGTATATTATCAATCTCAATTTGTGATACAATTTGTAACCGACTACAGATAGTGGTTGGCCCTATACCAGATAATACGACAACATTATTTAACCGTTTTCCTTGAAATTTACAAGCTACAGATTCTCTCATAAGTGAGCATTCGGCTCCCGAATCATATGTGAAAAAAAATTGCTCACCGCCATGTTTCAACATACCCTCAGGTGTGTTGACTACGCAAACGTTGATAAGTTTCTCCTGGGACGGCCCGGCAGTGCCGCTGGTGTTGCTCTCCCGGCCGCTCCGACGTGGACAATTTTTCGCGTAGTGACCCGTTTTATTGCAGTTGAAGCAGGTCACTGAAGGCGCCGCGAACGGTTTCCTCGATGTGGTGTCAGGAACTAGTGTACTCGGTCTGGCGTCCTGATTTTTCGGTCCAACTCTTGAACGACATTGCGGTGCTTAATGGCCCACTTTGCCACAGTTGTAGCATTTCACAAGCGACGCTTCAGTTGCGAAACGGGACCGTTTCGGGTCGTGGACTCATCGTACATGTGGGACGATTTTCTTTTCAAAAAGACGGTAGCCTGAAGTTCTTGTTGCATACGGTTTCGGGAAGCGATATCTTGTGTAAAAGATAGGCGCTGAACCTGTGGCTCAAATTGGGAAATATGCGTTAAAACAGTTGAAACTGCAATCTGTTCCATAGACAGGTTTTTCCATTTAGCCATAACGGACGACATCAATTTGGCCGCATAAGACGCAATGCACTCATTCTCTTTTGGCCTACCACTGTGTAGGTTTATTAAAAATGCAGCAGCAGTCTCAGCACTCTCATACCTTATGATAAATAACTCCTTGAAATCGGTCTAAGTCATTCCTTGAAATGACACCTGTGACAGCCACGACGAAGCTTGTCCTTTAAGCGTACGACTCAGCGCCATCATAAGGGTGGCGCCTTGCATGTTCGGATCCGTGATGCACATGTCGGCGGTCGCAACCCATGCGCGAGCATCTACACTATCTTTATCCGGGTCAAATTCAGGTAACCGAATATTATTAGTCACAGAGGGCAGGTGCCCTCTGTGACATTGATTGAAGCAATGAAGGTTCATTGCTTCAATCAATGTCAAAAAGTTTCGGGTTTGCCGTTCCATGAGTAACCGCCATTTTACTTCGTCATTACAGGTTTTTCCACGTCGATCTTCGTTTGGGTTGCATCCCACTTCTGATATGGAAGGGGTGTTAGGGCGTTCATCACCATTCATTTCTTCGCTTATCGTAGATATAGTAATTTTAAAGAAATAAATGTCACAATTAACTTAACTAATTTATTAACAAAAGATGACAGTATAAAAAAAAAAATATACACAGTAATTTCGGATCAAAATAGATTATCTTTGAAACGTGGTGAAGTCGGAACGAGATTGACAACACATGCGACTTGTTTGACTTTCGAAAAACAACTAACTCCTCCAAGCTCAATCACTTCATCAAAATCACTTCCGTCCACCATGACAATGACAGTATTGCCAATCTCGCTTCCGAATACACCCAAGTCAATTGGCGACTTGACGTTTCGTTTTCGCGCGCTGCGACGCCATATATAGGTATATATTTCGGAGATAGAGACATATTAGACGCTTGCTCGTTCTTTATGGAGTCATCTGGTACAGGATCCGAGGAGTAGGTCTCGGGCAATTAAACCACACAGACACTATATGACAATTCTTGTATTAAATGTAGGTAATCAATTATTACAAATTACTTAGTAGGTATACAATTATCAGAGTTGCGTGAACTACCGATCCCGTTTGGGGGTCCGAACTGTAAGGCTCTCAATAATCAATTCCTCCTCGACTCAATGCTCTTGAATATTTAAAATGTATCCGGTGCCCCTCCAAACGATTCCGATCACGTGACTCGTTACGTCACGATGTTCACACCCCACTGTTACAATGATATCAATTGAGTTACTAATTATCGTTAAATTATCGTGATCTACGACATACATAATATATATATATATATTGTTAATGCAATTAATACCTGAAGTGTAGTGTAATAACGTTAGTAGTAATAATAACGTTAGTTAGTAGTTAATAATAACGTTAATTGCATTAACGTTATTATTAATGTGCCTCTGGAAAACATACAGCATTGTTATGAAGAAGCTGTGTGTACTTAGCCATAGATCCGCGATTGATTGCATAGACTATAGAAATAGTAGTTAAAACTTATACCAACAGATGGCGCCTATTTCTTAACCAGCAAGGTGATGTTGAAAATAAAAATATTTTTTCAAATCATAGCGTTCTGTACTCTCGTCAGCAGTGGTTGATACTCTTACCAAGTGTTCATAGTGCAGTAAAGAGTCCAGTTTTATAAGTATTAGTCGGCAACAATTCGTGATGAATTCGACACCTAAAGAAGACATCGGGGAGTCATCCAGAGCCCCGGGGGATTTAGAGGATAGTCGTTTAACTACATCGCGTTCACCATCAGTCGAGAGGGTCTACAATCCAGAATATTCCCCTTCAAGTTCGTAATATTCAACCAATCTTTCCCCTGCAATGTCTCACATAATCCAAGAGATCTTAGATCAAGGTGTTCTGCAAATTGTATCCAAAAGATCGCCAAGCTTCATTTCAAAAGTTTTTCTTTGGAAGACAAGCGACGATTCAATGCGCCCTATTTTCGATCTCCGAGAACTGAACAAGTTTATAAGGGCAAAGCATTTCAGACTGATATCTCAGGCCACAGTCCCAGAATTTCTCCAACCACGAGACTGGATGATAAAACTGGACATTTCATCAGCATATTTCCACCTGGCATGTGTAAGGTCTCACAGAACCTTTCTAAGAATCGGTTACCAGCTCCAACTTTATGAAATGATATTTGAATTTGAATTTGTCTTCCGTTTGGCCTGGCTTCAGCGCCACACCTTTTTTCCTCTGTAACCTGCAGGGTCGCGGAGACCTTGAGTACAAAAGGTTGTCGAGTTCTAGTGTATCTAGACGACTTCCTTCTGGTCAATCAGAACCAGTCCAAGTTAGCCGTCAGACTGCGGAAGCTGTTCGGCACTTGGAGGACCTGGTATGGCAAATAAATTACCAAAAGTCTGTTTTAACTCCGGCGCAAGATCTAGAATATTTGGGAATACGTTGGCAAACGATTAGATATTTCTGCGAAGCTTCGACGAGAACAAACCGAGGAAAAAACTGTCAGTCCCAGGTGTAGTGGCACAAGAGAAGATGTGGTGGCGCGGAGCCACTCATCACAGTTTGCCCATTCACAACAAACCTGCCACCCATTTTCTTGCGACGGACGCTTCGGATTTGGGTTGGGGGGCACAATTAAATGGAGAGACAATGTCGGGAGTTTGGTCAAACCTCCAGAGAAGATGGCATTGCAACAAAAAGGAATTTTATGCAGTGGTAATAGAAAGAAAGGCAATGCAATTACAAAACGCGCACGTCTTAATTCAATGGGACATTAATTGCTTACATTCGAAAGGAGGGGGGGACCAAGTCAATACCGTTATTAGCACTAACCACAAAGTTATTACATATCCTGGATCGACATAAAATAACTGTGTCAGTCCATTACCTGCCAGGAAGATACAACATTATAGCGGACAGTTCGTCGCGAAGAAAACTGCCGGCCGAGTGGCATCTTCTTCCGCAAGCTACACGGGAGGTGTGTCAGAAATGGGGACGACCGGAAATAGATTTGTTTGTAACATTCAAGACGGCAGTAGTGGAAAACTATGTGTCAATAGACTGCAAAGATCTGCAAGCTATATAGATGCCTTCAGCAGACCATGGAAATAAGGAATAGCGTGGGTATTTCCTCCCTGAGTCTAATGTGCCTAAACCTCGAGTGCTGGCACACCTAAACAATGCTCAAGGGATCTACCTGGTAATAGCTCCAGAGTGGCCACGAACATTCTGGCTGATGAAAACCAGAGCGTTGAATCTTCCATACGAAATTCCGAACCTCCCGGAGAGCCTTATAGATACCTCCACAAGTACAAACTTTGACCCTCAAAGTTTGGAGAATTGGGGGTGGGGCGAACTCATGAAAGAGTGGTATGAGCAAGAAAAAGAACTATTAAGGAAGAGTTGGCGACTTTTCACACTTTCCACTTACACACCAGCTCTTAAAAGGTGGATGATGTGGTGCTTAGAACTTTCAATAAACCCCAAATATCCTGAAACCACTGAAATTGCTAGATTTTTAATATATCTTAGCCTTGAAGAAAAATTATCTTTCAATAGTATACTTACTCATAAATCTGCTATTTCAACTTTTTGTGGTCCTCATGTAGAATCAATCACATGGGAATCTAGAATCGTTTTAAATTGGCTTTCAGCGAATCCACAAAGAGAAAGTTTATTTGATGTAATTAAAACTACTACCCTATTATTGGTAGCTTCAGGGCGCAGAATCCATGATTTAACTTTGTTAATAATTTCAAATTATAGTTTCTTTGATAATGGTGAGAAAATTTATTTAGTTCCAGCATTTGGATCAAAGACAGATACACACAATTTCAGGCAATACGCGTGGAAACTTTCTAAACATCCCGCTAAAAATATTTGTCCAGTAACTTTTATTAGACTTTTTATAGAAAAAAATGAAATCAAAAGAAGAGAAGTTAATAATTTAAATAATCTATTTATAACAATTCATAATAAAGTAAAAGCTGCTTCTCGTACAGTTATTGGAAATTGGGTGCGTAGTGTTCTTAAATCTTAAGGATAGTGGAATATCCAGGAAGATCTGCGGTAGCTTCTTTGGGGTGGATAGAAAATCAATCCATAGATGAAATTTTTTCACGGGGAAACTGGAAATCTTCCAGTACGTTCTTTAAACATTACTGTCGTGAAATAGAGCTTTCTTCATAGAAATTCAATTTTTAATACATTTTCAACATCATAAATTGGTGACAATAATTATTCCTGTTGCTTAGTATCATAAATTAAATTATTAAATGTTATAAGTAGTAGCTATAAGTTATAAATTTATTTAAGTTATAAATTCATTTATTATAAGTAGCGGTTATAAATTTATTAAATCTTATTTTTGTTGATTAGCTAACAAGTTATTATATACTTTATTAATGATGATGATATTATGATTAAACATTATTAATAAGTAAATGATCGATATATTTGTCAAAATATAAATAATTTAGATTTTATGCATATTGATCATAGCGTTGTGTTTCTATAATTTCACCAGCAGATAACAAACACGTCTTCATAACAATGCTGTATGTTTTCCGGAGGCACATTAATATGACGGTTTTACAAAACAATAAAACCGATGTTATGTGCCCAAAGGGAAAACATACAGCATTGCAGGAAGTCCTTTTTGGTGAAGACCCTATGATTTGAAAAAAAATATTTTATTTTCAACATCACCTTGCTGGTTAAGAAATAGGCGCCATCTGTTGGTATAGGTTTTAACTACTATTTCTATAGTCTATGCAATCAATCGCGGATCTATGGCTAAGTACACACAGCTTCTTCATAACGTATGTTTTCCCTTTCGGCACATAATATCCGTTTTATTGTTTTGTAAAACCGTCATATTTAATTTGATTTCCGAGTGTACTTGCTAAATGTCCGTATATGCGCCCCTAGCGGCGGCTCACGTGTCCCGCTTCCTATGCATGGAGCCAGGTTCGGTGGCGGCGGCGCGCGCGCGGGGACCTGACCCGCGCCGGGACATGGACGCTGCCGCGGCCACGCTCAGGGACCGATTGCTGAAGAAGTACGGACAAGGGGGAGGGGAGGGCAGTGTGGGGATAGGCTCGATAACAACTGTGCACTAACGTCATTTGGTACGATTATAGATTCGAGGAAGCTGCGAAGAGAGAAGACGACGCGGCCGTGGAGCGTCTCTTTGAGCTGTTCCCTCGGATCGGACGCGCAGAGGAGGGTGTGGACTTACTCGCCCAGTATTTGGCTTCGCAGGTGAGCTTCTCATGATCGAAGTCACACAACTACAGAAAATTACAGTACAAAAAGACTGAATACGAAAGCTTCAGCCAGTAGTTGGAAAAAATACAAGCAAAAGAACATAGAATTAGTGTAGAATTGAAACTAATTCCCAAGTTCCATAACAGACATTGAATTTTATAATTGGATGATAATTTAATTATAATTGCGTAGTAAGCAAACAATGTGGCTATGAACACGCCGCGTTACACGAATTGTGGGTAAAATTGACAATAATCGGCAGAAGACCAATATTTTAATAATTTAAGAACAATGCACTACTTATCTAAAAGAAAAAACGAGTGTAATAAATTGATAACAAATTGTTATACTAATAAATATAACAATAATACAACGTTGGCTGCAACTAGACTTCTAAAACAATATGACAGCTACTTTCAATTTAGATTTTACTAATTAAGATTTTGTAATTAGCTATCAAAAGATAAATAATTTATCTTGTCTACGAATTTGACAGATAATAAGAAATCTAGAATATTAAAATTATAAATATTTAATTATCTACAGTAATGAAATTTCTATGTAACATACTTCTCTCCCACTTTATGTGGGGTCGGCTCAAAGTATTCTTCTCTTCCATTCTTGCCCTATAAGCCGTCTTCTCAACAGTCACTCCTCTTATACTTATGTCATCTTTCCCACATTTAATAAATCTCTTCTTTGGTCTACCTCGACTCATATATCCTTTTCATACTAATAGGTACCGAAATTCAGAGCGGGACTGGAAGAGATTCACAATTTAATGCAATGGAAGAAAAGCCGGATGTGTCACTGTCACAGAACAGATGCTTCGTTTTAGTTCTACAGATCTTTAGACACTCTCTCTCTCCTGCCATTTTTTCAGCCTTCTCTGGACCTCAGAGATATCCTCTCTAATAAGAATAATGTTATCGGAGAACAGCATGAGCCAGGGTACCTTCTCCGGTATGTCCGATGTCAATGCATTCGTTAACAGGAGAAACAAATTAGGGTTTAAAGAAGATCTCTGGTTTATTCCTACATTGAATTTGTCGCTTACACCTGCAACAGACCGGACATGCGTATTCGCTCTTTCATACGTAGCACGTACAAGTTGTACGGACACCGGACTCCTACCGGACACTTATCTTACATAGCCCCTGTGGTAGGCTATGAATGATAAGGAAGTGCCCGGTAAGTCACCCTATCGTATGCCACTGTCACACCCTGTCGAATCACGGTTGCGATCTGCCATCAATGGTGCCTACCATAGGGTTTGATATAAATATATCCATCACGTCACAAGCGAAGACTAGTTTTCATCACAATACATACGTGAACGCTCTTCACTATGTATTGTGATCGCGAGCGACACGGGCTTCTCCGTAACTTCCGAACCGCATCCACGGTCACGTTCCATTCAATAGAGATATTCGAGCGCGTAGTCCGTCCTCAGCTGGAGGCGACCATGCGGCGCGCTGGCGACGCGTCTTCCCGCGGCGGCGCCGTGTTCGCGGACGCGCTGACGAGGGCGCTGGAAGCGGGCGCGGCCGCCGTGGAGCGAGTGCGCCGCCTGCTGCCGCCCGCCCTTCCTGCCCTACTGCCGCGAGCCATGAGGGCGCTGCAGCCAACTGTGAGACTACACCGCGCCCGCAACCCTGCGTGCGAGACGCTCCCCAGTCAGTAACGGGCCCCCTTCCCCCCCAGGTGTGCTCGTGCGTGCGGCGCCTCAGCTCGTCGCTGGTACGCGCTCCGTCGCTGGCGGACCGGCCCGACCCGCTGCGGGTGGAGGCCGCGCTGGCCGAGCTGGCGCTGGCGCACTCGCGCATGCAGCTCTACTTTAACTTCTTGAGACGACGAGTCGAGGTGAGGCTGGCGAACTTCCTCCCGCGAACTGTACATATTTTAGGGTTAAATCCATTCGTTTTCGCTCCCACAGTCGCATCCGAACGTCGACGAGGCCGCCGGGGCCGAGGACGCGGCGGCCGTGGAGAGGATGATAGCGGACTGCGACATGACGCGGACCGCCCAGGACGTGCTCGCCAAGTACCTGACGCTGGAGAGGTGGGGAAATTTTTCATGTCCAAAGTTTAGTATATATCCAATTCAAATCCGCACTCCTGCGAACGAATGTTGAAATCGCAGATACTTCCTGGAGGAGAGCGTCAGCAAGGCGCTGAAGCTATCGGCGCCGACGCCCGGCGCGACCGCGTCCAGCCTGGTGGACGACGCGTTCTACATCGCGAGGAAGGTGATCAGGTGCGTGGACCCCGCCCGCTGACCGCCGCCGGTCACCACCACCGGTCACCACCAAGGGGGTCGGTCGTCGCTCACTCGCTCCGTCGACCGTGCAGACGCGGCATCTCGACGGGAAGCGTGGACGGCGCCTGCGCCGTGCTGAACGAGGCGGGCTCGCAGCTGGAACGTGCAGCGCGGGCTCTGCGGCGGCGGCTGGGCGCTCCGCCCCCCGACGTCCTGCCGCTGGTGGGGCCGCGAGCGCCGCCCCCGCCCCCGCCGGCGCCCGAGGCCGTGCTGTACCTGGCGCACGCCAGTGAAGCGGAGGCGGGCGCGCAGTGGGCGGAGCGCCTGGCACATGAGGCCGCGACGGAGGCGGAGGCACTGTGTCGCGGGGCGGGCTCGGCGGGCTCGCTGGCCAAGCTGCGGTCGTGCGCGGCGGGTCTGGCGGACGCGGCGGCCGCCTTCCGTGCCGCGCTGGAGCTGTCCGTGGCGGCGCTGCGGGCGGCTCTGCTGCCGGCTGTCACCACCTGGGCCGACGCACTCGTCGACCCCGACTGCGACGTCGGTGAGTCTTGTCCGCCGAGCAGCGCGGGGTGTCCTCTTTTTTTTTAATTCTTTAAATACGAAATGAAACGATCTTCTTGGAACATCCATTGGTGATATACGTATTGGAGGTGGTACGAGGTACCGTCGCCCGTCTCCCGACAGCTAGGGCTCTACCGCGGTCGTCGTCGGGGTGGAGTGGTATGACGTCCGGGTGGGGAGGTATGTCGTCGGGGTGGAGTGGTATGTCGTCGTGGTGGGGTGATATGTCGTCGGGGTGGCGTGGTATGTTGTCAGGGTGGGGTTATATGTCGTCGGGGTAGAGTGGTATGTCGTCGGGGTGGGGTGATATGTCGTCGGGGTGAGGAGGTATGTCGTCGGGGTGGAGTGGTATGTCGTCGGGGTGGGGTGATATATCGTCGGGGTGGAGTGGTATGTCGTCGGGGTGGAGTGGTATGTCGTCGGGGTGAGGAGGTATGTCGTCGGGGTGGAGTGGTATGTCGTCGGGGTGGGGTGGTATGTCGTTGGGGTGGAGTGGTATGTCGTCGGGGTGGGGAGGTATGTCGGCGGCCGCGGCGGTGTCGTCTATCCGTGCAGATTAAATAACGAGACCTCGCCGCCATTTTCACGCGGATGATTGGGAGACGTGTATCACACTCAGTACTCGTGAGCTCGTGGAGAAGTCAAAGCCGTATTTGGCTGCCGATTGGCCGAATATTCATGTTTTTTTTGCTTAAATTATTCATTTTCCTATTTATATCTCTAAACTCTAGTTAGTTACTTCATACATGTTTTAAGTTTTAATCGCTATACAAATTATGAAAGAAGACAAAAACAATCTTACAAGTATTGTATAGTTAGTAAAGAGGCAGTAAAGAGATAATATATTTCCTAAATCGTGTTTATATTGTTGTGAAGAACAATTTAAAGTATACCTTATCTATACAGGGTTATTTGTAATTAGTTGAGCACCTTTTACAGGCAGCTCCTCTACATCAATCCTAACAATATTTGTTCTACGACTTTTTAAAATGAATAGTTTTAAAAATTTAGTTTTTCCCATACAAAATTTATTTATTGCCTCTAAACGTGCATTAAACTCGAGCAAAGAGAGGCCACGCAACTTGTCAAAATATGTGCCAAGGCCACGTGCATCGGGGCGCGGGGTGGCGGGGTGACGCAGCGGCGGCTATGCACGTTAGAACTTGATCATTTTCTAAGGTGTAATAAAAAATAGCATCGTTTTCCACTTTTATTTATTAAAATATTTTCTACAATAGTCGAAACACATATTTTTGTAAAATATCACTTTTACAAAATAAGCATTTATTATCTAATTACAATATTTACACCTATTAAAAAGGAATAAATTAATTGAAATATTGTCTAACTGTTTAAGAATCTAATGAAAATAGACGTTGTCCACAAGTTGAATGTCTCAATATTTTTATTTGGTTTATGAAATAAGGGCACTGTAACTTTTTCTGATCCTGCAAATAATTACGTTATTATTAAAAAGTTTCCCACCTAAGAACTACTTTTCTATGTTTAGAAAATTTGTAATACTTGATTACATTTATATTTATTTATATTCACTAAAAACATAACTACACTATCACTGTAGTAATTTAAGAATACTTTAAAATGTATGCAACTAGTTTGATCCCAAAATTATTTTGAATAGTAATTAATATAGCGTATTTTCTTTGAGAATTCGATAAGAAACCAAATAAATATTATTTTTACAAAACAATAACTTCTCTTTAACTTACTTTATACATATCATTTTATCTCGTTTGTTAATATTTATATCATGATGATAAAACAATAAGTTACTTACGAATTTCTTTACGAAGTTCCTAGAAATTGCAGTCAATCACAAATAGAAGCGTCGGTATACAGAAACAATCCAGGTAGTTAATATAAAATATCAGTAATACTACACACTTTTATCACCATAAATCTCACGAGATAAATGAAATATCAATTATCAAATAACAAAGATAATAATATCAAATTACAAATTACAATAACTTTGGAGTTTGGACACTTGGTACTTGGTTGGTACTGACACTAACTGTTGGTGTTACCATTAATTAAAAACATCACCGTAAAATAGTAACACTATTTAAAATGGCTCCATCTTGTGATCCCAAACATAAACTTCATTCAGATATCCGACAAAATAAAATATTAAGAAACACCAGGAGGAATAATAGGAAGTTTATTTAAATTATAAGTTTAATATGAGCTTATTTTTTCTAAGTTATAACACCATGCTCAGTCCATGGTGTTAAAACTTTGAATGAAGTTTTTGTTCGAGATCCAAAGATTGAGCTATTTTGAATATTGTTATTTAATATTTTACAGTGATGTTTTTTAATTAATGGTAACACTAATTCTCCAAAATTATTGTAATTTGACATTATTATTTATGTTATTTGATAATTACGATTAGTGTGTACCTACGGATAACAGTATTGCAATGCCGTATACTTATACAAGTATGGAGTACACCGAGATGGTGCGAGTGTTAGCTAGGTGTGGTGACAATGTGCGCAAAGCCTGCTATTGAATATTCTGGTGGTTGTTGGTGAACAGTTAATTTTTAGGTGTGGTTTTTGTGTTGGATGCGAAGGGGACTACTTTGAACGGCATGTGCGTGATGTCCAACGACATCCGCGAGATTTTAATTTAAGAGGTAATTTGGTAGTAGGTAGGTATCGCGACGTTCTTTGGTCTTAGCAAACTTAGTTCTTTAAATTCATAAATTGAGGTGAAATGTAACAATCTGAATAAATTGTAAGATGTTATTAATTTCCTAGTAAATTTAATTTCAATTTGACCGGCTAAGAAAAAAGCGCGGGGAAGTTATAGTAGGTATTGTACATTCGGGTATAAAATTGTTTAATTGAAAATAATAAAACTATCTTGGACACAATATTATTACAATATTATTCGAAATAAAACGAAAAAAAAAAGTTATAATAGTATTAGGTGCGAGGTACGTTACAAATTTCTTGCAGCGCTAGACTGCCGCGACCTATACTTTAGACTGCTTACAAAATACAGAGTAATAAATAATCAAGGGAGCAAAAATTTTTTTGTTTCGTTTATTCTGAATTATTTATCAAGATTTTTTAAAAGTTGTAGAACAAATGTTGTTGGGATTGATGTAGAGAGGCTGCCTGCAAAAGGTGCTCAACTAATTAAAAATAACTCTGTATACATCTTAGTGTAAATTAGTAAGAAGTAAGTTTTGCATTAGCTATTGAACATTAGAAAGTTTGGTATAAAATTCACCTAACCTATAGTTTACAAAAGTTCGGTATAACTTTATATAAACCTTTCTATGACGTCACATTACCTTTCGACCAATGGTGACGCGTTTTGGAAGTTTGAATTTCGCTTCCTTAATTTACACTTTTCACAAATTATTTTACGACCTTAAATAATTAGTAAATTTTTGAAGTTATACTTCTTTAGGCGCGTTATGAAAAAATGATGAGAGTGAAATTTTACGATGCGCGATCATCTGTGACACGAAATTCACAGTATGAAGCACGGGTGGATAACTTCATACCATAAAAACTCGCATTAATAAAGGCTGTGTCTATTCAGCCCATGTCGGTTAAGTAGAACAAAATACTATATAGCCGACATCGGGTAAATAACAAGATTTGTCGGCCGACATCGGCTATATAGCAAGATATGTCTATTCAGCCGATATTGGCTAAGTAGAACAAAATACTATATATAAATATATAAATAAGTGAATAAAACAAAAAATGTAAATAAACTAAAATAGTTCGAAGTATGTAACGTAAACTCCTTTTTATACACAACATAGATTTAAGAAAGATCTCTGACAATGTCAGGAGAAAAACACACAACACCCCAAAATGGCGGGTGCTTTTAAAAAAAAAAAAAAAAAACCGATTCCGATTAATAAACGGAGTGTCTAATCAGCAGAAAAATTGAGGTCAAATATATCGCAATTCTATTTGGCCGAAAAATCGTGAACCAATCAGAAGGTAGTTTTTGGTCACGTGTAATGTTGAGTTGTTCACCTATATTTTAGGTTAGGTGGTTAGGTTTTTTTTTTTTTTTAAAAAGCAACCGCCATTTCGGGGTGTTGTGTGTTTTTCCCCTGACATTGTCAGAGATCTTTCTTAAATCTATGTTGTGTATAAAAAGGAGTTTACGTTACATACTTCGAACTATTTTAGTTTTTTTACATTTTTTGTTTTATTCACTTATTTATATATTTATATATAGTATTTTGTTCTACTTAGCCAATATCGGCTGAATAGACATATCTTGCTATATAGCCGATGTCGGCCGACAAATCTTGTTATTTACCCGATGTCGGCTATATTGTATTTTGTTCTACTTAACCGACATCGGCTGAATAGACACAGCCATTAATAAAAGGCTCACATATCGAAATTGACAGTTCTTTCCCCCTCTTCTCTTTCCCCTCTTTCGCTGACATTGAACTGACAGAGTACAGTATTATAATACATAATTAATGAGTTACATTTTAATTTCTAAGGTTTTATTACTTAATAGTTATATTATAAAAGTACATAATTGCACCCATAATGCTACTATTTCCTTTTAAAAATTGCTTTAGAGGTCACGAATATGTAATTATATTAAATGTTATTTTAGGTCATGATACATATTAGTTATAATTTAAGATTATTTGTAATAAAGAATATTTTAAATTATTACCTACATATTCTTATGATTTCATAATATATATATATTATTTTTATAATATTCATCCACATGTTTTTGGTTTGAACATTCACGTGTTTCAATTTCATACAAGTGCGAATTATATATGGGCTAATAAATTATATTCACTAGTGATTTAAATGAAATATTGTGTTGATTATTATTATTTACTTTTTAAAAATAAATATTAGTGAAAAAAATTGTGCTTATATACTTTTTCAAGTGCTCTATTATAATTGAGGTTAACTATTGGTATGTATTATTTATTGATATAAATTAAAATATCATTATTTAATATAATAATTAATACTAAATATCATGAAATAGGGAACATTCACGTTTTTTTTTTGACGTAAATTAATCATTTACCTCTCTATATCGTAGAAAAAAATATAAATAGGCTTGAAAAGATTCTAGTTTTTTTTAAAGTGAAAATTAAAATATTGACTAAATTTGACCCGTTTAAAAACCGCCATTTTGCGCGCGTTTTACGTGACGTGAAATGATACGTCCAGTGAATGTTTACTATGAACTTTTTAGTTATTTCATAGATATTTTAAGTTTTAATTGCTTTACAAGTCATGGAAGAAGATAAAAATCATCTCACGAGTATTGTATCATCTCACGAGTATTACCGGAGTGCAAAAATAGTATTAGAAAAACACCCGACAAAGTGTTTTTTGTATTCCAAGAGATGCGAAAATACAAAAACAATGGTGTATGGTAAAAGGGATAATATATGTCCTAAATCGTGTTTATATGGTTGTGAAGATCAATTTAACGTAAGTATACTTATTTTATAATAAGTTTAATCTAATAGTTTAAATTTATAGTAAGTATTAAACATTAGAAAATTTGAGTTTAAAATTAACCTAACCTATCTTACAAATTTCTGTATAACTTTCTATAAAAACCGTAATCTTTTTTTGTTTTACGCAATTTTTATGGTCTGTCGATTTATTTCAGGTTAAGGAAGATACAGCAAATTGTATTGAATATAATATGTGTAATGAAACAACAAGGAGAAAGATGTATTCTAAGTTTTAAGAAACGAGTTGTTCCTAGTACTGCCCATACAAATGTCTGTGATATTAATCAGCCAAGACTCAGTACTTTTCCTATTGAATGTGATGATCATAAGGCAGAGCCTTGCTTTTAGCATATAAAAGATAAATTACCAAGTGACTAAGCTGTGCAAGTTAATATTAATGTAAATATACCTGCTGAAAAACAAAATGTAGCATTGTCACCATTTTCTCATTTAACACACAACATTGTTACACAACAGTTTTAAAAGTAAAACTATCTGTTTTAAAAAGAAAATTGTTTACTGAAAATACAGCTGATAATACTTCTATAGCATCTTATATCTTCTATATCTGCTGATTATCAACCAAGTTATTTATCTGAGTCAAGTGAAGTGAAAAATGATTCAGAGGCAGAAACATTTTAAAAATGTATTATGTAGTAGCATGCTAACTGCTATTCAAAAAGAGTTTGTAGGTATTTGTTTTGTTAGAGTTGTTTGTATATTTTGAAAATGTTTTTAAGATTACCTAAACAATTGTATCATTTAATAAAACCTTTAAGCACGAAAATATAGGTTTAAATTATTTATTTTTCTCAGTCACACTGATACCACAGTATGAACTTAAACGCCGATATATTGAATGGTGTGTCAAATGACGTCACATTCCTTTCGACTAATGGTGGCGCGTTTTAGAATTTTGAATTTCGCTCCCTAAATTTACACTTTTCATAAATTATTTTATGGCCTTAAATGATTAGTAAATTAAAAAAAATTATTTTATTATAATAAGATGATAAAAAGTAATCGAAAAAAAAATATTTGAGACCATTTAAATTTTTTTGCATGTTCCCTATTATTAACGTTGAATATTTGTTATTGGTTATTTAATATTTACAAAATAAAGAAATAAATTTAATAAAACATTTGTGATACAAATTAAAATTCAACATCATATTAAAATATTAAAATTAAATTAATTTTTAATATTTATTATTAAATTGAATAAATAATAAATACTTTGAAAAATAAATGAACAAATTTAATGAAAGCTTTTTGATAAACATGAAAAGTGAATATTAGATAAAGAAAATAATAAAAATATTAAAAAAATGAATAAACTTAAATTCATTTTTTTAATTTATTATTAAATTTATTTATTTACTTTAAGAATATTAAATAATTATCAATAATTAACATTTAAAATTTAGAATCTCAAAATATTTAGTACAAATTATGTCCTATCCATTTATTTATTTAATTTTTCAAATTTAAACTAAAATTTATTGACGGTTTTGACTATCCTTTTCCAGTCCTTTTATTATTTCATTGTAATTAATTATTTGCATGCTATTAAAAAAACATTTTTTTAATGATGCCAAAGAAGTATAACTTCTTACGCGCGTACATAAGTACACGCACAGTTTTTTTCTTTTTTTTAATAAGATTTTTAAGAAGAAAAAATATTTGAGACCATTTTAAATTTTATGCATATTCCCTATTACGGAATCGGCAGAGGAGTCGGACGAGGAGGCGGGTGCGCTGGCGGGCGCCCTGGACGCACTGGGCGAGGCCACGCGGGCGCACCTCCCGCACGCGGCCGACGCGCTGCTGTGCGGCGTGCTGGGCGACCTCGTGGAGCGCGCGCGCCGCACCATGCTGCGCTCGCACTACGACCGGCGCGGCGGGCTGGCGGCGGAGAGGCGCTGCCGGCGCGTGGCGGTGTGGGCGGGCGGCGGGGCGCCGGGAGCGCGCGAAAGGGCGGGCGCGCTGTGCGCCGCAGCCTCGCTGCTGGCGCTGGAGCGGCCGGAGCAGGCGCCGGACGCCCTGGGCCCGGTCGCGCTTCCGCCCGCCGCCGTCAGGGACGTGCTGGCCCGACGGTGCGTAGGGTGCGAGAGGGGGAGGGGAGGAGGAGGGGAACGTCTCTCCTCGCCGGTTTTAATTCCTCCGTGGATGTTCGCAGGACGGACTTCAAGCCGGAGGAAATCCGGCGCCTGAAGCTGTGAGGCGGCCGTCGCCGGCTGCCCGAGGTCGGCGACCCCGGAGACGTTTCGATGTAATGGGACTCGTTACCGTTCCGAAGAAATTAGTTCCTCGCCGAATACATTCCGGTTCCAAAAACTGTCCGGTCGTTTTAATAACTAAACTATATGATCGCGCTGCACGCCTCGTCCCGTTAATTTTGGAGGGTAATAAATATATAGATCCTAATAACATTTGTTTTACTACTTTTTACAAATCTTGATAAACAACACAAACAAAAGAAACAAAATAAAAAAAAAAACAAAAAACAAAAATTCTTTATTGTTCTATATATACCTACATGTTTAACAATATAAAAAAAATATCCCTTCTTTTAAGTGCTTAAGCACCTGTGCCAGAAGGAACCACTCTTCCTTAGCTTAATAGGGTAACTAATACTGAATACATTTATAATTTGTTTTTTACTGAACTATAAAATATGTATCTGACTCTAGGTATAGATAACAAGATACATCTCAAAGCCATTCTGATATTTCGACACATTGGTCAGAATAGTCACTCTATAAGTAAGCTACCAGCAGCTCAGAACGCTATTCTGCTGAGAAGAGCTTGTCAAAAGCTTAACAGTTGCTCTTTTTAAATGAACATTTAACATCATGTAATAACATGATGTTATAATGTATAAGTCAAAATGGTTAAATTAATTTAGCTGTGCCTGCCACTTCGTACGCGTAGATTTCGATTTTGATAAAATGTACTCTTTGTTCCCTTACCCATGTATGTAAAAACTATAAACCTTCAAACCGGTAAGAGGCAATGGTACGACAATAAGAGATTATTAACTTCTTTATTTGTTAAAAAAACAAAATATAAAGTGAATCCCATGACAATATATTCCCGAAAACTATCCAAATCGATTAATCCGTTTCTGAGATTAGCGTGCACAAATCTACAGACATACAGACAAAATGAAAAAACATTGTTTTGGGTTCTCTTGCTTATAAAGGTATGAATTTTTGAAAATATTTTTTTTCGTGTTGTGTGCACTACTAAAAGACAAACAGATAAACAGAAAAAGATTTTAAAAATGCTGAAAATGGATTTTCTTAGTTATTACTTCACATCCTGGTATATTTTATTAAATATACAAGACTACTCCTCTACAGATTTATTACATGTATAGAATAAGATTTGCATGGTACTCATTACGTGATTGACATAACTTTTCTATTTTTTAACCGATTTATCTGAAATAAACGCTAAATGTTAAGTGAAAACTGTGATAAAATATTCCTGGAGCCGTTTCTGAGATTAGCGTGCACAAACATACAAACAGACTGAAAAACCATTGTTTTGGGTTCCATTGCTCTTATAAAGGCCTCCTATGATGTTCTTTTTTTTAAATTTTCCATGTACAGAAATGGATGGAGTCTCTAGCTTTTAAGTTACAAATAGCCCGTATAGCTCTTTTTTTGTAAAATAAATATTGAATTAATTTTGATAGCGCTGCCCCATAGTAAAATACCGTAAGACACAATACTGGGATAATAACTACAATAAACGGGTCGAGTCCTAAAATATTAACGTCTGTTAATTGTCTTACTTTTTTAATTGCAAAGACGGTTGAGCTAAGTTTGTCTGCGAGTGTCGAGAGTTAGATGGGATAAGTGGGAGTTCCACTGGAGCTTTCTATCTAAAGTTATGCCTAAGTAAGTTGTTGAATCAATCAGTTTTAAGACTTCTTTGTTAAGGAGTAAACTACAATTCTACTTTTTACATTAGGATGTGTAAATTCCATCAACCGTCTGAATTCTTTGTTAAAATAAACTGTTATAGGAATTTCGTTAAAATAAGACTCAAAAGTTAAATCTGAATTTATTTTAATGTTATCATTTTTTTACTTAATAGGTCCATTAGCAGTTCTAGTTTTCACCAAAAATACTAGATAAACCATCCCAAGTTGCCTTTATTTTATTTTCTGAGTTTAATATTTTATTTCTTATATAAATTGACTTAACTTGTACGCAGACGGTCTTAAATATTTTAGAGAAAAAAATTAAGTTTTAGGTATTTTGTTATAGTTTTTGGTTCTTAAAAATATTTTAAAATTCTTGTAACAAAAAGTCAAAAACGATATTATATAAACTATTGGGATTATCATCGGTCCTGTCTAGTTCACCCACTTATTGCTCAACGGTATTCTTAAATGTAAGGTTCCGTTTTTGCAATTAGTCTGCAAGTCAACTTTTGGGGCTTCAAATTTTCATGATTACTTGTTTTCTATGTCCGTATATAAATGAAAATATAATATGAAAATATAATATAAATGAAAAAATAATATGAATATGGAAATGTACAAATTTACAATTATTCATATTATGTATTTTTAATATTTTTTCTATATTTTTAATAATTTCAATTTTCTTAATGAACAAACCATCTCCATGTAAAAGTACCATAGTACTGTTTTCAGTGAACTTAAAGTCAAAGTTAATTATTTTATCTAAATGGTGCTGGTAACTGGCTCCAGGCTCCATATTATAAACGTTGTGTATTACGAGCGTTCAATAAAACTACAGTAGGTATAGTTTAAAATTATTTATTGTATAATTAACAAATTAATATTGTTTGTGAGAGCTGTACGAGCGTGAACAATAAAATTTATAAACTCTTACAAATCTACATTGATATTCTAAAAATAACCATTTAACATATTGTGCTCAGAATATAAACTTATCAAAATACCCGATCGTCCAATCTATATCTATGTATTATAACATTTGGAAAAATACAATCTTTTGTATGTCTCTTGAATTACAAATGATTATTGGTAAAGCTTTTAAGGCACTTTGGCGCAGTTCACGACATTTGTTAAGAATATATACACAATAAAAATATTTAATTATTAACTGTCCTAGAATGTCTATATTACGTATTTAAATCAATCTGTATACTTATATTTATGAATATAAAAATTATAAAAATAATCAACGTAATGTCATGCTTAGTTATATTAGATAATTAGATATATTAGATATATTAGATAATTAGATATATTAGATATATTAGATATATTAGATATATTAGATATATTAGATATATTAGATATACAGCAGTAAATGATTTATTGAATTAATCAGTCTGTTATTGATGTCATGTTAGTAAATATATAAGACACGCTCATCATCATCACCAGCATTATTAAAATAAATGTTAACATTGAACTATTAAAAAATATATAAAAGTTGCAATAAGAGAAATTTAATTGTTATAAAATGCAGCGACAAATGTCAAGGATATATAGTGTTAGTGATTTTTAATTACATTACAGGACGAAAACGACCCGAGAATACAATAATAAAAACAAACAAAATAACTTACAAAATATGATAATTAACATTTTAAGTACATTTTTTTAGAAAAAAGCTAGATATCGGGAGCGAACTAACCTACAACATAACAAGTCCATAGCTTTAAATATATGACATAAAAATATGACTTCTCTAAAATGAGAATAAGACGTTGCAACACCCGACTACACAGACTAGTAATATTGACGCGGGTTGGTGTCACTAGTAGCCCTGCCTGGTGGTGGTCTGCTCGGAGACAACGCGGGAGCCCTGCGCCAGGCCGCCGCCGCGGGCCGAGCGCCACTTCAGGTACGCGTCCACGCAGTAGCACAGCGCGCACGAGAACCCGAAGAACTACGAGCAGACGTGTCGTTAGGGCCACACATTGACCTCAGATTTGGGCTGCGTCCACACATACGGGCGGCTCGCTTAGTTAACAATTTTTTTCACACAATGTTTAAAAGTAGAGGAAGGAGGACTAGTGTTAGAAAGCCTTTCACAATTACAGCATTCGTGACGTTTATTTTATAAAATTTGTAACAATTAATTTATGTTTGGTCTAAAACGAGTTAATTAAGTAAATATGATGGAGAAGCTCGTGTTGAACCACTTAGTAGGTGAGGTGGTGAGGTAGGTAGAGTAGCGCGCCGGCTGTGTTAGTGTGCGTGACCTGTAATGAAGGACATCGACTCACCGACGCGGCCGAGTGCGGGTTGTCGTGAACGGTGACGGCCAGTATGGACGCCAGGAGATAGAAGAACGTCCACAACGCCGTGAACACCAGCTCGATCTTCAACCAGGGAATCTTATAAAACTTCTCCACGATGTGAAACAGATAGAAACCCAGCAAGATTCCCGTAAACCAAAACGCGATCATCGAGATCCAGCTGAAGAACAGACCCTTGCTTGCATTGTTCAAGTGTGAGAACTGAATGCAGATGAAGCCGATCAAACTGAACACCTGAAAAACACAACAGAACTGTTAAATTTTATAGCTTTTAAATTTATGATATGAGGATTCAATTCATTCAAAAGTGAGAGATTGCTATAGGTTATATATATATTAAACATATTTTAAATAAATACAAAATGAAAAATTCATCGAGCTCATCCTGCGACCTGCATGCATATGCAATATGCACGAAGTCATGCAAATTTAAAACTGCAAATTCAAAATGCAGAATGAATGTTCTTCTTTTTTCTTCCCTTTTTCCTTTATTTGGGGTCGGATCTCCTTACCACTTTACGCCAGGCCATTTTGTCCCAGGTTGTTCCTGCGTCTAAGTGAGGTTTTTGACGTTCTCTCCCTCTGGTGTACTTAAACCCATCCAGTTTAAGGCTACCACTTGGTCATCTGATCTTCATTGTATGTGGCCATAACATCGCTGTCAATTTTCTTGTAACTTACTAGGGATCGGAGCCACTTTAAGCATTTCGAACCGGTTTTGGGAGTACGGTTATCACACAGATCGCCTGACACTTTCCTCCACTCCATCCATGCAGTTTGTATCCTGTTCTTGACATCAGCGATGGTCTGCATGGGTATTTAAGATTGACCCCAGGTACCAGAAATTAGTGACAAATGGTATTGGAATACCCACGATATTCAGATGGCTAAGGCCTTCCGTAAATGCACAGTGCATATGTACCGTTTTGGATCTACTTTTGCGGAGGCCGTTTGATTCTAGCGCTCTAATCAACAAGTTCAGGTCTCTCTGCATGTCATCTGCTGATTTGTTTGCAAGAACCATATGGTCTGCATATAGAGATACACCACCACCACTAACACCAAGACAATAAGTAAACCTTCTGTATAGTATCTTTGTTTCTTCATAATAATTTTCATGGCATTCTCTTACCCGCAGTGAACCCGAATAGTTTCTCCGGGACCGTTATTAGCAGTAGTAGTCTGTTATTAATAATTCTTTCCAAGAGTTTCTTAGTTTGTAACGTTTTTGTATTATGTATTACTATTTTACATGTATAGATATAAACATTTTAAAATCACAGGGCAGACATACTCACCACTTGCACAACTTTAAGGATGCCAGGCAAAGAACGTATATATGAAGGGTCAAACCGTATGTTGGTCTGCACTGTGGTGTTGGAGGTCACAGTGGTTGTTGTAGTGTGCTGTCCGGGAAACCCTGACTCTGCCATTCTGTTTTGGTATGGAAACACTGAAATTAATAAACTTTAAAATACACAGCATACAGAATGTTGTGCTTCAGTGGACAGTGAATTGCATTTATAAATCATCAATAAGTTTTAATACTGATTTAATATAACTTGCTAAACCAAATTAATTATTGATTAAGTTTGATAAAAAGATGTGGTTGACACATGCCTTCTTATCATACTTTATTATATATTATTTTATGTTTCCGATACAATATCTGATAAACAAATCATATGATAGTTTGGTTATTAACTATGTCCACCAATTTAATTTGATCAAACCATTGGTTCCATCAATTCTGATAGGAGACTTTAATTCAGTTTAATTTTAGCTTCATGACTCATGTAATTGAATGCCACATAAGTTATCACACTTATCTTATGACAAATTTAACAGTCACATATTATTATCAATTGAAATATTTTATTGTTATAAATAATAGAGTAAGTACCAATACCAACAATTTATATATTGATAAAATACTTACTATCAGTTAAAATAATAATATGTAGTTGTTATATTCAACAGTAAATTATCTTGAAGAAATATATAATATAGTTAAATACTATTCTTTATTGTCATTAAATCACAATTAATATTATAAAAGAGCACTGATTATATTTTAAAAAAATCCTGGAAACAATTACAGTGCTTAAGAATTAAGATTCGGAAAACTAATGTAGAAAAACGTAAATGAGTAAAAATATGTTTGTAATATTTATATTTATTTTGAGAAACAACCTTCTCTACTAACGGGAAAATTTTACATGAAATTTGTCCTGCTCGCTTTTTGTTTTAAAATAGGGTTTTAAATATATAGAATGAAAACTAATAACAAGCGATTTTCAAGTCTATAAAAGGCTGGAAGATTACTCTGCTATTTTCAATTTTAGAAGTTTTTTTTTTCGGTGCTTTTTTTTCATTGACCTCCTTCCTCTTTTGAGGATCATTCTTATAACATTTGTATCAAAATTTTGCTGTTTTTCTCTTTTTTTTCTAATATTTATTCTCTCGTCATTTTATATTTTTGTTTGGGAGGTAACTAGCATGGTAAGCCGTTTCTAAGCTATATTTGTAATTACTGTACTTACGGATAATAACTGCATATAATCCATTTAGTAGCTAATTTTATTTAAATTTATATAAAAAACAATCCACTGGAAACTATAAAACTCCCCTGTGTTGCGTCGAAACAGGGGATTGTCGCCAGGGGACTGTCACCAGGGGACTGTGTTTTCTGGCACTAAAGAGGACTGTACTCATTATTTACGAATCCTAGTTTATTCCACAGCTAAATAAGTAACTGTACGTTTATTTTCGTAATCGATATATCAAAATCATATTCTAATTAGAAAAAATTACCACTCAAACTACTTACCAGGGGACTGTTACGCATAACGGCCCCGACGCGTGATTCAGTAACTATGGCAAAAAATTAAACTACCCGCAAAATGATGGCTCGGATCTGACTCGATATGATCGAACTTCACACTGTCAGCGATTTATTCAGCACAAAATTGAGTCGTTGTCATAGACTATATAATTTTGTTTTATTTTTCAAAATAACCAGAGGATTGTGTTCAAATATTTAGGACAACATTCAGGCGGTAATTTAAGACGAAGCTTCTTAGCAATCCATGGATTCACCGTGCGGGTGCCGGGCCCATCGCGTTGCAAGGAGAGGAGTGCAAGCAGTGCCTGGGACTTGCGACCCAGAAGTAGGTTTAAGGGGCCCCTTTATTATGCGCAAAAACGCTCACCTTCACCCTCCACACTCCTCTCCCTACCTAACCAAATTTGGAAAGAACCTACTAATGCCGCCTTTGAAATACGTTCTAGAAATGAACCGATGCTTGTTCTAGAAAGGCCAAGGTCTTTAAGTAGGCTATAGAGAGATTTTGCTGTTATACCTCTCGCTCCCACTTCTACCGCGTACAAACTAACTATATATTTATTCCTGATCAGTTCGTTGGTCAGTTCGTAATACTTATTGAGCTTGAATGTGTGATCCCTTGGGATGTTTGTTTCCCAAGGAACAGTAAGCTCCACAAGTATCACGCGCCTCACATGTTTCGAATACAGGAATAAGTCCGGTCTGGATGGCGAAACACCAACATCCCCAGGGATTTTGTAATGCTTTTCATACGTGTCCATCATGAGAATCTAATCAGGAGCCGCGCCTAATATTGAATAAGGCTTCACTTTTGATTTTTTGGAGGAGCCTTCCTTTACGAATTCTACAGATCGTTTGGTGGTTGTTATACCCTTCCGCGCTCTTGCTACTGAAAGACTAACCGCTTCCCGTATAATTTCTAATACCTTGTCGTGGCGACGCGAGTATTGACCTTTATCTAGAAGTACCCTACACCCTACTAATAGGTGTTTCGCGGTTCCTATTGCCTCCCCACAGATGTTGCAAGACTTTTCGGTGGCGTTGCCCCATCTTACTAAATTACTTTGATCTGGGAGAGTCATTTGGAATGCATTAAGATAGAATTTTAATAATGCTGGGGACCAATCATAAATTAAGGTGCGCCACTTCAAAGCTAATGAAATACAAAAATCTCTTATGGTCACCCATTCGTTTTGAATTTCTAGGCTCATCGCGTGGAGTCGGTAATTATCGTTTTCGTCTTGTCGAATAAAAGATTTTGTTATGTCTATGTCTTGAACTTTCCTACTTGATCCTAGCCCTACTTTATTCGTTAGAGCACCTATCATAAATATTTTATGGAATTGAAGTCGTGACTAGAGCTCTGAGGCAACTTTGTCTTTTGGGAGAGAAGTTACAGTATCATCTTTAGATTTTCCGATGATATGTCTTTTGGTAACTCTTAGATGTTTGTAGAGCTCCGATGGTCTCTTTAATTTTAATCCAAAATTGTTTCGGTCTCTAAATAAGGTTGAAGAGTCCGCTGAGTGCGCTAACCCGAGCCATAACTTCAATGTCTTTATGACGCTTGCATCTAACTTTGACAAAAGGGTTTTATTAATGTCATAAACGAGGAAAGGCCAATTTAGACGTGATGTTAAAAAAATATCGTAAATCCAAGCTTTTTTGACGTTACTTATTGGCTGGTTGTCTACCTTTTTGAGATCATTTAAAAAGCTATCGACTATTACATCCAACGATGGAGTACGGCCTTGGTAATCGATTTTTTTACCTAAAAATTTAAACGGAGCTGCTTCCGTAACCGTACTAACGCGCTGACCGCTTATTATAAGACCCGGATCGTAAGAGGTATATTTGGTATTCCGTCTACCCAGACACAGACTAAAACATTTACTTGGTTTTGTCCTCAATCTGCCCGTCCACGTACAGAAATCCTCAACTACATTTAAAAGTACCTGACATTGTTTCGGATTACGTGTCAGTATCGCGAGATCATCTGCAAAAGCTAGTATGGATTCTGTGTATTTGTTGTTGAACTGAAACCGATAACCCCACTTTTTTTCATTTCTAATTAATTTGTCTATTAAAATATTAATAACTATATTAAATATAATAGGAGAAATACAACAGCCCTGAAATAAACCAACGTTATAATTAAGTGGTTTTGAATGGTTTTCATTAAAAATTATAGAGAATATTAATTTTGAATAATATGATGCAATAATGTCGCGAACTACCGTAGGAAAGTTATACCATTTAAGCGCGAGCATCATCAGTTCATGTCGTACCGACCCAAAGGCGTTCTCTAAGTCTATCCAACAAACCGAAATTTGTCTCTCGCTAGTTCTAGCATCTTTAAGGCTTTCCGATATTAACGTATTATGTTCCAGGCATCCAGAAATTCCGGGTAAAAACCCTTTCTGGTGATTAGGCCTGAAATACCTATTGTTAATCATGAATTGCGTCATTTTTGTTTGTAAAAAAGTGAAAAATATTTTGGAAATTGTATTTGTTAGGGCTATCGGTCTAGTATCCTTAGGATTAATGACATTGTCGTTTTTCGGAATGAGGACAAAAAGGGCTTTTCCGAATGAGACCGGTATTTGCTTTCTTGACCAGATTTTACCGAATATATGTATTTAAAAGATGTTTTCTGGAGCGACGGACATTTTTTGTAAACTATATAAGGGATACCATCCGGATCTGGTGCTGACTTAGATGGTTTCATTTTAATTATTTTATTGATTTCCTCCAAAGTTGGTGGATTGGCATGAAAATCTTCAGTAGGAGTCTCAGGTTTATGTTCGTTTGGATCCCCATATAGTCTTTGGTTTTCTGACACTTTGTATGTGCTTTTATAATGATCGAACGAACACTACGTAAATGTAATGAAAAATTATTATTACATTTACATAGTGTTTGTTCAACATATATCATTTTCAGTATATTTAGTTTTATAATATACTTTAAATTTGTTACACGCACATAAATATTATTTTAAAATTGGATTTAAAGTGGAGATTCTGGGATGGGGACGCGCCAGGGGACTGTGTTTTGACAGGTTGGGATTAAAAGAAAAAAGATATAATACATTTACATGGTCAACAAGTAGGTAGCCTCAAAGATACTGAAATGTACTATAGTTTTAGATATTTTCTTAAATAAAAAATATCCAAAACAATGTGCAAATTGCTTGGGACATCAATTTTCCCGTTAGTAGAGAAACACCCTTATACTAGCTGTACCCAGCGACTTCAATCATGCTATTTATAGCAAGGCTTATTTTCTATAGAAAATAAGCCTTGTCATGTAGGCCAAAAGGTTTTTATACTTACTCAGGTAAAGTACTTTAATAGGGATAACTGTTCTCTTTATCACAGTGTTATTTGTGATTGTAAATCAATTTAACTCTAAATGTTTATATTTATTAATATTTGTATATGAAAAAGTCTTGAATCATGTTACTTAATACATTTATACTTTATTACATTGTCGAAATTATCACGCGGATCCTTATTTTTTCTGGTATTAAATATAGCCTTTATTCATCAGAGGGATAATGTAGGATTCTAATGATGAGATGATTTTTTAAATCGGTCCCGAAGTTTCGGAGCCAATTCAATTCAACATTCAAACAAACAAACAAATCTTTCCTCTTTATAATATTAGTATAGATTCATATCGTCACCACTTAAAATAGAATCTATTTGGAAAACAAACTACCTATGAAATAACTAACGTAAGTTCGTTTTGTTCCAAAGTTACTCTGAGATTATTATATTTTTTTATTACAGATAAAAACATGTAATTCTTACCTTAATATATTAAAGGTGGTCTTTAAACAGTTATTTTGAAACGAAACACTGTATGTTGGTATACATCCAAGCTTGTTAAAAAACCCTTATAATAATTTACAATTTTACACAATCATACATAATTCTTATTATCTAAAATGACGAAACGACTTTGACATTTTGATAACCAAAATACATCCACCCACTAAACATTCGTTCAAATACTTTAATACATATTTTATGAAAAATGGATTATAGTATAATTAAAATAACTAATATAAAATATTGTATATAATCATGAATACTTTTACGAAAAAAAATAAAAAATATGGATAACCTTCATATTTATGGAAAAAATGCTTTGGTAAAAAAAAAATGTAAATGAATTGTCTAATGTTATGTCTTGAAGAAATTTTTGACATATACACTTTTTCTCGTATATAAATTAATAAATAACTTTTATTATTTTTTACTATTAAAATAAGCTTATCGGGAAGTTAGTATCGGTCTTTACGAGATTTTACCAAAATCGTGGCCTTAACCCACTTTGAAAATTTTCTATGGATCTTCTAGTCAGGAGTAGTTTGTTCTGTAGGTATCTATAGAAGGAAAAAATAAAACATAAGCACATAAAATAATACATATCTATCTAACTGCAAATAATAGGTAGCTCGTATATATGTAGTAGTACCTCAACTTGGTAGTGCCATGCTCTCCCAGAAGATGGGCTTTTATTTGACTATTTTAATTAGATATCTTAAGGTTAATGAGCAATCAATCTCCTTCCCCTCTCCATGGCTCTTCATCTCGCATCTCTCCCGTCGAATTCCACTTTTCAAGATCATTCCATTATTTTAAGATATAATGTCTTATTTACCACTCTTTACCTTTAGGTGGACTGAAATAAAATACTGCTTAGTGCTTATAATTATGCGATTAGGATAAAAATATTGTTACACCTTGTGTCAATGAAGAAAATGTCCCTTATTGTGTTTTAGAAACTTTTTATAGTTTCATTTTAATATATACAAATAAAGTCGAATAATTTTACTAGCCTCAAGAAGATAAATTGAGTCCATTTTTAGACTCCAATTAAAAATAAATACGAGCTTTTTTAGCACTCATTTAAGGTATTGCCGTTTATCACAAATTTACAATACATACATTATAAAACCTAGCAACTGCTCTTTGTCTTTACTCTTTGACAGTTGACACTTAGCGGTGTCATATATTATTATTGTGATTTGTGGGGGAACGATCAATCATCAATGAAAATTGAAGATTCCCTTGAATTTGGTTCTTGATGCCTACGAGTATTATACTTTGTAATTAGCAACGCACTATAAAATATTATAGTTTAATTGATTATATATTCTTTGTTACTAGATTCCCTTTAACTCTTTTCGTATGAAATTAAAATATGTATAATGAACTATGCGACTCATAAAATGAGTTAATCGTCGCGGTGGTAAACATCGTAAACAAATCATGGCTTACTATTAAAATATATGAGTCAGAGATGCATTTAACACATTTCGGTATTGGTTTGTAATATAGTGTCAAGGAGAAACTGTGACTTCATCCCTATCTCATGTCTATTATCTCAATGCGAAGTTGAAACTCAAAATATTGTTATTGTTAATAAAATCATATCACGTAAGTAGTTTAACCACTTGTTTTATATGTACATATTACATGTATAATTTAAAACTTATTTTTAACAATTAAAGACTCAAGTCTATGTTTACTGTAAGAAAATTAAAACATGAATCAACAATACCTTTTACAGATTATGACCACTGTCCAAACACATAGCCCGCAGGAAATGGGATCAACAAATGTAGTTTTTAATACACAAATTCGCTTTGACCACTCCTACTTTAAAACTCTACCAGGAATTATTAAAGCTGCTGTAATTGTAAGTATAATCTAATATATTTGTAATAGGGTGTTTTGAATTTTTCTGTTTTCTTTTCTAATTAAGAAAGCAATCTTAATACATTTAACAATGAAATAATAAACATATTTAAACAACATTTATGCTACATACTATAAAATTATTTTCAGGTTCTTGATCTCTTGGGCTTCATATGCATTCAGTCCTCGGCATTCTGGTCAAACTCACGGGGTGTATACTTCAATGTAGTGGCGCAGCTTGGGTTATGGTTCAGTGGAATCTTACTTCTCCTATACCTGTTCCATGTGGTGGAGAAATTTCACAACTTCATGTGGCTCAAAGTTGAAATGCTAGTATGTGGGGTTCTTTCATTTTTGTACCTGATGGCTTCAACTATTGTAGTTGCTTTTGGATCTGCAGCATATTCTGCTGCTGGAGTGAGTAATATTTATTAAATGTCTAAGTAATGTCTTTATTTTACAAGTAACATAATTAATAAACAGTATGAAAAAAAAGTAAGTCATGCATGAATGCATGCATGCATGCATTGCATGACATGCATGAATTACATCGACACCTCGGGGTAGAAAGATCGTAAAGACCACTTTTGGCGAAAATGAGTTATGATACAGTTTTGTTTAGAATTTCAAGCTCTATCGATCTGTGTTCACAAAATTTTATTATTTAAGAAAAAATGTGTTATACGACCCATATTTTTTCATACCTTAAACCAGTTTTTTAAATAAATAATGGTGTATATTATATACTCACTATAATCTAAATATATAAATCAGGAGCACACTTTTTAGTGCATGACAGTCCAGACTGAAGATATTCTTTTTACCCTCACATCACCATTATGAACAACAACATTCACATCAACATTATATTTAACTACCCACTATGTTCAATATACTACATGCCTTCCCAACGAGTCAGTCTGATCACTTTCATTTAATATCCCTTATTTTCACTCATTAACACACTATTTTGATTATACACACTATTTAACTATTACTAACATGCTTATTTAATCTTCCTGCGTTATCAATCACTTTCAACCTCTATATCTAGAGATTCATTGTCGTCAGACTCCATTCCAACTTGGTTGTCTAAAGCAAATCTCTTTTGTTGTTGGGAAGTTGTGGTTGGAGACCACGATCTTGCTCTTTTATTCCTAACATCAGCAAATGGTTCTTCTAAGCTTTGTTGAATTGTGATGTCTTTTGGGCCTGACACTCCAATGATTTCAGCCCATTGCTCAGGGGGTGGTAATGATATTATCTGTTTCCCATCATCATCATCATCATCACTATTCATAGTCACCATTTGTCTTTTGTTACTTACTTTTTCCCAACCAGTAGCTGGTTGCATCTGGTTAATATGTCTAATTAATACTTTACCATTCCACTTTACTTGATATCGACACATACCAATTCTTTTTGCAATAACCCCTTTAAGCCAACGTGGGCTTCCACAATAATTTCTAACATACACATTTTGTCCCTCTTCAAAAGATCTAACGCTAGTTTTCTCATTGTTTTCAATTTCCTCTAATTGTTTATCTTCTTTATGTGATAAAGGATTTAAATTGTCTAATTTTGTTCTGAAACGTCTATTATTTAATAGTTCTGCAGGTGAAGTTCCCGTGACGGTGCTGGGTGTAGTACGCAGACCGTATAATATCTTTGGTAGTCTTACATGCCATGGTTGTGATGTCACTTTTTTTATTTTATTTTTTATAGTTTGCACTGTCCTTTCAGCTTGTCCATTAGAAGCAGGGTGATACGGAGCAACTAATTTCTGCTTGATTCCATTAGAGGAAAGAAATTTACGAAACTCTTCTGAAGCAAAACTTCGACCATTGTCACTAACAACAGTATCTGGTAAACCTTGCTCAGAAAATATTTCCCTTAATATTTTTATCAATGTTATACTGCTCATGTCGGATACAATTTTTACTTCCGGCCATTTAGAATAGGAGTCAATTAATATCAAAAATATTTTTCCTTGAAAAGGTCCAGCATAATCTATATGTAACCTGGACCAAGGTTTATCTGGTCTTATCCAATGATGAGTAACCTTTGATGGCATATTTCTATTTACCGCACAAGTTTCACAGTCTTTAACTAAACTCTCTATCTGCTTGTCTATTGCTGGCCACCAAAAGTAACTTCTAGCTAATGCTTTAGTGATAACTATTCCATCATGATTTGTGTGCAATTCCTCCAAAACCAATGGTCTTATTTTTTCTGGTAAAACTACTCGACTTCCCCATAAAATACAATCTTTAAATACTGATAATTCTTCTCTTTTTTGCCAAAATAACTTGAAATCATTTTCTACTTTTGCAGGCCAACCCTGACGAATCCAGTATAAGACTTTGCTAAGTATCTTGTCTTTCTTTGTGAATTGAGCTACTTCCTTGTCAGTAAACTCTAAGTCCAACGGTGTTTCTTCTAGCAATAATACACCTGAAAATTCCTCTTCTGTACTCTGTTCACTAGATGGCCAACGACTTAATGCATCTGCATTTCCAAGTTTCTTTCCTTCTACATATTCTATGTTATAATCATATGAATTCATCAGCAATGCCCATCGTAACATTCTAGGAGATATTATATTCGGTATAGGTTTCCTTGGGTTCAATAGTCCCAACAAAGGTTTATGGTCAGTTTTTATAATCACTTTCCTGCCACTAATAAATTGATGAAACTTCTTTAATCCAAATATAATAGCTGCTGCTTCCTTGTCTATCTGAGCATAATTACGTTCATGTGTATTCATTGTTCTAGATGCAAACATAATAGGCTTCACATTGCCATTTTCCATCTCATGTTCAAGAACTGCACCTAACCCATAATCTGAAGCATCACAAGACATAATCAGTTTCTTTTTTAGATCGTAATGAACTAAAGTATCTTTACTGGTAAGCATTTTCTTTAATAACTCAAATGCTTTCTGTTGGTCCTTTTTCCACTGCCAATGAGTATCTTTGTCTAATAATCTGTATAACGGCTCTGCTATTGTAGCTTTGTGGGGCATAAATCTGTCATAAAAGTTCAGTAATCCTAAGAATGCTTGTAACTCCTTAACATTTTTTGGAGCGTGTGTTTTTTCAA
Organism: Napeogenes sylphis; assembly: GCA_959347405.1. Classification (NCBI taxonomy): domain Eukaryota; kingdom Metazoa; phylum Arthropoda; class Insecta; order Lepidoptera; family Nymphalidae; genus Napeogenes; species Napeogenes sylphis. The sequence continues at coordinate 31,189,461 of OY365786.1, forward strand.
TCATATGAATTTTCTCTTCACATGGATGAATACCAAATTCATCGATGACAAAACCTAAAAACTGTACACTTTTAGCTGCAAAGATACACTTATCTTTGTTAACACGGAGTCCAGCATTTTGTATTTTTTTTAAGACTATCTCCAATCTCTCATTATGTTGTTCGACAGTATTCCCACTCAATACTATATCATCAAGTAGCATTGCCACACCAGGTATACCTGCTAATAGTGTTGACATTAGTCTTTGAAAAATTCCGGGACATGCTTTAATACCCTGGCTTAACCTCTTCACTTTGTAAAGACCTTTCGGAGTATTCAATGTTAAAAGTCTAGATGTAGGTTCATCGACTAACACTTGTGTATAAGCTCTCTCCAAATCAATTTTCGAAAATAATATCCCGCCTTGTAACTCTGCAAATGCTTCATTAAGTGTAGGTAAAGGATAAGTATCTGTATCAATAGCTGAATTGACTGTAGATCTGTAATCTCCACACAGTCTAATACCACCATTTTGCTTAATCACTGGAACTAAAGGCGTGGCCCACTCCGAGTGTGGTGTTGGCTCTAAGACATCATCAGCTACTAGTCGATCTATCTCCTTATAAACTCTCTCCTTAATGGCAAACGGAATAGGTCTACTCTTAAAAAATTTTGGAATAGATCCTTCTCTAGGTACATTACTCACAAGAGGTCCCGCATATTTACCTAGACCCTGCTGAAACACATCTTTATATTTTTTTAATAAATTTGTCATATAATCCATGTCTATCCTAACACTGTTAATTCCATTAATCGATATATTCATTGTAGCAAACCAATTTCGACCAATTAAATTAGGACCATTTCCTTCAGCTATGTACATCATCATTTTTTTATTTATACTTTTATATTGAACGGGTACCATACTTTTACCGAGCAATTTCAATCTATTATCTGTCCATGTTTTTAATGCTATATCTACCATCTCTAGTTTTGGTAACACATTATTATATATGAGTCTGGCCGTCTTTTCACTTATCAATGTAAATGCACAACCCGAGTCAATTTCCATATCAACCTCAGTATTGTTTAACAAAACTTTTACAACATATGCATTTACTTTATCCTGCCTCAAATTATTAATACTTTCTTCATAGAGTCCATTACATTTGCTATCCTCAGCGTTATTACATTTACTCATACAGGCTGCTGCAATGTGTCCTATCCTTCCACATTTGTTACATTTACTCCAACGAAATCTACACATTCCTGAGTGACCTTTTCCACATCGGTAACAAAGTTTCTTAAGTTTTTGATTAATATTATTATTTGTTATCTTATTAACATCCATTGGTTCTTCTCTATCTACATTTGATGGAAAGGATTGTGGTGATATAATTACATTTGAATCTAATTTGGCTGTTTCATGTGACATTGCCATTTCACAAGCTTGTTCATATGTTAATTTACTTTGTTGCAATAGTTTCCTTTGAACATCCTTATCTAAAATACCACAAACCAATCTATCTCGCAAAGTACGATTAAGGTCAGTGAAGTTACAATAAATGCTTAATTTCCTCAATTGTGCAATATAATCACGCACCTTCTCACCCTCTTCCTGATTCCTAGTATGAAATTTATAAGATTGGATTATTTCATTTGGTGTTGGATGAAAATGTCTGTCCAATTGTATTTTGATTGTAGAAAAAGTAACCTCACTAACTTGAGATGGGGCAACAAGTGACAATATTAAATCATATAATTCTGAGCCACCAACCGCTAATAAATTAGCTTTTTTTATAGAATCATCCACTATTCCACTTGCTAATAATGCATAAGAGAACCTCTCACTATAATTTTTCCAGCAGCCATGTGCTACATCAAATTCACTAAATTTTATAGCACTCATTTTTCTATAAAATTACACTTCACTTAATTATATTGTTTTTTTTTTACGTTTTTTCTGTATTTTACTCGTCGCCACTATTATATACTCACTATAATCTAAATATATAAATCAGGAGCACACTTTTTAGTGCATGACAGTCCAGACTGAAGATATTCTTTTTACCCTCACATCACCATTATGAACAACAACATTCACATCAACATTATATTTAACTACCCACTATGTTCAATATACTACAGTGTATATACCAATTGCATGGGATCATAAAGTTGTTTTGGTTGCATCACTCATTAATGTAAAATATTTGGGCGTAAAAGCCAATGTAATAAGTATTTGTCTTTTACGCCTTTCTGACCTTTGAAAAATTACAACAATGATTTTATAAATTGGGAAGAAATTGCCTTAAAAACTTTCACTAAAGAAACTCTAAAAAAAAGACAATTCAAAACTATTCGAATTGCTACCTTCAAAAAGAAAACACCTAATCAAATTTGTATTAAATACAAATGAAGAAGCCATTGCAGGAAAAGTTAGTTTATTTGAGGAAGCTAGAAAAGAGCGGGATACTTATAAAAATAAAGGGAAAAGAGAAGGGAAAGAGTAACAAAATTACTGAAAAAGAGGATGTCAAAGATGAAGGAATCCAGAATACAGATTTTGTATTACGTAATTTATATAATGCCCGATTACCTATTTCAATTTTATAATTTGAAACGTCTTTGTGATAGCGAAGTGATACCTAAAGCATACCACCAGGAATATCTGCAATTGCCTCATAATAAGATAATTAAAAATAAACTTATTGGCACTGATACCGAAGATGAAACTGATTATAATAATGATTTAAGTGAGCTTTCAGCGTACGGTATATCTCCTGGTATGATCGGCTGGATAACGGACTTTCTGAGCTTTCTGATCTCTTCGAGTAGTTATCGACGGGTGTTCCTCGGAACCCTTGACAATAAATGCCGGAGTATCTCAGGGGTCCGTTCTTTCTGCAACTATTTTTCTGCTACAAATTAACGATCTGTTGAAGCCCGGTATCTATGGGTATGCAGACAACAGCACAGTTGTAGAAAGATATCTGCCGAGTACTCGGGCTAGTAGAGATCAAGTACAGTCTGTAAGAGAAGCTATGGTGCAATGTTTGAGTGACAAACTTCAGGAAGTCTTCGCATGGAGCAATGCCAATCTTGTAAAATTCAACGCCACCAAAACACAGACGTGTCTGTTCACCGCCAAAAGGAGCACTTTCACCTTGGCTCCTACTTTCCAGAATGTATCCTTGGAATAAAGTGACCGGCTTCAGTTCTTAGGCTTAGAGATTTCCTCGAACCTCAACTTTGGTCGGTTCATTGAGTCCAGAGCAAGAGCAGCAGCAGCAGAGCTTGCCGTTCTTGCGAAGTTCCGGCAGTACTTTACACCGGGACAGCTTCTTGTTTTATACAAAGCACAGATCCGGTCGTGTATTGAGCACTGTGGTCACATATTTGCTGGTGCCGCAAAGTCTCATCTTGCGGTTCTGGACTCAATTGAGAGGCGAGCAAAGAGGCTTATAGGCGATCCCGAAATGGTCGAAGCCGATCTCCACAGCCTTGAACACAGGCGTAGAATTGCTAGCCTCTCAGTATTCTATAGGATACATTTTGGTGAGTGTGCGCAGGAATTACAAGACCTAATTCCCCCGGCCCTCTACCATCACCGGACGTCCCGACGCACGGCAGGTATCCATCCTTTTGATGTGGACATTCCACCTGTCCGAACGAAGTGCTTTGCTTGGTCTTTTTTACTTCGTACAGCGAAGGATTAGAACAGATTGCCTGCGTTCGTATTTCCGACCGAATACAATGTGGATGTCTTCAAGAGAAGACGAAAAAAAAGAAGAAGAAGAAGACCTATTTAAGGTTGCTAGGGTAATGGCCGTACCACCTTAGACTACATTCTACTTACCATCAAATGGAATGCAGTCAAACATTGCCCTAGATTATATATAAAAAATATATATACTATAAATTAATATTAATATTAAATTATAAAAAAAATAAAATTTTTCTTTATTGAAGTAGGTACGGCAATTAACAGTTAATATTTATTTCATGAATAAGTAGGTACAGAAATTTGAAACTTGGTTATTATCAATGATTATTTTGATTCATTATGACTGATTATTAGTTTTCCTTTCTTTAATCATAATGTTTGAAACTTGGTTATTATCTACCTAACTATCTACTGATTCATAATGCCTATACTGTGGTCCTGCAATGATTTAAAGTAAATTTAATATGAGAATAGTTTAAAGTTAGGGAAGGTAAGTACTCGTATAACGAAATTATAATTGTACTATAGTACAATATATAGATAAGATTATATTGGCTTTTAAGCCCAATCCGCTAAGAGTGTCAAGATAAATGTAGTTACGCCATATTGTGTGCTTTCTGAACAGACGTATCCACCATTTTATTCAAATTTGTACGTCGTAACTCCATGCTAAGTTAAAACCTATGAGATTTGTTCAAATGCAGACTATGTGGCGTTAAAATTTATTTAAAACAAAAGATTTAACAGTTTTTCATTCAATAATACGTATAAAAACAAAAAAGTTATGAGCAATAACTTTTTTTTTGTTACGTTTTTTGCGTCTCCTGTAAAGTTACGATTTTGGTGTTTACGACCTTTCTACCCCGAGGTATCGACATTATGAATACTTTGTAAAATTTAAGTATAAAAACTATAATATTAAGTGCTATCATATATTGATAAGTATATAATTTACATCACCACTTTACTAATACATTTAATAATAATGTTGTTGTGAATATTATAATGACAACTCAGATATTATTTTATAATAAAGTGATGTATGGTTCTTATCTTCATCACTAAACCTTTAGGAAAACTTGGTAGTGGTAATAATTGGATATATACAGACAATGAATAACAATATACAAACTATGTACATAAATAACATATATTTCACATGACTAATATAAAATAGTAAATAAACCACTGTTATTTACATATACAGTCATCAGATGCAGTAACATTAATTATATTAAAATGATTGTGACAGTTTTTCGGTTACCTGGCGATGGTGCTATATGGCTTTGAAGTATTCCTGAAGTCCCGCAGCATCCGATCCGGGGAGCTGGCGCAGGGCGATCGAGTTTGCACCAAGCAAGCGCCCCTCCCCGCACTGCCTTAACACATCAGGCTACCAGGCCACCAGCCTACCCGGCTACCATATACCAAATATGCTCATGGATTATTTTATTATTATGCTCAATTTGTGAGTAACTAAATCAATAACTTAGATATTGTGTATATTTTTTGAATACTGAAATTTTAATACACATATTATGTATGTAGTTGTATTTTTATATTGGCTGCTTTGTTATATTGGATGATGATAATCAAATATGTAGCATTCACGATTGATTTAAAATTTTGTCACTTTTTTGTAATATATTTCATACCCATATTCCAATTTCTTCTTTAGAATTAATAAATTGTAAGTTCCTTACCCTTTTTATACACTTCAAGATCCACATTTTGATGTGGTGTTTACTTTTTTATGATCTATTTCTAGTCTTGTATCTTTTAGTGAGAATATATTCATATAAGTTCTTCTCAGAATAACTTATACAATGTATATACTTTATCTTGTTTAATTGAAATCAAGTTGATATTGCTAATATTTATTCTCACACTAATGTCACTTATTATGTACCTCACGAAGTACTTACATAGGCTTATGTTTCATTGTATTAATACAATACATATTTATTAAGATTTATTTTAAGAAAAACTCTGCAGTTTGAAATTTATTTTACCTTCTATAGTTATAGATTTTGGTATATATTCTTTGAGATCTAACAACTATATTGACATCAAAAACAAAGTAATAGTGTCTGTCCATTATGACATGTCATAGACCCTTTATGCATAGTTCTAAAAGTTGTTCTTGAGAAGACTCAGTATGAAACTGCATGTTACCAAAAAACTGAAATCGACCTTGAAGCTTTGTATTAGGAGATTGTTATACCAAAAATGTGTGCAATTAAATATACTTGTATATTAGTATATTTATGTGTCTACTAGCCTAAGCTCTCCGTCCGACACTTGTTAACTCTTGTGTCAAATAAAATGCTTTGTTTAGAAAGTAAGCTTATTGATGTTAATATTGTACATTTTATCATATTTTTAATTTTTCTACATATTTATATATACATTTTATAGAGTTGCATATGTTAACTTTCCTTATTAATTACAGAGGCCTGTTAAACATGCCAAATTGTTAAATAATTATTTATTAAAGTATATATTTAAGTAATGCCATTTTTTATTTTTGCGTTCCTAATAAATAACTACTAGTTTATAAATGGAACCTGACACCGACACCCTGCTTTTATCACAAACAAACTTATTGCAGTTCAGAACAACATAGATATTATTTAATAACAGATTGTATTAACATTGCTTAGTGACCTTTGTGCGAGAGTTGGAATCATATTGGAGGGTATTTAATAATTTCTAAGAGTTTTAAATCGATATAAAGGTAATAAATAAAAAAGATAGACATTTTAATTCTTGAATTACAAGATTTATTTATATCATAAACATGTCTTTTTTGTACTTTATATCTAAAAATCAAAAATACACATTTTAATTATGTAAAACATAATCAAATTTCAAGGCACTTAGTTTCTTGGTGAGTAAACAATATAGTTAAAATACTTATCATTTAAATGCTATATAAGTTATTTTTTAAGGCTTGCTCTTATATTACTTAGTTTTTTTTAAGTTAGTAAAAAATATATATTAGTTCTCGATTTCTAATTTAAAATTAAAAAAAATCTAAATTATGTAAGTACATAGTAAGTATAAAGTAGAAAATCATAGTTTATATTAAAAAGGTAAAGATTATGTAACTAATCATTTCTAAATGAAATGATTAGTTATCTACTTATCTTGACTGATAAAGTGTTGATGATTAAATGCATTATTTTAAAATCCAAATTTATGCAAGTTTAAAATACACATTAGCCCTCTTATAAATAAGGGTTCACAAAAAAAGTGTAAATTATGTATAAAAAAAATGAATAATATAGTTAAAACATTATGACTCTGTGCTGAGAGACATAAACATACAAATATTATTGTTAGCAAGTAAATTAGTCAATTAAAAATTAAAATATGCTAGTCAATAAGTTATTTAAATATGTAACAAAACTTTCATCACAACAAGTTACCAGAATATTCCTTACATATAAAACAATATATTTGTGCAATAAATCCAATACAAAATGGTAAAGCTAGGTTTAATGTGATTTAACTTTATATTAAAAATTATAAAGCCTTGAACTGAAGGCTCTCATCAAATAATACTACTATATGAAGTCAAATATAGTATTGTATAAAGTCCATACTATGGATACATTTGGTTCTAGGCTGACCTTGGTACAAAAAACTAACTTGATGTATATTTTTTTACAAAAGTATTTTATGTGTGGGTACTAATAGTAAAAAAAATATGCTTAGTCTAATAAAAGTAAGTCCAATACATTTTTACTGAGGCGGCAGTCCTCGCTTCCACGCTTTGTATTTCAAATAACAATCCAATCCATAAGCCATGATAGCACAAATACCAAAAAACTGTAAAAAATAACAAGAAAGTTTAAAATATCCTAGAATAAAGTATGAAAGCATATAACAAATGTGTCCAACAAGAAATTGCAGCTTTTGTAACATTTCTCATCATATTTCTTGTTTGTTATCAATTCTGAGAAGTATCACAACTTATATGTTTGATAAATGGGCTGACGTTTCCATTCGTGTTGTTGGAGTTTTGGTTTGAAAATGATCTCATTTGAAAGGGGTTGGTCTCCCTTTTCTGTTAATAATACATCCAGCTCGAGCAAACACTTAGTTTTATTTAAATATTTTTTTTGTGTGAAAGTAACTTACCGTATTTTCACCAATATTAGCACAAAACAACAATGATCAAATAACACTTCCCATCTATGCAATATATTTATCAATTATGTATATAATATATCAGTATTTCATTTTAATTTAACTAGAAAAACACAATTCGTAACAACTGTTGTTTTAGATTCCTGAATTTCAAATGTCAGCAACTTGACATATGACTTTTGTGATTTGAAATGAATGTGAATCAAATGAATAATAATTAATATACATATTTATTACAATTTTGTCAAAACTGACAAATAAATGATAACTGAAAAAAAAAAAACTAAACATTTTCTCACAATATAAATGCTGTCAGGGGATTGGAATTTGACCCCCCTTCCCCCTCTCCCTTCTACTTCAACAACACAATGTTATGTTATTTTTTATAAAATCAAATCTTACTACTTTATATGGAAAAAAATATAAACAATCACAGTAATATCCAAAATGGAGGACTACTAAATTCTGACAGAAGTATGACACCAGCACTAGTTTAATTTTAAAAGGGCTTATTATATTTATTTATATAATATAATTTATAATGGCTTATTATTATCCATAATTAAAATTACAAAAATAATGGAATTAATTTAAAAAAAAATAGATTAAAACAATAATGATGACTTCATGAAAGAAATCAATAATGATGACTTCAAGGAATGGCTAAACCTCCTATTTAAACAGACACAATACTCTTACCCTACCAGGTGCAAAAAAGAAATGTGATGTGGTTTGACATTGGTGATTGTGACATGAATGTTTGACTATGGTGCTTCTTGCACATAAATAACTTATTTTTTAAGATGCCTAGATATTGTTTTTAAAAAACAAATTTTAGACTTACCATGACAGCATAACCGGCACTGTCTCCAATGGTAGCTGCAAATATTGTAGTAGCAACATATCCTAGAGTCATGATTCCACAGTAAAAGAATTCCAGCTTTAGCCACGGCCACTGATCATATTTCTCCACAAAGTGAAACATGTACATGAACAATAGGAATGTTGTGATAATGTTCCCTGACCAGTATAAAATATTGTAGAAAATTGATGATATCCATGAAAAGGACACTTTTATACAAATAAATCCTACAAAGTTACACACCTGAAAGAGGATATTTTATAAGTTATTGTATGTAAGTTTTTGAAATATTACTAACTAATGTTTGGATTCATACCAGAACAGCTAGTTTCAGTAGTCCAGGAAGTGTCTTGAAATAGCTTTTATCAAATCGTAGAACCTTCTCTGGCTGTGGAGGCTCACTAAGAGTTGTGGGACTTTGAGAAAAATGGTCAAACATTATGAATTAAAATAGCAATTATATATTAATTTCGAAATAGTATTTATATACTGTAGACAACTTTATATAATAATATATCTTTTTTGTATATAACATGTCTGTATCGATATCTAGATCAATACTCGATATAGCATGCTTCTCTCATCTCATTTAATATTTGATGCTTCTTTTATAGTTTTAGGCCGCAAAAACTGAATACTGATAAAAAGATAATTCAGCCACGTGTCCTGCTAATATATGTAACAGTATTTCATAAATTAAATACTAGATTATCCTGTTAGACACTGACGTGATAGGTCATAATTAAAGTATTTGAATTAAATTATAATTTAAGCGAAATCTGAAAATCAGTATACCGTTTTGAGATATGACTTGACAGTTGTGAATTTTCATTTGGCAATTGTCATTTTGGTGATTTTTATCTGACATTGGCATCTGAATTTTATAAAAGCCTTTGTAGAGTAGAATTGGGGAGTACTAAACCGGTATGTCAAAAAAAAGCGACGTGTGAGCTGGACTGGCACACGAACCATAATAAATAAAAAACGGCAAAAGAATCACACTTGTTCAATATGAGTCCCCCAATAATTTTATAGTAGTAATTTTTTGTTATATGGCAGCAATAAATCAACTGCTAAAATTTCAACAGTCTAGCAGGCACGGTTCATGAGATACAGCCCGAAATCAGATAAACGGAAAGCGAAGTTATAGTAATAGGAATTCGTTTTTCCCCTTTAAACCCGAAAAATGTCAAAAAGCCTTCGTTTGGTAGCGACACAACTACAGCCATGATTTAAAAAACTTATTTTTTGGCATTTAAAAATTACTCTCACTGATATACTGCACTAATTTGAGAATTATTTTTAATTTAACGGCGGTAACTTTATTGTCAATAATGACATTGCATTCTAAATTATAAATAGTAGGTATCCAGTAATTAGTAATTGAACATGATATGGAATTTATAAATAACGAATCTTTTCAGGTTTTTACGTGATTAGCCGAATCCTTTGTGGACTAAGCTAGGTATGAATATAAAAAGTCTTGGAAGACACCACTAAAAATATTTATAAAATGTTTGCCCTATCAATGTGATTGCGTCGTTTCGGGGCTAGCGTAATTGAAAACGGACACTTTTGTCATTTTTATGTTTACATATACAAAACACGTCTTATTTAATTCCTAAGAGCCATTAAGATAAACAATTTGAAAAACCAAAAACTGTTTCAATTTTTATTTAATTTTGCATAATCATTTGATTTGATTCACCAAAAAAAAACCTTTGTATTTCGTCAAAGAGTTTTACTATATATGCATCTATTCTAAATACCGGTGACACTAGACAACGTTACTGAGAGCAATATCATATTATTCGTAATTCATTTTCAGCAACGCAAATAGCGTTACCGGCAACGCAATACGGTTCAACGTTGCCGAAAATAATGTCATAGTAAGAATGTTGCTTAACGTTTTAGAATAAAAACGAAAATTTCCATCTTCTGTATAAATCTTACAACACAGAGTATTATAAATTTGATATGATTAAGTAAAATGTAAATGCAAACTGTCATGTTACATGTATAACGTAAGAGTTAAGACACTGATTAGAGATGAAGGAACACTTAAAATAGGAAACTGTGGATTGTAACTATAATATCTAGAAAGTATAAACTTAAACTAAATCTATATTTCTTTTCTTAAGTTTTATTAAAACTCACACTTTCGAATATATTAATTCTTTTAATCATTGGTAAAGTTAAGGGAACTATAAAACCGGGGTGTTGATCTGCTTTTGCTCTAAAACCCTAAACAATTATTGGAGATTAGGTGTTACCTTTATTTTGCGTGTGATGGGAGATAGAGATTGGAGACCGTTTCTTTACGGTGGCTTAGCGTCGATTGTTGCCGAGTTCGGTAAGTTATTTTTTAAAGTAACCTACACTTTATAAAACACATTCATATCATTATATTTAATTTATCTAAATTATATAGATTTCGAAACTCTCCCGTCTGGAAAACACTCCCGTCATATTAGGTTTTGTTTTTAAGTGATCTAACTTAGTACCTGTTAAAATTTATATCAAGGAAATCAATAAAAGGCTGACATTTATTTAAATGTCTAGGCACATTCCCCATCGACACAACAAAGACGCGACTACAGGTTCAGGGCCAGAAGACAGATCCCCGTCATGTGGAGCTAAGATACACCGGTATGCTGGACTGCTTTGTGAAAACCTCCCGTCAGGAAGGTGTCAAGGCTTTGTACTGCGGGTAAGAATCATTATTTAAAAATTATAAATGATGTCAATATACCTGTTTATAAAATTTTAATCTATCCAATCGCATAAAATTTAGTGAAGTAGTACAATAATTTATTTTAAGTTATTATTATTATCTTTGGATATTACAAAATAAATTGCAAATAAACTTAATATTACATAAATTTGTAAAAAATTGTTCACTTAGCAGTGAACAATTCTCATAATTTTTCATTGACACTGTTAAGTCTAAATAAAATACGGTTTTAAGGAAAACACATATATTGAGCTTAGGAGCACAAACATGACATTGAAATATGTTTTGGCGCCAACTACCTTCACTTAGCTAATCTTATTCTGCCAACAAGAATAAACAAGTAAATTAAGCATACCTTCATACACAACATTACTTTTCCCCCAAGTATGATAATTATTTTAACAAAACTGATAAACAATCGACAATAACAAAACTTACAAAACATCATATTAGGTTTACTTATTTAGGAACACTTTGTATAAATTTAAGTATTGCTATACCAAGAAATTACAATTATCAGGTCGACCATACGGTAACTTATTATGTAAATTCAATTTATTTTTAACTTTACCTCCTGAATACCCTGACTCAGGTTCAACTGGTATACCTAACATTTCTGCCCACTGGTCCGGACTCGGTATCTCTATAATTTCCTGACTGTCCTGTTCACACAAATCTTCACTTTCATCTAACCTTTCTACGTCATTTCTATCATCCTCTCTCACTGCATACCTCTCCCTACCTTCCTCATCTTGTACGTCTCCTGCAGCCTTACGTTTGACCAATTGATCAATATGCCTACTAATAACTGAACCGTCTTCAGTTGCAACTCGGTAGCTGGACGGTCCCGCTTTACTAACTACCTTACCTGGTAACCATCTTGCACCGCTACCAAAGTTTCGATATATGACAGGCTGTCCTACATCCGTCTGTCTATGTTTCTTCTCACTGTTTCTGATAATTTGCTGTTCTTTTAACCTGCGCTGCCTATCATTCGGATGTATTACATCGAGTAAAGTTCTTAATCGTCTGTGCATTAAAAGCTCCGCAGGACTTTTACCCGTCGCTGCGCACGGGTATGTACGCAGGCCCAGTAGCATATTAGGTATTTTAACATCCCAAGATAAATTTTCCATCTTGCGTAATTTATCCTTAACCGTTTGTACCATCCTTTCGGCTAAACCGTTAGTAGCTGGATGGTGAGGCGCTGTTTTAACATGTCTGATTTTATTAGCACTTAAAAATTGTTCCATGTCATTTGAAACAAATGGTGTTCCATTATCAGATACGATGGTTTCACAAAGTCCATGGGTAGCAAATAAATTCCTGAGATGGCGTATAACAATTGCTGAAGTCATATTATTAACCATAAACACCTCAGGCCATCTGGAATAAGCATCTACTATAATAAGAAAATTTCTCCCCTTGAAAGGTCCTGCGAAATCTATATTAATACGTGACCATGGTTTGGCTGGAGTGATCCACTCATATGTAGTCTTCGGAGGCATATGTCTATGTTGTAAACATATCTCACAGTTCTGTACCATCGTCTCAATATCGCTGTTGAGCTCAGGCCACCAAACATAACTTCTTGCGAGGGCTTTAGTTTGCACGATTCCGCTGTGAGTCTTATGCAAGGCACTCAACACTGCCTCGCGCAATGATGGCGGTACCACCACGCGACATCCTAATAAAATACACTCTTCATGTATAGACATTTCCTTCCTCTGTAACCAGTACGGCCGAATAAGGTCGTCTGTTATTCTATCTGGCCATCCACTGAGTATATAATTAACGACACGTGACAAAACCCTATCACGTTTAGTAGCTACAATAATTTGTTCTACGTCTATTGGAAAATCTTCTGGAGTCTCAGCCATGAGTAAAATGTCATAAAATTTGGCTTCTGACTCTTCAGGGACCTGGAGTGGTAAACGACTCAAACCATCCGCATGGGCGATTTGTTCACCCGGCTTATATACTATATCGTAATTATGAGAAGTAAGAGCTAGTGCTATTCTTGTCAGGCGGGGTGATAAAACATTAGGTATAGGCCGCTTAGGGTCAAATATACCAAGCAACGGTTTGTGGTCGGTTACTACGGTAAAAATATTTCCCATCAAGTAATTGTGAAACTTACTTAACCCGAACATGATAGCTGTGGCTTCTTTGTCGAGTTGAGAATATCGACGCTCATGCTTATGCAGTGTTCTAGAACCCATCGCCACAGGGCGTTCCTGGCCATCTTCCATCACGTGAGACAATACCGCACCCACGCCATATTCGGAGCTATCACAAGTTAATACTAATGGCTTGTCTAAATCAAAATGCACTAAAGTCAAGTCACAAGATAACAAACGTTTAGCCGTGTCAAAACTAGTTTGTTCCTGTTTTGTCCATTGCCAGTCTTTGGTCTTGTCAAGTAGTCTATGTAAAGGCTCGAGCACCGTAGCTTTATGAGGTATGAACCGCTCGTAAAAGTTGTATAGTCCTAAGAAGGACTGTAATTGCTGTACATTTTTAGGTTCCGGAGCATGTACTATTGACTCTACCTTACTCGGCGCTGGATGTATACCCTCAGCATCAATAACGAACCCTAAGAATTCAACACGCTCTCGTGCGAACTTGCATTTGTTCCGATTGAGGCGTAACCCTGCTCTTTGTATACGCTCCAGCACAATGTTCAAACGCTGAGTCATTTCCGACATAATGCGTCCACTAACGATGACGTCATCAATCAAGACCGCCACGCCCTCTACTCCCGCTAAGAGCGCCGTCATTAGTCGCTGGAAAATACCTGGACATGCCTTTACACCGAACGCCAATCTATGCACCGTGAAGAGACCTTGACATGTGTTTAGAGTTAAAAGTCGTGCTGTATCCTCAGTTACTACAACCTGTGTGTACGCTCGATCGAGGTCGAGCGTCGTGAAGTATCGTCCCCCTGAAATTGAAGCAAATACCTCGCTCGCGGTTGGCATCGGATAGGTATCCGACTCGGTCGCCTGGTTGACCGTGCTGCGGTAATCTCCACACAAACGGATATCACCATTCTTCTTAATTATCGGAACGACTGGAGTAGCCCAATCAGAAAAAGATGTCGGACGTAGTACTCCCTCTCCTACTAACCGATCTATTTCTTTGACGACCCTATCTTTAATCGCGTATGGTACTGGCCTAGCTTTTAAAAATTTAGGTACTGCGTCCTTTTTTAACGGTATCGAAACCGGTTTCCCACGGTAGGTACCGAGTCCGTCCCTGAAGACCTCTTTATGTTTATCAAGTATCAAATTTGTCGCCGACATATCAATTTCGGAAATGGAATTTACATTTACAGTAATATTAAGAGCCGAAAACCAATTACGACCAATTAAGTTGGGTCCTGACCCCTTCGCCACAACAATACTAAGGTTACATTTAATATCTTTAAACTGAACGTGCACGGTCGCCTGACCGAGCACGAGCACCTGTGAGTTATTCCACGCGCATAGCCTGTTGGACAGCGGTCGAAGCGGCGCGCTCGCCCCCAACCGCGCCCATGTGCTCTGGTTCAACAATGAGAAAGCGGCGCCCGAGTCCACCTCCATCAATACTGGCACACCTTCTATCAACACCTTCAACTCGAATGCAGAGACACGCATCCGAGAACTTTCCACATTGTAAATGCCATTCAGCATTGGGTCACCTTCATGATCATCATTAGTATAGTTTACATTTCTAGAATATATTTTTTTCTTCGCCGAACATATTTTCTCAATATGCCCCTTCTTCTTGCAATAGTGACATACAGCGTTAATAAACCTGCATTCACCGCCGTGGCGTTCACCGCATCGATAACAAAGGCGAATATTAGCTTTAGGTTTGACCGCATTTACTTCCATGGGTTCCGACGCGGGCGGTGGCGCCATAATGGCGGCCGGCGACGAGACGATACCTTGCATCATACAAGCGTCCCTGCCCGCGCTCTCAGATGATAACATAGCTTCCACTACGTCCTTATATTGTAAACCATCTCTTTTGAGCAACTCAAACTGCAACTTATTGTCTTTCATGCCACACACTAATCTATCGCGAAGCATACGATTTAAGTCAGAAAAATTACACCCACTGCTAATTTTCCTCAACTGTGCGATATAGTCTGATGCCGACTCGTCTTGCCTTTGAACACGATTGTAAAATTTATACGACACAGAAATCTCGTTCGGTTTCGGACTAAAATGTTTCGTAAGTATCGAGACAATCTCACTGAATGTCACCTCGTTAGATTTTCTAGGCGTTATTAACGCGAGAAGAGTTTCAAACACTTCAGTACCACATATCGTATAGAAATTCGCCCTTTTGGTGGCGTCATCGGTTACACTATTAGCCTCGAAACAATAATTAAGCCGGTCAATGTAACTGTCCCAATTATCACTTTTCACATAAAACTCTTGAAATTTCACTGATTTACCTTTCATAGTTCCAATTTATCAATCGTCGCCACTGTTAAGTCTAAATAAAATACGGTTTTAAGGAAAACACATATATTGAGCTTAGGAGCACAAACATGACATTGAAATATGTTTTGGCGCCAACTACCTTCACTTAGCTAATCTTATTCTGCCAACAAGAATAAACAAGTAAATTAAGCATACCTTCATACACAACAGACACAAACTGAAAGGTCCCCATACGCAATAAAAAAATAAAACTAAGCTCAATAAGTATTACGAACTGACCAACAAATTGATCAGGAATAAATTTAAATTTAGTTGGTAGGCAGTAGAAGTGGAAGCGAGAGGTATAACAGCAAAATTTCTCTATAGGCTACTTAAAGACCTTGCCCTTTCTAGAACAAGCACCGTGTCATTTCTGGAACGTATTTCAAAGGCGGCATTAGTAGGTTCTTTCCAAATTTGGTTAGGTAGGGAGAGGAGTGTGGAGGGTGAAGGCGAGCGTTTTTGCGCATAATAAAGGGGCCCCTTAAACCTACTCTTGGGTCGCAAGTCCGAGGCACTGCTTGCACTCCTCTCCTTGCAACGCGATGGGCTCGACACCCGCACGGTGAATCCATGGTATGCTAAGAAGCTTCGTCTTGTCTGTATATCTTTTTGTCGATTGTTATTTTCTTAAGCATGTTAATTTCCGTCGCACGTGATACATTTCTTTCGTCATGTAAATTTTCACATCCGATCTTAGCAACACGAAAAGGGATTTGGTTCGCGAGAGCCATTCGCACTTACGGGTCGGAGCATACGCTTTCATAACACGATTCATACAAAAGCCGAGGGTTATCTCGAGCGGCTACCCGTCTCGCGGCCTTGCACCGGAACGACTGATGCACGTCGGTTCGCAGAATTTGGCCCGCGGTCCTCCGCCAGGCCACGTACGGGACCATAAAGTTCGGGACGTACTACTCGCTGAAGGAGTGGCTGGCCCGGCGGCGCGCGGTGGAGAGCGTGTGGGTGGACGCGCTGTGCGCCGCGCTGGCGGGCGGGCTGTCCAGCGCCATCGCCAACCCCACCGACGTGCTGAAGGTGCGCATGCAGGTGGGCGGCGAGCGGCGGCGGCTGGCTCGCTGCCTGGCCGACGTGTACTCGCGCGAGGGCTGCGCCGGCCTGTGGCGGGGCGTCGGTCCTACGGCCCAGCGCGCGGCGCTCATCGCGGCCGTGGAGCTGCCCGTGTACGACGCCTGCAAGCGACGCTTGCGCCCGGCGCTCGGCGACGCGCCCGCCAACCACCTGGCGTCTAGTGCGCTCGCCAGCCTCGGCAGCGCCGTCGCCAGCACCCCGCTCGACGTCGTGCGGGTGAGGTCTCCTGCCCCTTCCCCTCCCCCCGCACCGTCCCTCTCGCCTCCCGCTCTGTGACCCCGACCGTGTGTTTCTTTCAGACGAGGATAATGAACCAGAAGAGCTTCAAGGACGTCGTGGCCGGAGCCGGCGAGAGGACGTACAGAGGGACCGTCGACTGTTTCGTGCAGGTACGACCTTAGATATGTTAAATATTGTTAGATATTGTTAGATATTGTTTGATATTGTTAAATATTGTCAGATATTTTTAGATTTTTTTAGATATTTTTAGATATTGTTAGATATTGTTAGATATTTTTAGATATTGTCAGATGTTATTAGATGTTACTAAATGCTATGTGAGGTCGACGACGGACTGTCTTTCGGATCGGACCGACATGAACGATCTCTTCTATATCTATTAATTTTAAAGAGACGTCTGTATTGTTATGAGAGTATAATGTCCAACACCGCTCCCGCCAGACGGTGCGCAACGAGGGCTTTCTGGCGCTGTACAAGGGCTTCGTGCCCACGTGGCTGCGCATGGGACCCTGGAATATCATCTTCTTCGTCACCTACGAACAGCTCAAGGTGCTGTACTGACGAGGAGATGGGAAGACCGAGGAGCGAAGGAGAAGAGAGGGTTCGTAACGATCTCGTCGTATGTCAGTAGGCTCAGTGCAACTCGTATTTGCACGACTTCCATCTAGCACCGCATACACGAAAACATGTCTGCTAACTATTTTTAATTACGAGAAAATAGTACCGAATGTAAAAAATAAGAGTGACTCTTACCGATTTAATTAAAAAACTAAAGCTCATAAAGCTGTCGAAGATTTTACCAGCGCTCGTGGCCAGATGTCATCCCGTCACGATGTCGGAATTCAATCTCCAATTGAATAAATGTTCATATGACTATAGGTCGTTGTAGATGGTGATTTAAAGAAAACGACCCAATCACATTCACAATATATAATAATACGAAGCGGTACAAAGCTTAAGCAGGTTGGTAATAATTGAATAATAATTGTAAGCGGTAAGCAGAGTTTCGCGTGGAGTAAAGCGACATGCGTTTGGCGTCAAGGTAGGTTTCTGTATTGTCGCCTTATCTGGTATTGCTTTCGTCTGCTGGGTAGGTAATCTCTTTATTTTCTTTTTCTTGCGGAATGCTACCGGTGTAGTTAGGGCTGTCCTTAAGCTGATATTCCGGTTTTAATCTATGTATAGATATGGTGTTTTTCTTCCCATTTATAATTATCTTGTAGACTTTGTCTCCTCGTTCTACAACTGCGTGTGGTCCAGTATATGCTGCCGTTAACGCGCCACGTACAGCACCTTCTCTTACGAAGACGTGAGTGGCTGTCTTCAGATCTTTAAATGTAAACGTTTTCTGATCTCCATGCCTTGAAGTTGGCACAGGGCTAAGCTGCTGGGTAATATTACGCAATCGCGCAGTGAAGTCGGTGACATCGGTTGTTGTTGTAGTACAGGGGTGAAAGAATTCACCAGGCAATCTCAGTGCTTCCCCGTATACTAGTTCTGCGGACGATGTTTGCAGATCTTTTTTGAACGCGCTTCTGATGCCTAACAGAACGAGTGGCAAGGATTTTGTCCAATTTTCTGCGCGTGGCAGACGATAGCAGCTTTTAACTGCCTGTGGAATCTTTCTATGATTCCATTACAGGCAGGGTGGTATGCCGTAGTGCGTCTGTGTTTGAATCCCGCTATTTTAGCCAAATATTTGAAGAGAGCTGACTCGAACTGTCCTCGGTCCGTAACGATGTCTACAGGACAACCGAATCGGGATATCCAAGCGGTCAGAAGTGCTTTAGCAACTGTTTCAGCTGTGATATCCATCATCGGAATTGCTTCTGGCCACGGCGTGAATCGGTCGACAGCAGTAAGGCAGTAGCGGTAGCCTTGAGATGGTGGCAGAGGTCCAATTATATCAATATGAACATGCAAAAATCTGGCTTTAGGTAAATGGTATGTCCCCAAGGGTGCTTTAACATGCCTCGTCACTTTTGAGCGTTGACAGGCAGTGCAAGCTCGTGTCCATTCGCGGCAGTTTCTATTTATATCAGGCCAAACAAACCTCTGATACCAGTCTCGCTGTTGCCTTTGATCCAGGGTGACTGAGCGAGTGTAGGCTTTTACAAACTTGCTGGCGAAATTCCGGAGTGACGTAGGGTCTCAAAACAGAGGTACTGCTATCACAGTAAAGCTCGGTGAGGGAACCTGGTATCATCATCTTTTTTAATTTTATGGTATGGGTTGTGTCACCGTCTAAAATCTGCTTTAACTCTTCATCTTTACGTTGGGCTGCTGCTAGTTCCTCCAGGTCGATCGGCTTCTCCAATTCTTCTATCCTCGACAATGTATCCGCAACCACGTTGTTCTTCCCCGATATATGCTGGATGTCGGTGATGTACTGCGAGATAAGGTCGAGGTGACGAAATTGTCTCGGTGAGCAGTTGGACTTGTGTGATGCGAAAGCAAGACATAATGGTTTGTGATCGGTGTATACCGTGAAAACTCGTGCTTCCAACATGTGCGTGAAGTACTTAATCGCACTGTATATAGCTAGCAGTTCCCGATCGTAAGGTGAGTATTTCTGTTGGGCTTGGCTCATCTTCTTTGAATAAAACGCTATCGGTTGCCAAGCGTCTTCCTTCTTCTGTTGCAATACCGCCCCTAGTGACGTATCTGAGGCGTCTGTGACCAGTGTAAGCACTGCGTTGCTATCTGGATGTACTAATAGTGCTGCATTACAAAGACTTTTCTTGCAGTCATTGAATGCCTTCAGGGTCTTGTCTTTTAGGAGGATAGGGTGAGAACCTTACACTGAGCCAGTCAAAAGGTCGTGCAAAGGAGCTTGGATTTGTGCTGCTTGAGGGATGAATCTACGATAGAAATTGATCATGCCTAAGAATCTTCGCAGCTCTTTGACGGTCTTTGGTGCCGGGAATGTCTCAATAGCTTCCACCTTCGTCTCTAGGGGTTTGTGCCATTTGCCGATATGTGGTATCCGAGGAAAGTGATCTCTGATACGCCAAAGGTGCATTTCGAAGGGTTTATTACTATTCCGTAGTCCCTTAGTTTTCTGAACAGTAGTCTCAGATGTTCCGCATGCGCTACTTCGTTTTCCGAGAAGATTAGGAAATCGTCGAGATAGACAAATACGAAGTCCATGCACCTCGTGACCTCGTCTACGAACCTTTGGAATGTCTGTCCAGCGTTTCTCAAACCGAAAGTCATATACGGGAATTCGTATAATCCGAAAGGCGTTGCGATGGCATTCTTTGCTATGTCGTCGGTATTTGGTTATACGTCTTAACCAAATCAATGGTGGAGGAGTGATGAAGACCAGGGACTTGATGATGGCCTTGCTGTGCCATTTTTCAGCATTGCTTCGAATTCCAGCTTTGCTATCTTTAGCTTGTCTGGTGCTAATCTTCGCGGTGTGCAGTGTATGGGTGGTCCATCCGTGGTAGTGATATAGTGCACAGTGTTGTGCTTAATGTCCCGATGAATGCCGGGAGGCCGTGTTAGATCTGGAAAATCTCTAAGAATATCGTCTCCAGACGATAGAGTTTATTTAGAGTCACCATATAAAGTTTTAATAGAGAATACGGTGTCCGCTGTATCCGCTGTTATAGCTGACGTTGAGAGCGACGTCATGTTGTCAAACAGACGCTTATTCCTGCAGTCGACTGCTAAATTATAAAAAGATAGAAAGTCGACTCCGATGATGGCTTTTGTGACATCAGCTACGACGAACTGCCAATTGTACTGCCAACGGCGGAGACCCAGGTTGAGTTTCAACTGCACGTAACCGTATGTGCTGATGATGGATCCATTAGCGGCGAAAAGCTGGTAACTTGATCTGGGCCGTTGCCCATGCAGTGCAGATCGAGGAAAGACGCAAAGATCGCTACCGGTATCTACGAGAAATTGCACCTTCGACTGTCGATCTGACAGGAAAAAAGGCGACGCCCGTGTGCTCGTTGCCCCGTCGAGGGCTTGGGCATACGTGCTTTATTACTCCTTTTGACGCAGCCTAGACCGCGACGGCGGCAACTTGGGCTGGGAGCTCATCCCCGCCTTTGCCTGGGCCGCACATTTGGTCACCTTCTTTCCCCAGCGCCACTGCCGCTTAGAGACGGATCGTTGGACCTGGGATTCAACCACCGGAGCCGGATTTGGAACTCGAGGCAGCTTCCGGGCAGCGGTTACGGGAACCTGAGCCGGAGCTGGTGCCGTTTTATGAGGGGCGCGGGGGACACTCTTCTTGCCCCCGTACCACCGTGGATCAAACCTGGGCCGTTGCGATAGGGCGTCATAGGCGGGGATCTCGCCTCAAGGACAGGAGATCCCGACCGCCTATATACATAAACTGCCGGGCGTGAAACCGCTTCAGCGGCGGCGGCAGCGAATGCCTCTCTTCGCCTGTCGGAGGCCAGCGGAGGCCTGAGGTTACTCTCGGGGAGGAGCCGCTCTTCTATACCACGGAGGCGAGAATTAACCATCTTGCTTACCGAGGTAATTTTGGAGCGCTTCAACTCCTCGATCAGATACCTCTCCGATGAGGGCATCTCTGAGACCGCGGTTTTTCCCGCAGATGCTCTCAGCTCCGCGAACTCCTTCCGGTAGGCCTTTACCTCCGCTTTCAGGGCGTCCACCTCCCTGTGGAGATGCGCGTTGTTCTCGCGGATACGGCGCATCCCCTCCGGCTCGCTCCGGCTGGCCAAGGCTCACCGTACCTTTGAGGTTCCCCGACTTTCATCATTTTTGTTTATGCAGGTCGATGTGGGCGCGACTTGCGTAGGTACTCCTGCTCCAGAATGATTTGTGCCTCCCTCGTAGTTCGAGGGGCAGACGGCATCCGAGGATGAAGTGAGGGATTATAGAGCAGAGCTGACACCCTCCCGGGGACCATATTGCAAATCATTCCTTCCCATGCACCCCCGCCCCCCCTCCTCCCCCTCGACGGTAGCCCCCTCGAAGGAAGGTGACCCCCGCCTTTCCCCCTCCCCCCCTCGTCAGTTATGGACCGGGCACAATCCTCATGACCGATCCCCCTGCCGAGTATTAGCTAACGGGAGAAACCGAAGGTTCTCAGTATCCGTCGTTGCCCAGGGAGCACCACGAGGAGGTTCTCGACATTAGCTCCCCACTACTATGGAGGGTCTCGATGGACACGGTTATACTACTTTTAATAAAGAAACTTACATTTCTTTTCCAGGAGGAGACCAGGGAGCAGACGAGGTGGAGAGGGAGGCATGTAGCACAATTGTAGTTGTAAGTATAGCATTGATAGTAGTCGTGTAGTTTGTCCGTCAGTCGCTCGGACTACATTTAGTTAGTCAATATTAGATGGTAACTAAGTGTGTAGTGGTCGGTATTCCGTCTCTGTGTGTGTGCGCGTGCACGTGCGCGTGCGTGTGCGTGTGCGTGTGCGTGTGAGTATGTGTGTTGTGTGTTGGATCGCGTCGCTGTATTTTAAACACGATGTATCACTTCGTATAATTGTCGAAGAATTATAAAACTTGTAAACTGTCTTTTTCTATTAACTTATAAAACTTTATTGTTTTTTTTATTTATAAGTAGGATTCTCATCGATATGTAAATACTGATTCAGGGTCCGATGTGTCCGTCCGTTTGCTTCCGTTTCAACGTTTTATTTATTTTTAATTAATTGTTGACATTTAAAAATAAAACTGTTTTTGTTATAATACATCCAAAGTTGAAATATAATTGTCTTTTTTTGATATGATTTTTGTAAATATGGCAAGATGAACGTTGTTATAAGAAGTGGGCGGTGTATTGTCACGAGACCTCACACACACAGACCCGTAGTATGTAAGTGTAAGTGACGTCACGACGAGATGAAGCACAAAGTGCATTTACCGATCTAGATGGATCTAGACGTATGGGTGATGTTTGTATATCTGTAGAATAGACGGCGTTAGACGCTCGAGATAAACCAAAGTATATATGTAAAGGAAATAGGTAATGAAATTTAGATCTTATGCTAATAGAAGGTTCTCGTTGAATGGTGACTAATGTTCTGAATTAAAAAACTATCGAAATCCAATGTTGACTACTAGAATTAATTAGAATTCGGCTTTTATTATATCAGTGCTGTGATTGAGTTTGTACTGAGGCATCTAATGCTCGTGTCGATCTTGGATTGTAAATTGTTAAATAATCTCGACCATTAATATATATAACAAGGGTTAGAAAGTAATTAAAGTATGTAAAGGGTGTTCCAAATATGACGCAAGATTTTAATTAAATAGAATACAGTTTTTAGTGTTATAATTGTTATTTTTAGTTTGAATTAAAAATATATAGAATGGGGTTATTTATGAAATAATTATTGGGCAATCGTGCAGGAAACTTCACAACTTTGATGTTACATTAGTACGTACTGTTTTGTTGAAATTTTCCGTGACCTTTTTTCGAAAATGTGAATTTTGATGCAGCGTTGAATTTTTTCCTTCAATGCATGGGTGGATGTGGGCTTACTAAAATACTTTACCTTTGACTTTAAATAACCCTCATAAAAGGAAGTCTTAAGATGGTAAACCACACGAGCGAGGGAACAACTCTCACCACCGAAACGAGAGAATGCACGATCTAAGAAATATGATGTTTCACCTCCTTGGTGAAAGTACATTTTACCCAAATATATACCATCCCATTTTCCAAAAAAATGTGTTATGACGTCGCTATATCCAGCACCAGTAGGAATCACTACTTAACCAGCTCCATTGTCAAAATATATCAAATATGTTCAAAGATGCCTCCAGCAAAAAATCCATATCAAACTTTTTTTTACCATACCATTTGTTTTTCGATAATCACATGCAAATCCTCCTCCGATCCCCAAATGCTTCTATTTTGTCTATTAACAAAGTCATCATCAGTCAAAGTCAGCATCCCCTCGTGGATGTTCAAAATCCCTTCAGAGATCTCTCTTTCGCTGTAGATAGTAAATAAGTAGTCTTCAATTGTTTTGTTAATTGAATCTCATAAGTTGTTTAGTGAGTAGACGCTGTAGAGAGCTTCTCTACACTTGCAGCTGTTGTCTTGTTGTATGTGACTATAAATAATACCACAAACTGTTGTATACTTAATGAAACTGAGACTCTCTAGTGATAACAGATCGCTAACATTTCGTTCTATCATTTTATACTCCAATAAGCTGCATCGAATTCATGAAATTAAAAATTTAACCACTGAAGAGTAAAATATGTTTCCGAAATTAAGCCCATTATAAGTATATTTTTTTTTATAAATTACAATTTTTTTTTGACTAGCTGTCAATAAAATGATATGAAGTAATATTGTTCAAATATTATTTTTTACTGGTTTACCCAAAATGACTACCAGCTTTCCTAGTATAGTTTCAGTGTTCAGTACTTCTTTGCGTTTTGTCAATACCACCCTTATGCTCGATTTGTAAGATGTGATATTTTAGTCTAGCATTAACATTTTTTAATATATTTCACCTAGGAAGTCCTATAAGCCGGTGCGAGGTCGACGTTCGGGTCTTTTCATAGTTTTTGTAGCACTATTATTATTATTACATTTTATTGTTATTATTTTAGCTTCTTTCCATGCTCTTTATTTTTATGTTCAGGAAAATTCGTTTGTAATTTAAGATCGACCGAACCAGTAACCTTTTTAGGTTAAATATGGATGTTTCTAATTCTGTGTATGTTTAGGGGGTGGGGAAGGGGGTCTTTATGATGTTCTTTATTAGTGATAGGTTGGTGGTCCATATTAGTGACGAAGAAACTTCCGTGAGCTACTCCCGGCGACCGTTACCGATAGCAAATTTTGTGACCGCTAACACCTTTCTTGACACTTGACTGCACACAAATGAAACACTTAAGTAAACTACGTAATTACGGAATTCTTGACGTATGCATGATGAAATGCCTAGAATTGACCCAACAACTCTTGCTTGTCATATATTCCTAGAACCTTAGGACCTACTTGTAACCTAATCTCCAGTTCAGTATTGATAGGTACTTTTTTTCATGGTTAAAATTGTGAGCTTAGTGTTTTTTCCGTTAGTTGACAAGCTAGTTTTAGCGTTATTGTCAGACCTATGCAAAATGCTCGCCTACTGGAGTCAATAACGAGACACCTGTATTGTAGATAGTTATTTACTTTTATGGTCCTGTCCTGCCCCGCCTCCTTGTTATGCTTCTTCTTCCCCCCCCAAGGTTTAAGCATATTTTTTTCTCATTCTTGTAATGCAATAGACGATAACCAGTGGTCCATGCCAGTTTTTTTTAATAATGTTTATCCCTTCATCAAGGGAAGGGCCAAGGCTTTAAGCCATACCATGTGTCAAGTATTTCATAGCATATCTTTATAATTTATCCTGCTAAGGATAATCCGAAAGAAGATAATATAATAGCGAGAGAGATCTTATCTGTCATTTTATAAGCATCAATTGTTATAACATATTTTTTGTTTTTTCTAGTGTTGTTAATACAAACATAGATAATGAGATGTAACTTCTTCTTGATTTATTGAAAACGGCATTCAAAGAAAATGTGATGTGTGATGTGATGGCTGGCTCTCGTTATTACAGAAATGACAGTAAACACATGTTGAGGAAGAGATTATCCTTATTTCGTATAGATGTTTTCCGAAACCTCCATGTCGGATTGTTAGCCGATTTAATCACATGAAACTTGTTTTTCCATCCTGATCCAGCCTGTAACATAATTGCCTTGTCTTGTAAATGGTATCATTTAATACAGTATTAAATCAGGAATTAGATAATTGCATTTTCGGTCTACGATTACTATTAACTAGAATATTCGGTAAGTATTCGGTGTATTCGGCATCTTTTTCGCTATACGTATCGGGCCGAATCTTCGGTTCTGGTGTCGAATATTTTCGGTTCGAGTATTTCTATTTTTTGGCTACATGACAAGTTAAAGAACTAAAAGGCAAAACTAAGATTTATGTCATTTCGGTAATCAAAGAAATCTAATAAATTATGAGTTGGATAAAGCTTAATAATATAAATCATTCTAACTTCCAATCAACATTTGTTTCGAAACATTTCAAGTCAACATATTTATTTTATTATTGATAACCTACTATTAGTATTTAGTATACTCAACATTTATTTTGAAACTTAAATCATAATTTATTTTTAAGCCTCTAAACCAGAGGTTCCCAAACTTCTTTCGTCCAACGCCCACTTTGAAAATCTGTTTTTTTGTAACGCCCCCCATTTTTACAAAAAAAACTTTAATAACATATTAGTTTCGTCTTTACTTACATAAAATCTATATTCTAATTGAGACTTGTCTTACTTGAAAGAGCAATAATAAAGCAACCTTACAATATTAAAAGTATTTTTTATTATAAAATAACATTTAACATGGAGCAATAAACAACTTTTTATAATAAAAAGTATATTTTATCAAAAAATTAACAACAGTTAACATTGATCAATAGTAATACCACTTTTTATAATTAAAAGTCTTCTTCTTCTACCTGGCATTCATCCCGACGTATGTCAAGGTTTATCTTCTTGATCAACCTTCTCCATTTTGCACGGTCTTCGACGTCCTGCTTCACCACATCTATCCAGCGCTTCCTTGTACGTCCGGGAGATCTCACTCCAGGAACAGACATATTAAGGCATTTCCGTCCGACATAGTTCATCGGCGGACGCGCAACGTGGCCATACCATTTCAGGCGCCGATCTTGGACAACTGCGAATGAATATGTTACGTATGTGGTCAAACCGCGTAACGCCGCACATCCAACTCAGCATCATTTCCTCCCTCGTCATTCAGGCAGTCATTCCCGTGACTGGTATTTCCTGGGGGTGCCGGGATAGTTCTGGCGAGCATTCGCTGCCGTATATAAGAACCGGTCGGATGACGCTCCTTTTTATTAGCCCCCTTGATTTTGGGCGATATTCTGCGATCACAGACTACACCATTGAGTTATAGGACCTTAGACATCGTTATCAATGCTTCCAGACTCGTGTTTAACAGATCCAGGTTACCTGAACTTTTCCAACTTTATGGCTGGCTCAGGACCTATATGGATAGTATTCGAGTATGGGCTCCCGCAAGCCATGTACTCAGTCTTCGACATATTTTATCTCCGAGTAGTTGTCGACGAGTGTTTCCCGGCACCCTTGACAATAAATGCTAGAGTGAAGCCCGGTATGTATGGGTATTCAGATGACAGCACAGTTGTAGAAAGACTATACAGATATAGTTCCCGAACTAGTAGAGATTAAGTACATTTTAAAAGAGAAGTCATGGTGCAACGTTTGAATGACATATTTCAGGCAGTTTCCGCATTGGGCAATGCTAATCTTGTCAATTTCAACGCCATCAAAATGCAGACGTGTCTGTTCACCGCTAAAAGGAGCCCTTTCTCCTTGGCTCCTATTTTTCAAAATGTATCTTTGGAAAACAGTGACCGGTTTCAGTTGTTAGGCTTGGAGAACTTCAACTTTGGTCGGCACATTGAGTCCAGAGTAAAAGCTTTCCAGGAAAGCTTTTCGTTCTTGCGAAGGTCTGACAGTACTTTACACCGGTCTGACAGTACTTTACTTCTACTATACAAAGCACATATCCGGTCGAGTGTGCAGTACTGTGGTCACAATTTGCTGGTGCCGCAAAGTCTCATCTTGCGGTTCTGGACTCAATTGAGAGGCGAGCAAAGAGGCTTATAGACGGCCTTGAATTGACTAAAGCCAACCACCACAACCATGAACACAGGCGTAGAATTGCTGGCCTGTCAGTATTCTATAGGATACATAGTGTGTACAGGAATTACCCGACTTAATTCCCCCATCCTCCTTCCATCACCGGATCATCCGACGCATGGTGGGTATCCATCTCTACTTTGCTGACATTCCTTCTGCCCGAACGAAGCGCTATTTTATCGGAATATATCATCAACTATGGAGACTTGTATTGGATGTGAGTCGAGACAGTATCGAGAACAACATTGGAAAAGAAAAGACAAAGGGCTGTGCCCTGGTCAACCAATACTGTTATCTGGAAGGGATTGGTGTCGCCAACGGCAGTCCTAACCATAGGAGTTGTGGTACATGTCTCTGATAGTCTCAATATAAGCCTCATGGATGCCTTAAAATCGCTATGTCCACCAGATACACTGACAAGGCACACAGTCAAAGGCCTTCTGCAAATATAAAAAGGTTACGTGCAGAGCTCTTCTTTTTCTGTAAGCTTTCATCAGAGTTCTGAAGACAAAATTGGCGTCTATAGTACTCGATCCTGGCTGAAATCCTCATTGAGACTCAGAGACAGTGCACTTTTGGCGGAGTCTAAGGTTGCTCAAACGCTTGAAGATCTTCATGGTATGAAGCATAAGCGTAATGCCCCTGTAATTGCACAGTGTTGAACCCTGCCTTTTCCCTTGTAAATAGGTTTAATAAAACTATGCCGCCATTGCTAAGACATCTTTCCAGTGTTCAAAATATGGTTGAAAAGGTGAGTAAGCACGAGCACACCAAGAGAGCCAAACGATATTCAAGCTCCCATCCAAATATCGTCGCGTTTATCCGTTCTTCATGCGTCAAAGGCAATCACGAGTTTCGTCAAATGTTATTGGAGTAAGACCGAGTTTAGGTGGTGAGTCGCGAGGAAGCCTGCACGGATTCTGACTGTTCAGCCTCTAAAAGTAGCTTTTCCTTCTCTCTTTTACATATGAATAACGACAAAGCAGCATGAACTGGAAATTTCTGACGCAAAGACATTTTGCTATATCTCGCGTCGCTTTATCCCGAGCACGTGCCATTTGAATTAAATATTAAAAGGTTAATTTAATATATTGTCAGGTTTTATTTGTACTTTAAACTTGTATAACTATTGAAAGCTTATTCAAATTTGTATTAAATTTAGATGAAAAATAAATAGATACGGGCAGAGATACGAATTTGCGACTTGTGGGAAACTGTACCTAAAAGGGATGAGTTTCGGTAACCATGTATTTTTCATTTTAAATTTATTTCAAATTTTAAAATATTAATAAATGGATGTTGTGTAGTAGAAAGATATTTTTGTTAATTTTAAAATGTGAATAAAATATAAAGTTACAAATCATCTATCGCCCCCCTAAATGACACCAGTGCCCCCCAATTTTTTTTCGGTCCCTCACCACCCCCCTCTAGGCTTCCAGCGCCCACAAAGGGGCGTTAGCGCCCTCTTTGGGAAAGACTGCTCTAAACAATATTTTTAAACCTCAAATCAACATATTTATTTTTTCATCTAGCCAGCAGCCGCACATAACGTACATGTTAAACAAACAATAAAATGGTAAGCCGAATAGTATTCGGTTATTTGGTGAAACCACTATTCGGCGCATCTCTACTACAAACTAAACTGTCAGCTGTCAAATTGTGTTTAGGATTGCTAGCACCTTACAGCACAAATGGATGCAAATTGAAATCTTGCGTTATATATTGAGCCATCCTTAATTGTATGTAAAGTATTATTTTCTTTACTGTGCCAAAGTGTAAATACGCCATATAGAGCACCATATAGGTTATATTGTAAGATTCATGTGAAAGGTTCCTAATGTTCCTTCGAGTTTCTTATATATTTTAAGTGTAGTAGATCCTGACATAAGATGTTTGTATCAAGTAAAGTAAAAAGAGGAGTCCTATTAAAGCATGTAACGACAGCATTTTGATGTATTTTATATTTATTATAATGATGACGTTTTCACAAACTATCTACAGTTACAAACCTGTAGTTACAAAACCAATCCACTCCACGACAGCATTTTGTAAGTAGTTAGTAGTTAAATATCTGCAGTCTACTATACAGTCTACTGCACTCAATACTGCACGTCACTACTATAGATATCAATTATAAACGACAGTCTATAAATACTGCAGATAGTTTATTGATAATGGCCGTAAAATAACAGGAGATTTTCTTCACGTCTATACTATATAGTTTTTGTAATGTGTTGTTTTAAAACAAGCTTATAGCTTGTGAGTGACGAAAATTTATAATTTAATAAATATTTTGGTGTTTGTACAATTTGTTTTATTTCGACTTTTTATTAGAAATATTTTTTCATAAAAGTTATGTTTACAAAAACATGCCAAAAGAACTTCCAAATTCTTCTTTTTCTTACTTGCAAGATAGCTTTTTATTAAGTCAGCCTAGAAATTTAGCTGAACGTTCTTGTCTATCTTTAGAGTTTCTTGCAAGTGCCTCGCTATAACAGGTGCTATGTTCTCACTTTCGTTTTTATTTCTTTCTTTATTACGACTTTAATAAGTACATAATAATATTATTTTTATTCTTTTTAGCGGTCTTCTGGAATCGGGGGTCTTAAATTATTTTTTTTTTATTTCATGCTTTTTAAAGTTATGTTAATGGTTTCATTATTGTACTATATCAACTTACGGATACACAAATGTTCACTTGCTTAAGAATTTTATCAATATTACATAGGAACCTTTCACCCGCAACAATAAAACCTCAATATCTTGGAGACGACTGTTTCTATTTCGACCAATCATAGCTAAGAACCATCTCGACGAACAACCACAATCAAATCCGTTCACTCATTTGGTTACTACATTGCCACAGACAGACACACAAATACACAGATACACAGATCAAACTTATAAAACCCCTCTTTTTGAGTCGGGGGTTAAAAATAAATCCTTTCTCAGAGGTCGCGGGTACTGCCCTTATCGGTTTATTTAAAATCTTTGTTAGGAGATAAGTAATCCTATCTATTAGTAATAAATAACACACACTGTCACTTACACAGTTTCCTGGAACATAAAATAAATAAAATTATCATTACATAATAAATTTACGATATCAACAATTAAACATAAAATCTTTTTATTTTGACATAATTCAGAAATAATTTATTATTATTATTACCTAATAATTTATTAAGTAAGAAAAAGTACAATTAATAAAAAAAATGAAAATGCGTTATAAATAAAAACAAGATGTTTACTTAATATATGTTACGGTCATAAGTTAAAGTTATAACATTCATTTTAATCTAATACTCTGCTCAAAATAAACATGTAGGTATACATATTTATTTTAAGTTACAACTTGCATAAACAATTGCACGTGCGAGCGCAACATAGAAGAAGAATTCAATTCAACAAAAGAGGTTCAATCGGTAGGTCGTCCTCGCACACATCGACGACTAGCTAAAAAAGAAGAAAATAAAGACGTCATAAACTTAAAAATACTAGCGACAATATCGCATGTCCGTGGAGTTCGATGTCGGAGGCGGGGCAGTGCGAGTCGCTGGGCGTGCTGGGGGACGTGGCCGCCGCCTACCAGCAGCGGCTGCGTCTGCTGGCCCGCGCCGCCGCCGGGGACCGCCTGCAGGTCGGCACGCTACTGGACTGTTGCTAGTGAGACGAGCTGTCTCTACGTAGTTTTAGCAATATATCTTAGTTAATGCGCAATTTTTTTACTGACCGACTCGATGACAGAAGCAAGTGGAAGTGCTACAGTCGTGGGTGAAAGACCTGTCGGATCAGAACGAGCTGCTGGCGCGCACCGTGGAAGAGCTCGAGACGGAGTTCACATCCAGGCTACTGCTCGAGAGGAGACGCCACTCCGAGGTACGTACCGGAGTCGGCCTCCACGGTAGTAAAACATAAAACGAAATTATTATTACGAATAATAGATTTGTGAAAAAGGAGGAATCGCATTTTTTATTTTTTTATTATTTGGGTATTTAATGATCCAAAAGCCGTCCTTTTGATACGATGAAAAATATTAATATTACTTCAGATATTTATGTTAATAACGTTAGGTACCCTTAGGTAGATTCGTTGAAGATAAATTGGTCGGTCGACATATTAGTCGTGTCTAATATGACTTCAAAAATGACTTTAAAAATTTAAAAAGTGTCAGAATGGACAATTTTTAATTTATCGTGTACATTGTGAATGAAAGTGGTGGTTGTGGCTCGTGATGGAAAGTGACAGAAGGAACTATTCTTTATTGAAAGGAGAAGCTAAGAAGTGAAATCAAAAAGTCCAATCTATAAACAATCTGAGTAATAGCCCAAAGAGAAATCATCCAATCTAAAGGATTTAACGACGAAGAGGTCGCATGAAACGTACTGTTAAAATAGATAGCGAGCGAGCTGCGCGCGGAGGGCTCTGTGCTGCGCCGTGCTCTGTGGCGCAAGGACGAGGATGTGCGCGGGCTGCTCGAGGTGCTGCGGCGGCTGCGGGAGTTCGACCACTGCTCCATCGACGGTATACACTTCCACGAGGTCACGGAGTCAGACATATTTGGAGCCGTCTTGTGGTGAGTGCTCAGGGAGGATTCACTGGTCAAATTATAAATACGGTTTCTTAGATCGAAGATAGATAATAGATATTTAACGCTTTTTACAGGCAACGACCGAAACTAGATCAGGGAGATACAAAGAGAAACACAAAACATGATTCACGGAAGCAGACCAAAGCTTTCGCGTTGTTGTAGTTTTTAATCGACATATTCTTTCTATTGTTATAACTTTAATACGATCTTATACTTTTTTATATAGAGTTTATAATTTAAATTTATGTTTTTATTTTCGAAAGATTTTACTATAATATACTCCTTGAACTATTCACCTTTTATTTGACTTAAATACTTAATTTAAAAAATCTATGGTTACAAATTGTTTAACGAAAGTAAAATTTTTATTTATTGACGGGTTGCGATATATTGCTTTATGCAGGTACATACATATACGGCTAATTTTAATTAAATAATTCAGCGCAATGTGTTAAAAATTTCACAATAGAAAAGCCATCTTGAGACTGACGACTGTGTGGAGTGTCCGATACTACTACCTACTGCGGCTGTGAATGTGTCTTCAATGTATAATGGTTCTGTATGCACAGAATGTGAAGATGTCTACATCAAATGTGGTTAAAGACAAAAAGGCAGTTAAAGAATAGAACCTTTAATGTTGTGGCCGTCACACCAGGACACCTCGGCAGAGACCAACTGTGATTAGACGTTAATTAAAATAATTAAAGTGATAGCTTTCAAAATTACTAAATTTATAATTATTATCTAAAAGGTGATTGTTCACAGATTATTTATAAACAAAGATGTCTGTTGAAATATATAAAAGATTTTTTTTACCAACGCTTTAGACAAACTATGGCCAACTCTTTATTTTCTTAAAAGACTTACAATTTCATTATTATTTCATTAAATTAAATTATAGTAAACAATATTTACAATCAAACTTTAAAACAAAAAGGATAATAATATATAAAAGGATATAATTATTATATAATTATTATAACATATACCTATATTAAAAGTTACCAAGTACTCTGAGGTGTAGTAAACTGTTAAACGGATAGCGTCTTTCCTATCAATCGAGTGGACCTGGGATTGATCCCGATAGTAGTTCCATCATCAGTAGTGTCTGAGGAGTGAGGACATCCTTCGCTCAAAATGCTATTGAAGCTGTTGGTGGTCTGAGCTCGGCAATCTTTCTAGTTGGATAATCGGCCATCCAGTACTGAAATATTTATATCTGGTGCTTTCTTTCTTGGAAACGGTTTAACCAATTTGAATGCGGTTTCACGAATATATTGTAATTGTTTTCACTTAACATTTAGTGTTTGTTTTATTTAAATCGGTTAAGAAATAAAAAAGTTATGTCAATTTATGTCAATCACGTAATGGGTACCAGGCAAATCTTGTTCTATACATGTAACAAATCTGTAGAGGAGTAGTCTCTGTACATTTAAAATATTAAAATCCTTTATATAACAAGAGTACCCAAAACAATGCTTTTCATTTCGTCTGTTCGTCTGTATGTTTGTGCACACTAATCTCAGAAACGGATTAACCGGTTTGAATGCACTTTTCGGGAAAATATTGTCATGGGCTTCACTTTACATATAAAGTTTTTTTTTTGTATATAAATCGGCTGACAAATAAGGAAGTTAATAATTTCTTAATTTCATACCATTGCGGTAATACATTTTTTCAAAATTAAAATAGTGTTTCTCACCTCAGGGAATAATATTACCCTTTCCAATAAAAAAAATATCTGTGATTAAAAATTACACAAAGATATAAA
The DNA here is from genome assembly GCA_959347405.1 of Napeogenes sylphis. Classification (NCBI taxonomy): domain Eukaryota; kingdom Metazoa; phylum Arthropoda; class Insecta; order Lepidoptera; family Nymphalidae; genus Napeogenes; species Napeogenes sylphis. The sequence continues at coordinate 31,223,816 of OY365786.1, forward strand.
TATAAACTAGAAATACACGCAAAAATTACTTGACGGAGTTTGATGAAACTTTAAAGGGTTATAGTAGACAGATATACATTGGTAGGTACAAACGGTACGTTTTATCGAAATCGAAATCTACGCGTGCGAAGTCGCAAGCACAGCTAGGAATTAAATATATTGAGCTATCTTTCTTATTTTAAATAAATTAATTTCAGTGGGATAAAAATAAAAAGATATGTGACAAAGTTAACGAGATGAAGATGCTTAATGATTCTTTGATAAAAGAAAATCTCAGCAAAGACAGGTAACATTAGTAATTTTCGTTATATATTTTTTAGATAACATGTCCTTGTTAAATTGTGAAAGCTACATAAAATACAGGTACATATGTATACATGTCATTACTTGATATATTCAGAATGAATATTGAATTGTTTTGTTTGTTTAGTCTGGGCACTAACCTAGTTGTTGTAGTAGGCATGGGCGTACCCAGATTTTGTTCTAGCTGGATTGAATTTTGGAGCTGTAATTTTAATTTTCTAAGCATGGTTTAACAATGAATGAGCAAACGCTGGTGATTTGTCTTTGCCGAATCTCACTTCTAATGAAGATTTTAGACTTGAAAGTGTTTGCTAAAAAATTTACTAGATAATTGTATTTGTTTGTAATACATAGATCTATAATAACTGAAAAGCCACTTTTATCGTCCCCCACTGACATTCCTAAGAAAGCATTCCTAAACCTTCTTCAATTTTTAAAACTCAATTGGTTTTATTTTTTAATGTAAAATACCAATTTTAATTTCCAATAGAAGGTAGTAGAGGGATACACGATGTCCAGGGGGGGGGGGGGGGGGGGGCAGCTGCCCTCCCCTGCCCCCCTCTCGGTACGCCCATGGTAGTAGGTAAATAGTTATTTAATTGATCTTTTTTTTCCTATTCAATTTAGTTCTGCCAGAATAGATTATAAACGTCGTGGTGGTAGACCATAACATCGGGTCGCCGGCAAATTTACCACCCATCGGGAAAAGTCGTGCCGCAAAGCGACCTAGTCGTGTTCCGGCACGTTGCTCGATGAAGCCGTTAATGGGAAATGGGTCTGAACAGCTGCGGTGCATTGGCGAACCGGTTGACGTCGAGTTGGTGTTTGTTTTGGCGGGTGTCTAGTCGAGGAGAGTAGCGGGATCCGAAGCAACGGCTTTCCGCTGGCCGCCCGCAGATAGTTGGGGGCCCAATTAGTGGGTTAGCCTCCCACGAAAGGCTGCCCCGCCAGCTGCGAAAAATCCCAGGGTGGATCCATCGTGCTGGTTGGCGACCAGACGAGGAGGCCCGATGGCGATCCCTGGGGGGGTTCGGGCGTCCCCGCAGTCTCCAGACTAGCCTCCCAGTGGCAAGACATCACTAATTTCGACGTCGGGTTCGATACGTACCGCCTCGTTCAACTGCCATTTCCCATCCCTATTCACTTTTATTTTATTTTTTTTATGAGAAAAGTTAAAAAGAAGAAAATGTTTTTACAGCGGTTGCACTCCTCCTCATTTAAAGTGCACCTCACTAATATCAGGGGTTTGCACTCCAATATCCTAGCTGTCCATCACCACCTGGAGACAGAGCAGCCGCACCTCTTCTTTTTGACGGAGACGCAGATACAATGTCCTTTGAGCGCTGCGCACCTGCAGTATCCCGGATATACGTTAGAGCACAATTTTCGCTCACGTGCCGGAGTCTGCGTGTACGCGCGGAACGACCTCTGTATCCAGCGTCTCCGTCACCTTGAAGACCCCACTTTTTCTTCTATATGGGTTTTAGTAGACAGAGGAAACAAAAAAATCCTGTATTCCTGTGTCTACCGTTCGCACAGTGGTGACCAGGAGACAACTAGATTATTTGAGTATCTCGGTGAGGCTGCTGATATGGCTTTGCATCAGTGTCCTTCAGCGCAGCTTGTTTTTCTGGGGGACTTTAATGCTTGTCATCAAGACTGGCTGTTCCCGTACCAGAAAACCGACCATGCTGGAAGAGAAGCGCGGAACTTTGCGTTGTCCTTGGACCTCTTTCAGCTGGTGAGGCAAGCGACAAGGGTACCAGAAGTGGTAGGCCACACAGCCAATTGCCTGGACCTTCTGCTGACAACTGATCCGGACAGGTATCGTGTTGAGGTCACCTCCCCCTTGGGAACCTCCGATCACTGTCTGGTGAAATCTGTGTTTACATATTCCCCACCAGCTCTCGAACCACATGGTGTTAGGCGAGTATGGAAATACAAGTCAGCAGATTGGGATGAGATGCGGCACTTCTTTGCATCTTATCCTTGGCGGCAGGTCTGCTTCTCTTCTTTGGATCCGTCGAGTTGCGCGGATGCTATAACCGATGTGGTGCATCAGGCAATGGAGTATTTTATTCCTTTTGCTGAAGTTCCCGTCGGTGGCAAAGCTCGCCCATGGTTTAATGCCGAATGTGGTCATGCTCAAGACCGAAAACATTCGGCATACCTCATTTGGGCTGATGCTCGAAGCCGCAAAACTCCGGATGTAAGTACAAAGAAGAGAGCCTTTAACCTAGCTGCCAAGTCCTACAAAAAGGCATTGCGGAAGGCTAGTCTCGATCGAATCGCTAAGAATGGCGAAAAGCTCTCTGTCAAACCAACTGGCAGTCGAGCTTTCTGGTCTCTTGCGAAAGCGATCGAGTCGAATTTCTGCCAACCCTCACTGCCTGCTCTGCTGAAGCCGGATGGATCCCTGGCCTACACAGCAACAGAGAAAGCGAATGTATTTGCTTCTCTGTTTGCTGATAATTCGCATCTAGATACTGGCAATGCTTCTCCAGCACATCTTCCTCACTGCGGTATTTCGATGCCTGAAATCCGCATCACTAACAAAGAGGTATGGAGAACATTGTGTCGTTTAGATGTGAATAAAGCCAGTGGTCCTGATGGTATACCAACCATTCTGCTCAAGACATGTGCAGCTGAGTTGTCTCCTGTACTGACACGTCTGTATCGCCTCTCTTTCAAGACTGGAATAGTGCCGAAATCCTGGAAGCTTGCCAACGTGCAACCCGTGCCCAAAAAAGGCAGCCGTGCTGATCCTGTCAACTACAGACCGATTTCAATCACCTCCATACTCTGCAAGATTATGGAGCGTGTATTGAACTCGCGCCTTCTAGCATATCTAGAAGGTAACGATCTCCTCAGTGACCGACAGTACGGGTTTCGCCGTAATAGGTCTACTGGGGACCTCCTAGTGTATGCTACACACATTCTAGGCGAGGCCATCGAGAAGAACGGAGAAGCGGTCGCCGTCTCTCTGGACGTCTCGAGGGCATTTGACAGGGTCTGGCATGCGAGCCTTATAAGCAAGCTTTCAGCGTACGGTATATCTCCTGGTCTGATCGGCTGGGTAACGGACTTTCTGAGCCAGAGATCTCTCCGAGTAGTTGTCGATGGGTGTTCCTCGGAATCCTTGACAATAAATGCCGGAGTGCCTCAGGGGTTCGTTCTTTCTGCAACTCTTTTTCTGCTGCACATTAACGATCTGTTGAAGCCCGGTATCTATGGGTACGCAGACGACAGCACAGTTGTAGAAAGATATCTGCCGAGTACTCGGGCTAGTCGAGATCAAGTACAGTCTGAAAGAGAAGCCATGGTGCAGCGTTTGAATGACAAACTTCAGGCAGTCTCCGCATGGAGCAATGCCAATCTTGTCAAATTCAACGCCACCAAAACGCAGACGTGTCTGTTCACCGCCAAAAGGAGCCCTTTCACCTTGGCTCCTACTTTTCAGAATGTATCCTTGGAATACAGTGACCGGCTTCAGTTGTTAGGCTTAGAGATTTCCTCGAACCTCAACTTTGGTCGGTTCATTGAGTCCAGAGCAAGAGCAGCAGCAGCAAAGCTTGCCGTTCTTGCGAAGGTTCGGCAGTACTTTACACCGGGACAGCTTCTTGTTTTATACAAAGCACAGATCCGGTCGTGTGTAGAGTACTGTGGCCACATATTTTCTGGTGCCGCAAAGTCTCATCTTGCGGTTCTGGACTCAATTGAGAGGCGAGCAAAGAGGCTCATAGGCGATCCCGAATTGGTCGAAGCCGACCTCCAAAGCCTTGAACACAGGCGTAGAATTGCTAGCCTCTCAGTATTCTATAGGATACATTTTGGTGAGTGTGCGCAGGAATTACACGATCTAATTCCCCCGGCCCCCTTCCATCATCGGACTTTCCGACGCACGGCAGGAATCCATCCTTTTGTTGTGGACATTCCACCTGTCCGAACGAAGCGCTTTGCTTCGTCTTTTTTATTGCGTACAGCAAAGGATTGGAACAGCTTGCCTGCCTCGGTATTTCCGAAAGAATACAATGTGGATACATTCAAGAGAAGAGTGAATAGGCTGCTAGGGTAATGCGCCTTACCACCTTAGACTACATTCCACTTACCATCAGGTGGAATGTAGTCAAGCATTGCCCTAGATAATATAAAAAAAAATAATAATAAATAAATAAACATTTTAATAATCCTATAAATAATTTTGATTACTAATTTTAAGACTTTTAACACTGCTACACTTTTTCAGAGAAATACGAAAATTAAACAAAGAGATGCAGCACTGCGAACAAACAGTAATGTCTCTCAGGAACGAGATGTCTAACAATAACTATCGTACTTCGTGAGTACTCACTTCATATTAATTACTTGTATGTACTTAGTTACTTGCATACATGGATGCAGCCAAATTCTTCTACGAGTGTTCTACAACAATAAGTGTAGATTCTAGCAACTTCAAGTACACTTAATAGGAATTCAAGAATATAAGATAATTCAATATTTATAAATTTAGGCATAACACTTGACACTAACACAGGACCGTTGTACGTACGTTGACGATGGTGTCTATTTTACAAAATTTGTTATCGTTATTTCGTTAGTTGCCTTAGTAACTTACTTGCATTTTGAATTCTTCCTTTATTTAGCGGGCCCCCGACGCAACGACTTCAATAATTACATAATAATATTATTTTTATCCTTTTAGACGTATTTTAATTTTTTTCTATGTTGTACTAAATGCACAACATAGAACACTAATTTCAATTGCTTAGGTTTTTGCCATCAACATATAATTATACAATTATAAGAACCTTTCACAAGCACCAATAAAAGCAACGTATCGTGGAGTCGACCGCATCCAATTCCTTCCACCCGTTTTATTTTATTTATTTATTTATTCATTGATACATACAAGTTTACAGAGGCTTGCTCCAATCACGAGTAAGTCATACAAACATATAAATCATTCAGAAACATTAAAACATATAACATCCTTAGAATTTTAAAAGAACAATTTGTCAAAATCAAAAATATACAATAAATTTGGCAGAATTAAAATATACAATAATAATAAAATCAAAATACAATAAATAAAATAAAAATAAACATTCATGTCAAAAAAATAATAATAATAATTATACAAAAAAATAAGAAAAGAAATGGAGATGTCAGAAATTAAATAAAATTAAATTATTCACCGTAGTATATTACAAAATGTACAAAGATATATACAGGGTTATTTGTAATTAGTTGAGCACCTTTTGCAGGCAGCCCCTCTACATCAATCCTAACAACATTTGTTCTACGACTTTTTAAAATTAATAGTTTTAAAAATTTAGTTTTTCCCATACAAAATTTATTTACTGCCTCTGAACGAGCATTTAACAACCTCGCAACCTTGAGCAAAGAGAGGCCACGCACCTTGCGTAGGCAAAATACGTGCCAAGGACACGAGCAGCGGGGCGCGGGGTGGCGGGTGGCGGGGTGATGCAGCGGCGGCGATGCACGTTTGAACTTGATCCAGTCGTTTGTCACGGTCAATTAGATAAGCGTGTGCCGCGCGACCCGCTAGCTCCCGTTACTCGGTAACCGAATTTCGATTAGTGAAAACAGTACTGTGATGCCGTAACACAAATATCAAGTACACCAAGATAGTGCGAGTGCTGGCTGAGTGTGGTAAGAGGAGTCGGTGAACAGTTGATTTTTAGGTGTGGTCTTTGTGTTGGATATGAAGGGGACTATTTTGCACCGGTATCGACGAGATATAAATTTAAGAGGTAATTTGTAAATATTGAATCCTTTTGTAAATAACACATTGTATTATTGTAAATAATCTGATTCTACCTTGATTAATTGTTAACAATTTTAATACACAATACGACGATTGGGTAATTATTACATACTGTTTGAAATAAAACAAAAAATAATAATAAGTTATAATAGTATTATGTGCGTGGTACCTTACAAATTTCGTACAGCGCTAGACTGCCGCGACCTATACTTTAGACTGCTTACAAAATACAGAGTAATAAATAGTCGAGGGAGCAAAAATTTTTTTGTTTCCTCTATTCTGAGTTATTTATCAAGATTTTTTAAAAGTCGTAGAACAAATGTTGTTGGGATTGATGTACAGAGGCTGCCTGCAAAAGGTGCTCAACTAATTAAAAATAACCCTGTATAGGCATTTTTACAGATGTCAATGATTTTATCGGCAAATAAGTCTATATCCTCACAATGATTCAGCAAATCGCTAATCAGATGTAGGGCGCGTTTGCAGCATAGCGAGTACGCACGGCTGGCTTCTGCAGTAAACGAGGACAACGCCGCGGAGCAACTATTCCGAGATGATGTTGGGGAACACGAAATGGAACTGAAGATATTCAAGTTCTCTAATAGCACTGGACGACATCTGGCAACTGGACGCAAGTGTTGTTAAATTTGTAACTGTAGACCGGGCTTTACGAAAACCATGTTGCCCATCATGCAATAATCCTCCAACTTGGTGACTTGAGAGAGTTCAGAATAGTTTCAAAAATTTTTACAAACACAGACTGAACTGCAGTTGGTCTGAATGTGGAAACATCATTGCCTGAACCCTTGGGAATTGGGGTGACTCTGGATAGTTTCCAGTAATTAGGATACTTCGAGTGCCTAATACATAAATTATATAAGTACAGAAGAGGCTTTTGTAGAACAGACATACATTCTTTACTGAAAAAGACAGGAATGCCATCCGGCCCACTAGAAGATTTGGGTTTGAGACACCTCATGCAGTTTGAAAGTTCCTTTCCTCCACTACATGTATTGATACCGATCTAGAGTCGGACAGAGCATCTGCTGATCGTGTTGCTGTAACAGGATCCAAATAAGGCTCACTGTCGTGAAATATAGAACTAAAGTATTTAGCAAAAGCATTTGCAGTCAATTGTCCAGTAACTTCTTTATTTTCATACACATAAGTTTCAGTACGATTCCTTCTCGTTTTTTTTACTTTTTATATATTCCCAAAATTTCGAAGGGTCGTCTATAATATTGTTTTGATTAGAAATTAAATGTTCCTTATACGCCATCGCAATTAGCTTTTTAACACGCCTTCTATAATAACTAAATTACTCTTTGTTAAATTCCTTACCTTCAGATTTAAATTTACTTAAGTAGAAAAATTTATTATTCAGGTTTTGTATAATTTCCCTGGTAAACCAATTAGGAAACCTCCTCTTGCTTAGAGATGATTTTTGCTTAAGCGGTACATATTCGTCTATTAAATTATTCAATTTAGAATAGAATAAATTAACAGCTTCATTTACATCATCAATTCCGGATGATAACTATCAATTGGTACCAAAGGGCTATCACTATATTGAAACCTAACCTGATCAGGATCCACATTACTCAATATGAGGTCTAACTTACTGCAATGGTTATTACCTAATAACGGTGTTGTACTGGCTAAGATCACAAAATTTCAAAAACGTATTAAATTGTCTTTTGACATGTCCATTAAACGAATTTAAATTAAAATCACCCATTATAAGAACCTTCATATCAGGACACAACGCTACTGCATTTTCAATGCCTGTTAATACATTAACATATTGGTCATCGTTATAGCGGGGAGGGACATAAACTACACAACACAAACACTTTAAAAAATTACTTGAAACAACAGCAAACATGAACCCTTTATCAGATGTTAGACCATCAATATCACTGAGTAGATGCACAGAATAACAATCGCGTACCGCGAGCAGAACACCTCCCCACCCAGTATCACCATCGAGATCATTACGGATCACAATGTAGCCAGGAGGAAAGAGCTCGCCATCAGACACCGAGCTTCTCAAAAATGTTTCTGTCAAAGTTATGAGATCATATCTACACTGTAACTTATTATAGAATGCTGTAGTTTTAAAGCGCAAGCCGCGAATATTTTGATATAAGCACTCAATTTTTTTCGTTTTATTTGTTCTTATTACCAATCGTTTTAGAGCGAAAATTCTGACGCCAAGGTCTAATACAAATACCTTCAGACCAATTATTAGTAAGCATTACTACATCTGTTAGTTTGCACGGAACACTTATCTTAAAGGATGCGTAAGTGCCGCGAGACTTAAGAGCCTTGACTGTAAAAACATCCTCTCCGCATATAGTTTGAAGATAGGCACGTACTTGATCTTCTGTTGTACCTTCTTGAACATAGAAGAGGTGTAGAAAGCTTTTCCTTTCAGCAGCACGGAGTGAAGTGACGCCAGGAGAAGCAGTACCACGAAGCACACTAGATTGCGGCGCACGATCCCTCTTACATTTAACATGTTTCCAGTCCTGAGAGTCTTCATGGATCATACTTTCTTGTTTATTGTGATCTAGGCGCTTGTGATTTAGTTTTAGTTATAAGAACTCTCAAAACACGTCTGCACAGTCCGAAAGATACAGTGTCCGTTTGGCTGCTACAGTTGCCACAGACAGACACACTTATACACAGACACACAGTTCAAACTTATATCGCCCCTTTTTTGGGTCAGGAGTTAAAAATGAAGAAAGAAGTTTCGTCAGCGCAAAGTGGTGGTTATGTAGTACGAATTTTACCAATGAGCAGTTATTAAAGTTAAAGAAAAGAACTATGGTTAACTCGTAATTAGTTCCAACAGTTCATTTTTTTTTTCGGATCGGTCATATACCATTTTTGGTTCAGTTAACGCGTGACTGTTTGGTGTTAATTTTTGTTTAAATATTAGGTCCTTACTTTGAAATTGGCGTTTTGTATTGGAGGAACAAAAATTCGAATATTTTTTAATATAATGTATTTTATTAATCAAAGTATGAATCATTGTTTTTATACACTTTTGCCATCTTATATTTCATGATATATATCATGACTTATATTAAAATTTTGCCCTTGCAAGAAGCTATCCAAATTTCGAAAAAAAAATAATTTGTTGGAGCAAGGTCCAGGGAGTACGGTGGATGTCTTAGGACATTCTAAATGAAGCTCTTCTAATTTGGTAGCGGACTGTTTTGCTATGTGTGTCTAGCGTTGTCGTGAAGCAGCAGTGGTGTAGAGCGATTGACCAGCCTAGGTTGTTTAGCAATTGCTGATAAAAGATATCTGCCGTAATAGTCTGGCCAGATTTGAGAAAACTGTAATGAACAATACCGGCACTAGTCCACCAAATGCTTATAAGTAATTTTTTTGCATCAATTTTCGTTTGGGGCAGGATTTGGCTTGCTGAACAGAAACCAACCATTGCTCTTCGAGCTTCTTCTTCAGAGCCCTTCCGATTAATTATCGTAGAGAATCTATTTTCCATAGTAATGTAACGCAGCAGTCGACGCGCGTTTGCAGGTTTCCTTCAGTCAATTCATGAGGTACCCACCTTTTAAGCTTTTGAATGTTCCCAATTTGCTTTAAGTGAATTAAAACAGTTTTATCACTAGCATCGCAGCCTGTATCTAACTCGGACATGGTTTGCGACGGATCCTACAATTCTTCACTATCAACTTGGGTCTTTCAAAATTATTAACCCTTCGAGCTGTTTCCGCGAGCTCTGCTGCCACGGTGGAATTGGTACTCGTAAATAATGCGATATTTTAAGTTTTCCATTTTGTAAACTGAGTAACGCAAACAGAAAAAACACAATACAAAAAAAGGAATGAATGACGGTCAACGAAACAAAAATACATGTGTAAATAGCAGTACAAATTTGAATTTGGAATTTCTTAAATAAGAGGATAAATTTTTGATTAAAGTGACCAGTACGAAAAACGCCAATTTCACATGTAAGGACCTATTACTACTAGTTACTTATCCATGAATAGAGAAAGTATTCTTATATTGTCTTATTATTTACTACAAAAGCTCAATACGACTGCAGATCTTAAGCCAGCCAGGTCAGGGCAACTGTATCACCTTTTTTTGTCGTGGCTTTGGCCATGGCCATGTCCCAAGAGTGAATGTTTATTGTAAGAAGTACCTATATAACAGAATTATGTTTTAAATGATAATTCATTACTTATTACAGGGAAGTGTCCAAAAAGGATGTCGAAGTAACTGCAGATATCTGCTGTTCGGGCTCACAAGAGGTGATGTTACGACTACTTCATAATGGTCCAATCACGTAAACGTTAAAATAGGCACACAATCGTGTGGATAAGTTTTGTTTTATAAAAGAGTCTTGTTTTTATAAGAGAGTTTTGTTTTAGAGGATATATCTAAAGAGGCTTTGGAAACCTATATGTCTTTCGCTTTTTTATAATATTACAATATAATTCGATTTCGATAGAGCAAACTGTATATAATACAATGCCTAAACTGAGAACAGTGTAAGTGTGTGCTCAGTGTGGCGACGCGGAGCCGGTGCGGGACGGAGCGCTCTGCGGCGCGCGCCTGCAGCGAATGGACGTCAGCCTCAAGGCATGTTCAGATCTATTAGAAGGATATAAATACATTTTTAAGAATAAGTTACTGTCTTCGTCCATTTATAGAGATTTCATTAAGTTTATTGTGTTTTAAGTCTCGAAAATACATTGTTCGGTATTATAATATTATTAAAAAATATAAACTCTCTCGAGCCCGCCGCTTCCATATTTTAGACAAGCACGTGGGACGTGTCAAAATGAAATTCCCGCCATTAACTCGTTTCCAATCTGTCCCCTCGCCCCTAACGGCTCCAGTCGAGCGGCGACAGTGTCCGCTCGCTGCGTCAGCTGAACGTGTCGCTGTCGGAGGAGGTGCGCGCGTTGCAGCGCGTGTGCGGTGCACTAGACGAGCAGTGCCGCGCCGCCGGCCTGCGCGCGCGCTTCAAGGACGACGTCATACACGAGATGCGACGCCAGCTGCGGCAAGCCAAGGCTAAGGTACGCGAGAACTCCGTAACGTGACAGAGCTTAACGGTCTTCTCGATGAGTCTACTACTTAAACTAAGTCGACTTCATAAATATGTGCGAGTAGGTATAGATGTTCTTGTAAATGTCTCAACAGCTCAAAGAACTGTCGGAGTCTAACATTAACAAGAAGGAGCACGACGCGGCTCATAAGAGCGCGTCCTACGACTCGCTGACGATCGCGTGCGTGCAGCGACCGCGCGGTATGACGGCGCGGGAACTGGAACATGGTTGCCACTGTCGCGGTTCCGTTTACGACGAATCTGATGACGACGTATCTATGAAAGCTGAGTAGTTTAGATTAAATATTATTCGGAAAGGTGCGTTTTATTTTTGTAATTTAAACGTAAAAAAAAAATAATGTGTTTTTATGTTGTTTCTACAATTGTATACAAGCACAACGTAACTGCTACTGAGCAGGTACCATAGTTTGAACACTATATGGGTTAGTATTTTTCGTTTATGTGTTTGGACCAATTTTAAGAATTCGAATATCTCACTCTCAAATGTAATAATGTTTGTCAACTTGTGTGTCCAGCTCGCCATTGGGGAAGTTTGTATAAACAGTCGAGCTGAATCCTTCTTTGCACGAGTAAGTATCTACAGATACATTAACAATAACCTCAGATTCGCAGCTTAAGCTTAACTTAAGATAATATATGTCATATAGTCACCCTCGCCTCGCCCAGAGCTGTCAGACGGCTCACAGCAGACGTCACACGACCGTGAAGTACCGATGAAAGGAATCACTCTCGTAGATGGGTAAAGAATAATTACATCTTTTATTGCAATTATTGTTTTGTGTTCTAAATATAATAATTAAGGCTGTTCTTGTTTCAACAAACAGCAGATTTCAGATGTTCGTTTATTGTAATACTTAAGCTTTATTTATTAAACAGGAACATAAATCCCGAAAGCTTGATAATCGATTCAAATTTACAAGTAAGTGTGTTTAATGTATATTAAACTATTAAATATACTTCTGGTGAATATATCCTATCACATGACAGGATATATTCATCAGAGGTATATATTTATCTACACTTTTAAAATTGTGGAGTAAAAATAAAAATACAATGTAAACAGTAAGTCTAAATTAGGGTTAGTTTTTGGTATCTGTACTAGTAAAAAAAAATATTTAAAAGAATAAATAAATTATTATTTGCTTATTTAAGCAGAAACATTAAATATTTGTGACCTCTGTAAACTATTTTGGCATCTATCTTCAGATACGACAACAACCTGCACAATAATAATATATTTGGTAACAAACCACTTACTACACAATTATATAATGTTAGGACTTGTTTCTGTAATACACAGTACTCGCACTTCAATGTTTAATATCCAACAACTTGTAATAGAATGGGCGAGAGCAGCCCTTACAACTCGTTTTATAATATTTTAACACTATAATATTTAGGTGAGGATAATTTACAATTTCATAACCAACTTACAGATGCTATTAATTATACCTTATAATAAGTTCTAATAATTAATAAAAGATTCAACATTATGTCAAAATATCCTATGCTTTTAATTCCTAAAACATTTAACAGTAAATACTAAATAACATTCCATAATTAAGCTCTTACAATGAAACTAGATTTAAATTAGTTTAGTAATAGTTATTCCACGATTATAAAAGACTTGTTCCTAGTAGGTACTGTTGTATACCTTCCCATGCATAATTTTATGCTGATGTATATGCTTACTAAACCGATATATGATAAGGCCCTTCTCCTTCCTTCAACCCGCAACACCGGTGGTCTGATGTAACCATTCTATTCCGATTCCTAGTTCCTTGCGAGATACTCCTTAACATCTAATTATTTTTACACATATTATCTACATGAAAATTTTACAAAGTAAATAAATTCTATTTTGTTGACAAGTGAAACATCTTATTTAAAACACAATTTTCAAGATCCCGTATAACAAAAGGCGGCAGCGGTGGGATATAAAAAAAAATCTCGAAACGTCTCCTTCAATATTTACACACTGAAAACTGTGGAAACCTTGTTACTGGACTCATTCCGCTGTTCTCGCAATTTTCTACTACTTCTATTATTTCACCGCTGTATCTGTGAATATTTCCTGAACCTCAAAATATCGTCATCAACACGTCGTCGCCACGCGTCGCTGGATTTTAAGGGTGATGGCTTACTTACCTTAAGTTGCTTTACTTAGCTGCTGTTCCGGAAAACTGGAAAAACACCATGTTCCTGCTATTTCTGTGAGTTATTTTATTACACTAACTTTTCGTGATTTTATTTCTATGTTACATCAAGATAAAGTGATTCCGTGTGTGAAAATCGAGTACAAAGTTTTAAAGTGTCGTTTATCTAATCAACATCATAAAGACTTTATTAAGACTTATTTTATTAATGCATTCAATGTAAAACTTCATTTTAACTGTGTTACTTAACAAGTGTTCATCTCGCCCACATATTTAGTAATCGAGTTCTAAGAATTGATAAGAACGTCTCGCACTAGATTCGGTGTACTATTTCTAATAAGTATTGTTTTAAAGTTTTAACCTTCATTCTGGTCTAATTTAATATTACTTCATTGCTTATAACTACATATGGCAACAACAAAAAGAGATATAATAAACGAAGAAATGTCGGAAATTGATTTAAACGAATTTAAGTAATTTATACTTTGTGTTGAAATTTCTTGATGGAACTTCATAACTAAATGTTTTTAAATGAAATATATATGCTTGTACTAAGTTCCACTATTTAATGATTTTATATTTATGCTATGCAACCGGTTTCGAACATCATCGTCAGGCATACTAAAATAGATTGTGTTCATTGATGGGTAATTTACATAAAATAATTTTAACTTACTACCCACTAAATTTACAACATCAATGCAAGTTATTAATTTACAACCAATTTTTTAAATATTATTTTAAAATTTATAATAACAAATTCATAATAATTAGTATTGAGAATTATGTCAAAGTTTAAAAAATTACAATAATGTCAATAAAGAATAAATAGTCAATTGTATACAAATTCTGGGTTATAAATATTGCTAATTAAATGGTGTGAATCAAACCTACAATGTCAACAAGTTATAGATTTAGAAGCTGTTTTAAAAATGTGCCTAGATCAAAATTACTTTAAATATAAGAACAAATATTTTAAGCAAACAGACGGACTAGCCATGGGAAGCCCTCTTTCACCATTATGTGCAGATTTATATATGGATAATTTAGAAAAAAATATACTCAAATCTAAATAAAAAATATATAACTTACTGGTATAGATACGTTGATGACATTTTATGTTTATGGACTGGTACGGAAAAAGATTTAAATGAATTTCTAACATATATAAACTCTTCATTTTCATATTAATAATTAAGTATTTTTGAAGTGAAACTTCTTTATCGGGGTTGGAATAAAATTTAGTGTAACATTTTTTCGTTACGTGTGACATTTTTCCTTTACGCGCCAGCTTTTTTCGTATAGCTTCATCTCTTTTACACCATGTTGCTATGGAAATACTAAATAATCAAAATGACAAGTATGTGGATTACAAAACACAATTTACATTAACCAAAAATAAAATTATCGGATTAGAGTTTTATAATTAAACTAGCGGACCCGACAGACGTTGTCTTGTACACGCGTCTTTAATTTAAAAATCAAACTTTAAAAAAAAATATATTAAAAAGTTATCAAAATGTCTAACGTCATTACATGTACATTTTTCATAATTCGACCAATCGATACCGTATGAATATGTAAATAAAGATTTTTTGTTTGAATAAATGAATTTGTTCCAATATATTTTTTTAAATTTCACTTTTTACTTAGCGAAGCACGTATCGGGTCGCTAGTACTAAAATATTTTTCTTATTTCTATCGCAACGCCAACTGTCAGGGCAGACTATAATTAAAATATAATATTATTTAATATTTGACATTGCCATGGTAACGCAGTCCGTCGGAACCAATGTGAAACATTCCAAAATCACCACCTACTTACACATTAAAAATTAATCAAAAAACCATTTTCCAGTGGACCAAATTGTGAATCTAAACAATTCTCAAGTCCCCTTGAACGCATACAAAGAATTTCATAAAAATCGGTCCAGTCGTTTAGGAGGAGTTCAGTGACATACACACGCACACAAGAAATATATATATAAAGACTAGCTTTTGCCCGCGGCTTCGCACGTCTTAAATTCGTAGTAAAACAATTCCCACTTCCCTTTTTTTGTATTGGCTTCTATATGACTTATTTTAAGTGAAACAATCAACATTACGACATCAGCAGACATCGCTCACTGTCAAAAGTATATTTAAAAATTTTAATAAGGATACAATATTAGGTACTGTAATTATTTTTATACCTCTCTTGTTTTTACTTAAACGTCCATTTAAATACTTCTTAAACAGAGTACTTAATAACCATTCTAACCATTTATCACACTTACAGATTTTCATTGAACATAATCAAAATATTACCATGTAAACTTGAAAAATTCTGAGCTCCACATACAATCGAAGTTAATTTCACCATCAACTTGCAGGTCTAGTTTTATTTACAAAATTATAAACGTTAAATTATCATTTAATTATAAACATTAAATGATAAACGTTCAATTAGCTATATGCATTAACAAAATTTTCAATACTGAACATTCACAAAAGCCATTTTTGAGACGGTTTGCACGATTCCATACCAGAGTGCGCCGGTAGACCGTACGGCCAGCAGTCGACCGGGACACATGTCCCTTTTACCTGCTCCGCCTATTCGCGCCACCTACCTGGGCCGTCACGCTGACCGCCCAGCCACCTGCACCGACCGTTCGTACACCTGCGCCAGTCAAGATAACGACCTCCATTGTGTGCAAGCCAGCGGTGTGATTGTGTTTGTGTGTGAGTCATCGCCGCAAGCACACCTGCGGGCCGGCGAGCCTGCTTAGGGGTCCAACAAGTCCGACGTCGCCCTAGTTAGGGTACGAAACGGAATTCAAAGACTTCGTCGTAATAGCCTGCGTCGTGTAAGTACACAGTCGTTAGGGTATTAGGCACACCTCTGTCACCTACTGACAGAGATTCGATAGGGTTCACGTTAGGCACTCGCCTCCCTGCTCACACAGGGAGGACGGCTCATATCTCCGGGCTCCACCATGGACCCCAAATCCGCGGCGGAACCCGAAGATCTGTCCAAGTCGCAGTTTTTTGGTTGGGTCCACGGAATTGCGCCTGAATTATGCCTGCGCTACTCTGTCTTGTTAGGCATCGAGTCTCCGCCCTCGACCTCGCGCGCCGTGATCGCGACCGAGAGCACCTCTGACATGGAGGTCGAGGCCGCCACTCCTACGGAGTAGACGGCCTCGGATTCCGAGTCGGGGAGTTCGTCCCCTTCCTCGGACGCTGACGAGGACGACGGTTTCACGACCGTGCAGACCAAATCGGCCAAGAGGAAGGCGACGAAAGCGCTCTCCTCGAACGTCCCGCGAAAACGGGCCTCAAAACCCGCTAGTAGCGAACCCGCGTCGCCCGACCGTTCTTCGGGCCCGGGCCCGACTCGCGAACGCGCCGATCGCGCCCGAAGCGCCCGCGTCCGCGTCGCCGTCGTCCGCGTCTTCAGCGCCCGCGGAGGCACCTTCAGCGCCACGGAAGTCCCCCGCGCCGCCGCCGCTTTACATAAGGGACAAGTCTAAGTGGGACACTCTGTCCGCACTTATGACGGAGCACAAGCTCCATTTCACGTCCGCCCGAAATACCGCCGATGGTATCCGCGTTCAAACCGCGTCTTCATCGGACCACCGTGGTCTGACTCGTCTCCTCCGCGAACGTGGTTACGGATACCACACCTACGCGCTAGAGGATGAACGCCGCTTAACGGTGGTCATCCGAGGGCTCCCCGTGGAGCTCACTACTGAGCGGATTTTCGAGGACCTTAAGTCCCAATCGTTCCCCGTCATCTCGGTGCACCGCATGTACCGAGCGACCACTAGGGTCCCGTTCGATCTCGTTCTCGTTCATCTCGAGCTTTCCCCGGAAGGAAAGTAAATTTTTAACGTCAAGGCAGTCTGCCAACTCTCCGGCCTTAGGGTCGAACCTCCACGCGGTCGCGGTTTTCCTGGTCAGTGTCATCGCTGCCAGCTCTATGGGCATTCCCAACGTTTTTGTCACGCGCGTCCAAGGTGCGTCAAGTGCCTGGACGACCACGCAACAACCGACTGCTCGCGGAAGGGACCGGTCTCTGAGGATCCTCCCAGCTGCGTCCTGTGCGGACAGAAGGGCCATCCCGCGAATTATCGCGGGTGCCCCAAAGCGCCGCGCAGGACACAGCCGGCAAGGCATCCTCCTCGGTTTGCACAGCCTCCATGGGCTCCTCTAGCCCCTAGGAGGCCCGCGGCCCCTCAGGCATCCCAGGCCCCTCAGGCACCCGCGAACGCGATCGCGAACGCTTGGGTGAAGCCTCCGAGGATTATCCCACAGCCCGTCCCCCAGTCGTTGCCGCCGCCGCCGGTTCGTAACTCCACCGACGGAGTTGCGAGTTCGCTCGCGTGCGTCACGAGCCTCTTCGGTGTAATAGACATCGAAGAGCTCCTAGTCTTTTCGAATGAAATGAGGGATTCCGCGCGGAACCCTCCCGCGAGGATGGAAGTGCTCCTCAAGCACGCCGTCCTAATCAAATCGATATACGAACACACGATGTCAACATGATGACATCGCGTGGAAGGGTAAAACCTCGCTCTCTGACTGTCGCTACATTCAACGCGAACGGGCTACTTAAGCAGATAGATCTAGTGCGCGACTTCGTGGTCACGCACCAGATAGACGTCCTGTTAGTACAAGAGACCTTTCTGAAGCCGTGTAATCGTGATCCGCGCATCGCAAATTACCGTCTCGTTAGGAACGATAGGGCAACCACGAAGGGGGGAACCATCATCTATTACAGAAGGTCTCTTCATTGCACTCCGCTCGATCCGCCCCAACTAGTCAACGTAGAAGCGTCATTATGTCAGGTGGGTATGACCGGCCATCAGTCGATCGTACTAGCATCCGTCTATCTTTCTCCCAATAAAGCCTTAGTTGAGAGGGACCTTAAGTCCTTACTCCAATTAGGTAACGCAACCATTCTGGCCGGCGACCTAAATTGCAAACATCCCCGCTGAAACTCCACTGTCGCAAACAGTAGAGGAAATCTCCTTGATAGGCTAAGTTACAAGGCTGGTCTCGACTTCGAGATCACCGCGCCTTTGAGTCCCACGCGATACTGCGACACAGACTTCCGACATGACAGACCCGACGTGCTCGACATAGTACTCTTGAAGGGCGTGATACTCCAGTTACGTTCTATCGAGACGCTATCCGAGCTAGACTCTGACCATCGACCGGTCCTATTTCAGCTAGGACTTCCTCCCCTTAGGGAACCCGCGACCAAAACAATTATTAACTGGACGAAGCTTCGAGAGCAACTCCATTCCCCCGTACCAGCGCACCTCGACAAAATTCCTGACCAGCTTACATCGGTCGAGGACGCTGTCTCAGCCGCGACTAACTTCACAGAACATTTGGTAGACAGCATAGGAAAGTCCTCGAGGGAGGTCCGAGTGAACTTCGAGGGTTACCGAGCACTCCCTCCGGACATTAGACTTCTCATCACCCGTAAAAACGCCGCGATTAGAGCCCATGACCGATACCCGACAGATGACAACCGACGGAGGCTGCGCCGTCTTCAGAGGGAGTCGAGACAAGCTCTCGACGACTTCAGAGATAGCGGCTGGGATAGGACGCTTGCGACGCTCTCTCCAACACACCAGGCATTCTGGCGGTTGCAGAGAGCGTTGAAGGCGGACACTGTCTCAGATATGCCTCCCTTGGTTGGACCTAACTCCGCCATCGCGTTTGACGACCCTGACAAAGCTGAGTGCTTAGCCGACAGTCTAGAGAGCCAGTGCCGTCTGTCTGCTCAATCCGTTGATCGCGATCATGTGGAAATAGTCGACAAATCGGTCAATATAATGTGTTCTCAGCCACCGGCCGGTCCGCCAATCAAGGAAACGAACCTAAACGAGGTGACGTCCATAGTTAGGGCGCTTCACGTCAAGAAATCGCCAGGTCCCGATAGGATCACTAACAAAGTGATAAAGCTTCTTCCGCCTCCTTTAATTTACCTATTGGTTAACATTTTTAACGCTCTACTGGCCGGTTGCTCGTTTCCGGCCCAGTGGAAACAGGCCATAGTGATAGGGTTCCATAAGCCGGGCAAACCCCGGCATCTGCCTAGTAGTTACCGTCCCATTAGTCTTCTTAGTTCCTTAGGGAAAGTATATGAGAGAATCATCCTCTGTAGACTTAGATCGGAAGTCGAGAGACTCAAAATCATCCCAAATGAGCAGTTCGGCTTTAGAGCCAACCATTCATGTTCCCAACAGGTGCAACGCCTCACGGAGCACATACTGATAGGGGAAACTGTGAGGGCCAAGAAGCATAGGACAGAAGCGCTCTTCCTCGATGTAGCTAAGGCGTTCGACAGGGTCTGGCACAATGGACTGGTGTACAAGTTATACCAGTTCAAGGTGTCGGACAGACTCGTACTCATCATACGGGAATACCTGACGAATCGCTCCTTTCGCTACAGAGTGGAAGGCGTCTTGTCAACCCCCCGCCCCATCAGGGCGGGTGTTCCCCAGGGTTCAGTTCTCTCGCCCATCCTCTATTCCATCTACGCTAGCGATATTCCTAGACCGCGATCTAAAGTGCACCTTGCCATGTACGCGGACGATACCGCGCTTTACACGTCCTCTAAGGATCACTGGGAGATATACCAACGTCTCCAATCCGCAGTCGACTCCCTTGAGAGTTGGCTGCGGAAATGGCGGATCGAGGTAAACCCTGAGAAGAGCGTTTCGGTGCTCTTCGAACGGGGCCCCCCAAGGATCCTCCCGCGAATCAAACTTTTTGATAAACCGATACCTTGGAAAGACGAGGCAAAATACCTAGGAGTAACGTTAGATAGAAAGTTAGTTTTCACTGCGCATATTAGGACCGTTCGTAGCAGAGCGGCCTACATATTAGGTCGTTTATATCCGCTGTTAGGCAAGCGGAGTAAAATGTCCCTTCGCAATAAGGTGACACTTTACAAAGCTTGCATACGTTCCGTCATGTCCTATGCGAGTCCCGCTTTTGCGCACGCTAATCTGAAACCCCTTCAGGTGATTCAGAACAGGTTTACACGGATTGCAACCGGGGCGCCGTGGTTCGTACGCAACATCGATCTCCATAGAGACTTAGACCTTCCGACCATCGCTCAGTACTTCAAGGGGCTTTCCCAAAAGTACTTTGAACGTGCTGAGCGACACCCGAACCCAGTGGTGGCTGACGCCGCAGAATATAGACCACGTAAGACTACTTTAGTCAGAAAAAGAAGACCCAAGTCGGTACTCGTTGACCCCGACGACGCGTTCACAGTAGGTAATAACGTGTACGCGTAGGCATAATTGACACCACACAACATACAGACACACACCGTCTGTACCGGTATAGACGAGGTCCCAACTGAGTAAGTGCTCCGTTGCTCCGGCGTTCTGCCGTCGGAGGACGCTAGTGTCCAAATTTTCTTAGCTTCCCTCCTGACTAACGACGCCCCGAGCCGAGGTCCGTGTCTCAATCTGAGACGCCCTCGGGACGTCGTTCCCCATGGGGGCCCATCTGGCCCCCCCTTGTTAAGGGTGGGTCTCCTGACCCACCCATTCCCCCGGTGACGCTGTAATAGCCAACAGGGCTAACAGCATAGACAGACAAAAAAAAAAAAAGACCGTACGGCCGCAAACGCGACCCTATATTTTAAATCTGTAATATCTTCGTAAATATTGATTAAAATTATATACTGTAAGTGGCTATATTGATCCATATTAAATGTAAAATGTATTTAAGTTACTTAATTAGATACGGATTAAAGCAGTATTTCTTAAAATCGCTTCGTAAATTACCTATTAATTTTCGTAAAAAGTAAAGAATAAAAAATTGCTATAGTGGGTTATCCCTAAGAGATAAACATATACCATCGCAGATTTTCTTGTAGAACTTTTTAAGGTATACAATACTTAGTACATTATTTTGATCTATCTCGTGGAGTTCAACCAGCGTTTGCATTGTAAGCGCAAACAAAAAGACAAACAGATAAAGATTTTAAAAATGCTGAAAATGGATTCTGTTAGTTATTACTATACATCCTGGTATATTTTTTAAAATATTTTTAATGTATAAAGACTACTCCTCTACAGATTTTTACATGTATAGATTAAGATTTTCATGGTACCTATTACGTCATTGACATAAATAGTCATAACTTTTTTATTTCTTAACCGATTTAGATGAAATAAGCACTAAATGTTAAATGAAGACTGTAATAATATATTTCCGAAAACCGCATTCAAAATGGTTAAGCCGTTTCTGAGATTAGCGTGCACAAACATACAGACATACAGACAAACAGACAAACTGAAAACCCATTGTTTTGGGTTCTCTTGCTCTTATAAAGCCCCCCTATGCTGATTTTTTTTTGATTTACCATGTACAGGAATGGCTCAGTGACGATTTTATTATATGTATAGATTTCTATCGCAACCCCAACTGTCAAGGCAGACTATAATTAAAATACAATATTATTTAATACTTGACATTGCCATGGTAACGCAGTCCGTCGGAACCAATGTGAAACATTCCAAAATCACCACCACCACCATCACAATACATTACATTAAAAATTAATCAAAAAACCATTTTCCAGTGGACCAAATTGTGAATCTAAACAATTCTCAAGTCCCCTTTAACACACACAAAGAATTTCATAAAAATCGGTCCAGTCGTTTAGGAGGAGTTTAGGTACATACACACGCACACAAGAAATATATAAACCGGTGGACATATTTAGCGGAACGCAAAAAACAGACTGCAAGATCATATGAAAACACATTTTTGTTGTACAATACATTTGATTATTATTCTGAATTAATAAAATTAACATTTTTGAACATAAAAATTAAATTAAATTAAAGCGAAAGAAACGAAATTAAAGACAATAAGGTCAGTGACTTAATTCTGAAGAGTTTTGACCTAACACAATGAAAACTAAAGAAAAGTTAATATTGTCCAAATGACTGGTTTTTTCGCGATGGGTGATACAATCAGTATTTAGTGTTGCCACCTCTTGCTGTTAAAACTGCCTGCATGCGTCTGGGCATGCTCTCTATTAAATTGTCAATAAAACTTTGCGGCATTGAGTTCCATTCTTCAACCAATGCGGTTTTGAGGTCTCTTACGTTGACAGATGATGGATTTCTTTGTTTAATTTGTCTTCCCAGTTTGTCCCAAACGTGTTCTATTGGATTTAGGTCTGGCGAGCGTGCCAGCCACCCCAAAACCTGGATTCCGACCTCATTAAGATATCAGTTATCATGCATTAGAAGAAAATTGTCTCCAATGAAAGGGGCAAAAGGCATCACAATCTGCTCTAAAATGTCGGTTACGTATCTTGCCGCAGTCAGGGAGCCGTTTTCTACGATGTGTAGCTCCGTGCGTGCTCCTAAGCAAATACCGCCTCATACCATTACTGACCCTCCACCATACGGCTCTCTCCCAATAATGTTACACTGAGCGTATCTTTCTCCGGGTCGTCGCCATACTTTGGTCCTTCCATCATCTGGTTTGAGACAAAATCTGGACTCATCACTAAAAAGAACTTTTCCCCAAGCGTCATTATTCCAATTTAGGTGGAAACGAGCAAAGCTGGCCCGAGCCACTCGATGACCTGCGGTGAGCTGTGGACCTCTGGCAGGCAAGTACGTCCCTATACCAGCTGCCTTCAGTCTTCTTCTGACGGTTTTGGTACTAATTATCTCTTGTCGAACTTCCTGCAGCTGGTTTCGTACCTCAGAAGAAGTCAAGGTACGGTTTCTGAGAACACTGCTGACAATAAATCTATCGTCTCTCTCTCCTGTTACTCTTTTGCGACCTTGTCCTTTACGCCTGGTATACTCTCCAGTCTGCCGGTATCGTTTAACATTGCGGAAAATCACAGACTTGGAAACATGTAATGTTTGAGCCACTTCATTGTAAGTGTAACCATTTTCAATTAAAGTTACAGCTTTAGAAACCAGAGCAACGCTGAGATCCGGCATTATCGCCTAAATTTATCGAATTAAGTTCACTTCACTCAATAATGACAATTTTTCGTCAAAAAAACAACAGAAATAAAGTTTTTGTTAAAAACAACAAAAGCCGACGAAAATTTCATACACTACGTGTCTCAGAAATTAGCAGATAAACAAAAAAAACAAATTAAATTTAAAATAAAATTATTTTTAAAATCATCTTTTTTTTTTAATACATAATATTGGTATAGTGGCCAGTACGAAAATATGAAAATATTTTCCGTTATTCGACCTTTTTTTTGCGTTCCCCTAAATATGTCCATGAGTGTATATAAAGATAATGAACTGTAATTACATACTGGACAATACGATTTTATGGACTTGCTATAGAAAGTAATAAATAAATTCAAGATTATAACATGAAGAAGAAATTATGAAATATAATTTATAATATTTTTAAAATATATTGATTGTCTGATATAGAAGAAGTAAGAATGAAAAGAAATACGAGTTTTGGCTGAGAAATGGAGCATTGGGGTCCTGATCTTTATAAGGTCTGTTTTACTATACCTAGAACGAACAACAACTCGAAACAGCAGAAACAATGATGAGGAATAATATTATTTGTGATATAGTGACGATCCAACATGTTAAGAAGCCTAAAGTTATTATTTTTAAAGTGGATTGTGTACATTTGTCTGTTTTTATGGTACTTATGTGTTTCTTCTATGAGAATATTATACGTCAGAAACACTCGATTCACTTCTTACGTTTTAATTAATTAATACCCCTTACCATCCGACGGGCGTTAGGAAACGCCCGTTTTGAAAAAGCGTAAACATCCGCGATAACGTTTGGGCGTTACAAAATGCCCTAAAAATAACTCCTTGGGAATTAATAATTTGGCGAAAAAAATGTTTATATTCTTTTATTTCTAACATTAAAATAAATAATAATTATTTTTAATAAATAAAATAATAATAAAATTATTTTAATAAATAAAATAATAATATATTTTTTTTATTTTAATGAGAGTTTATATTTGATGAGAGTCTATATTTTACTGCTGCCTGAAGCCGTAAACAAATAAAACTAAAACTTTGTCAACGTTTTCAGAAAAGTTTTTATATGATAAGATACGACAATGAGTTCAGAATTTTATCCTCTGATTAAGAAATGATTTAGTTTACCTGAAAATTACGTTAATATTACTCAAATTTGTTTGAAACCAAACCTTAATAATTCATACGGACGTTTGAGATATTTAGTTATTTATGAAAAATCTATTGCTTTTTGTAGCTACATAAAAGCACTATAATAATCTTGAATAATGAATTATTATTACAGTAGCAAGAAATATAAGTAATACGTTAACAATTATTTATTAAAAATGAGGGTACACCGAGCGCGAAATTACTTAATCGACAATTTTTTTCCCTACGTTTGCGATTATACTGTCCAGTTATTATTATTGTTTGGATACATATTTTGATTTGTTCTAAAAGAACCATTTATAAAGAAGGTAGAAAATAAAACTTTTTGACAAAATACAAACATTTTCATTCATCTTTATTTCTAAGTCACATTTTTCCGTTACGCGCCATATTTGAAGTGAAACTTATCGACGGATGGGAGAAATTTTATAGCAATGTCAAACAATTGTAACGTTTTTCTGTTATTAATTAGCCATTCCTGTAAAGTTGTAATTAGTGAATCATTTTTGTGTACACTAATACACACACACATATATTTTTTTTTATCATTACATATTACATGTCAAATGTGTCATTTGATGATTTGACAGATCTGTCTCACCTTTCTATAGACTATAGAAACCGAGTCTATTCTTGTTGCTAATAACCGCTATTTTCTTAGAAGCAATTTTTGGCAACATCATATTACTTCATTGTTTTATAAGGTTTGAGTTTTCTTTTTATAACTGTTCATAAGTTTATTTTTAATACTGTTTTCTTTTTATTTTATTTTATTTAACAGTTTGGTCAGAATGTTGTTTTTACATTATTGTAGCAAAACCTCGTTGTGATGTTAATAATGCTTTTGATAATTGATGTTCTGTTTTAAAAGCTTAGGCTTATTCTTATTTTATATATATGTATAAAATATATATATTTGTTTTGTCATATTAAGTTAATCGATTTTTATTCTATGGCAGGTTGTGTAGGTTTTATTATATAGATTTTGATAAATATTATTACTGTTATTGCTATTTAATTTTTATTATAATATATTTATTTATAACATATTATATACACATATATATTTTTTATAATATATATATATATTATTATAATATATTCACATTTCTACGCATTAACTATGTCTGATTGCGAGTCTTATTACTGTGCACATGATTCTGATTCGTTTCACTCGTTGAATGATACGGATACGTCAACTCTTTTTCTTTCCGACATGTTATCTCTTAAATTATCATCTCATCCGAATTCCTTTAATTGCTGTCATATTAACGCACAGAGCATACCTCAACACCATTCAGATCTACTCAACAGTTTTTCTAATACCAAATTACATGCTATTCTCGTGTCTGAAAGTTGGCTGAAGTCTCACTTATGCTCCTACACTTACTCTTTGCCTGGTTTTGTGTTAATTCGTTGTGACCGTATTGGCAAACAAGGTGGTGGAGTAGCAATATACTTAAGGTGCGAAGTCCCCTATAAAATTTTAAGTAGTTCACAAAATCCTTACTCAGCCTCGGCGGACTTTCTGTTTCTGGAAATCAGCATAAAAGGAGTCAAAGCCGTTCTTGGAGTTGTGTACTGTCCTCCTTCCACTAACCATTTTTCAGACCTAGAGTCAGCACTCGAAATTGTTAGCTCAGAGCATATACATCAGATAGTGATGGGTGATTTCAACACAAATCTCCTGTCTAATTCCCCTTCTTCTCAGAAATTAAAGTCTATCCTAAATTCACTTAATTTGAATATCCTACCCTTGAATCCTACTCATATTAATGTTAACGTTCCCGACACTTGGATCGATCTGATTGTGACTTCTTCTTACGATAAAGTAATGTCACATGGTCAGCTGTCCGCTCCTGAATTTTCCAATCATGACCTATTATATCTTACTTTTACCCTTAAACCTTCTTAACTTAAACCCCCAGTGCTGCACTTGAGGAGCTTTTCTAAATTAAATGTGGAAAGCCTTTTAAACGATGCGTCATTTGTCGACTGGGGTGTCATTCTTAGTATGACTGACATTGATGGCATGATATTACATTTGAATAAGATTATTTTAGGTCTCTACGATAAGCATTCACCTATAAAAGCCGTTAAAATAAAACATTCACCATCGCCGTGGATTGACGAAAAGGTGCGTTCAGCAATGCGTAGTCGTAACAATGCTTTTCGCAAATTTAAACTAAATCGTAATGAAGTTAACTGGTGTCATTACAAAGTTGTCAGAAATCGCTGCAATCAGTTGGTAAGAGCTGCCAAAAGGCAATTCATTCATAAGAAAATATTAAACTCTTCTACTACAGTGACATGGAAATTTCTTGGAGCATTAGGTGTTACTCATTCAACCAGAGTCCCTAATCCCTCTTCTTTTTCTGCTAATGAATTAAATCTACATTTTTCTAAAATTTCCATTTTTAACAGTAATGTAAAATCTCAAACTATTTCATTTATATCTTCCCTGCAAACCTCTAATACTGACCCGTTTACTTTTGTCTTAGTCTCTGATGATGAAATTAAACAAACGTTGCTTGCAATTAAGTCCAATGCTGTTGGTGATGACGATATTAGCCTATTTATGATTGTGACATTGCTGGATGTAATTCTTCCTACTTTATCTTATATCATTAACATTTCTTTATCGTCTGGTTTATTTCCAAAAATCTTGCGAAAAGCCCATATCCTTCCTTTACCAAAAGTTCCCAATCCCACTATATGTAATGAATTTCGTGCTATTTCCATACTACCATACCTATCCAAAGTCCTTGAAGTAATTGTCCAAAGGCTCTAACTTTGTTTTCAAGGACAATATCCTCAGTGATTTTCAGTCTGGCTTTCGTCCTGGTCACAACACTTGCACAGCACTTCTCAAGGTTACAGAGGATATGAGGTATGCAATGGAACATGGTCAATTAACTGTATTGGTATTAATTGATTTCTCTAACGCCTTCAATACAGTTGACCATGACATACTCATCGCCCTCTTAACTCACCTGAACATCTCATCAAAGGAGCTAAATTGGTTCTCTTCATACCTTCGGGATCGCCAGCAGGCCGTTTGCATCGACAACACTTTGTCTGACTGGTGTGACTTGCAAGCTGGTGTCCCGCAAGGTGGTATTCTTTCTCCACTTCTTTTTTCTTTATTCATTAATTATATTACTAATAATCTTTTTTCCTCTTATCATCTGTATGCAGACGATCTGCAAATTTATGCCCATGCAAAGCCTGGAGAAATTTCTTCTGCTATTATTAACATTAATAATGATCTCCAGTACATCCGTGACTGGTGTTTCAAAATCGGAATAAATGTCAATCCTAACAAATGTCAGGCAATTGTCATTGGCAGCAAATATAGGCTTTCTAAATTTGACAGCAGTAACGTGCCACCTGTTCTATATAACAATATTATAATACCTTTTATGCCATCAGTCAAAAATCTATGCCTTCATATTGATAGCACCCTTAGTTGGAATGTACACATTATTGAACTAAGCCGTAAGGTAACGTATTCGCTACGTTCGCTTTATCGCTATAATTTTTTTTTACCCATTCGGACCAAAACTCTGTTAGTGCAGCCACTAATCATCCCACTGCTCATCATATGCTGATGTATGCTGCTCTGATTTATCTGAAGCTTATTTAAATAAACAGGATCGACTTTTCAACAATTTCATTTGTTTCATCTTTAATCTCCGTAAACTTGATCACATCTCTCAGTATCGTGATAAGCTTAATTGGCTTCCTATCCGCGAAAGAAGACAGTCTAGAACTTTATGTCAGTTATTTTCCATTCTTAAAGATCCAACTTCTCCTCGTTATTTAAAATCAAAATTTCAACTTCTGAGCTCCTCTCATGATTTGCATCTCCGGTCAGCTTCTAACCTTAGTTTATTTGTACCTTTTCACCATACTGGTTTTCTTTCTAACTCTTTCACAGTACACGCTATTAAACTCTGGAACAGCCTGCCTTATTTGCTTCGACGTGCCCCGAATAAACAGGTTTTTAAAAAGCATGTTCTTTACGAAAAATTAAATTAATAATCTATTTTTGTTATTATTATTAATATTTATTATTTTTTTTAACCTTGCGTAGTATTACTTGTATTGTATTTAAATTGATTGATTATCTCATATTCAAATAATCGTCATACTATTCTCTCTGTATATATCTAATAGTTTATATATATTTATGGTTATATATTTATGGGTATATATTGATGGTTATATATTTATGTATTTTTGATATATTTTGTTTTGTGTGTGTGGAACATATAATATTTATAAATGTTTTTGTTTTCTATTGTTATAATTTTAGATCGTGTTTAATCTTGTCGCTTTTTATTTATTTTTTTTTTTATTCTCTATTGTACTTCTCATTTATTTTTTATTCTGTTCATTTAATCGGTTGACTGGTAGAGAGTGCTATAGCATTAAGTCCGCCAATTGTATAAATTTCTTTGTACAATAAAGAGTTTATAAATAAATAAATAAATACACACGAATCTAACTCGCAGACAATCCAGTATACGTACGAACGACAATACAGAAAACTACAAAAATTAATCAGATTTCAATATCAACCGCCAAATGAATATTCAAATTCGACTCATCAATTTTACCAAAAATTTGTAAACAAATCTACAGTTACTTTTACTAAACCGGAACAAAACTTATTGGAAAAAGGATTAAAATATTGCCCCCAAGTTGTTCTCTCTGGAAAAACTCTGGATAACTTGCTAATTGAAGTTGATCTAGCCACACAAACAGACATAACTACGAAACATAAATATGTATCTGACATTAAACGACACTTACAAAATAACACAGATCTATTTCAATATGAGTATACAATAACAGAGTCAAAAACTATTGCAAACATCAAGAAGAAATTGAAAGAAAATGACCTTGTATTAACAAAAGCAGACAAAGGGAATACTATGGTTATCTCCTCTAGAGAAGAATATGACCAAAAAATATCAGATTTTTTAAATTCCTGTCATTTAGAAAATATCAAGAAAGACCCTACACCTCAATACAATAATGAAGTCAAACAGTTACTAGCTTCATGTAATAGCATATTTAACACGTCAAAAACTTTCATGCTGACTCAAATGAATCCACAACCGCCACGTCTCCATGGTTACATAAAACTTCATAAAGAAAGTTACCCTATCAGACCAGTAGTATCATATACAGGAGCACCAACATACAAATTAGCAGCAGAAGTAAACAGATTATACAAATCTTTGATCAATCACAAACCACAACAAACTATCAAAAATAGTAGTGATTTAGTACAAAAAATTTACAAAATTCCTATTCCCCTTAATGCGAAATTGGTTTCTTTTGACGTTTGTAACTTATTCCCAAGTGTTCCCGTTAAGGATTGTTTAAGTATCATTAGTGAACAATTGTGTAAATCAAACCTACAATGTCAACAAGTTATAGATTTAGAAGCTGCTTTAAAAATGTGCCTAGATCAAAATTATTTTAAATATAAGAACAAATATTTTAAACAAACAGACGGACTAGCCATGGGAAGCCCTCTTTCACCATTATGTGCATGAAAAAAATATATTCAAATCTAAATAAAAAATATATAACTTACTGGTATAGATACGTTGATGACATTTTATGTTTATGGACTGGTACGGAAAAGATTTAAATGAATTTCTAACATATATAAACTCTATAAACAAATATATAAATTTTACTATGGAAATAGGCAACAATCTCATAAACTTTCTAGACATCACAATAGATATTTCTTCAGGCAAAACGCAGTATAAAATTTATATAAAAGCAACTTGTAGCGATAACATAAAACATTCTTCCTCAAGACACCCCAGTACACACAAACATGCAGTCTTTCATTCATTAATTCATAGAATGTTAAATATACCAATGACAAGGGAAGACTATAAAACCGAATTGAACAATATTATAATAATTGCAAAAAATAATGGCTATAATGATAATTTAATTCGGGACATTACAAGAAAAAGGAAAAGAAAAATCGCTAAAAATCTATTATATTGTAGCTACAACAAAGACGCAAATAAAAAGAAAACTTGGACCAAAATTCCATATGTAGGACAACTCTCAGTAAAATTAAAAAAGAACATTGACAACAAAGACAGACAGACCGTTTTATATAACAATAATAACTTATAACGTATTTTATGCAATAATAAAGATAAAGTCCCTATTCTGGAACAAGCTGGAGTTTACAAATTAAAGTGTTCTACGTGTGAATCAGTCTACATAGGTCAAACAGGAAGAAACTTTAAAACAAGACTGAAAGAACATATACGAAATTGGAAAAATAATAATAAAAAATCCACATTCGCAGTACACTTACATCAGATCAAACAAACTTTTGACCCCGAAAAAGACATGACTGTTTTACATGTGTGTGACAAAGGACGAAAACTGAACGCCTTAGAAGCTATAGAAATAAACAAACATAAACACCTACACCCGGAATTATTACTTATTGAGCAGGAGCAATTAAGTACATCGCCATTGCTACAGTACATCTCAACAAAAAATTGAATAATTTAATTAGCAATATTTATAACCCAGAATTTGTATACAATTAACTATTTATTCTTTATTGACATTATTGTAATTTTTTAAACTTTGACATTATTCTCAATAGTAATTATTATGAATTTGTTATTATAAATTTTAAAATAATATTTTAAAAATTGATTGTAAATTAATAACTTGCATTGATGTTGTAAATTTAGTGGGTAGTAAGTTAAAATTATGTTATGTAAATTACCCATCAATGAACACAATCTATTTTAGTATGCCTGACGATGATGTTCGAAACCGGTCGCATAGCATAAATATAAAATCATTAAATAGTGGAACTTAGTACAAGCATATATATTTCATTTAAAAACATTTAAACGAATTTATTTATAGGAACCTCTGACGGTTCTCGCGATAAATTGAGTCCGTTAATAAATAACTGCCGAAATGCTATTAGTCTATTTTCAACAGCACAAACGGAAATATTATTGAAATACATACTTAGCCGCCTGCAAGGCAAAGCCGAAACCTCTTGTGCACTCAAAGAATTCACAAAATGGTCTCAGTTAGAAGAATTTTTAAAGTTGCAATTCAGCGACTCGAAACACTATGCTTACCTTTTATCAGATTTACAAGAGTACAGACAGGGTCGAAACGAGACGGTTAGCCATTATTCTTTAAGAGTAGAATCCTGTTTGGCCAAATTGTTAACGGAAATTAATATTTCCATTACGACTAAAAAGAAAGATGAACTAGCCGGTCTCGCGGCAAGACTTAGCCCTTAATGTTTTTCTAATTGGACTTCAACCAGGATTATTTACTGTAGTCAAATGTAGGGACCACAGCACTCTCAATGAAGCTATTAACCTCGCCACAGCTGAGGAAAAAATAATAGGTATAACAAAAAAATATGCAGGGCTCACCACGGTTGATCAACGCAACCCAAATACTATATCATATTCAAGGCCGCAACCTCAAAATCAATTACAATTCAGACCAACCTCTAATGCACAAGTTTGTAGATATTGCAAGAATATAGGTCACAATTTGACTGTTGACTGACACAAGACTGACTATTCCGAAAGGATACTCAGTATAGACAAAACAATAATAAATCTTCAATTCACAGAACCTACTTTCACTATTGCTCCTCGAACTAAAATGACTATTGAATGCCCTTAACAAATCCTGAAGTCCATGAAAGACCAAAGTCCTTGACCAAAACCCAATCGACTCTCTCCTTATAGCGAATTGTGTTGTAAATGTAAAATCGAATTCCAGAATTAACATTACATATCAGAATCTCCTATTCAAATCGACTCAAATCTAATACTAACACTGACACCTCTAAGTGAAATTAAACAAATACCATAAACAAATAATTTTGACAAAGTACAAAATATAAATATAAAAATCGCACAGAAGAAGTGTTGAACCTTCTTCGCAACTCGCATTTTTTTTTTTGTTTTTTAATATTATTTAGGGATGTGCTTGACTACATTCCACCTGATGGTAAGCTGAATGTAGTCTTAGATGGTAAGTCGCATTGCCCTAGCAACCTATTCACTCTTCTCTTGAAGACACCCACATTATATTTGGCCGGAAATACCGACGCAGGCAAATTGTTCCAGTCCTTCGCTGTACGCACTAAAAATGAGGAAGCAAAGCGCTTCGTTCGGACAGGTGGAATGTCCACAACAAAAGGATGAAAACCTGCCGTCCGTCGGGACGTCCGGTGATGAAAGGGGGACGGGGGAATTACATCGTGTAATTCCTGCGCACTACAATACTGAGAGGTGCTGGAGAAGCATTGCCAGTGTCTAGATGCGAATTATCAGCAAAC
The DNA here is from genome assembly GCA_959347405.1 of Napeogenes sylphis. Classification (NCBI taxonomy): domain Eukaryota; kingdom Metazoa; phylum Arthropoda; class Insecta; order Lepidoptera; family Nymphalidae; genus Napeogenes; species Napeogenes sylphis. The sequence goes on from OY365786.1 coordinate 31,256,735, forward strand.
AGAGAAGCAAATACATTCGCCTTCTCTGTTGCTGTGTGGGCCAGGGATCCATAAGGTTTCAGCAGAGCAGGCAGTGAGGGTTGGCAGAAATTCGACTCGATCGCTTTCGCAAGAGACCAGAAAGCTCGACTCGATTGGTCCGAGGGAGAGCTTTTCGCCATTCCTATCGATTCGATCGAGACGAGCCTTCCGCAATGCCTTTTTGTAGGACTTGGCAGCTTGGTTTAAGGCTCTCTTCTTCGAACTTACATCCGGAGTTTTGCGGCTTCGAGCATCAGCCCCAATGAGATATGCCGAATGTTTTCGGTCTTGAGCATGACCACATTCGGCATTAAACCATGGGCGAGCTTTGCCACCGATGGGTACGTCAGCAAAAGGAATAAAATACTCCATTGCCTGATGCACCACATCGGTTATAGCATCCGCGCAACTCGACGGATCCAAAGAAGAGAAGCAGACTTGCCGCCAAGGATAAGACGCAAAAAAGTGCCGCATCTCATTCCAATCTGCTGACTTGTATTTGCATACTCGCCTAACACAATGAGGTTAGAAAGCTGGTGGGGAATATGTAAATACAGATTTTACCAGACAGTGATAGGAGGTTCCCAAGGGAGAGGTAACCTCTACACGATACCTGTCCGGATCAGTTGTCAGCAGAAGGTCCAGGCAATTGGCTGTATGGCCTACCACATCTGGTACCCTTGTCGCTTGCTTCACCAGCTGGAAGAGGTCCAAGAACAACGCAAAGTTCCGCGCTTCTCTTCCAGCATGGTCGGTTTTCTGGTACGGAAATAGCCAGTCCTGATGACAGGCATTAAAATCCCGCAGAAAGACGAGCTGTGCTGAAGGGAACTGATGCAGAGCCATATCAGCAGTCTCACCGAGATACTCAAATAAACGAGTTGTCTCCTGGTGACCGCTGTGCGAACGGTAAACACAGGAATACAGGATTTTTTCGTTTCCTGTGTCTACTAAAACCCATAAAGAAGAAAAAGTGGGGTCTTCAAGGTGACGGAGACGCTGGATACAGAGGTCGTTCCGCGCATACACGCAGACTCCGGCACGTGAGCGAAAGTTGTGCTCTAACGTGTATCCGGGATAATCCAGGTGCGCAGCGCTTAAAGGACATTGTATCTGCGTCTCCGTCAAAAAGTTCAGGTCCATTTAGACGATGAAGAATCACAAGTATTATACGAACTTTGTTCTACCTATTCTGACATTTTTCATCTACCTAGTAACAAACTTACATGCACTGATGCTATTCAACATGACATTACTTACGTCTTTCTCTGTTCCTATCAATACTAAATCCGACCAATTTCCTGTTATCCATAAACAAGAAGTACAAAATCGAATTGATAAAATGCTTAATGATGAAATATTTAAACCATCAACATCCCCATGGACCTTACCAATATGGATAGTTCAAAAAAAAATGAACGCCTCTAGTCAACGTAAAGGGCGTGTCGTAAGAGATTATCGCAACTTAAACGACATTACAATCGGTGATTCCTATCCAATTCCTAATACATATCTCAGAAATCTTAGACCAACTTGGCAAATGTAAATACTTCTACCACTTTAGACTTTGCTTCTGGATTCCATCAATTCCAAATTATTCAAAAAGATACCAGTAAATCTGCCTTTTCAGTCCCTCAGGGCCATTTCGAGTGCACCCGTATGCCTTTTGGTCTAAAAAACTCTCCAGCCACCTTCCAAAGACTCATGAATACCGCCCTTACAGGACTGAAAGGTACTCAATGCTTTGTATACCTCGATGACATAGTCATCTACTCTTATGACCTCGATACTCACATCCAAAGACTCTCCAATGTTTTCGACCGACTCCGAAATTTCAATCTTAAATTAAAACCCGATAAGTGTGAGTTTTTCCGTAAAGAAGTGTCCTATCTTGGTCATATTATTACTGATCAAGGCGTCAAGCCAAATCCAGATAAAACTAAATCAGTAGAGCTATTTCCAATTCCTAAATGCCCAAAAGATGTTAAGTTTTTTTTAGGGTTAATATCTTATTACCGTCGTTTTATTCCAGAGTCTTCAAAACTTGCCAAACCCCTCACGCACCTTCTAAAGAAAGATATTCCATTCAATTGGCAGAACGAACAGCAACTTGCTTTCGAAACATTAAATAGCAAACTTAGCTCCGTTCCGATCCTTGCTTATTCTGACTTCACTAAAACTTTTTTATTAACTTGCGACGCCTCAAACTGTGCCATATATATATTATCACAAGGACCAATTGGACAGGACCGTCCCATTGCTTATGCCTCTCGAATCCTAAATAAAGCCGAAAATAACTACAATGTTACGGAAAAGGAATGCCTAGCAATCGTTTTTGGAACAAAAATGTTCAGACCTTATCTTTATGCCCGTAAATTCGTTATAATAACTGATCACCGCCCCCTCAAATGGCTTTTTAATCGTAAAGAACCAGGTTCTAAGCTCGTTAGGTGGAGGCTAAAACTAGGAGAATTCGAATACGATGTGGAATATAAAAAAAAGAAAAATCAATTTCAATTTCACGTTATCTAGTAAACCCAATCCTGAATGAAAATAAACTCAACCTTCGGCATCTGGTTTATCTAATAACGACCCTCTTCAAGATCCTCTTACTAAACTTTATGATGATCTAATTGAACTCGATCTTGGCATTAGTCCACTTGTTGAACCTGAAATTGATTTCTTCCCTCTGAATCCTTCGGTTCCTGATATTGACCAACATCTACCAAACCCACTGTCATCTCTAATGAATCGGCCGAATCCTCCGACTTCACCGCATTAAGCGAATCTTGACAATGACAATGCTCATGGACGAAACGAAAATTCTTCTAATTCAAACAAAGACTAGTATGAATTTATGAAATCATTTTCCAATAAAAATGAGACTTATACTTATACACACATATAAGAACACAATAAAAATCTTCTTAAAAGTATTACCAAAGCAATATTATTGCCTGTATCAATTGACCATGATAGTTCAAATTCCTACCTACAAGACTTAATTTCTGCATCTGACGACTTAACTATCAGCTCCGGTGAACGCGAATTGCATTTTTTCAAAAAGATCCACATAAAAGGTAAAACTTATTATCTTCTCTTTACCAAGGTTTATTATTTCGACTCTTGCTCTTATCCTGATATTTTTAAAACACTGAAAGCAGCTAGAGACGATATCATACTTACTGATGATATTAATGAAATAGCATTATCAGATTTTAAAAATCAATTCGAACAAAATTCCTTTGTGAAAATATATGTTATGATCATGTACCTTTTCAATAACACGAACATAACTGTTAACATCCATCATAACACTGTAATATATCCCACTCCATCTGAAATATCCAAAATCCTGAAAGAAAATCACGACATCCCAATAGCTGGACATCTCGGATCTAACAGAATTATGACAGAATAAAAGAACGATATTTCTGGAAAGGTATGCGGTCAAAAATAGAAGATTACGTTAGAAACTGTAAACTTTGCCAAACTAATAAAGCATTCCGTAATACAAACAAAGCTCCTATGCAAATCACCACGCCTTCAACTCGCCCTTTCGAAAGAATGAGCCTCGATATCGTTGGCCCATTACCTGACGCAGGAATTCAAAAACTGAAATATATACTAACCCTTCAAGATGACTTCACGAAATTTTCTCTCGCTTAACCAATTACAAATGCCACAGCTGAAGAATCATGTGAAGCCCTTGTTTATTTTATCACCTTATTCGGAATCCCGAAGAAAATATGAACAGACCAAGGAACCAATTTCAATGCCGATTTATTCAAAGAAACCTGTAATTTCCTGAAAATCCAACAGATTTGGTCCTCACCCTATCACCCTCAAACGCAAGGGGCACTCGAAAAAAGTCATTGAACTTTGAAAGAATATTTATAATCTTATGTCAACGAAAATCAGAATAATTGGCACAAATTCGTGATTACTGCAATTTTAACTTATAATAGCACAGTTCATACAACATCTCGCTGCACTCCATATTAATTCGTCTTCGGACACAAACCTTTCATTCCTGACTCAATCTACGAACTACGTTCTAATATCATTTACCCTGAATACATAAAATGCTTCATCACAGACTCAAAATAACACGAGATAAAGCTTATCAAAACATTCAAACTTCTAAAAAAACGTCCAAAACTTATTATGACAAGCACAGCCGTTGTGTTCAATATAAAACTAGCGAAATGATCTATTTACGAAATCACCTTTGACTCCGTAAAGCTCTTTCACGAATTTGGAAAGGGCCGTACAAAATCATAAAAGTTAACAGTAATAACACGGTTGTCCTTCTTATAAATCGGCGTCATGTCACTCACCATTTCGACGAGATAAAACATTCAAATCAGAATGATTAACAGAAACATCCTAAATAAGTTATAAAAAAATTCGAAGCATATCTCTAAATCTTAATAATTAATTTAATTTTAATATTACTTTAATTATAGTATTATTATATTGCAGATATAGAATTGTGAACTTTTGCAATGCCCAAAGCATAATTATTTCTCCGATTCATAAGAGCCCTGTATAATATATTTTGACCATATAGGTCATGTTAAATTTTATGACGATTACTTACACGTTCTTATCCCCGTTGAGGTATCCTACATCAAGCCTCATATTAATAACATTAAAGATATCGGAACCACAACTGGACAACTATGTCATCAATCAGATTTTATAGATACTATACCATGTAATAATTTTATTGAACCACTTACAGTTAGATTTAATGACTTAATTAAAGACTACTCTGCCATTTCTCATCTCATCGAATCTAAATCAAAAAGCTCAGCCTGGATGGCAGGTGTTGGCACTGTCTTAAAACATATTTTTGGCACTATGGATGAGAACAATTATGACAGAGCTATTCAGACTCTTCTTGAGAACACTAAAGATTTAGTTGTTTCACTAAAATATAATATCTTTATTACCAACACTGCATTAGAAATGTCTCAATGAATGAAGAACGTCTGAATGACGCTGTAAAAAAGGTTACATTAGACATACACAATATGAATCATTCATTTAATAAAACTAGGTTTTTGTCTAAATTAAACCAAGTTTGTAATATTTTATCGACCAGTTTATTCACTTTGTCATTTAATCTAGAAGATTTGCAAAATGCTGTAATGTTTGCAAAAAGCCATGTATTGCATTCTTCTGTTTTAAGTCCTACTCAATTATTTACAGAATTAGTTAATAGCATCAGATACTTACCTAACTCTAAGCAATTCCCTACTAATCTAGTATTACAGAATATACATTTAATTGTAGATTTAAGTAAGTTAAATGTATACTTTAAAGATAATAAAATCGTTTTTGTATTAAGGATTCCTCTTGTAAATCATAAAGTATGTAATCTTTATAAAAGTATTTCTATTCCTGACTCTCATTATTCAAATCGAAACATTTACATTTTTTATCCCATCTAGTAATTACATCTGTTTAAGTAAAGATAAACTTTCCTATACCAATCTAGATAACCTGAATTTATGTAAAAACTTACCAGATAATATTTACATCTGTAAAAACCATGATGAATTCTCGATTGAAAATAATCCCAAATGTGAAATAGTTATAATGCTAAAAGTAACAAATAATAAGTTACCTGAGCTGTGCAAACCCAAAACAATCCATGGTAATTTAGATATTTGGCAAAAAATTGTAAATAACCGCTATATTTATGTACAATCTCAGATTGCAGAGCTAACTTTAGAATATGTAAGAACACTATAATCTTAAACACTCCTAAAGTAAAAATATATGTTAATGAAATAAATTGAGATTTTAATATAATTAATAATACATGTTGTAATTCAATAGATTTTATGTTAAGATATTCCAATTCTTCTCCAGTTAAGTTAACGAATCTTAAATTAGAAAAACTTAAACGTTTAGAACTATTATTTGATCAATTAATTCCAAAATTAAATAGTATATTAAATGAACCTAAGAACCCATTGGAATATTACTCTAATTTTCCAATTTTAATTATATTATCTTGTGTACAGTGTATAATATTAATTATTATTTATATTTGTAAGAAAAGAGAGTTTTTCGCAAGGCTTTTAAATAAACCCAGTAAATTATTATCTTTGGCAAAAGATCCTAATCATGACGAAATGAACTAGACTCAAATCAACCGCGATTAAGCATTTAACAATTTAACGAAAACTTACTTTTTTCCGTAAGTTTCCTCTTAAGGTGGGGGTTGTTCTATATACCGTCCCATGCATAGTTTTATGCTGAAGTATATGCTTACTAAACCGATATATGATAAGGCCTTTCTCCTTCCTTCAACCCGCAACACCGGTGGTCTGATGTAACCATTCTATTCCGATTCCTACTTCCTTGCGAGATACTCGTTAACATCTAATTATTTTTACACATATAATCTACATGTAAATTTTATAAAGTAAATAAATTATTTTTTGTTGAAAAGTGAAACATCTTTTTTAAAGCACATTTTTTAAGATTCCGTATACCTAACAGTACCTACACAATAATTCTAAGGCTCATTTGTTTTCGTATTATTTGTTAATTACTTATTTTTTATAAATGAATAAAAGATTCAACATTATGTCAAAATATCCTATGCTTCTAATTCTTAAAACATTTAACAGTAAATACTATCGTATTATTTGTTAATTACTTAAATTTTTTCGGTCTTATTATAAATACAAAATTACAGATTACTAAAGAAACATTTAAATAAAATGTTTCCGAAGTGTTTAATATGTAGGATAATAAATTAAAAATTTATAAAACCCCCGATACAATAAAACCTTTAAAAAGAATAGAAATAATATTATTATGTACTTATTGAAGTTGTTGCGTCGGGGAACCGTTGCAAGTACGTTGACGATGGTGTCTATTTTACGAAGTTCGAGGGCTTAGACTATACAATTCGATATCGTAATTTCTTTATTTGCCTTTGTAACTTACTTGCATTTTCATTTCTTCCTTTATTTAGCGGTCCCCCGACGCAACGACTTGAATATGTACATAATAATATTATTTTTATTCTTTTTAGAGGTCTTTTTATATCGGGGATTTTTTATTATTTTTTTAATATATATTTTTTCTGCTTTTTAAAGTTATGTTACCGGTTTTATTATTGTGCTAAATGAACTTACGGACACACAAATTTACACTCGCTTAAGAATCTCTATCAATATTGCATAATAACCCGCACTAATAAAACCTCAATATCTTGGAGAAGACTGTTTATATTTCGACCAAACATAGCTAAGAACAATCTGGATGAACCAGGCTTTCCAAATCCATCCACGCGTTTGGCTACTACATTGCCACAGACAGACACACAGATACACAGATACACAGGTCAAACTTATAACACCTCTCTTTTTGAGTCTTGGGTTAAAAATGGGATTCTATAAGAATTTAATTATTTGTATATAAAATAGAAGCGAGCCTGTTTAGAGAAGGACGCTGCTGTCGGTGCCCGCATTACAATTACAACCAGGAAGATAGACAAGACTTATGGGACATGATATTATGGGCTTATTTTATTTTAACACTCGATATTGATAAATAGTTTATAGAAAATTAATGAAAGATATTAATTTCATTTGATTTTATCAACATTTTTTCGTGTTCCATATTACCTTGTATGTATTTCTGTATAGACATACTAAGATATCACCTAAACAAGCATTTATCCAAATTCTAAGTGGAAAAAGGCATTTGAAAAAAATTTTGTAAATTGAAATTTCAGATTAATTATTTTTATATAATTAGTTTGTTATTTTCTGTCGTATAGGATACCCTTTTAATTTAATTGTTATTTTTGGTCTGTCTGTGAGTTAATAGGGGGGTGTGACGACACGATAGTCGCGTCATACTCGGAAGCCGGCGTCTAGGAACCTAATTTCTATAGAACGTTCGCTTCTGAAATATGATTATTGATACCCGAGATTTTTAAATTTCCTATAGCATTTTCCAGTTATATTCTATTCTTAGTTAAAAGAAAACTAAAGTAGGTATAGTCTTTAGTTGACTTATGTTTCGGTTAATAAGAACTACACCAAGGGACTTTTACAAGTCTACATTTATTATTTCCTTTTATCAACTTCTCAAATCTTGTAGCACGCCGTATATTCCAGGTTGTATTAAAGTGGGGCACACTTCCGCCACTCCCAAACTCTGACTATTTACGTTGCGCTAAATATATGCATCATCACTCTCTAGTGCATCGCGACCAGGGGAAGGCGTTGCGTTTCGAACAGTCAGTCACGTGTAAATTGTATTTTGGTTGTAGTTAATGCAATTGAACTGTTTTGACCTTAACGAGGTTTTTGTTAAAAGTTAAATTATCGGTTTAAATGGAACTGGATTATAATTAGCCCGTAAACAGTGATTCCGATTGCCGCGAATTTATAAAATGTGGGTTGTTTTAGTTTCTATTATCGTTTGATGTTTGTTCACTTCGCTGATAACTGGTTTGCGGACTTAATCTTGGTCTCAACATGATGTTCAATGGACTCCCGATAGGTAATGATTCGGATACCAGTGTACTTACAAAGGTTCGTATCAATCACCATAAATAATGTCTGTGTCTCTTCGACGTAGCTTATTCGATTTAAATCTACTTCTACAAGTAGTGTACTACGAGTGTCAATTGGGGCGATGCGGTGGAGTTTATAATGTAATGGTAACTTCAATGAACTACAGGCGCGTCTCTAGGGTGGAATATTGTCCCGTAATGGTGCAAGGAGCACTTTTTTATGTGATAAAATATATACAAAGTGGTATTATCATCATAAAATAACTTTATTTTCTGCATGTAAGAATGAATATTTGATACATTTTCGTATATATTTCAGTAGGTAAGCAAATCATATTTTTTTTTAAATATACGGATGAAATTTTCTGTAAAGTGATTTGAGGCTTCGCTTGTGTTTCTGTAAAAAACACACAAAATGGCTCTATTTTTTGCTTTCTATACCAAAATCCTCTACCACGCCTGGGAAACCAGGGGTTCTTTGGCAGACATAGTGTTCAAATGATTATTGATTTATCTCAAGTTGCAGATAGTAAACTAATCTAATATAAAAGTTTTAAGTAATATTTAGTAATTAACTGTAACGCTTCGTCAGGACAGCACGGGCGAGGGCGAAGCGCGCGCGCGCTCTCTGGAGGACTCGCTCCTGGCGGCCGCGCGAGCCGTGAGCTATTTGTGTTCTTTTAATTACTTAGTGTGTGTTAATGAGCAATGCGCTTCCGCCATCCTCGGGCAGGATGCGGATAACGTTTTTTTTTTTAATAGATTTCTTAATAGATTGGTTTCTTACGAAATTGAAAACTTTCTATGTATAATAACGTGTTAAATAAATTAAAGTCTTGAATAAAGATAAAATAATTATCAACCAAAAATAAGGATTTTATTGATACTTTTAGTATTGTTCTGTTGTATATTTTTATTAGTAGATGCTATGGTTACTAATGATGTGTTGCATATGATGGCACAGCTGAAGAACAAGGAGGAGACGGTCCGGGTGCAGGCGCAGAGCCTCGCACTGGCGGAAGAGCGCCTCGCGGCCGCGGTGCGTTGTCATACTGTGCTTTATTAAAACTGCTCTCTGGCGGAATTCTAAATTTGTTAGTTAAATTAACCCAACTATATTTATTGCAGTCAACAAAAAAAAACACGATTCATTTGTTAATATTTACAGTTATTTTTGGTCTTTTTCAGTCTCATACACGAGGTGGCTCCACCGACCTCTCCACCAGGAGTCAGTTTCAAGTAAGTCCTCTTTTGTCTGTACATCATTTTTATATTTTAAATGTAATCGGTAAATGAATTTGTCATATTATTCGCGGTGGTCCGTAATTTTTAGGACAACAGAGAAATAGTGAAAACTCTACAAGATAATCTCTCGGTCATCCAGGATCTTTACAGGGAATGTTTTTACGAGGTAAGAATAATAAAAAGATATACCTATATATTTGGTGAATTGTATAATTATATGTAATATATTTAGTGTTTATAATCTGTGCCTGTCTTGTAGACGGCACGTCAGGACGAAATCATCGCGGTGTTGCGCGCGTCATGCCGCGGCGTCACTCCGGCGCCGGTGGGTACTTGACATTTATTTCAGTACGAGTATGTCATATTACAAACTTTTGTCTTTAGTAACCAGATGATAAAAAGTGTATTATATATATATACCTAATACATTATTTAAAAAATGAACTATTTGCGTTACCTTAGGTATATTTTTTTTTATTTTTATATTTGAAATTTATTTAACTATTAAATCGTATTATTATTTTTAGGGAATAGCACTGCAAGTAGAGAACCTAAAATCCGAGATATCCAACTTCTTGAACAATTCCACGAGCAACGACTCGGTACTAACTAACACTAGAGTGTGTAGCATGTCTACTATATGTGTGCCTACTATATGTGTGTCTACTGTATGTGTGTCTACTATATGTGTGCCTACTATATGTGTGTCTACTATATGTGTGTCTACTATATGTGTGTCTACTATATGTGTTTCTACTATATGTGTGTCTACTATATGTGTGTCTACTATATGTGTATCTACTAAATGTGTGGCTACTATATGTGTGTTTACTAATAGACCGTAGACCGGTGCGTTGAAGACAATCAATATATAGAATGATTAATGCTTGAAGTACCTACACTTAATTGGATTTAAGAACACCTTTTGTTTTGTTAAATAAATCTGAGAAACGATTTCACCAAGCTATGTGAAATTTTATATATTATTATTTCAATTTTATAAACGAAAGAAATCTTTTTGTTTTATTAATATTGTGGTTCAATCCGTCTGAACAAAAAGATCGTGAAGGTATAATAAGCAGAACAATTAAATTGCTGAAGTAGCGCAGCGTTCCGCAGCAGTTGTTACGGATCCGTTATATGTATCTGGTATCTGTTCATATGAGTTTTTCTCTGAAGTTTGGATCAATTTTAATTTTTAATTTTATCTGGAAAATTAATTAAACAAGGACTTTGTATTTTGTAGAAAATCTTTTTTATACACATATAACACATCGTCGAAATCTTTTAAAATCACTCTTGCGCTTTTCTACTTTAAGAAAGGAAAGTATTGTAAGTGTTATATAAGTATGATGTTTTTGAGTGCAGTCTTGACGAATCGGTCTGGCTTCCTGATTCGGATTGAAAAAAGCTAGTACGCAAAGGGGTGGTAGAGAAATCGACAATTCACGACGTGGTATCTCCATAATCATGACTATAATGAGCCCCGAGTCACCGAGTGTAAGACATTGGTCGGAAAAAAATATAAAATTTTATTTAAGTGTTATTGGGATAATAAATACTTATAAAAATTTGGACATTTATGAAATTTTTTTATTTTCATAAAATTAATCATTAATAATCAACAGATATAGAAGAATTAGTTGCTATAGAAATACTGTCAGCTGTGTTTTCAGTGAACAATTATTTTTTTAAACCAGATAGTTTTACTGGTAAAGTTCGCATATTGTGTGTCGAAGGAGGAAATGTTGACAATACTACATTTTGTTTGTCAGCAGGTATATTGACATTGACATTTCTACTTCTATACTTCGGTTTAATATTGACTTCACTCTGTAATTTATCTTTAAATATGAAAAAAGTAAGGCTCTGTCTGATGATCATCACATTCAATAAGGGAAGTACTGAGTCCTGGTTGATTAATATCACAGACATTTGTATGATAACTGCTAGGACTTACTTCGTGATCCTTTGTGAAGGTTCATAATTTTTTGAAACATTACTCCTTTTGGTAGCTAACTCTGTCAGTGGTTCATTAACCGGTGTCAATCTTTGTCTTTTGACTACGGACATTCTCTCAGCTGGTGTTCTTGACTCAAAAATCTATGAGACAAAACTCCCTTTTTTCAATCTTAGATTACATTTTTCTTCTTGCTGTTTCATTATATTATATTCAATACGATTTGTTGTATCTTCCTTAACCTGAAATAAATCAACAACCATAAAAGTTTCGTAAAATTACAAAAGGAATAAGGGTTTTATAGAAATGTATACGGAACCATTATAAACTAGGTTACAAATATTATAAACTAGGTTAGGTTAGTTTTGTCTTCTTTCATGATTTGTATAACAATTAAAAATTAAAATATGTATGAAGTAACTTTAAAGTTTAGAGTTAACAAACTGAATGGATGTTTTAATTTTCACTTTAAAAAATAACTAGAACATTTGGAAGTATATTTATATTTTTTTTACGATATAAAAAGGTAAATGATTAATTTAAGCCAAAAAAAATATGAATATTCACTATTGAATGATGAATGAGACAAGTCTTGAGTAGCGATTAATTTAATAGCGCACTTTATCATACAACTTTAGTAAATACAAATATTATTTCTTTGAAAAGTTGATAATTTATGCTCGAGTAAGACTTATTCCAGCCTGGTGAAATGGTTTCTAGTGTGATTTATAATTTGTGCACGATTTTTTTGTTGTATTGTTAATCATACATATTTATACCTAATAAAGCTTTTGAACGCTCATCGTTTGATTGGTCAGGGCGTGTGGGAGGTGGGGGAGCTGCGGGGGGTGGAGGAGCAACTGCGGCGGCTGTGGGCCAAGCTGCAAGTACGGACCCGGGCTTGGGGTTTGAGTGATGGGTTTCCTAACTCATAATTAGACTGAATGAATTTTTTAAGTTCATTCTGAGAATTTATATATGAAGCTTGCTGCAAGTTACTACTATATAGTAATCTCACTTAAATGGACGTTGAGAGTGACTGGATTTTGATCAACGAAGAGAGTTAATATTTTTTTGGTCAGAAAATATTAATTTATTGTAATAAATCTTAACTCTAAAAAGAATAGTTCACCGAACTCTGAAAAGAATAGTAGGAATATTATATATAGTCAATTGTACTGAATGTCGGACTGTGAATGTACCTTATAGACTAATAACTACCGCGGTCCCGTGTGAGACAGAAGGATTCTTAAAGTAGGTAAAGAACACACAGTATTAAAAGCAAACAAAAAGATAAAATGATAAATCTTCCCACTATCGGTAGTTTAATATAAGATCAAAACTAAAAATTTACATTTACAAGAATTAATTTCTTGGTATAAATACAATTGTAAAAATACATTATTTGCTGACCCGCGGCTACTTCGTTTCTGTCTTCACGAGTGTTTCCTTGTTACCGGAACATACATTGTGATTTGGAAGTTTCTAACCCCAACAGTTCAGACTAGATGTCGATAGACCTACATACATACTATACTATAAGGAAAAAATAAAACCCCTCATTTAAAAAAATATATGTCACTTAGCTAAACTGTAAAAATAGACTACTACATGAAAGTACCTCAACCGCCATAATATCATGCTCTCCCAAAAAATGCAATAGACGCTAACCAGTTTTCAATAGCAGATTGTAGTGACCATTTAAAGTTTTTTTTAATTTGTTTTTCTTATTAGGCTGATTGCACATGCGGCATGATGGAGGAGAATATGAAACTGAAAAAGATCAATGTGGCCATGGAGGTCGGAAATACCGTTTTATTAAAAAAAAACTGCTTTAATGAGTACTCAAAGTCTATGTTAAGTAACAAAACATACATTTTGTCTTTAGATTGAAATACAAGATCTAGGACATCGAGTAAGCGACTTACAAGAAGCTTTAGAAAACAGAGATAATTTGAATCAGCTATATCAGCGACAGATTAAAGAAAAAGAAGAAGAGGTATCTTCAAAGATACGTAATATTACTATAATATTAAGGAATCGCATAGTTACAAATGATCATAGCTAATATTATGATTTATGTAATGTTTTATTAAAATTATATTTAGCTTCAACGCAGTAAAGATGAACTCGCCGACCTGCGACGAGACTCGCGCGATCAGGGAACTGTGTGCGACACGCTCACCTGTGACGTCAAACAACTCGAAGGTATAATAGTACGAGATCCGACCGCGTGATTTATACGTTCACATGTTTGATTAATAAAATATAATTTTTATCGATATTTATAACTAAACCAATTTATAACTAAACCAATGCAAGAATGCATTTTTGCATAAGCACCTATATCTCATCATGTAGGGAAAGAATTAATCTTCAATTTGGTATGTGTAACATGATAATACATTATGAACGTATATATTTAACGAAATTATACCTGTTTACACCTGGCTGACATTAGGTTGCGGCCAAGTGAGGGATGGCACCTTGAACTTTCTCGGTATCTCAGGTATATTTCTTTCTAATGAAATATATTTTTTAACAATTACAAGTGAACGTAATTGTTCAAAAATAAATAATTAATTACATTTTAATTAAAATTAATGGCGGCCAAATTTGGATGGCCACCTTTGCGGATCTGCATTGGTTTAGTTATAAATATCGATAAAAATTATATTTTATTAATCAAACATATGAACGTATAAATCACGCGGTCGGATCTTAGACTAACTATCGGCGCGAAACAGCAGCGTAAATAAATAATATTTGTTTTCATAGTATGATGTGCGCGACAGTGAAGATGCGCAGTTATCCCCTCCTCGTATTACTCAGAGCTTTTCGTTAATGATACGAATGAATGAATGATACGAATGAATACATGTAAAAACTTAATAACAAATCATTATCTGTACATTAAATAAATATATTTATTGTCTCTTTGTTTGCTTGTTAGCTTATATGGTTAGACGTTATTGCTCTGGTCAACATATGGAAAGCTTTTAATTCTGGAAAATTCTCTCATTTTCAAAGTTTTGGGTTGGGCTATGACTACAAAAAAAATAAAATTTAGGGATTTGCATACATATTAGTCTGAGGAGACAGAGTTATAATAAAATAAAAAGTAAAATTTGATTTATTATATTTTGTCTAACTAGCTTGGGCTGACAAGTTATTGCAAATCAAATCATACAACTTTATCAGTACAGCATAAAAAATCAAGAAATAAAATGATGTCGTCTAAAGTAGAAAGTCAATCTGTATTCGTTGAATACGAAATTTTCAACGCTGGTAATCTCTGGTTGCCAGTTTAAGACTCGATGCGCCATATAATGATATAAATATTGTTATACGTGTATATTGTTCGTTGCAGGATTCTTAACGAATAAATCGGAAGAACTGATAAATGTCCAGCGGCAGTGCGTTTCGCAGGAGACTATAATAACACAATTAAGAGAGGAACTGGAAAAAGCCAATGCTACCGCCAAAGAGGTGAGGCCCCAAAAACGTTTATTGGAAAATTATTTATTGAATAATTAACCATTAATAAGTCTAGAAAATCAAATAGCCATTCCTTTATATATAAAAGGAATGAGTCTTCGCTAATTGTTGTTGTTTGGCTAGATATTCCAGATCAGAGTGCAGTATTCCAAATGTGGCTGGATTCCACTTGTTCTTTATACAGATCTAGTCTCTGGTTCGACGTTAAGCACTGTCCAGCTTTAAACTTAAAATTTTACTTTACAACCGCGAAACTGACCATCACTTAACATGTCGAGAATCAGTACTCCGACACTTGTTGAGGATCTAGATTCTAGGGGATTGCTGAAGATTGCCGATTCGACTAATGAATGGGTTTTTGTTAAAGCGGGAACTAGTTAGTTTGTCGTAAAGTTTTTTTTTTAGGAACGTAATGTCCAGCATCATCCAGAGTAGAGTTTGAAGTAAAAAGAGTGTTAAGACGATCTACAATTTAATCAACATATTAAAAATAAAAATAAAATAGGAAATAGCAATAATAAAATAAAAACAACTTGGAAAATAATTAATGAGGAAACTGGAAGAGCTAAATCCCAGAGGATCGACTTTAAATTAAATATAGATAATAAATATGTTACGTCTGACCTCGAGGTAGCTACTGCTTTTGAAACCTTTTTTACTAATATTCCAGTCACTACAACGTTATCTTTAAATTCTTCTACCGCTGCAGCTATGGGTTTACTTAGAGAGAATGTAGATCAATGTGTTAGCAGTTTTAAGTTTGAAAAAGTTAATGCTCAAGAAGTAATCAAAGTATTTAGATCAATTAGCGTTAAAAAGACTAGTGATCTTTGGGGGTTTTCTGTTGACATACTTAAGTCTATAATTGACATTGTAGCGCCAGACTTAGCATTAATATTTAATAATTGTTTAGAACATGGTATATTTCCTGATCTAATGAAACAAAGTAAAATAACTCCATTATTCAAATCCGGCTGTTCATTAGATCCTAGTAACTATAGACCTATTTCAGTATTACCCACTTTTAGTAAGATTTTTGAGAAAATAATTCTTAATCAACTTGTGGCATATTTCAGTAAAAACAATCTCTTACACAAAAACCAGTTTGGTTTCACTGCCGGTCGCTCTACAACAGATGCTGGTGTAGAGCTATTACTAAACATATTTGAAGCCTGGGAAGGATCACAGGATGCACTTGGCATTTTCTGTGATCTATCTAAGGCGTTTGACTGCGTTCAACATGAAATCCTTATAAAAAAGTTAGAACATTATGGAGTTAAAAATAAGTCCCTAGATTTGATTAGTTCATATCTTAATGATAGAATTCAAAAAGTTGATGTAAATGGAAAACGTTCCCCTGGTTCTTTGGTAAAAATAGGTGTGCCACAGGGCTCTATCTTAGGGCCTTTCTTGTTCCTCATTTACATAAATGACTTACCTCACCTAGTGAGGGAAAAACATGGGATAGTGTTGTTTGCTGATGATACTTCTCTTACTTTTAAAGTTAATAGACGGCAATCTGTTATTGACGATGTAAACAATGCTCTCTCAGATGTTGTACAATGGTTTAACGCCAATAATTTGTTGCTCAATAAAAAAAAGACGAAATGTGTCAAATTTAGTTTACCAAATGTTAAAAATGTTAGAACCAATGTACAAGTAAATAATGAGGATTTGGACTTGGTCAAATCTACTACTTTCTTGGGCATTACTTTAGATGAAAAATTGCAATGGGTTCCTCATATATTTGATTTGTCAAGCAGACTAAGTTCTGCTGCATACGCGGTTAAAAAAATACGTCTATTAACAAATATGGAAACTGCTCGATTAGTTTACTTTAATTACTTTCATAGCTTAATGTCATACGGTATACTCTTATGGGGCAATGCGGCTGACATTGATACCATATTTACATTGCAGAAGAGAGCTGTTCGCGCAATATATAATATGAGACCAAGAGACTCTTTAAGAAACAAATTTAAAGAATTTAAAATTATGACTGTTTATAATCAATATATTTATGAAAACTTAATTTACGTTCATAAAAATATTTCAAAGTTCAAGAAAAATTGTGATTTACATAAAATTAATACAAGAAATAAAAATAAACTCGCTATGCCCGGCACTAGGCTCCATAAAATAGGTTAATCCTTTAAGGGTAATTGTTTTTATAATAAGCTCCCAAATGAAGCCTTAAGCCTCTCATTAAATAAATTTAAATTGTATGTTAAAAATAATTTAATAAAAAAATCCTACTATAGTGTAAAGGATTACATCGACGACGGTATGGCCTGGGAATGAATCTGTATTGTATTGCGAATAGCTAGTAATCTCCGCAATTTGTTTTTTGTTGTAAATTAATTTTGATTTATCGACCTTCTGCATCACACCGATTCCTTAGAAGTCACTACTTGCGGTAGCATCGGGAGTCGGGTTGCCTCCCTCCCTCAAATATGTGCGAAGGGGGTGATGGCTGGCTCTTGTGTTATGCTCGTGAACGGGTGCTGCTTGCGGTGACTGGTTGTGTGGCAGGCCGAAGATTTATATATATATTTTTTTTCTGTTATTATGATTATTTAATTTTCGTTGCCTGAAATTATTAAGTTTCTTTTCAGCTTGATTGCGAAGGTTCTAGTTGTTCCAAAATTGCACTTAAGTTTGACGTTTGTGAAACAGTGATCACAATAACAAAAAATATATCCGGCTGAGTTTGTTGTGTGGTTCTTCTCAGACCAGGACGCGTTTGGAACCCTCATAGCTTTAACATTAAGATGGAAAGTGCTTTTTCAGAAGGGCTTATTACGATAAATCTAGTATCGTAATAGGCCCTCCTGACATTTCCATGTTGACGTACACAAGTGATCACTGATTATGATTCTAAGTGGAAAAGATATAAATAAATAAAAATAAATACATCTTCTTTTGTCGTGGCAGTCATTCTCTATGTGCAACGGCGGAAGGCAATATTGGCAGAAGTTTTCAGGAGCAGCTTCTAAGAGCGCCCAGAAATTTTGTGTTCCGAGCGGATAGCTATTCATACATTTTGCGCAAAAAGGATTTTTATCTAGCGATTTGTCGTTTGAAGTATCTGAAGGCACAGTTTTATTTTCTCTTTAGAACTACCATGCCAGCCCAGGACAGGAGTTTGCAATTAACAGGGCAAAGAGGCCTAAGCGGTTATGAAGTAATATATTCGCCGATAGAAGTAATATTAATAGAAAAAAAAAATACGTAGGTAATGCCTAGTAATTCGTCCAGAACGAGTCCGTCCGGCGCGAGGTGTGGTCGCTGACAGCGCACGTGGTGGCGTGGCGGCGCCAGCTGGCGGCGGATGCGCGACCTCGCGCCGACGAGCGCTGCCGACACCTCGCACAACACTACGCGTACGACACTCTATTTTTTTTGTGACTCGAAGGCATCATCGTCATCATCTAACTAATTTTGTGGTCATTATATATTCGGCGCTCACTCGAGGCCGGCGCGGGCGATTCGTTTCTTAATGACTACAGAGGAATGCCCCACGTCGGGCGCCACTCCACAGAGAGAAGTGCAAGCAGGCGGAGCAGCTACGCGGCTCGCTGCGGTCGGCGCACGCGGGCGGGGCGGCGCTGTGTGCGCGCGCGCGGTCAGCGCTGCACGCCGCGCGGGACGGACTGCGGGCGCTGGCCGACCACGCGCGGTGGGGACATGTCACTTCTTTTTTATTACCTTATTAAGACCCTACTTTATTGTAAGCTTCCGGTATTTTAATTTTCACAGAGAGAATGAAGAAATAATTAGTCAGCAGGAATTATTGATTCGCAGTCTTCGGGAAAAATCGTCAAAAAATATTTTAAAAAGATCGAGCGTGAGCGACAATGGTCCGTGCTGTTCGAAATACTTACATGGAGTTGAAGTTAGAAGCGGCGACCATAGTTCTATTGGTGCGAGGGAGACGCCCCGCTCTAAATGCACGTCGTCGGGGTCGAGAGCGAGAACTAGCGAGAGCGAGACGGCCGACGGCCCTCTTCCTCCAGCTCCACCGAGGAGGCACTTGAGGCAAAAACCCTTGTGTGTGGATAGAGTGAGTTTTAGTCACATTTTAAAATTCTTCACTTACCTATATTTAAGTTTATATTTTACTAAAATTAAGCTTTCTTTTAATTTAAAAACATATCCTCAGCGGTGTCAATGGCCCCGAATGCGGGAGGCGTCCGTTTGCTGCACGCCCTCCGAGAATCCGAGGTCTTCCGGCGCAAATGTGAGTATATTCAATTCCAAGATTAATAATAACTTTTTTTAACGATAACATTGCGACAAAGATATCACTTATATTCTGATACACACATATTCTGAAACACAATTTCTCATAAAGTTCAGTTTTCTATTGTTTCTATAGTAGTAGTACATTACTTCAATATTACAAATTTAATTACAGAGGGAGTTTTCTGCCGAATCTTTGCTGGAGCGCGTGGAGAGAACGCACGAGGCCTTGGAGCTAGCACATCGGCGATGGTGTAGGCACGAACTCCAACACGACCTCCCCGCAGCGTGATCCGATGCCAACTGACGTTATTCGTCAACTGTCGCGCGAGGCAGGGCGGGCTCGTATAGGGGAGGGAAGGGGGAAGGATATAGGTTTTAGTTATTTGATGGTTTCAAATTTGAAATTGGAAATAAATTGTTGAGACAGACAAGTTTTAGATTGGTTTTTAACTACCTCGTTAGATGGTCTTATATTATTAGATTGCTAAAATGTAGGTGTAATATCTAGTTGTGTTTGACAAGTCAATATATGTTTAAAATGGAATTATTTAATTGTGATCATACTCGATGTACTTAATATATTATTAGTCAATATTTTTAAATACCTATTTTATTATTTTGATTATCTTGATAACAAGTGTACTATTTTAAATAAATGTTTTAATAAGTTTTATAACTTTTAGCTTACCTAATTGTCTTTAGCTAGAACTAATAAATAAAACTCAAGTTTAATAAAAATGTATATTTCAATATATACAATCATTTCAACTCAAAATCAACACATGTTATGTACTTTATCCGATATATTTATAAGCACGTATACATAAAGAAATAAGAACATACTGTTTTTTTTTTCTCGGCTAATATTAAAAAAATGACTTGGTTTAGTCGTTATTCTGTCGCTAAATTATTATCACTAGTGCACTACATGTGAAAAAAAGTTCATTAAGAACATTGTGAGACCTGTCGCAACAGATCTTCAACACAACAAAAACGAGAAATGATAATCGAGACACATTCCCAATATGAGGTAATTTTAATTCGAGTTGGCTTTCATATGATATTAAATCAAATAGTAGAATTTGTTGAACAAAAAAATAATCTTTTACGGAGCAAACATAATCATATTCCTCAAACTCAATCATATAGTTACTGCCAGTGAATCGATACACACATGTGAAAGCGTGCACGAGTGTGTGTGAGTAGAGCGCGTGTGTGTGAGTGGAGCGCGTGCTACTTTGTCCAGCCGCGCCACGCGGAGGCGAGGGAGGCCAGCGAGGCGGCGGCCGACGTCACCAGCGACGGCGCGGGCGGCGGCGACGACGACGCCTCCTCCGGCTGCACACGGGAGAGGCACACACTGTATTACGGCTCGGGGGCGCTTCGAGGTCGCCATCTTGAATTCCGTTAACAAAAAAAAACAATAATCGTGAGAATTCGAGCGGTTGGTCGTCACCTGTCCGTCGTCGGGCCAGTGCAGGTGCTCGGGCGGCTCGGGGTCGTCCAGCTCGTCGGGCGCGTCGGCCGCCTGCCACGCCGCGCTCGCCGCCCGCTGCGACTCGCACGGGGCCACCCTGCCCAGCTCGGGGTCGTCGCCGGCGGCGGCCAGCGCCAGCGAGTGCAGGGCGCCCAGCGCTGCCAGGGGAGCGGGCGCGGCTGGGGGCGGCGGTGCGGGGGGCGGCGGCAGCGAGGCGCGTGCGCACAGGGCGGCGGCGCCGGCGCGCGCGCGACCGACACAGCCACGCCACCCGCGGGGGTCGCCGTACTCTCTGCCCGGGAAAGGTGTACGCGTCATGTGACGTTTTTGGAGGGAATTCGGGTAGTAACATGTCTTAAGTAATCTATCTGTCAAATTTATTTATGAGCCGAAATTTCTTCGAGGGAATCGGCAAGGCCGGAACGCGGTCGGTCGGCCCCTAAACCGTATCTTCCCGGCGGCCGGACGGTCGCGAGACGTCCGAGTTCGGCACTTTTACCCGAGCGCGATGGCGTGCGGCAGCCTGACGTCGAGGGTCCAGGCGAGCAGCGCCACGAGCTGCGCGGCGAGCCCGAGCGCTGCCCGCGCCCGGCGCGCCGCCGCGCCCGTCCACGGACACGGACCCGACGATTCCTTGCCCTGGGAGACGGCTGCGGGTGAGAGGATGGGATGTCGCATGAGTTCGGTATCGTAGAGACCGTTCGCCGTCGGGAACCCCGACTGCGAGTACCCACCGCGACTGTCTACCGAGGACCCTTCGAGGAAACGCTATTAGGTTTTTATAAAAAGCACTTTAACCGCCCCGTTGGTCGAGTGGTTAGCGCAGACGCCTAACGTGTCACGGCGCAACGGGGCTCGGGTTCGATTCCCGGCAGAGCACAGGCATTTATGTGATGAGCATAGATGTCTGTGTTTCTGGGTTTGGTCGTTTATTAAATATATTCTCAGTATTTATATGTGTATTTCTATGTATTAGTATCGTTGTCTAACACCCTTAACACAAGCAAATAATTTGCTTACTTAGGGGTTAGATCAATGTGTGTAATTTGTCCCGATATTATTATTATTATTATTACTTCCGGTACCTCACCGGTAGTCGGTCGGAGAACAATTCGAACAATAATTGAAGATGAAAGACGTGATGAAAATGACGTAAACCCATACGGTATTTTAGACATAGAGGACGACATTCACTGTAGCATGTGTGAGACGTTGTCGTAATCAAGATTAAATATATCAGTGTAAATGACTATTAGAAACTTCTATATAACAAAAAGAAATAGCCCTAATGAGGCAATTCCAGTCTCCATACGTCAAGTCGGGACAAATTTGATATGGTTATATGTATATAGTGATGCCCGTTATAACACTAACGGTCACTGACCCCAGGCTTGCATGTGCGAGTAGTCTGCGTCGATGTCGATCCAGGGCGCCACTATGTGCAGCTGCGGGCGCTTAGGAGGCTCCTCCTCCACGTCCGAGCCCACAAACTCCATATCTTCTATACTATCACTACAAATTACACATTAGTGAATATTTTTGGTTGACCGTTTGCCTGAATGTCATATTTCTTTTGATATTATTATTGATCTCATCTAAAGTACCAAATTTAACATACTATAGCCAACATTTTTGAGCAACATAAGATACTGCATTTAACAACCTGACAAGAAAAGGGATAGCAATTTTTATTTGAAATTTTCTCTGCAATCAATGAGAACTTTTAGCCATTGAGTTTAATAAAGTTTCACAAAATTTATTTAACTAGTTAAGTTGTGGGCAAAGAATTTTAAATTCAACCTCCAATGTATTTTGGAAAGCAAATGACACCATTCTGTGAAGAAAGAAGTACAAAATTTGAAATTGACAAATAGTTGTACCCAGATAAACTAAAGTTAGAAAGAACTTGCACAAAAGATGTCAGTCACAATAGTATGTATAATATTAAACATTACAATTAGAAATATGTTGTTTACCTTGAATCATAGCTCATATATATTGGAAAAATATATCTAATCAACTGTCGAATCCTTGACCTTCTTAAAGCCGCTAATGACTGAGCCTGATCATTATATAAACTTATTTTAGTCTGTAGTTCTAACCGTTGTGTTTGAGCATGTTTTCCTAAGCTGGATACTCTTTTTTGGTAACGAGGCAGTTTAGATTTTAATTCATTATTATAATTCTTTAAGTCTAGAAGTTCTTTCTTTTTTAAATTTATGATACTTCTCCGTTGTTCGATGGCTAGTCGTATTAAATTTAATTTGTCATTAGACTGTTTGGTTTCTGTCACTAGTGCGTCTTTTTTAATTTTAGGTGCCAAAAGCATTTCACACCTCTCCAGAACATGTTGTCTGTTAAGTTTCATGCGAATCAGTTTGACTTGCTTTTCTGAAAATCTGTAATAAATTTTAAAGTAAACATAAATTTTGTAAATCATTTGCTTTTTAAAGATCTTTGGTGGTGTTAAATGACATTTTAATCTATTAATAATTTAATTAAAGCGTTTTTTATTTACTACATATTATGCAGTGTTTTGAAATATTGAAGGGCTTCATTTTAAAGAACGTTTGCAATATAGTATAAGACAATTAATTGATAGCAATGATTGTCTCTAAAGATAATTGACTTCGTAATCATTATAAGAATATATAAATCACATAAATGAGTCATAAAGATACAACAGTTACGCAAAGCTTACTTATCTGAATATGGCATAGAGGAATGTACAAAGTTTCCATTTTTAACACACTCTGCACAATAAAAGTTTTTTTTTACGGTGTAACAGAGAATACACTTTGTGTAGTGTCCATCGCTCTCTGTAGAGGACACTCGGAAGTCCCGTGGGGCTTCACTTTCTGTTAGATAGCTCATCGCCATTGTTTTGCGAAATTGTTATTGAATTTTAAATCGTAATTGAACACAAAAACTTGTCATTGTCAGCTGGTGAAGGGTATCGACATTTGATAGCTTTGAGATTTGACATAAGACATTGAAGTTAAACTTCAGCCTGGTGACTTTGACGTAGAATATGGAAGTAGATAACAAAAGTATTGCTTGCTTACTTCCAAAAAAATATATAATTTTATCAGTAAAATATGGAAAACATTGTCAGCTTTAATTTAAAATTTCATTTTATGTAAAAGTCACTGTAGATGTGTTGATTTTTTTTTGTGATTTGGGCACGTCCATAAATATTCCCGAGAGAGATAACAATGATTATTGGTTATATTTTCCTTTGATAGTTTAGCTAGTGCCGTACTATTTATAATAAAATTTCCACAACAGATTAATTATCAATTTGTAACACTATATTTTAAAATATTTCTAGAAGTGCATCTTATTAAAAATAATATGTTTTGGAAATGTGATCCTAATGACATTTAAATAAAATTAGGAAAGGAATGTATAATAAACTCTATGGAAAATAAAGATATCATTATTTTTTAACTATATGTTAGGATTGTTTTTTTTTTTAAAGGAAGAGTTGCTAATAATACTTGATAAATAAAAAATCAAAACGATGGTACCAAAAAAAACTCTAATTATTTAAAATGGACTCTTAAAGACAAAACCTATTTGATGATTTTTTTCCATATTACCCATAATGATTTTTACCACTATTTCATAATAGTAGATACCTTTTTTAGATTTAGTATTTTAGTTATTTAAGAAATCGGGAATTAACGCGTCCGGAATAGGTATCACATACCTTTTATTTGCCTGCCGTTTCGACCAGGTTGCACCGGCCGTGGTCACAGGCTGACTGTATTAGCAGTGCAGGCTCTCCGTCGTCGAATCCGTGGGGAAGAAATTTCTTCATGTACCCGCACATCTTCGTTATTATTAATATTGTCTGTCCGCCACGTACCGTCACAAACTATACTCTCAGTATCCAGGTGTTTAACCGAAAACGCAAAAAGCGAGGTGTTATGGTGTTTATCACTGGGTTCCACGATGCCGATAACTTAAATCCAACTTCCCGATTGAAACTCCTGTTTTTCTTAATTTCAATCGTTTCACGTACAACTCGAGCATAAAAGTGTCGTTCTGTGGAGAGGACTTGGGCACGATGAAATTCAATCCAGTGATTGGTTCCCGCTTCCGATGCATGTTCTGCTATCGCTGATTTGTTCGTCTGTCGGTTCTTTATAGCAGCAATATGTTCTTTGACCCTTTCCGAAATAGAGCGCTTTGTTTGGCCTATGTAAGACTACCGTAGCTACAGTTTATTTTATAAACACCTGGGGTTTGTAGCGGTAATACATCCTTTGGTGTGCCTACGATGTTGTGAATCTGTATGCCCGATTTATAAACGTTCGGGATGGAGTATTTCTTTAAGATGGAGCCGATCTTATCCGTTACTCCTTTGACATAAGGTATATAAACTGGCTGTCTGTTCACCTCTGGATGTTTACGTGTTTTGATTGATTGCTTCAATCGTTCCCTAACCTGATATCCGTTATTTTTGGGTACCTCCTGAACATAGTTCAACTCCCGCTCTAGATGTTCAGGGTCACACAGATCGTAAGCTCTATTCTTGAGAGAGGTTACAACGGACTGCAGGTGTCGGGGATGGTGATGAGACGTGGCGTGTAGGTACCTATCTGTATGAGTAGGTTTGCAGTACACACAGTGTGACAAGGACCCGTCTGATCTCACGGATACTTTAACATCTAGGAAGGACCAGGACCTCTCCGTCTCCATTTCATAAGTGAACCGTATCTTGGAATTAATAGAGTTTAGGTGTTGTATATATTGTTCTACTTCATGTCTATTTACTTTAACAATATTAAAAATATCATCAACAAATCGTCTCCAAAGTCTTATGATTTTCGGGCCGAAACTTAGCGCCTTTTCTTCAAAGTGTTCCATCCAGATGTTGGCAAGTACGGGGACTACAGGACTTTCCATTGCGACACCATCAATCTGAAGGTAATGTTGACCTTGGAATAGAAAATAGTTCCTCCTCCTCGTCCGATGACGATGACGGTTTCGAGACCGTCAAATCGAAATCGGCGAAACGTAAGGCGTCCCCGCCTTCCTCTCCTACTACGCGTAAGCGGGTGCCCTCTGCGCCTGTTACGTCCGCCGCTCCCGCCGCGCGCCCTGCGCCGCCGGCGGTGACCGCCTCGGCCTCCGGTTTGAACCCGGTCGCCTCGTCCTCCGCCTCTTCAGCGGAGGTCCCCCCTCGTACTAAGGCGCCGCCGCCTTTGTACATTCGCGATAAGTCCGCCTGGGATTCGATCTCCTCGGCGATGACTAATCGCAAATTAAACTTCACCAAGGCCCGCTCGACGGCGCTTGGTATCAAGGTGTCTTGCACCTCATCGTCGGACCACCGGGGTCTGACGAAACTTCTCACCGAGCGTGGTATCGGATACCACACTTTCGCCCTCGAAGACGAGCGCCGCTTAACGGTAGTCGTCCGAAGCATTCCGGTCGCTTTCTCAAGCGACCGCATCCTCGAGGACCTTAAGTCCCAAGGCCTCCCCGTACTTGCGGTTCACCGCATGTACAAGCGGCAGGACAAGTCTCCTTACGAGCTTGTCCTAGTACACCTCGAGCACTCTCCCGAGGGCAAAGAGGTGTTTAATGTTAGGACTATATGCCAGCTATCTGGCATCAAAGTCGAGACATCGGGCGGCCCCCGCCAGTGGCGCGGGCGCGTTTATGGGTGTGGCGGACTCGTCCTTAGGTAGCTCTCTTAGCTACATAACTAGTATCTTGGGAGCGATCAACCCTCCTGAATTACTAGTGTTGTCTCAAAAACTCAAAAATGCTGAACGCGATCCAAATGCGCGTTGCGCGGCGCTCTTAGAGCACGCAGCGCTACTAAACACCATTTATAATCTCCCCGCTATGTCATCTTAAATGGCTAGCAAAAGTAGGGTTAAGCCCCGCTCCCTAAAAATCGCGTCTTTTAACGCGAACGGCCTTCTACGTCAGATTGCTTTGGTGCGCGACTTCGTAGTCGCACATCAGATCGATATTTTGCTTATTCAAGAGACGTTTTTAAAGCCTAGTAATCGCGATCCTAAAATCGCGAATTTCAATATAGTTAGAAATCACAGAACCTCTAAGGGCGGGGGTACTGTTATTTATTACAAACGTTCTCTTCATTGTGTACCGCTCGTTCCTCCACAGTTAGATAATATGGAAGCGTCGGTGTGTCAGGTGAGTATGACTGGCCATCAGTCGGTCGTACTAGCATCCGTATATCTCTCTCCTACTAAAGTATTATTAGAGAGCGACCTTAAGTCGTTACTCAATATGGGAGTCGCCACTATTCTGGCTGGCGACTTCAATGCTAAGCATCACCGCTGGAACTCACTTATTAATAATAGTGGAGGACTTGTACTTGACAAACTGACAGATCCATTACGTCTCAACTTTGAGATTATTGCACCTCTTTACCCAACGCGCTATCCGTTTAGTGATAATAGTAATGACAGACCAGACGTGCTCGACATAGCGCTCTTGAGGAACGTAGCTTTACAGTTGCGCTCTATCGAGACGTTATCAGAGCTAGACTCAGACCATAGACCGGTCCTAATCCAGCTAGGACCCCCTCCACAAGCAGCGCCCTTAGTTAAAAAGATATTAAATTGGAATAAGCTAGAGGAGCTTATACAATTACCAGTCCCGGCGCATCTCGACACAATACCTGGCACTACTAGCTCGGTCGAGGCCGCCAAGTCCCGTTCAATTAATTTTACTAATTATTTAACAGACAATATAGGTAAATCCACGAGAGAGGTCCCGGTGACCTTCGATGGTCGCGGTGCGCTCCCTCCGGATTTTAGGTATATGGTAAATAGGAAAAATGCTGCTACCAGAGCCCATGACAGATGCCCGACCGACGATAAAAGGCGGAGGTTACGCCGTCTTCAGAGGGAGTTGAGACAAGCTCTCGCTTCCTTTAGAGAACGCGAATGGGACAGGCGGCTTGAGGGACTCGCCCCGACGCACCAGGCTTTCTGGTCGTTGGAGCGAGCCCTTGTACGCGATACTGTCTCAGTAATGCCCCCGCTTGTTATCCCTAACAGCGACAAATTAGCCCTCGAAGATAGGGAGAAGGCCGATTGCTTAGCCGATAGCTTGGAGGAGCAATGTACCTTAAGTACAGGGCTGTGCGATGACGCTCACGTCACGCACGTAGATAGTTTTGTCCGTAGCCGTTGCTCTCAACCTCCAGTGGGACCTCCTTTAGAGGACACGGACCTCGGCGAAGTTAGATCGATTATAAAGTCTCTCAAGACTAAGAAATCCCCAGGGCCAGATAGCGTAAGTAACAGGGTTCTTAAAATCCTCCCGCCTCATTTGCTTTGCCTTTTGGTTTCAATATTTAATACTCTACTGTCCGGGTGCTCATTCCCGGATCAGTGGAAGGAGGCCATTGTTATAGGGATCCATAAGCCGGGTAAACCCCGCAATCTCCCTTCTAGTTACCGCCCGATTAGTTTACTTAATACATTAGGCAAATTATATGAGAAAATAGTTCTCATTAGGCTCAATAGGGAAATCGAGAGGTTAAAATTAATTCCAAATGAGCAGTTCGGCTTTCGTGCCAATTACTCGTGTACCCACCTAGTGCACCGCCTAACGGAGCACATTCTTTCTCATAGGCGTAAATTTAACCGTAACAAAACAGGAGCGCTCTTCTTCGATGTGGCGATGGCATTTGATAAGGTCTGGCACAACGGGTTGGTGTACAAGCTACTACGACTCGGGGTGTCGGATAGGCTCGTATTTTTAATACGAGACTACCTTTCGAATCGTTCCTTCCGCTACAAAGTAGAGGGGACACTGTCATCCCCCCGCCCCCTCAGGGCGGGAGTCCCCCAGGGCTCCGTCCTCTCGCCCAGCCTATACACGCTCTATACGTGCGATACTCCTAAGCTCGCACCGGGTATCAAATTAGCTTTATTCGCGGACGACACCGCAGTCTTTACCTCCGGTAGGGACCCTTATGCCGTCGCCGCTCGCCTCCAATCCGCGGCCAACACCCTCGGTGATTGGTTTAGGAAATGGAGGATCGAGTTAAACCCACAGAAGAGCACCGCCGTGCTCTTCTGTCGGGTAAGGGTCGACACGGGGGTACTAAGGAGAGTTAGAATCTTTGACCGACCAATAGACTGGCAAAAAGAAGCCAAATACTTAGGAGTAACGTTCGATAGTAAATTATCTTTCGGCAAACATATCAGAACGGTTAGGAACAGAGCGGTCTTCTTTCTAGGCCGACTCTATCCCCTCGTGTGCAAGCGGAGTAAACTGTCCCTTAGAAATAAGGTCACACTTTACAAAGTTTGTATACGCACCGTCATGTCCTATGCGAGTGTCGCCTTCG
This sequence comes from Napeogenes sylphis, assembly GCA_959347405.1. NCBI lineage: Eukaryota > Metazoa > Arthropoda > Insecta > Lepidoptera > Nymphalidae > Napeogenes > Napeogenes sylphis. Next base: position 31,286,085 of record OY365786.1, read on the forward strand.
CTCACGCCGATCTGAAACCCCTTCAGGTGATTCAGAATAAATTCATGCGCACTGCCACGGGCGCGCCGTGGTATATGCGCAATGCAGACCTCCATAGAGACCTAGGTTTACCTACAATAGCGCAATATTTCAAGGAGCTCTCTCAGAGCTTCTTCGATAGGGCCGAGGTACATCCGAACCCACTGGTGGTTGAAGCGACCACCTACCAGCCTAGAGTTACCCCGTTAGCTTTTAGAAGAAGACCCAAGTCGATTCTAATCGACCCAGATGACCAAATAACGACTGACAACAGACGATTAGCTTACACTGTATCACACACCTACACACACCGCCTTCGCCGGCGAAGGCGAGGCCCTAAACGCACGCTGCCTCGGCGTTCTGCCGTCGGGGGGCGCTAGTGTCATTATACCCATCTATCCCATCCTATAAATACGCTGTCTTAAGCCGAGGACGGCCTCTTATAGGCACCCTTAAGGCAGACGTGTCCCCCGGGCCTCTCAGGCCCGGGGTTTTCAAGGGCGGGTCTCAGTACTCGCCCACTCCCCCGGTGACGCTGTAATAGCCACTTGGCTAACAGCATAGTCATTACAAAAAAAAAAAAAAAAAATGTGTTTCGGAGTGGATTAGCAAGCCTTCTCAAGAATCGGTACGGATCAACAATCAACACTCAAGAAAGAAACCAAGAAAATTTCGTGAAGAAATCTACTCGCGGTTTCGCCCTCGTCAAGCTCATCACTGGACGTCGAGTTGAAGTTCGCGACGCCTCCAACGCCGTCGTGCCCTTCAAGACATCCCAGCCCCCGCTTGCGGTCGGCCGAATGATCACCGGGAGAAGGCCCCCCTCAAGAACCCTGCCGCCGCAGCGGGACCCCTCCCGCCCGCGCCTCGAAGATCCCTCCCCCGAACCCAGGGACAGGGGACGGGAGCCAGCCTCCCTCCCCCTCCCCTCGCACCCCGTACCGCCTGGCATTACCCCAGGCCACGCACCCGGCCTAACTTCAGGCCCTTCAACAGCAAGACCGCTCGAAGAGGAAGAATTTGCTCGTACATCGGAGGCGCACGAACGAACTGTGCGCCCCGCCGACGCAACTGGCCCCCCTCTAGTAGTGACAACACCATGGAAGACTCCGAAGAGAATATCAAGACCAGAAGCCAGAAATTCAACGTTCTCGTTTCAACGTTCCCCCTCCGCGCCCTCGAGGATGGTCGCCGAACAGTCGCCGCACTCGCAATTGCACTCGGACATGATGGTCGTGGCTGAGTTGCAGCAACGCGGAGCCCTTTCGCACTCACTGTTAGAGCATATTGCAATGTTCCTCAGTGACAAGTGCGGGGAGCTGGACAGCTCAGGCACCGTCCCACCACGGCGGAGCAGCAGGATCAAGCACCTCCGACCCCGACTCGTCGACCCAGGCCACAGGAAGAGGCCACAGAACCCGGCCCAAAGCGCTCGTGCATACATTCGCATGCTGCAGCACCGGGCTTCACGCAGGACCCCCGGCTACAGAACAAGGAAGCACCAAGATCGGGCGTGTCTGCCGCACCCATCGCCAGCGGCCCATAGCCTCCAGCCTTCGCCTCGCCTGACACAAGGGCTGTATCATCCGGTGCTCCTAGCTTCGCCGATGCACTCCGTAAAACCGGGACCGAAAGTTGGCGCACAAACGCCCCACTCCCACAAGCTATCTCAGCCGCCACAGTTGAAGCGCAAGCATCAAGCCCTCGCCTTCCACCCCTTGTTGTGGAAGAAATACCAAACTGGGCCCAACACTTCCGGGTCCTTAAGGACAGACTCGGCCACGCACCCAACGCTCGCCCCTTTGGCAGAGGCGTTCGTTTCTCCCCAAGCACTGTCGAGGAATATCGTGCCGTCCAACGCTATCTCGCAGAGCTCGAAAAATCGGAGAAAATATCTTGTTTCTCCTACGCGCTGCCCGACGAGAAAAGTCGCAAGGTGGCTATTCGTGGGCTACCTGTTACAACGAGCGCCGAAGATATCACCGAAGCCCTGGCTGCATTAGGCTATAATAAAATACGTGCGCCCCATCAAGGCGAGAATGGGGCGCCCTGGATGTATATTCTTCGCGAGCCTAAGGAACACCCTGGATCTCATCCCCGGTATCTACAGTGTCTCTGAACTGCTGTACATGCCGGGAGTCAAAATAGAAGCCTGGCGTAGCAAAAGGGGGCCCGCGCAGTGCCATCGTTGCCAGGCGTTCAGGCACTCGAGTCACGGGTGCCACCGACGCATGGCCTGCGTGCGTTGCGGCGAAGAGCACGCCGCTCGGGACTGTTCCAGGCCCCTCGACGTCCCGGCCACATGCGTCAACTGCGGGGGAGCTCACCCCGCCAATTATACTGCCTGCCCTCAGTTCCAAAAGGAGCTGAGAAACAAGAGGGCTGGGACAGTGCCGCTGACAACGCAAACCCAAGCCAGTGCACAGCGCTCAACCGAACGCACTAGTATAAATACAGTTGCAGCCGACACTCATGCTTTCAATCTGATGGCACCCGCTAACCCTCCCACTGAGAGGACGGGGCACCGCAAGAAAAAGAGAGGGCAAGGCAGGAAGAACCGTTCCCGTGTCCCTCCACCTACCAACGCCGACGCAGTTACTACAGTTACCGCAAACGCAACAGAGACTAGCATTCAGCCGGCGCGGCCTGTTAACGCACCGACCACAAGCCACATCACCATTGACACTGCAGGAAGTCCTTTCGGCACTGAGGGAGGGTCAAGACCCCGTCCTGGCGGTGATGAACGGTATGACTCGCCTACTACAAGACTCTCAATGCCAGAATTAAGGATTGTCTACTGAAATGCCGCCGGACTCAGGACTAGATTGCCGTTTCTTCGCCTTATGCTTCGCCAACAGCGGGTGGATGTCGCATTAATATGCGAAACCCACCTGCGCCCTTCTGATGCTGCCCACTTGCCGGGTTACCACACCCTAAGGCTGGATGCCCCACCTGAACATGCCAGGAGAGGCTTGCTGATCGCGGTGAGGCGCTCGCTAGTACATCTGTTCCTGCTATCTACACCACATCTTTCCAATCGCTGGGTACTAAAGTTCAGTTCAACGGTGAGCGACTTCGCATATTCTCCATATACCGGCCCTCTTCACCATCACTTGTGACCAACGAAGTGAGGGAGATTCTCGCTGGAACTACCCCAACGATAGCCGCTGGCGATTGGAACGCCAAACACACAGCATGGAGATGCAGCTCCGTGTGTAACAATGGCCGCCGCCTCTTCGAAGACGCGGACAAGCAGGGCTACTGTGTGGAAGGCCCTAATGAGCCTACACATTATTCCTTCACAAGCAGTCACCGCTCAAGCACCATAGACCTGGTGGTGCACAAAGGCATGGAAGGAAGGGGGCTGACGCTGGAAACCCTATTGGACGCCTACGGCTCGGTTCACTTGCCAGTCTTAGTAACGGCTCTTGGTAAAGTGACTTCTGCGAGGTGCCTACCGCCGGGGAGCCGGATTCATTGGCCCCGGTTCGAGTCCCACATCCGCCGCAACATCTTAGCGACAAAACCGAGCGAGAAACTCTCCTCCCCTGCCTGCATTGACAGATTGGAGGACAACCTCACTAAATGCATCCGAGAAGCGAAGAGAGAAGCCACTGACACTGTAAGGACGCACATCCTTCCTCCTATACCGAAGCGTCTTTCTGCACTCATCGCGAGCAAGAGAGCGACACGCAGAGAGTGGCAGAGGACCCGTGAACCGGCCACCAAAGCCAGACTTAACACCCTGGTGGAACAGATCAGGGCCGAACTTGAGACAGTGGCCGCCGAACGATGGGAGGGTCACATCCAGGAAGCAAGCGAGGATCAACCTTCACTGACAAGGCTCTGCAGGCTCATCCAGAAGAGACCTGCGCCCGTTACGCCGCTCATCCATCCAAACGGAGCTCTAATCTTCGACTCGCAGGGCAGGGCGGACGTACTGGCTGAGTACCTATCCGGCCAATTCGTTCCTAACCCCAGCGAACGTGCAGACTTCCATCGTGGCATTGAAGACTACGTTACCTGAGTCGTCTCCTTCATCCACTCGTCATTTCATCTCCCCGTCGAGCATAAAAAAGGCAATCGCCGCCCTGAAACCGAAAAAGGCTCCGGGGAAGGATGAAGTGACAAACGCTGCACTCCGTCATCTGCCAGCATGCGCCGTCGTCGTGATCACCAGGCTCTTCAACGGGATCCTGCGCCTTGGTTACTACCCCAAGGCGTGGAAGGAGGGTCTGGTGGTGACAATACTGAAACAGAGGAAGAATCCCAGGCTCACAGAAAGCTACCGCCCCATCTCTCTTCTATCAGCATTATCCAAACTGTTCGAGAGGCTGCTGCTACCTGTACTTCTTGAACATCTTACACCACGCCCTGAACAGTTTGGCTTCAGAAGAGGCCACTCGACGACCCTACAGGTGGCCAGGGTCCTCCATTTCGCAGCGTCGGCAATAAACCGAAAGGAGACCGCTGTCGCGGCCTTTCTTGATGTCTCGAAGGCCTTTGACAGGGTGTGGCATCCGGGACTACTATTCAAGATTATCCGGGCTGGCGTCCCTCACTTCCTCACTCTTGTCCTGGCTGATTTCCTAGAAGCCAGGACCTTCCGTGTGAGGGTCGACAACGCCATCTCGAAGAGCCACCCTATCCATGCTGGAGTCCCGCAGGGCAGCACCCTGTCCCCGATTCTCTACACCACGTACACCGATGACATTCCTGTTGGCCAAGACATCACCCTAGCGCTCTATGCAGACGATGTGGCGTTCCTAGCCAAATCCTTAAGCGGAAAGCACGCGGCCCTGAAGATCCAACGAGCTCTCAACCTTCTCCCGGATTGGCTGGCGAAATGGAGGATCGCGCTAAATGTAGCGAAGACTCAGGCCATCGTGTTCCTAGGCCGCTGCACTGATCCTCCTCCGCTATCGCTCCACGGCGCCGAGATTTCATGGAGCAGAAGCATCACCTACCTGGGCGTAGTCGTCGATAGACGCCTGTCAATGGCCGCCCAGGTATCTAAAGCAAGAACAGCAGCCAGAGCAGCCCTGAGCATGTTAAGCCCAGTTTTTCGATCCCGCCTTCCGCTCAGAACCAAGCTGGCCATTTATAAAACATACGTAAGACCTCACCTTACGTATGCCGCGCCGGCTTGGTTCTCACTAGCCAGCCCTCAGCAAGTAAGCAGACTGAAGACAGTGGAATCCACCGCTCTGAGATGTGCCTCCGGCGCGCCCTGGTGTGTGAGGAACGAAACCATCTTTCGCGACCTCCGCATGGAGCGCCTGGATGCGCACATCATCAAAATTGCTGCCCAGATGTTCCACCGAGCCGATGTCTCGCATTTTCATCATATCCGAGACATCGCACCATGGCACACCCGGCCCCCAGACTCTTCCAGAAGAAGACTCCCTCGGGATATCCTCCCTCCCATCCCTTAATCCCTGAGCTGTCTCCTTGGCCGCTGGTCGCTTAACTGGACCTCCCCTGGTTTGCCAGGGGTCTCACCCGGTTGGGCCGACCGCCCAGTTGACATTCAAACTCACTATATGGGGGCGCATATTTGCAAGGCGAAATGCGGACGAATCTGTTTTTTCAATTAAAACTGAAGAGGATATTGTTAAGGTTTTTGGTTAATATGTCGTTTGTGTTGCGTTTTCAATCTGCTATGTTTATTGTTTAAAATTTCTATGTTCTACACTATATGTCTGAAAATCGTAATTAATAATTTTATATATTCCCTATTAAGCGAGAAGAGAATGGTTACATCATACATGTTTATTAATTTTATGCATCTGAGACTGAAGCAGGGCTGTATCTTTCCGAAATTTATGTCAGTTACTATTTTATATCTTTTTACTTACAAATAATATATGGAACAATTCTTGTGCAATGTTTTGGTATTACTTTGACAATGCTCAGAGTCATGACTAATAACATTTTCATATTAAAATATACAGAAACAAAAATAATTAAAAATGATTCATAGTAAAAGAATAAAATTTGGCTTTTTAAATCCTGGTTCTCTGGGAAACAAACATGAAGAATTAATTGTTGCCTTAGAGCGCCATGACGTGGACATTTTGGCTTTAAACGAGACATGGTTAAAAGAGGGCAAAGAGGGTTGTGCGCCGACCATATCGGGATATCGACTGTGCCACACTCCGCGCGCGAGTGACGGTACCCGTCAGAGAGGTGGTGGTGTCGGGTTTTATCTCAGGCGCGATCTCACTATGCGAGTTATAGTTCACCCAGTTACTTATTTGGTGGAACAAATGTGGCTGAAAGTGAAAGTGAGTAATAAGACCATTATAATCGGTACCGCTTACAGACCGCCTTGGTTAAACACTCAAACCTTTTTAGATGATAACAGAAACCATCGGCTCTCTTCCATATTATGATTATCTACTGTTGTTAGGAGATTTCAATATTAATTATTTAAACGAATATAATACCAATACAATACAACTTAGATATTTTCTACAAAGCGTAAATTTGGTGCAACGTGTAACTGTGCCTACACATTTCACCCAGCATAGTGAAACTCTCCTCGACCTTGTATGTACCGACGCTAATATAGGTAACCTATGTATAGATTATATTTGTAATCTCAGTAGTCACTCGTTTGTGTCCTTTGACCTTAATGTTTTGAAAAAAAAGTCTCTTACAAGGAAAACTTTTGTAAGACAAATTAAAAATATAGATATTAATGACATGCACATTTTTTTAAACTTAATTGACTGGGAGAGTATATCACAAATTCAAAATGTAAACACAATGGTATTTGCATTTACGAACAATTTGTTGCACTTGTTTAACTATTTAGCCCCTGTAAAAGAAATCCACGTAAACGAGAATCACTATCCTTGGATTACATATAATATTAAACTCATGATGCGAAAGCGAGACGAGGCACACTATAGGTTACGTAAAAATAATTCAGCCGCTCGCAATAAGTACTATAAAGATTTGAAAAACGCAGTTGACATAGCAATTATTAACGAACGAAAGGCCTTTTTCAAAGTGTATATAAACAATAACGTGAAAAATCCTAAGGTTATGTGGAAAAATTTTAAATATTGTTTTAATGTAAATAACAAAAATTTTATTTTACCACCCCAATTTAATAATCCAAAGTTAATAAATGATCACTTCCTTAACATTCCCGGCAGTAACAATGTTTCACCGCTCGATATTATAGATTATAGGTCTCGAAGATATGGGAGCGAAAAATTTTCCCTTAAACCCGTGGATGAAACAACTGTTTCTAAAATCTTACAAACCTTGAAATCAAATGCTATAGGTATAGATGATGTATCCTTAGAAATGATTAACATTACTTTGCCATCCACTCTCTCTGTCATTACAAATATTATTAATAAATCAATATTAACCAATACGTTTCCCGACTTCTGGCGGCAAGCTTTAATTAGACCTATACCTAAAACAAAAAACCCTACAGATATCAAAGAGTTACGTCCCATTAGCATACTGCCCTGTATTTCTAAAGTTCTAGAGAAGGTAGTATGCAGACAGCTAAGTTTATTTTTGGAAACAAATAATATTCTACCAGATAATCAATCTGGGTTTAGAAAGCAAAGAAGTACCTGCACAGCTTTAGCTCATGTGGTGGATGACATTCTCACTGCCCAAGACACTGGGAAAGGAACAATTCTAGTTTTACTAGACTACTCTCGAGCATTTGATACAATAAATATCCCCTTATTATTATCTAAATTATATTACTACGGATTTGATCAATGTACGGTAAATTGGTTTTCAAGTTACTTAAATCGCAGACAATCTGCTGAAATACTACGTGAGGATGGAACTAGATTTAAATCTGAGTGGTCTAGCGTAGTTAGAGGCGTTCCACAGGGGTCGATTTTAGGACCTATCCTTTTTATTTTGTACACAGCAGACATAATTAAGTGCATTAAAGATTGCAAGTATCACATATACGCGGATGATCTACAAATGTACATATCGTTTAAACCGGAGGAAACGGATGATGCTGTCAAAAAATTAAATAGCGATCTGGATCGTTTAGGCAGTTGGTCTCAGTCTCATTCCCTAGTCCTTAACGCTTCTAAAACTAAGTACATGATGTTCGGAACCAAAAATCAAATTAATAAAATAGTTAACAAGAATCCCATCATAACGATCAAGGGAGAGAATATCGAACGCGTTAGGGAAGCAAGAAATCTTGGTATTTTAATGGACCAACAGTTGCGTTTCGAGAAGCACATACTAAATACCGCAAGTAACTGCTTCTATAGACTTAAGATTCTGTACCGCTTTCGTGACTCATTAAGTCCTGAATTACGAATCACACTTTGTGAATCCCTAGTCTTGTCAAAATTAAATTATGGTGATACTGTAATAGGTCCCAGGCTGCTTGTGATTTCTAAAAATATTATTCAAAGAGTTCAAAACGCTTGCGCCCGATATTGCTTTAAAATACCGCCAAGATCCCATGTGACGCCATATATAAACAGTATAAGATCATTAAAAATGGATTACCGGAGACAGCTACATTTTGCTACTATGCTCTTTGGAATTATAAAGTTTAAAATACCTCCCTACCTTTATAGTAAGCTTCGCTGGGTACATGAAGATAATATTGAATATGCAAGAAGAAATACTGCATACAAACTAAAATTACACCGTTACAGTACTGCATCGTTCCGTGGTAGTTTTAAATATATGGCTACCAAGTGCTGGAACGACCTGCCACCACCATTACGTGACCTGAAATCAATAAATAATTTTAAGTTAAAATATAAACAATATCTATTTAATATTCAAAAACAATTATAAAAAAAAAAACATTTTAGATTAAAAGTTGTATATGTATGTTTATATGTAGATATCTGTATGTTTGTGTGTATATATATATATATGTGTGTATGTATATATATATATATATATGTGTATATATATATATATATATATATATATATATATATATATATATATATATATATATATATATATCTAAATGAATTACCTCAGTCCTTACGGTCACTATAACTTGGCGGTCCGGGGGGGAGTCGTTATGTTAATTTCTTCATATGTTAATTTCTTCATAGTTACTTGTTACTTGTAAATCACAGATTCCAGTGAATCTAAAATGGATATAATATGTTTGGTACAGTCTTTTACTTTTTTACTTTTTAAGATGATTATTATAATTATATTATTTAGAATATACACAATTTACCCTATTTTGAATTGAATTATTATATATATATTTGTTTGTTTCATATGCAAATAACATCTACGTACAAGTATTGTAATATAGTTACCTGTTTCAGTTTCCGTCTTCAGATTGTAAGCATATTCGGTGGAGTAATATTGATTCAGTAATAAATTTTGTTCTCGCGCCTACGTCACTTCAAATACAGGGTTTCAGCTGAAAATCAGCGCTTTTTGTACGAGTATCATCCCGAACAAACAGCACATGCTGAGCTGAACGCCCATTCGGCGTTGTTTATTATATAACACAGTTATCCGTATAACATTAAAAACTTTCTTACTTTGTTATTAAAATTGATGCTAATGCACCTTAAAACATCACACCGCGTCGCCTTCTACTCGTCCTCTAAAACCGGTTTTTCAGCGCCTACAACTCGCGCGCGTATTGCATACGGGGCGAGAGGGTGGGGGACGTGTGATGTGCATGTCAAGAGTATTTAGTTTAGTTATTATTTTTATTATTATTTTGTTATTTCATTTAATGTAATGGTGTTTTTTTTTTTTGTTTATATAATGTTTGTAAGATGTTTTTGGTTAGTTTATTTTATTGTTTATTTTGTTTTTTTTTGTTCATATTTACAACGCTTGAATAAAAGTTTCTTTCTTTCTTTCTTTCTTTCTTTCTTTCTCCCGCAGCATCCCTATTCCACATTCCCTAGAGCTCCGGCTCACCCCAACGCCACGCCTGTCTTAACAGACGTAGAAAGAGCCCACAGGAAGAGAGCAAGGCCCTGACACTGTTTCCCCCTCTCCCCCTCGGGGTCGAGAGAGGAGGAGAACGCAACGTTTCGGAGTGGACTGTGGTCAGTGTCATGTGATCCAGTTCCATTACTAAGTACCAGATACACGAATATAGTTCTGGAGTAAGTCAGTGGTTTTATTTGCGACCCTACTAATTTCCACACCAGAGGTCGAAGTGTGTATAGTGTTGATAGTTGGTACTAAACATTGGTCCTTCGAGCCGGATTCGATTTTTCGCTTCGCCCGTGTACTTGCAGTGGATCGCTGCAGCTAAAGTACACGTTTCCCCCGCATCTGCATCGTCCAGTGCGGTGGTGCTAATTCAGCCATAGTGGAAGATTGAGTGCCAATATAGAGGGTGCTACTTGCAACCAGTTTAACCAGGAAGATATCAGCCAGTTCAGCGTGACACCACGATCAGGCAATCAACAACATCTTGGTTACCACAGGAGGCACCAACAACAGGAGGAAGGAGACAACAGTCAACAGTTCGAAAATTGTGTTTGTGTGAGTGGGATAAGTGCAGTACAACTGTGAGTACAATTTTATTTATATATACGAAAGGACAATTAGACTCAAACAAATTTGAACTTTAGTTTAATTAGTTGTAGTAAAATATTGTAGCCTAGTAGTACTTGTAATATTGATTAAGACTCTAAAATTTGTATTTAGACTTATAAAGTTTTGTGATTTATTTAGTTTGCTAATTATTATTTATATGATTGCTTGTGGTAGTCTAGTACTTAGAATAATTTTACAAAAAACGAAGGAACGGGGAACCTATGCCCGATTTCCACTAGAATTTATAAGTTTCAAACACTTGTAAAATTTATAAGCTTGCTATTTTAGTTTGCTAATTATTAATTTGCTTATACGGTAGTTCCATACTTAGAATAATTTTCAAAAAACGTAGGAACGGGGAACCTATGCCCGATTTCCGCTAGAATTTATAAGTTTCAAACACTTAAGTTAAAAAATATTTCTTATTGTCTTGTTTCTGATTGTTTAATAATTTCTTGTTAAATAATGGAAGGTTTACTTAATGTATTAAAAAATTATCAACATCGTATTCAGAAAGGTTTAAATAATTAAAAAAAAAAGTACAAAAGATAGAATAACAGTGGAATATATTGAATCTCGGCAAGTTATTAGAAAATGATTGGGTAAAATTTAGAGAAAGTAACAGTAAACTGTACGAAAATTATCAGTTGAAAGAACTTGAGCAAGATATTATTGAAATTTATGACACTACAGAAGATACTTATGTCACATACCAAGTGTCTTTTGAAAACCATGCTCAATAAAATAAGTGTTTCAAAAGATTTAATAGAGAATAATAGTAGTCCATCTAAGACAGGTAATTCATTTGTAAGGTTATCAAAAAATTCTATTCCCATGTTTTCAGGAAAATATGCAGAATGGACCACATTCTGTGATCTTTTCATTTCTCTTGTACATAAAAATGATAGTTTAGACAACGTGCAAAAACTGCACTACTTAAAGAGTCACCTTAGCGGTGAAGCAGAACAGCTGATAAGACACACACCTGTTACTGATTCTAACTATAACCAGTGTTGGCTACAGTTAGAAAAGAGATATAGCAATAAAAAGTATTTAGCAAACTGTATTTTAAAAAGATTATTTGGTCAGAAAAAAATGTATTCAGAATCAGCTTCATCATTAAAAGAACTTCTGGATACAACAAATGATTACTTAAATGCTTTAAAAACCTTAAAGATTGATATGAGTACATGGGACGTCATTATCATTCACATTGTTACGTACAAATTAGATACCGAAACGCGCAAAGAATGGGAGTTAAGTGTTAGTACAAACGACTCCAACGAATTGCCTTCGTTTTAACAATTTAAGTTTTTTATAGAAAATCCATTTAGGGCGTTGGAATGTATAGAGCCAAAAAAAGGATTAGTTCATCAGGTCAGTAGTTCACAAGGTCATAAAGCAAGGGCAATGTTTGCTGCAAGTACTGTAAAAATGCAATGTGAATATTGTTCCGACGGTCATAAGCTCTGTTTCTGTAAAAAGTTTGCTAATCAGGGCACAGAGTTAATGTTCGCCAACCTCGACAGATTCTACTAGCCACGGCTCTAATAGAAGCAAAGTCAAAAACTGGTGACTATCAAGTTATAAGAGCTTTGCTTGACCAAGGATCGCAGGCTTGTTTTATCACAGAAGCTACTGTGCAGTATCTCAATCTAAAAAAGATTCCTATTGCAGGAACTATTTACGGAATAGGAGATAACAGATCAACTATAGCGAAGTACATGGTAAATTTAAAAATACGATCACGCATATCTTCGGATGACAAATTTGAAGTGACTGCTTATGTATTAAGGAAAATAACATCGTATTTGCCTGAACGAAGCATTACTGGAGGTTCCTTGGACTGGATCGAAACCAAAGGTCTTCAGTTAGCTGATCCAGAGTTTAATACTTCTAACAAGATTGATGTTTTATTAGGTGCGGAAGCATATGGCTTTATAATAAAGGAAGGGATAATTAAGAATCCCACTGGAACACTTATAGCACAGTGTACTACTTTAGGTTGGATACTGTCAGGTGCGATTATTTTAAAAAATACTGAAAAAACATCTAACTATATAACAAGTAATATATGTGTTATGCATGCACAGTTTAAGGAAGATGATATTCTTAAGAAGTTTTGGGAGATTGCTGAGTTAATAAACAATAAAAAAATACTTACAGTAGAAGAACAAAAATGTGAAGATCTATATAAGACAACTACAACAAGAAGTGAAGATGGAAGATATATAATTAGGTTATCGTTTAGAGAACAAAATCCACTTTGTAAATCTGGTAGTTCAAGCGCCATAGCTGAAAATAGATTTATATCATTAGAAAAAAGATTAAATAGGAATTCAGATTTAAAAAAAGGGTATACTGATGTCATAAATGAGTACCTACACTTTGGACATATGAGACCTGTGAAGAAAAATGATGATAAGAAGAGAGAAACTGTCTATTTACCCCATCATGCGATAATTAGAAACGATAAACTTACCACGAAGATTCGTGTGGTGTTTAATGCGTCCGAAAAGAACAGTAAAGGAGTATCTTTAAATGATACACTTATGGTTGGACCGACAATACAGGCAGATTTGCCACATACTGTCTTAAAATGACGAGTTTATCCTATTGCCATGGCGGCAGATATAATAAAAATGTATCGTCAAATAAGAATACACGATGAAGATGCAATATTTTAACACATACTCTGGCGAGATAGTGTTGATAAAGAGATAAAAGATTATGAATTAATGACAGTGACGTTCGGAACAGCTTCTGCGCCATATCAAGCTGTTAGAACTCTTCACCAAATCGTATACGATGAAGGTGAGAAATACCCACTTGCAGCGGAAAGAATATTAAATAGTTTTTACATGGATGATCTGATGACAGGCTGTCAGAGCGTGGAAGAAGGGGTACACATATATAAACAAATATCAGAATTATTAGGAAAGGGTGGATTTGTACTTCAAAAATGGGTCAGTAACAATGCGGAATAATTTGAAATAATGCATTCATTGGAAACAAGTAAAAAAAGGGGACAAACAGATCCCAATTATAGTAATAAAAATAGCAGTCAGTATAAATCTATTATGATAGAGGATCAAGAAAATTGTATAATACAAGAAAATTTAAAGGACACGCCAAAAATAAAGGGAAAGGAAGTAGAAATTAAATGAGATAATAATATGAAAATTTTAGGACTTACCTGGAACCGCAGCGAAGATCTCTTCCAGTATTTGGTGAATCTCCCATCAGTGACTACAAAACCTGTAACAAAAAGAACTGTAATTTCTGACATAGCACGTCTATTCGATCCTTTAGGTTGGTTAGCTCCTAGTGTAGTGTTGGCTAAAATATTCATACAGAAATTGTGGTTAGCAAACATTGGATGGGACGAAGAGATCACTAAAGATTTGATAAAGGAATGGTGTACTTACCGTAATGAATTATCACTTCTTACTCAAATTCGTATACCCCGCTGGTTAGGTACAAAAACCAATAATCATGTGGAACTACATGGTTTTTGTGACGCATCAAAGGCTGCTTATTCAGCTGTAATTTACGTTCGAATAGTAGATTTATTCGGTAAGGTTCAACTTTCATTGCTAGTTTCCAAAACAAGAGTAGCTCCTATTAAACAAGTTAGTATTCCTCGATTAGAGTTGTGCGGAGCTTTATTACTGTCAAAACTATTAGCTGAAACGGGAGAAGTTTTAAATATCTCGCAAGAAGATATCAGAGCATGGACTGATTCTACCGTAGTATTAGCCTGGTTAAATAGCCATCCTAGTAGGTGGAAGACATTTGTGGCTAACCGTACGTCAGAAATCTTGACAACAATGCGGGCGTCACAATGGTTCCACGTATCAACTAAAGAAAATCCAGCAGATTGCGCGTCAAGAGGAGTACTTCCAAGTCAGTTAGTTGAAAATGTACTATGGTTCTCAGGTCCCCAGTTTTTAAAAGAGAGAATTATTATTTACAAAAGACCAAAGGATTTACCAATTAATGTAGAGGATTCATTGAAAGCTAATGTTGCTATCGTATCGGACGAAAATATTTTGGAAAGGTTTTCATCTCTATATAAGCTATTAAGAGTAATAGCCTATTGTCGCAGATTTTTAAATAAACGGACCCATAAAACGACATATTAAAATAAAAATGAAATAGAAACAGCACTAGAATTATGTATAAAAAAAAAAAACACAACAAACATCATTTACAATGGAATTTAAACAATTAAATGAAAAAGGTTATTTACATTCAAGATCAAGCAAACTCAAATCACTCACCCCTTTTATTGATGACAAGGGTATTATTAGAGTTCAATCTTTCTTGGTGGTAGATCATAACATCCGGTCGCCGGCAAAGTTACCACCCATCGGGCAAAGTCGTGCCGCAAAGCGACCTAGTCGTGTTCCGGCACGTTGCTCGATGAAGCCGTATATGGGAAATGGGTCTGAACAGCTGCGGTACGTTGGCGAACCGGTTGACGTCGAGTTGGTGTTTGTTTTGTCGGGTGTCTAGTCGAGGAGGGTAGCGGGATCCGAAGCGACGGCTTTCCGCTGGCCGCCCGCAGATAGTTGGGGGCCCAATTAGTGGGATATCCAACCACGAAAGGCTGCCCCGCCAGCTGTGAAAAATCCCAGGGTGGCTCCATCGTGCTGGTTGGCGACCAGACGGGGAGGCCCGATGGCGATCCCTGGGGGGGTTCGGGCGTCCCCGCAGTCTCCAGACTAGCCTCCCAGTGGCAAGACATCACCAATTTCGACGTCGGGTTCGATACGTGCCGTCTCGTTCAACTGCCATTTCCCATCCCTATTCACTTTTATATATATTTTTTTTTTATGAAAAAGTTAAGAAAAAGGAACAAGGTTACACAGCGGTTGCACTCCTCCTCATATAAAGTGCACCTCACTAATATCAGGGGTTTGCACTCAAATCTTTTAGCTGTCCACCACCACCTGGAGACAGAGCAGCCGCACTTGCTCTTTTTGACGGAGACGCAGATACAATGTCCTTTGAGCGCTGCATACTTGGATTATCCCGGTTACTCGTTAGAGCACAACTTTCGCTCACGGGCCGGAGTCAGTGTGTACGCGCGGAACGACCTCTGTGTTCAGCGTCTCCGTCACCTTGAAGACCCCACTTTTTCTTCCCTATGGGTTTTAGTGGACACAGGAAACGAAAAAATCCTGTATTCCTGTGTCTACCGTTCGCACAGCGGTGACCAGGAGACAACTCGTTTATTTGAGTATCTCAGTGAGGCTGCAGATATGGCTCTGTATCAGTACCCTTCGGCGCAGCTCGTCTTTCTGGGGGACTTTAATGCCTGTCATCAGGACTGGCTGTTCCCGTACCAGAAGACCGACCATGCTGGAAGAGAAGCGCGGAACTTTGCGTTGTCCTTGGACCTCTTTCAGCTGGTGAGGCAAGCGACAAGGGTACCAGATGTGGTAGGCCATACAGCAAATTGCCTGGACCTTCTGCTGACAACTGATCCGGACAGGTATCGTGTAGAGGTCACGTCCCCCTTGGGAACCTCCGATCACTGTCTGGTGAAATCTGTATTTACATATTCCCCACCAGCTTTCGAACCACATGGTGTTAGGCGAGTATGGAAATACAAGTCAGCAGATTGGGATGAGATGCGGCACTTTTTTGCGTCTTATCCTTGGCGGCAGGTCTGCTTCTCTTCTTTGGATCCGTCGAGTTGCGCGGATGCTATAACCGATGTGGTGCATCAGGCAATGGAGTATTTTATTCCTTTTGCTGACGTACCCATCGGTGGCAAAGCTCGCCCATGGTTTAATGCCGAATGTCGTCATGCACATGACCGAAAACATTCGGCATACCTCATTTGGGCTGATGCTCGAAGCCGCAAAACTCCGGATGTAAGTACAAAGAAGAGAGCCTTTAACCAAGCTGCCAAGTCCTATAAAAAGGCATTGCGGAAGGCTCGTCTTGATCGGATCGTTAAGAATGGCGAAAAGCTCTCTGTCAGACCAACTGGCAGTCGAGCTTTCTGGTCTCTTGCCAAAGCGATCGAGTCGAACTTCTGCCAACCCTCACTGCCTGCTCTGCTGAAGCCTGATGGATCCCTGGCCCACACAGCAACAGAGAAAGCGAATGTATTTGCTTCTCTGTTTGCTGAGAATTCGCATCTAGACACTGGCAATGCTTCTCCAGAACATCTTCCTCACTGCGGTATTTCGATGCCTGAAATCCGCATCACTAACAAAGAGGTATGGAGAACATTGTGTCGTTTAGATGTGAATAAAGCCAGTGGTCCTGATGGTATACCAGCCATTCTGCTCAAGACATGTGCAGCTGAGTTGTCTCCTGTATTGACACGTCTGTATCGCCTCTCTTTCAAGACTGGAAAAGTGCCGGAATCCTGGAAGCTTGCCAACGTGCAACCCGTGCCCAAAAAAGGCAGTCGTGCCGATCCTGCCAATTATAGGCCCATTTCAATCACCTCCATACTCTGCAAGATTATGGAGCGTGTATTGAACTCGCGGCTTCTAGCGTACGTAGAAGGTAACGATCTCCTCAGTGACCGACAGTACGGATTTCGCCGAAATAGGTCCACTGGGGACCTTCTAGCGTACGCAATACACATTTTAGGCGAAGCCATCGAGAGGAACGGAGAAGCGGTCGCCGTCTCTCTGGACGTCTCGAAGGCTTTTGAAAGGGTCTGGCATGTGAGCCTTTTAAGCAAGCTTTCAGCGTACGGTATATCTCCTGGTCTGATTGGCTCGATAACGGACTTTTTGAGCCGGAGATCTCTCCGTGTTGTTGTCGACGGGTGTTCTTCGGAACCCTTGACAATAAATTCCGGAGTACCTCAGGGGTCCGTTCTTTCTGCAACTCTTTTTCTGCTGCACATTAACGATCTGCTAAAGCCCGGTATCTATGGGTATGCAGACGACAGCACAGTTGTAGAAAGATATCTGCCAAGTTCTCGGGCTAGTAGAGATGAAGTACAATCTGAAAGAGAAGCCATGGTGCAACGTTTGAATGACAAACTTCAGGCAGTCTCCGCATGGGGCAATTCAACGCCACCAAAACGCAGACGTGTTTGTTCACCGCCAAAAGGAGCCCCTTCACCTTGGCTCCTACTTTCCAGAATGTATCCTTGGAATACAGTGACTGGCTTCAGTTGTTAGGCTTAGAGATCTCCTCGAACCTCAACTTTGGTCGGTACATTGAGTCCAGAGCAAGAGCAGCTGCAGGAAAGCTTGCCGTACTTGCGAAGGTGCGACAGTACTTTACACCGGGACAGCTTCTTGTATTATACAAAGCACAGATCCGGTCGTGTGTAGAGTATTGTGGCCACATATTTGCTGGTGCCGCAAAGACTCATCTTGCGGTTCTGGACTCAATCGAGAGGCGAGCAAAGAGGCTTATTGGCGACCCTAAATTGGTTGACGCCAAACTCCACAGCCTTGAACACAGGCGTAGAATTGCCAGCCTCTCAGTATTCTATAGGATACATTTTGGTGAGTGTGCGCAGGAATTGCACGACCTAATTCCCCCATCCCCCTTCCATCACCGGACGACCCGACGCACGGCAGGTTTTCATCCTTTTGTTGTGGACATTCCACCTGTCCGAACGAAGCGCTATGCTTCATCTTTTTTAGTGCGTACAGCGAAGGACTGGAACAATCTGCCGGCGTCGGTATTTCCGGCAAAATATAATGTGGGTGTCTTCAAGAGGAGAGTGAATAGGCTTCTAGGTTAATGGGCTTTACCACCTAAGACTACATTTCACTTTCCATCAGGTGGAATGTAGTCAAGCATTAACCTAGTTTTGTATAAAAAAAAAAAAAAAAAAAAAAAAAAAAGGCAGGCTTGACATGTCTCTATTGGATCATCAAACGAAACATCCGATTATTTTACCTAGCTCTTCACATCTTACCAACCTTATAGTAGCCGATGCCCATTATAAGACACTCCACGGAGGTCCCCAATTAATGAGAAATTATTTAAGAACAGCTTATTGGATTCTTGGAGTTAGAAATGTTGTGAAACACTATGTTCGAAAATGTGTCACATGTGTCAGATACAAAGCAACCTTCCAAAATCAAAGGATGGGAACGCTTCCTTCAGCTCGTTGTACTCCAACTAGGCCATTTTTACACAGCGGAGTTGATTACGCTGGCCCTATTAACATAAGAACAACGAAGGGTAGAGGACATCGTTCTCATAAGGGTTACATTTCGTTATTTGTGTGTATGTCAACGCGAACTATTCACCTAGAACTCGTTAGTGATATGAGCACTGAATCGTTTTTAGCCGCCTTTAGACGGTTTGTGTCGAGACGAGGTCATTGTGCTAAGATATGGAGTGATAACGGAACCACCTTTGTAGGTGCTTCCAGGGAGTTACAGCAATTAGCGTCTATACAGCAGTCCATAGCAGAACATCTAGAAACCAATGGCACAGAATGGCACTTCATCCCTCCTCACAGTCCCAATTGTGGTGGACTTTGGGAAGCAGGTGTGAAATCTACGAAGTTTCACCTCAAACACGTTATTGGAGAGTCTACCTTGACATATGAGGAAATGGCGACACTCCTCAGTCAAGTCGAGTCGTGTTTAAATTCACGACCCTTAAGCGCTATTAACACTACTGACCCTGGTGAACCTTTGCCTTTAACTCCAGGCCATTTTTTAATCGGAGAACCTTTAGTTAGCGTTCCAGATCATAATTATGAAGTTTCGAACATTAATAACTTAACGCGTTGGCAATGTATACAAAGGATGCTGCAGTCGTTTTGGAGACGTTGGTCTCAAGAGTACTTATGCAATCTTATGAATCGTTATAAATTGTCATCTCAAGTTGCCGAACCCAAAATTGGAGATATAGTATTAATAAAAGAAGACGATTTGCCACCAAGTCGATGGTTGTTAGGTCGTGTAATACAAAAACACCCTGGTGATGATAACGTATCCCGTGTAATCACATTACGCACAAAACCTCCAAAAATTAAGAGACCAACCTCTAAAGTATGCATTTTACCAATTATTGATTGATTTTTTATTAAGTAGTAGAATAAGTTTCCATAATGTAGTATTTTAAAGCTTATATAGGTCATATAGAGCTGTCGCAAACAATAGATAATTATATTGTTTTTTGTAGTATATATATATATATATATATTTTAAGTTACATTGTTCTTTATTAAAGGTTATATTGTTTTTTATCAATGTTCATAGTCTACTTGTTTTTTTTAGAATAAGGTTTATATGTTGCTAAGATTAAGTACATTGATAATTGTAAGCCTGATACTGTAGTTTAATTTAAATAAAAGGTACAATTGTAAACCAAAAGGTGTCACCTTTGTATGTGATATCTATGTAAAAGGGCGTTCTAACTAAATGCCCTTGGTGGGCGGTATGTTCATGATGATTGATTTAGAAAGATGATAACAGATAGCGCTTTCTGAATTAGGGAATTTGTAGATCACGGTGGTAAGATTTTGTCATTAGTATTTAATAATTTCCTATAGTAATTAAGGCATATGTTTCGGAGTGGACTGTGGTCAGTGTCATGTGATCCAGTTCCATTACTAAGTACCAGATACACGAATATAGTTCAGGAGTTAGCCAGTGGTTTTATTTGCGACCCTACTAATTTCCACACCAGAGGTCAAAGTGTGTATAGTGTTGGTGCTAAACACTAGCAAAGTCATTATTCATATTTTCAACATTAATAGTATCTACTAGTTCATGTTCGATTGACATGATAGCAAGATTATTTTACCTAGTATGTGACATTGTTGATTTTAAGTAGTTTTTAATCAATTTAAGTTTTGAAAACTTCTTTCGTGTGTTGCCACACTCACTCCAAGGGTTAAAAAAATCCTGAGCACGATTACAATACTAGACACAGAATCGGAGAGCTGATGTTTGTGTATAAGAGTCAAGAGTTCTAGTGGTCCTTGGTTGTTCAAAGTCGCTTCACCAGGTGAAGCTTCTACGAAATGCTGTAGTGTTTTTCTTTCGATTAGGAATTCTGTCTGTCTATGTCATCAGGAGCATTGCAAAGATCAATCTCAATTTGATTATTTAATAACTGAGATAGGGAAAGAAATTCCAATTTTTCAGCTACTTCGTGCAGCTGTTCGAATCTTGGTAATATTTTTGTATGACCCTGTCCATACATGTGCAGACTTCCCGCCTTAATTTATTCTCGTAAGCTAAACTAGCATCAGCAGCTGAAGCTGCGGATGACTATTCTTTATATATATATGTCGGAGATAGGAAGTATATTCGTGGCTTGGTCGTTATTGATGAGGTCTTCTGGTACAGGATCCGAAGCGTAGGTCTCAGGCAATTAAACCACACACACAATATGACAATTACTTGTATTAAATGTAGGTAATCACAAATTACTTAGTAGGTATACAATTATCAGAGTTTCGTGAACCATCGGTCCCGTTGGGGGGTCCGGACTGTAAGGCTCACACTAATCAATAATCCTCTCGTCCCGATGCTCTCGGATATTTAAAATGTCTCCGGTGCCCCTCCAAACGATTCCGATCACGTGTCTCGTTACGTCACGGCGTTCACACCCCACTATTACAATGATATCAAATGAGTTACTAATTATCGTTAAATTATCGTGATCTGCGACACGGCCATACTGACAAGTCACACGCCCTCGTGTGCATATGTATCTGAAATCCAAACAATATACAACTGTAGATGTTGCTTCGCTCGGCCTTTCTGACCACATAAAAAAATCATGAATCTTTCTAAAATCGATAGTTATGATAACTAAAGCCGTTACATAGAACATAACTCAATCAATCATTTTATGGGATTCAAATAATTGGAGTCAAGATAGACATCCCGTATTGAAGTCAAGATAGACATCCCGTATTGGAGTCGAGATAGACATCCCGTATTGGAGTCAAGATAGACATCCCGTATTGGAGTCAAGATAGACATCCCGTATTGGAGTCAAGATAGACATCCCAAACAAGAGTCAAGATCAACATTCAAAACTTCGGAGTCAATATAGACATCCTAGAGTGTCAAGTCAAGATAGACAACCCGCATTGGCGTCAAGATAGACATCCCAAACAAGAGTCAAGATCAACATTCAAAACTTCGGAGTCAATATAGACATCCTAGGGTGTCAAGTCAAGATAGACAATCCGCATTGGCGTCAAGTCAAGATAGACAAGCTGCATTGGCGTCATGTCAAGACAGACAACCATCATTGGCGTCAAGTCAAGATAGACAACCATCATTGGCGTCAAGTCAAGATAGACAACCTGCACTCACTGGCGTCAAGTCAAGATAGACAACCGGCATTGGCGTCAAGTCAAGATAGACAACCCGCATTGGCGTCAAGATAGACAACCCGCATTGGCGTCAAGATAGACAACCCGTATTGGCCTCAAGTCAAGATAGACAACCATCATTGGCGTCAAGATAGACAACCATCATTGGCGTCAAGATAGACAACCATCATTGGCGTCAAGATAGACAACCATCATTGGCGTCAAGATAGACAACCATCATTGGCGTCAAGTCAAGATAGACAAGCTGCATTGGCGTTAAGTCAAGATAGACAACCCGCATTGGCGTCAAAATAGACAACCCGCATTGGCGTCAAGTCAAGATAGACAACCATCATAGGCGTCAAGTCAAGATAGAGACAGACAACCATCATTACCGTCAAGTCTCTCCTAGATCCCGTGGTTCCTACTTAATTTACCTGTGGTACGCTTAGAATTTAATGATCTTAAAGTATAACGATATTCCTTGAAAAGTCCCTTTATATTCTGGATCTAACTTAGTCTGTTTATATTTCTCATATACGGTTACGTTTGTAATAATAAATAGTGAAAATAGAACTAAAAAGCGCCTATCCATATTCTTAACAGCCCGACTTGAATCTAAACAACCACTATAATAAAGTTGATTATCACAATAAGAATTCTGTATCAAAATAAATGACCACTAAAATAAATAAAGCGCCACTTTTCATTACATTTTAAACCAAAAATGTATTTTAAAAACATAATAAAACACAAAAGCATGAATCTTATTCATCACATATGGCTTTTCACTAAGCCCTACCAACAAATCTCCCGTTTGTTTCATGGCATTGATTTTAATTCCGAGTCCCACGGATTCCCAATTGAATAAAGATTCACTACTATCACTATTACTCAATCGCTTTTACTACAAGCTCTGACTTTAAGTGGTACTTAACTCTCTGGCATCGCTATATATCAAAAACAAAGATTTTTTAACTTTATTTATCATAAACTCTAAAATTGAAACTTTTGCAACCCTGGTCATTGTACAATTTATCGCCGGTTGAACTTTATCTATGGCATCTTGCCCCGATCGAATATAGCTAGTCTCTGTTGCGGAAAACATTTACAAGACGGAAATAATAAGATCTTACTTTTGCTAAATTAACTAACCGCTTTATTTTACAGCATTTACGGGCCTTGATCGGCAATAATACGCAATTTGCAATATACGATTAATTAATAATTGTAAGTTCGCCCGTGATTACTACACATGTAGGTTGACAAGAAATAAATAAATGCCGAAAATCGAATGGTCTTAACCGGTTGAATCTTTAGAGCTATCGCGTTACCATTGTTTACCGAATTAAAAACAAAGTTGTTTAAAACAAAAGTTTAAAACATTGTTTTCAGAGTTTAAAACAAACACTCACGTTTACAAAAATCCGGGATAAAATAATTTCGCGCTTTATCATAATACGTAACAAAATGACGTTAAGTTAAAGTGAAATAATTATCAGTAAAAATTAAAAAAACAAGATCGTGAGGGTTGATCGCTAATCTCAATACTAGTTATCTCAATAACAATAATGAAGTGCTTACCACTATATTTAATCGCTTAATTTTCTTTAACTAGCGAGTATTTAGCGCAAAAATTGGATGTAAATCGAAACGAATCACCTTTATGCTGTGACGTGATCGATGGTGGATAAATTGCGCAGACATCAACGCGTTGCTCGCATCGCACTATACCAGCACCGCTGCCATAGCTGCCATCGCCACGACCGCCATCATCACCATCAGCACCATCAGCACCATCAGCGCCGACATCACAATCCGCGCCATCAGCGCCATGCGCGCTGCGCCATCATCGCCATTCGCGCCGTGTTGTCACCGCCATAATTTCTCATTTCTTTCTTTCTTCATTAGCAACGATTTCTTCTTTCGTAGAATTCTTCCAACGGTTTGTCATATAATCTAATAAACGACTTGCATAAGCGATGAAATAGGTATTTTCACTCGATTTTCTTGATATGTGGGTAGATCTCAATTTTGAAGTTTTGAGATAACATAAATTTAACTTGATTGATTGATTGATTTACAACCATTGATTATCAACTATTGATTGATTGTATTGTTTCTGGAACTTCATTGTTATTATCTTGTAGTGTGCGTTTCAAATAATAAAATCACTTCATTTCTTGCTTGACGTGATTTGTAGCTTCAATAAACTTATCTCGCGGGTAGTTGGTGGTGGCCCGAGTGAATCCCACTTCTGATGTCGGAGATAGGAAGTATATTCGTGGCTTGGTCGTTATTGATGAGGTCTTCTGGTACAGGATCCGAAGCGTAGGTCTCAGGCAATTAAACCACACACACAATTTGACAATTACTTGTATTAAATGTAGGTAATCACAAATTACTTAGTAGGTATACAATTATCAGAGTTTCGTGAACCATCGGTCCCGTTGGGGGGTCCGGACTGTAAGGCTCACACTAATCAATAATCCTCTCGTCCCGATGCTCTCGGATATTTAAAATGTCTCCGGTGCCCCTCCAAACGATTCCGATCACGTGTCTCGTTACGTCACGGCGTTCACACCCCACTATTACAATGATATCAAATGAGTTACTAATTATCGTTAAATTATCGTGATCTGCGACATATATATATATATATATATATATATATATATATATATATATATACATATAATCTCTAGCATGTTTATATATAATAAAAAAATATCGCTTGTACTGTCTGATAAACTGCACAAAAAATAAAATTGCCTGTTATTTTTAACCGACTTCTTCAAAAAGGAGGCGATTCTCAATTTGGCCGGTTTTTTTTATGTATGTACATCGATTTCTCCGCGGTTTCTGAACCGATTTACGTAATTATTTTTTTGTTTGATGCGGAATAGTTTCGAATTCGTCCCATAAACATTTGATTCAGGTAGGCCCATTAGTTTTTATTTTATTAGAATTTTTGTCCAAATTTGAACTAACTCCTCCGGAAGGAAATCGATACGTGAAGTCACAGACTAACGACATCTGTTGTTTTGGATATGTGAAGTCTTTAATAGTCTCACAAGAACGTGAAATTGTGTTTCAAAGAGATTTTTTACGGAGAAGACTACTTTTATACGTTCCCGTTTATTGAGGTCTGTATTTTTTAAGGCGCGCAGCACTTTTTGTAGGTCTACCCATAGCTAATTGTCAATGTAGCAATAAACCAAAAAGTATTAAATAAAAATAAGTACGTTAAATAAAACCGACTTTAAAACTAAAAAGTAATAAATAATGAAGATTTAATATTTATTATATACTACCTATTATTTATATGTCCCATTTACTAATAGGTTTGAAGTCGGTGCCAAGCATTAAACAAATAATTATATTTAACCACTTAAATGAATACGAGCAAATTAATACAATGAAATGCCTACTTTAATGATTAAGATACGTAAATATATATAATAAATAGCAATTAAATGTTTTTATTACAAGCAGGCAGCAGCTCAATCTTCATAATATGATTACTAGCTTTAATCGATACGAAGAAAAACAAAAAATAAATAATTACGAAAATGTATTCAACCGAATTCTAATACTAAATGGCTTGGCACCGACTTCAAACCTTTTAGTAAATAGGACATATAAATAATAGGTAGTGTATAATAAATAGTAAATCTTCATTATTTATTACTTTTTAGTTTTAAAGTCGTTTTTTTTAACGTAGTTATTTTTATTATTTGTATTGTTTTTTCCTGTCTTTTTTAAACACTGTAATGCAGATACAGATATTATAAAATATTGTATAAGTATTTGTATATCTGTGCTCTCTCTAATATTTGATAGATTTCAGTGAGGTTATTTAACACTTATTACACTTTACATAGTTGTTATTAATTCTATATATTACTTCACGAATACATCTCAACATAATTTCATGTTCAAAAATAAATCGAAATCAAAAAATCTTTATTGTTTTAGCCCTAACAAATACAATTTCCAAAATATTTTTCGTTTTTTTAAAACTAAAATGACACAATTCATGATTAACAATAGATATTTCAGGCCTAATCACCAGAAAGGGTTTTTGCCCGGAATTTCTGGATGCCTATAATACGTTAATATCGGAAAGCCTTAAAGATGCTAGAACTAGCGAGAGACAAATTACGGTTTGTTGGATAGACTTAGAGAACGCCTATGGGTCGGTACGACATGAACTGATGATGTTCGCGCTTAAATGGTATAACTTTCCTACGGTAGTTCGCGACATTATTGCATCATATTATTCAAAATTAAAATTCTCTATAATTTTTAATGAAAACCATTCAAAACCACTTAATTATAACGTTGGTTTATTTCAGGGCTGTTGTATTTCTCCTATTATATTTAATATAGTTATTAATATTTTAATAGACAAATTAATTAGGAATGAAAAAAAGTGGGGCTATCGGTTTAAGTTCAACAACAAATACACAGAATCCATACTAGCTTTTGCAGATGATCTCGCGATAATGACACGTAATCCGAAACAATGTCAGGTACTTTTAAATGTAGTTGAGGATTTCTGTACGTGGACGGGCGGATTGAGGACAAAACCAAGTAAATGTTTTAGTCTGTGTCTGGGTAGACGGAATACCAAATATACCTCTTACGATCCGGGTCTTATAATAGGCGGTCAGTGTGTTAGTACGGTTACGGAAGTAGCTCCGTTTAAATTTTTAGGTAAAAAAATCGATTACCAAGGCCGTACCCCATCATTGGATGTAATAGTCGATAGCTTTTTAAATGATCTCAAAAAGGTAGACAACCAACCAATAAGTAAAAAAAAGCTTGGATTTACGATAACTTTTTAACATCACGTCTAAATTGGCCTTTCCTCGTTTATGATATTAATAAAACCCTTTTGTCAAAGTTAGATGCAAGCGTCATAAAGACATTGAAGTTATGGCTCGGGTTAGCGCACTCAGCGGACTCTTCAACCTTATTTAGAGACCGAAACAATTTTGGATTAAAATTAAAGAAACCATCGGAGCTCTACAAACATCTAAGAGTTACCAAAAGACATATCATCGGAAAATCTAAAGATGATACTGTAACTTCTCTCTCAAAAGACAAAGTTGCCTCAGAGCTTGAGTTACGACTTCAATTCCATAAAAAATTTATGATAGGTGCTCAAACAAATAAAGTAGGGCTAGGATCAAGTAGGAAAGTTCAAGACATAGACATAACAAAATCTTTTATTCGACAAGACGAAAACGATAATTACCGACTCCACGCGATGAGCCTAGAAATTCAAAACGAATGGGTGACCATAGGAGATTTTTGTATTCCACTAGCTTTGAAGTGGCGCACCTTAATTTCTGATTGATCCCCAGCATTATTAAAATTCTATCTTAATGTATTCCCAGATCAAAGTAATTTAGTAAGACGGGGCAAAGCCACCGAAAAGTCTTGCAACATCTGTGGGGAGGCAATAGGAACCGCGAAACACCTGTTAGTAGGGTGTAGGGTACTTCTAGATAAAGGTCAATACTCGCGTCGCCACGACAAGGTATTAGAAATTATACGGGAAGCGGTTAGTCTTTCAGTAGCAAGAGCGCGGAAGGGTATAACAACCACCAAACGATCTATAGAATTCGTAAAAGAAGGCTCCTCCAAAAAATCAAAAGCGAAGCCTTATTCAATATTAGGCTCCTGATTGGATTCTCATGATGGACACGTATGAAAAGCATTACAAAATCTTATTCCTGTATTCGAAACATCTGAGGCGCGTGATACTTGTGGAGCTTACTGTTCCTTGGGAAACAAACATCCCAAGGGATCACACATTCAAGCTCAATAAGTATTACGAACTAACCAACGAACTGATCAGGAATAAATTTATAGTTAGTTTGTACGCGGTAGAAGTGGGAGCGAGAGGTATAACAGCAAAAACTCTCTATAGCCTACTTAAAGACCTTGGCCTTTCTAGAATAAGCATCGGTTCATTTCTAGAACGTATTTCAAAGGCGGCATTAGTAGGTTTTTTCCAAATTTGGTTAGGTAGGGAGAGGAGTGTGGAAGGTGAAGGTGAGCGTTTTTGCGCACAATAAAGAGGCCCCTTAAACCTACTCCTGGGTCGCAAGTCAGGCAGCCAGGCACTGCTTGCACTCCTCTCCTTGCAACGCGATGGGCCCAACACCCGCACGGTAAATCCATGAATTGCTAAAAAGCTTCGTCTCTGTATACATGTTTAACAATATAAAAAATTGATCCCTTATTTTAAGTGCTTAAGTTTGTTTGTTTGTTTGTTTTTTTACTATACTATAAGACATGTACCTGTTTCTAGGTACATTATAATAAATAAACAACATATAAATAGGTTATAATATTTTAACTTATACCTATTACTATTCTAAGTTACAAATAGAGGAAAGATAATTCGGTAATTTTATTTTTATCATTCTAGACAAATTATTATTGTTTTATTTTTAATTATTTTGACTTAATAAACTCGGCGTCACAAAAATCGCACCTCTATGTTTTTTTCAGTAAATCGCTCCTAGAATCTAGCACATAAGTACTACGTATGAAAAAAATATATCATTCTAAAGTGCACTTCAATACCTTTATATTAATTACCTGTATCATTAAAAAAACAATTACCATTTCTAACCAGGGACCAATCAAAAAAATGTTTAAAAAAATGCTCACTTAAGGAGCACTACTTGTGCTACCTTATAAGGGTATAAAAGCTCATGTAAAGGTAAAAAATGGGTCAGTCGCTACTCAGACTTCAGAGTGAACACACCGGAACAACATACGCAAGAGAACAGTACCTGAAGATGGATACAACCCCTGATAAAGCCGCTCAAATCATTGCGCTATTGCAATCAGGACTGCGACAGGTTGACGTTGCTCGACAGTTGAACCTTAGCCGATTCTCAGTTCGACGAATATACCAACGGTTCCTTGAGACTGGTGGCTATACTCGAAGACGTGGATCCGGAAGAAAACGCTGCACGTCAGAAAGAGACGACCGCTTCGTTGTTTCCACATCCTTGCGGCACCGCTTCAGCAATGCTGTTGAGTTGCAACAAGAGCTCCGATCAGCTTGCAGAACGTCTGTGAATGTTTCTACGATTAGAAGAAGACTGAAAGAAAAGGAATTGAGAGCTCACAGACCTGCTAGGGGCCCAAAATTGATCGTGCAGCATCGAAGAGGGCGGTTACGATTTGCCCAGGAGCATGTCAACTGGACGAGTGAACAGTGGAAAGCCGTTCTCTTCACCGATGAGACATGAGTATGTCTTTTCTGCAACGACAGACGCAGAAGAGTATACCGAAGACGAGGAGAGCGATTTGCCCAGGCTTGCATAGAGGAATCCGTCGAATACCGAGGTGGTTCCTGTATGTTCTGGGGTGGCATATCCGTCGAAGGGAAAACGGAGCTTGTGTGCGTCTCTCGGACTGGTGGTGGTCGCGGGCAAGGGTCGCTGAATGCTCGGAGGTACATAACGGAGATCTTACAAGACCATGTGGTTCCGTATGCTGGTTTTGTTAGCGATGGGTTCATGTTAATGCATGATAACGCCCGTTGCCACACTGCGTTTGCTGTGCGGGACTATTTGGAAGAGGTTGAGATCCCTGTTATGAAGTGGCCAGCACGAAGTCCAGACCTGAACCCGATCGAGCATCTCTGGGACGATGTAAAGAGGCATGTACGAGCACGAGATCCTGCTCCCACCACTCTACAAGAGCTCCAGGATGCCGTGAAAGACGAATGGGACAACATACCCCAAGCAAGAGTGGTGACCCTCGTGAGCTCCATGAAGGATCGGCTGGAAGCTACCATCACAGCAAGGGGTGGAAACACTAGATTTTAAGGCCTTATTTGTAATTTTTTATGATGTTATTAATTTTATTTTTTGTCACATTGTCATGTTTTAAGTTTTTTGTTATTAAAGAATTAAAATGCATACACATGTTTTTTATTTTCTAATAGGCAATTGAATTACCTTTCCAATGATATCCTACACAATCATATCCTTACAATTCACAAAGTTTGAGTAAAATTATTTTGAAGTTGCTTTTTTAAAAGGTGCGATTTTTGTGACGCCGAGTGTATATGTACAAACATTAGTTATTTACGAACTTATCTGTTAAGTTAGATTGTTATAAAGAACCACCATCTACTAAGTTAACATTACACTTAACACTATTTTACTTACATTTTACACTATTTTATATAATTAATTATCCTTTCAGTTTCATTATAATCCGGGGACTTTAGCCAATCAGTCAAGGACCTTTTGCACTCATGAAACGACATCTTATTTATGTTAAGTATTTTATTAATACTATTGTAAAGATGAGTTGAATGATGTATATATTGATTTTGAGCAAAACAATAATAATAATACAGGATAAGTTACACACATTGATCTAACCCCTAAGTAAGCAAATTATTTTCTTGTGTTAAGGGTGTTAGACAACGATACAAATACATTTTTATGTATTAAATACACATTATAAATACTGAGAATACATTTAATGAACGACCAAACCCTACAGCCATTTATGTTCATCACATACATGCCTGTCCCTGTCGGGGATCGAACCCGAGCCCCATTGCGTCGCTATACGTTAGGCGTCTGCGCTAACCACTCTACCAACGGGGCGCTAAAAATGGTACTAAAATGAGCAGAGTAGAGGCTGTCCGCTCGTTAGTCTTCATTGCGAACTCGTGCGTAATGGAATTAATAATTCGCTACAATTTCAGGAAATATTAAATTTATTGTGTAGCGGGATAACAAAACCATTTGTCTATTCTAATATTGTACAGAGCGGAAATTGTTTGCATTTACATTTGTTGGAAGCAATCTCTGGAACTAATTGTACCAACGACTTGTGATATCAAGATGTTCCAATTGCTTTTGTAT
Source organism: Napeogenes sylphis (assembly GCA_959347405.1). Lineage (NCBI taxonomy): Eukaryota > Metazoa > Arthropoda > Insecta > Lepidoptera > Nymphalidae > Napeogenes > Napeogenes sylphis. Next base: position 31,316,862 of record OY365786.1, read on the forward strand.
TAGCAATTAGGATTAAAGAAATTATTTAGAAAATTTATGAATTACTTTTAATTTGTTGTAAGGAATTCGAAATAATATAAACTAAGAGGTGTCAAGGGACACCCGGATGGAACGAAGTTCTTTTCGATTAATTATTGAAGGAATAGGGAATATGCATAAAATTTAAAATGGTCTCAAATACCTTTTTTTCGGATACTTATTATCATCTTATTATCAGTTTTTTGATGATGGCGTGTAATAGAGTTGGTATCTTTTAAAAGAAAGACAAATTAATTTATTGTTATTTTAATTGATTTTATTGATGTAAATTTGACATGTTAAGGATTTAATATTATACAATTATTAATTATGAATTATTTTTGCTGAATTATATAAATCTAATTATTTTAATCGATTTTATTGATGTAAATTTGACATGTTAAGGATTTAATATTACACAATTATTAATTATGAATTACTTTTGCTGAATTATATAAATCCCATTTTATTATATTAATTTTATGACATGATTTAATACCTATAATTTATTGTTATTCTAAGGCGTTTGATGAGCCCCAGTTTATGTTAGTTGTCTTATGTTAAAATATGAATGTGTGATTATATAAATGTAATTGTATTGAGATGTAAAGTTATGCAGTGCCCTTGCAGGGTTCTTGTTAGATCTAAATAATTGTTATATTACTTATTAAGACCATTGTATACTACAAGAATTGCAGACATATAAATAAATAAATAAATATAAACATTTTTTTTATTTACTAATCATTTAAGGCCATAAAATAATTTGTGAAAAGCGTAAAATTAAGGGAGCGAAATTCAAACTTCCAAAAGGCATTCCATTGGTCGAAAGGAAATGTGACGTCATTTGACATACCATTCGAAGTATCTACGTCGAAGTTCATACTGTGGTATCAGTGTTACTGAGAAAAATAAATAATTTAAACCTATATTTTCGTGCTTAAAGTTTTTATTAAATGATACGATTGTTTAGGTAATCATTTTTCACTTTACTTGACCCAGATAAATAACTTTGTTGATAAACAGCAGATATAGAAGATATAAGATGCTATAGAAGTATTATCAGCTATGTTTTCAGTAAACAATTTTCTTTTTAAAACATAGTTTTACTGGTAAAGTAAAAGTATGTAAAATAGTTAGTTTTACTGGTAAAGTAAAAGTATTGTGTGTTGAATGAGGAAATGGTAACAATGCTACATTTTGTTTTTCAGCAGGTATATTTACATTGACACCTTTACTTCTGTACTTCGGTTTAATATTAACTTGCACAGCTTAGTCACTTGGTAATTTATCTTTAATATGCGAAAAGCAAGGCTCTGCCTTGTGATCACATTTAATATTGTCTTTAGGACAATTGTTTGTTTTTTATTTAGGACTTACTTATTATATCACTTCTTTGTAAAGGTCACCATTTTTTTTAAACACTACTTTCGATAGCTAACTCTGAAAAGGCTTCATTAACCGATGTCAATGTTTGCCTTTTGACTACGCACATTCTTATTCTATCAGCTGGTGTTTTTGCCACAAAAATATATGAGGAACAACTCCTTTCTTCAAACTTAGATTACATTTTTCTCCTTGTTGTTTCTTTATATTAATTTAATTTTAAACTCAAATTTTCTAATGTTTAATAGCTAATGCAACTTCTATAAATTTAAACTATTAAATTAAACTTATTATAAATAAAGTATACTTACGTTAAATTGATCTTCACAACAATATAAACACAATTTAAGACATATATTATCCCTTTTAATTACCATAGACCATTGTTTTTGTATTTTCGCATCTCTTGGAATGTAAAAAACACTTTGTCGGGTGTATTTCTAATACTATTTTTGCACTCCGGTATTTTACAATACTTGTAAGATGGTATTTATCTTCTTCCAGGACTTGTAAAGCACTTAAAACTTAAAATATGTATGAAGTAAATAAAAAGTTCATAGTAAACATTGACTGGACGTCTCATTTGACGTCACGCAGGGCGCGCGCAAAATTGCGGCGTTTGAATGGCTTAAATTTACTCAATGTTTTAATTTTCACTTTGAAAAAAAACTAGAATCTTTTCAAGCCTGTTTAATTTTTTTCTACGATATAGAGAGGTAAATGATTAATTTACGTAAAAAAAAATGAATATTACCTACTGTTATAAAAATCTATTAAATTATTAAACAGATGTAGTTATGTTTCCCTAAGGTATAAATAGATGCCGTTGTTACAAAACGTTACGAGTATATTTGATCACAAATTTGTATTATTATTTTCATTTAAACTGTCTTATTTGCAAATTGATTCTAAAAGAACAAACTCGAATATCAAATAAATAATAAGAACTACTAAGCAATTTAATATAATACAAAAAATTATAATGATGGAAATAGGGGGGTTAAAAGCTGTACGCGTCCGCAGGCCTGACCATCTTAGCCTTTATACAACTACCCTGCACGTGCTCCCTGGGTGGTGCCAAATGTACAGCAACGCCGAACCACGGGCGGCGGTCAAGTAACCCGTTACATGGCCTCCACTGGCCTTGTGGAAATAAATACCCCTAAATGAGTGGACATAGGGCCTTGGGAAAGCACTATGGTTATGCCTCCTAACCACCTCGTAATTATGGAAAAGTTAGTAAGTGATTTGAGTTTGTCATGCGATCCGGCCAACACCCGGCGCTCGCAGGTATCCGGGCCTGCGAGTGAGAAATTGGTTACCGAAGACTGCACTGGGGTAGGCGACCAGGCCCCAGTGATAGTAAATGCTACTGGCAGCAATACGAAAAAAATTGTGCAGCAGGCATTCCATCCAGCTTTGTTCCTGACTAGACCAAGATCTTCTTCAGTAGGTAGTAATCCCCCAACATGTACCCAGTCCACAGGCATAGCAGGCGGAACAATTATCTCTGAGACACTTGTTCAATGCAGTAAGCCCACTGGCCCACCCTCATGGCAGAGAGTTCCAGGCAAAGGAAACTCAAAAAAACAAGAAAGTTGTCAGACAGTCCCTCCCCTGAAACCATAAAAACTTCAAACAAATTCAGCGACTTACCTATTGACATCACAGATAAAGAATTTGAGAAGCCCAAGAATTCCTAAACCTCCACCAATCATCTTGTATGGGATTGAAGACCTTAACAAACTAACAGATTTACTAGAAACAGTAGCTGAAAGGAAAGATTTCACTTATAGGACAGTAAATAGAAACCAATTAAGAATAAGCAGTGCTAATGTAGATACATATAAAAAGTTGATCTCTATAGTAAGAGAAAATGGTCTTATAGGGCACACATTCAACAGGAAAGACTTGAGACCCTTCAGGATTGTAATCAGAAACTTGAACCCATCAACCCCTATAAGCTGCATTAAAGAAGATATAAAAGCAACCGGAAATACTACCATAGGAGAAATAGTAAATGCCAAATATGGTCCTGACCAAAAGACTACGTCCACTTTCTTTGTCAATCTGGCGCCGGGACCTAACAACAAAGCTGTGAAGGAACTAAAATACATCTACCACCAGTCGGTTGTGATCGAAGATCCACGAAAATCGAAGTCTATTGTTCAATGCCAGAGATGCCAGCAGTACGGCCATTCTAAGAACTATTGCATGCGCCCGTTCCGCTGCGTAAAATGTGGACAGTCACACAAGACTTCAGAGTGTACTAAACGAAATCGCAACAGTCCTGCCTCGTGCGCCCTGTGCAATGGTCCTCATCCAGCCAACTACAAGAGATGCGAAGTCTACAAAGAAATCATGGCTCGAAGAACTAGAAAACTTACACCTAAAGTACCTAAGACTCAGGAACCAAATAAAACTAATGATAAAGTTACTATTCCTACAGAGACAGATAGTTTAAGAGAGAGCTTCAAACCAGATAAAAAGGCCAACTATGCTGAAATACTGTGCCAGAATAACCCAACACCAAGTGGAACAATAACTGGGTCTACACTAGAATTAATACTCTTAAAGCAAACCGAGAAGTTCGATTTCGTCTTACAACAAATGAGCACCTTAATGAGTCTCATAACCGTCCTCGTTGACAAGCTCTCCAAATAACTACATTACGTATAGCTACACTCAACACAAATGGTCTAACCCCAAACAAAGTAGAAGTCGAACATTTACTAAACCAGCAGATACTTGATATCTTAATAGTTTCAGAGGCACATGGAACAGCAGCTACATGTATCAAATTTAATAACTACTTCTGTTATACTACTAACCATCCAGACGGAACAGCTCATGCAGGTACAGCTGTAATTATCAGAAAATCTATCAGACATCACCAAATGCCTGAGTACAGAACTGACCACATTCAGGCCACAACAATTGCCATTAAAGAACAGAGTGGGTATATTCATGTTTCTGCGGTTTATTGCCCTCCCAGACATAAAATTAGTGAATCCATGTTCACCCACTATTTTAAAACCCTTGGTAACCGCTTTGTAGCAGGAGGCGACTGGAACGCAAAAAACACTTTTTGGGGTTCCAGACTGACAACTACTAGAGGAAGACAACTCAAAATGAGTGTGGAGAAAAACAGCCTGACCACTGCATCAACTGGTGAACCATCATACTGGCCGAGTGATCCAAACAAAATTCCTGACCTCCTAGACTTCTTCATCTTAAAGGGGTTATCCAAGGAGTATGTAAAACTTGATACATGTTATGATACTCCTTCAGACCATACCCCAGAATGCTAACTTTAAGCTCAAAGTTGGTCCATAAAACTAATCCACCGACTCTATTCAACAAATACACAGACTGGAACTCTTAAAGATTACATTGATGAAAATGTTAATTTAAAATTAGCTTTAAAAACACCAGATGATATTGACAATGCAGCCACTTATGTAACTAAGTTAATACAAAAAGCATGTTGGATGCATACCCCAGAGGTCTCTTATACAAGTAATTCAGTAAACTACCCGCTTAAAATAAAACAGGCAGTACTAGAGAAAAGGCGTCTTCGTCGGATTTGGCACCAAACTAGACTGAGAGAAGATAAAACAAACCTCAACAGGGCTAGCAGTAAACTGAAAATCCTGCGCCAAGAATGGGATAATAATACCCTCCAAGACCGCCTGGAAACACTTTCCCCTGCAGCAACTTCCAACTACTCGCTCTGGAAATTCACCAAAAACTTTACTAGAGCAACAGTAGCTCGGCCTCCTTTGAGGTGGAACCAAGGATGGGCAAAAACACCACAGCAAAAAGTAGATCTATTTGCTGATCATCTAGCCGAAGTATTCTGTCCAAACGACCCAGGTGATGCCGAATCTGAGGGTAAGATAGACGCTGTACTGGAGCAGGACTTCCAAATGTCACTTCCCCCGCGTCCTGTAGTAGTTCGAGAGGTATGGGGAATCATAAAAGGTTTAGATAACAAAAAAGCACCTGGCTTTGACCTCATCACAAAAGAAGTACTATGTCAGCTACCCAAGAAAGCAGTTGTTTTCCTCACTATGTTATATAATCAAATCCTCAGGATACAATATTACCCACAGTTGTGGAAGATATCACAGGTACTGATGATCCATAAAGCAGGGAAACCCATAAATGAAGTCACTTCTTACAGACCCATAAGCCTACTACCAGTCATATCTAAAGTATTCGAAAAAGTGTTACTTAATAGAATTCAACCATTACTGGAAGAAAACAACACTATCCCTGCCCACCAATTCGGATTTAGACCTCATCACTCAACTGTAGAACAGGTCCACAGAGTATGTGACAGGATTAGGAAATCCCTGGAAGAAAAGGAGTTCTGCTCTTCAGTCTTTCTCGACATCCAGCAAGCTTTTGACAGAGTTTGGCACAGGGGGCTACTCTGTAAGATAAAAACTCACCTTCCTCATAGTTATACAGAATTACTAAAGTCATATCTAGCAGAACGATTATTCCAAGTCAAAGAACATGATGTTACTTCGAAACTACGGGAAATAAAGGCTGGTGTGCCACAGGGATCTGTATTGGGACCCATCCTTTATACGCTGTATACAGCTGACCTCCCCGAAGCAGATGGAGTTACTACTGCCACATTCGCTTATGATACCACCGTACTAGCCTCTAACAAACACCCATTTACTGCATCAATTAACCTGCAGGGAGCTCTCGATAAAATTTCAAAATGGCTAAAAACATGGAGAATAAAGTCTAGTGCTACTAAATCAGTCCAAGTCACCTTCACCCTACGCAAAGGAAACTGTCCACCAGTGAAACTTGATGGCATAACACTACCACACAAGGATAGCGTGCGATATCTGGGTCTCCATCTAGATTAACGTGGTCTCAACACATTAGGACCAAAAGAGAAGAAATCAACATACGTTTCAAAAATATTCACTGGCTTTTGGGACGTAACAGTAAACTCTCGACGGACAATAAACTCCTAATCTACAAAGTCATATTAAAGCCTGTGTGGATGTACGGAATCCAACTGTGGAGTAGCGCTAGCAACACAAACATCTCTTTCATACAGCGAATGCAAAACACAATACTCAGAACCATAGCTAATGTTCCATGGTTTGTTAAAAATACAGAAATCCTTACCCAGCTACAGATGAAAACAGTTAAAGAAGAAATCTTAGCTACACGCACATCATACCGAAGGAGATTAACAAACCATCCTAATAAACTGGCTGCCGCGCTAACAACACGCTCCTACCAAAATCGCTTAAACAGAAAAGATATTCTACCAATAACCTGACTGTTAAATAGCAGAAAGCCAAATTAGGAGTAGTTGTTCTCACTGGAGGACACACTCAAAAGCCAACAGACTCTCAAGACATCTGCTAAAAGTTACAAAACTGATTGTAGATTATTTAAGACAAAAAAAAAAATGATGGAAATGAAAATATCTCGCTTGCTTTCTATAAAAGAGAGAGAGATAGCAAAACATGTCGTGACAACTTTTGGTAAGAATTTTTTCCGTCTAGCCCCCTTTTACAACGCGTGATAAGGAACTACGTTCGAAAAATATATTATTTACCTTACTATGCGTTAATTTATGAATGAATTCTAACTAATTTGTAGACGTTTGTACGTAAAATTACACAGACACAAAATAAAAAAGTAATTATAGTATTACTTACTATTAACGAAACAGATGACATTTCTGAGGCGTGAAGTGCAGTGTGAAGGATGTTAGAGGGATGTAATAAACACTAGCCACTCGTCGGATACGAATGCACTTAATGTAATTTTCCAAAGAGGAACGTGCCAGCGGACTACATACAAAGACAATTAGTTCCTCCTACAAGCGCTCTGATTAGAAGCTATGGCATTTATTCTAACTGGATACCAATAGAATATACCTACTTTTTATTTGCATAAATTATTCGCTTAAAAATCTATATGAAATTTAACATATTTCTACTCTGGTTATAAATCTGTAGGCCGCGAATGGCTGAAGACTCCAGCCATTTTGTAAATCATTTTTATGCATTACCGGTACAGCCTTGCAATATATTATTTTAACTGTGAGGTTATAATATACGAATGAAAAATATACCTACACTATAGTATATAAAAAAAATACTATGTTTACATTAATGAGCTGTCCGGCTGCCCGGGCCAGGTTTGGTTAGGTACTATTATAGTAGGTACCTATCTATAATTGTACCTACTAACCTACATGTACGAGAGATGTAGGGTTCTTTCTATCTAGATAATATTTTGGTTGTCTCTTATATTTAAATCATATATTTTGCATGTCTAATTTAGTCCATCCGTCTCTATCTACCTCTACGTCCATAGTTCGAGGACGACGTTCCTCGATGTAATGAGTGTTCAGAATATTTAAAACATTTAGAGATTTCCTATTAAAAGTTAGTCTCAGCCGTCTTCGAGAGCTAGATAAGAAAAGGTAACGGATTGCGTCTCGGCACCAGGGAGCATTACTCTTAAAGTTATATATCTTCGTTCTTTCGCGGAATAGGAATTGCGCTGAAATAGTAATTTGTTCGATTTATATTTTTATCATTTGATTTATTGATCTGTTGTCGCTCTCCTGTCTCTACTACTGCTACGTCACTACGTCACAAACTTACCTAATATATAACTAAAACGATTAGTTAGCATTGTATATTCATATTATTATATTATTGATACCTATTTTCTTCTTAATGTATTTTTATTATAATGGATTTGATTTAAGCATATCTCATAAATAATAAAAGAGTCTCCGTAAATATTTGAGATTAAATTTAAGTATATAATACATATAGTATGAGTATATTGAACGTACATTACTGTTTATATGTAAAAATTAATTAATCAATTTAACTGAACTGATATTCTTGGTACAAACAAAGAATGTTTTCTCTCTGAAGACTAATTTCCTTTGGTCTAATTTTACATTTCTTTATTTGTATTTAAAATATTTGGATATCATTATAAATAATATAACTGAAACAAGCAAAGATACTGAGTTAACTAAGTTACTACTATATTTAAATATATTACTGTTAAAGTTAATACAGATATAAATAGTATAACTTTAAGAATAATACAATTTTAATGAAAATATTAAAATCGTAGTTAAAATATTTCGGAGACGAGTTAAAGATTGTTAATATCCTGTCTTAAACAAGCGGATCTAACCAAAATTGAAGTCTCAAGACGAGATTTATTTTTTTAGGGTTCCGCACTCCGTTGATACAAACAAAAGTATTTTCCATATTGTTCCGGGGACGGTGACATTGAAACAGTAAACTAAACAATTACGAAACATCTTATAATATATATATCTTATATATATATAATATATATATATAATATATATATAATATATATAATATATATATAATATATATATTATATATCGTATAAGCGTTGTTACTTACATGAATGAGTCCGATTAAACTTAATCTACTTATATGTTAGTCGGTCAAGTATAGTTTAAAGACCATTTTATACTCTCATGACTGTGTCAACAAGAGAAATATTTATAACAAAGAAGATGCTACTATAAGAACAGGTCCAATTTATAATTTTCTAAAATTATCATTACCTGGCGATTTTGAAGAACCTAAAATCTATGTTAAAATAAACAATAGTTTAACTATAAATCAGCAAATAGCAGATTTAATCAATTATCATTTCATTACGTGGCGGTGGTAGGAGCGTGCCTGACGACGCCCGGCGAGAGTCGACAATACTTGTATGATGGTAGTGTCTAAAACAATTATTTTTTTATTCAATTTTGATATATTTTGTTTGCATGACACATGTCTCTTTAATACGCTTTTTTTAGCTTCGGGTGTGTGTATGCGTTTAACTATCTATCTATCTCGGCAACGGAACATTCAATGTGATTTTAAACCAAGTTTGAATTAATGTTTGAAAATATCTATAAGCATGTATAATCATATAAAGTTTATTAAATTTATATAAATATAGAATGAAAAATAAACCGACACGGGCAGGGATTCGAACCCGCGACTACTGGGTAACCGTCCCGTCGCTTTACCAACTGAGCTACCTTTACGCTGTCCGTCTCGGTGAATTTAGCATCAACGACGATAATAAAGCAATAATTAAAACATTTCGTCCTGTTATCAATGCGATTTTTAAGTAATACAGTAATAATAAAATGAGTGTTTTCTAAGGTTTTCACGAGTACTACACATTGAAATAAAACTATTTTTACGGATTTAACTCGCGTATATTGAATTAAATTTTAAATTTACATTTTAAATCTAACCCGACGTTTCGAATGCTTTGCAGCAATCGTGTTCACGGAAAGACGAGATGGAGGTGTCTGTCAGTAAGTCAGTTAATTAGTCATCTACCTCCAACGGTTTCTAAGCTTCCGGGCATACAGTTCAGGATTCACACAAAACGCACTAACAGTATCTTGAGGTCTTACAGTGCGGTCACAGACATGGGATTTTATATTTTTCAAAAGTGGGTCCCAGGTGTTAGATAATCCCCAACCATCTTCTCTATTAAAATTAGGATGTTTTTTAATTTCAATAGCCTCACGAACCATTCTTGGAATATAACGTTGTTCTTTAGCGAGGATTTTAGGTTTATCAAATCTTATATAATGATTGGGCTTGTCTATGGTATGTTCACACACTGCAGACTTCGATGTACGCCTATGCTTGATATCCAATATATGTTCCTTAACTCTTTTACCGATGCTCCTCTTTGTTTGACCTATGTATGACAAGCCACAATCGCAGTCAAGTTTATTTACTCCAGCACATTGTAAAGGAATATTACTTTTGATAGGTCTCAAGAATTGGCTCACTTTCCTTTGAGGTTTGTAGATAGTTTTAATAGAAACCTTTTTTAAGATGTTGCCGATTCTGTCAGTAACTCCTTTCACATATGGTAGTAGGGCCGGTTGACGCTCAACTGTGGGTGGCTTGATGTGGTTTCTGCGACGCTGGCGAGGTACGGGCAGGTGGTTGTTGAACAAGGCATGCTTGACATGCTGCAGCTCGTCCTCTAGATTTAAAATGTAAATTTAAAATTTAATTCAATATACGCGAGTTAAATCCGTAAAAATAGTTTTATTTCAAAATAATAAAATGAATTAAAAAACCAACATGAATTTGAATAAAGTTTAAATACAGGGTTGTTTTTAATTAATTGGCCACCTCTTGCAGGCAGCCTCTCTACATCAATCAAAACAACATTTGTACTACGACCTAATCCTGTATATGTAGTGTAAATAACAAAAAAATATATATTTATTTGTAAGAATATAAAATATTGAATAATATTTTTTCTTTAACATTTTTAATTGCTTTAATGACGTGAAAGTCAGGGAGTGATATATAATATGATGTCTTCATCTCCAGCCCGCAACCATTAATTAAGTCGGTTGAGCCGGGATGTTTTCAGTTCCCTACTCAATATCAAATAGCTATATATCAACTTTTAACAATTATTTACATATTATATCATTGGTATATAATTTCAATCCAATCATACATAGAACATTGGTCCCTCGAGCCGAGAATAGAACTGTCGTGCGGTTTTACAATAAGCAGCGGAAGATCATCAATTATTATTATCATATCATTATCATCATCACCCTTTTTTCTAGGACTGAAAAAAGTTCACAACAACAATCTCTGACATATATCACAGAGTACATCATTTACTAAATAAAATTCGCATTCCGATGTGAATTACGCAATAATTCACAAATCACACGCTACTGCATTATTCATTGATGCGATCTGAAACAATTAGACAGGATTTAATATAATAGAGGAGTAACTTTACGCGTGTCATAAATTAAGCGAGGTGTTAAGAGCGGTACATTTTAAATTTAAAACAGGGAATAACTTAAAACAGAGAATTAGGGTTAGTACCAACTAGTTTATAGGTCATTATTATCATGATTTTTTTTGCAAGGTCTTAGTTACAGATATTAAGATAGATATAAATTAAAATTATCTGTTTTCTGGATCGCGCTTATTAAGACCGAACCTTGTTTACACTGAGGACATATCTGGGAGAGTATTTTGTTAATGTCCTTTTGATTTTGAGCGCTTGTTAGCGTTCCCAAAATTTAAAGTGCGGCCGGAGCGAAATCGGTCGGAGAAGGATTCTCCCACTAAAATAGAGAATTTCAAGAAAGGCATTTAGGCACCGGTTCCCTACACTAAATGCATGTAGCACTTGGTAAAAAATGCAATAATACAATATTGTAAGTGTATTAGTAACAAAAGACCTTAGGTGGTAATGTTAAAATCTAAAACATGTTATTGAATTTTGAATTGAATTATTGAACCATATTTTTAAATATTGAACCATTGATACAACTACCATTTTTTTTTTTTTTTTTTATCATTGGAAAAATGCGTTTTCGCATCGACACCCAGGCCAGGAAGGCGATGGCCGGGCAGTATGTGCGGCACCCGGCGACTGCCTAAGGCACCCCACTAAAAAACCAACGGCTGCCCTCATCACTACAATGGGACGCCACGGGATCGCTTTCGCACTCACCGTGACGCCCCGGCGGAACTCATCCATATAGGGGTACCCCGGGCAACCAGTGTACCCCTACCTCATAGACCTAGTGCAATGGTGAGAGAGGTCGCCTCCCCCTCTCACCTAGGCCTACGTCTGGGAAGGAATGGGCTGAACCCTTCTCCTTCGCAGCCTCTCCCGCTGAAGCTCGATATGACTATGTTGCCATAGCCACAACCGGCTCCGTGCTGGGCTCCGCGCTCGAGGGTTTCGCACCAGGTGCTAATCCTCGAACTCGCGGAGCCTTGCACACTCGGCTCCTCAATAGGTGGGTCGCTGTGAGACCTCGGTCCGCACCGCAACATCTCTGAGGCCGATGTCGCCGAGATTAACCATCTCGGCGGCACGCCTCAGAACATGGGCGTAGGTCACGCCCGCCTCTGCCACCCGCTCTGCAGCTTCAGCAAAACCGCAGGAGACCGGGGTTTGGGCAGTTTCGGAGGACCCGATTTCGGCACGTCCGCCTTCGTTTTCCCCGAAGACGACTTCTGCCCCTTTGAACTGGCCCTGAGAACAACTGGCTTTTGGGGAGGGCCCTTCTTTTTCCCCTTGCTATTACTACCCTTACGGACAACCGTGGCCTCGGTTGTGCTGGGGGTCTTCGAGGACGACATCTGCAGGATCGGCGATTGATACCCCTGCAGATTGTCCTGTGAAGCCACAGCTGGCACCTTAATGCTCGTGTCCGCCAAGAGAGGCGGCCGTTGAGTCCGCGCCGGGAGGAGACGCTCCTCGATACCTCTAAAGCGGGAGTTAATCAAAACTCCCACTGAGGACAACAAGGAGCTCCTCAACTCCTCAACTGCGTTTGAACCCAACGGCGGCATTTCCGGGGGAAGCCTCCAAGAGACGGCAGGCCGGGAAATTTCCACGGAGCTCTTGAGCTCCGCGAACTCATCCCGGACCTTAACGATCTCCTCTCTAAGGAAGGAGACCTCGCAAGCTCGGGGTTCACCCCTGCAAGCCAGGACACTCACCACCTCAACGAGGCCACTAGATGCCTCTTTGAGGGCCTTAATCATAGTGCCTTTTAAATTAAGGCTCTTTTTACACACGTTCAAAATGGACGCTGCATGCTTCCCAGCGACTGCTCGCAACTGCTCAGCGTCCATGTCGGATGGAACGGGAGCAAGTGGCGCCTCCGAAGAGAGATCCTCTTCGGAGCCCGGCGCACTTCTTGCTTCGACCATCGGTTTGCAGCGGATCAGAGCATTCAGACCGTGCTCGAAAGCGACCTCCTCCACCTCCTCTTCCATGGCCCTCGGCCCTTGCCTGGGCGAGCCCACTTCCGCGACCTTTAGGCGCACCCCGTCCACGCCGAGCGGTGTTGCATTTAGCCACTGCAACACCAGACTCGGGATCGGACTCAGATGCGACCTCGGGGGAACTGCGGATCACCCTATAGGTCCGTTTCCGTCCAGCGGACGGCTGTGGTTCTGACAGATCGTCTGAATCTGTCAGAACCACAACCGGACTCTCTCCACCACGCCTCACACTGTTTTTGTTTATCCTGGTCGGTGTGGTGTCGACCAGGGCAGGGACTCCTGCATGCGAGCGGTTTTTGCCCCCCCCAGAGTACGAGGGGCAGACGGCATCAGTGGCCGTGCGGGATTCAGCACCCGCCTGGGGACTCATTTTAAAATCGCTCATATTTTATGTGAATTGGGCGCCCTCGTCTTTACACGATCTTTCGGCAGACGCCGCACCTCCGGACCGACACGAAACAAAGAAAAGAAAAGAAGAAGAACACGACGAAGAAGAAACAACGACACAACGACGACACAACAGAAAAAAGGGTGATTTTTTATAGAGGTTTTCTTCCTCGCAGCCAGACAAACAGAGCAAGCTCCGTCCGTCCAGCCCTCGTTCCCGCTCAGTGCGGGCTTCCGAGATCTTGTGGCCGTGCAATGCTCGCCCCGAAAGGCAAGCAGCCACACGTGCTAGCAGCTGTCCGCGCCGGCCGAAGCCGGTGCCCCTCATATCTGAGGGGACCTCCCCTATCCGCAACCCGGGGGACGCGCCAGATGGCGGCACTAGCGACCGCACACTGGTTGATACAACTACCTAACATTTTTTTTTTTTTTTTGTCGTGGGGAAAATCCTCATGGATACCACTCCAGTACGGGGGTACCAGAGTGGTTATGCCGGACTTTTACCGGCTAAAAACCCCACGTGTGAGCAGTCCTCCGCCATGGTGGAGCAAGATGGGGTCGCGTTAGCATTCGCCAACTTGCCCCGGCGGTAGGCCCAGATACAAACCGGGCCCCGGCACAAATGTGGGGTGACCTCACTCACAAGAAGGTCACCCCTCAGTCGTATGGGGTCATTTTGACAACCCAGCCGAAAGTCCCCCGACTTCCGACCGGTAACCCCATCTTTACGGAGGGCGAAGCAGGTGAGCGAAACGTCTTCTCCTTACCCCCGTACGTCTGCGTCGGAGTAAATCAGAGGAGGCGCCGTCCTCTCTTGTCCGCTCCGCGGCCTCCTTCTGCATCATAACGTCTTCGCAGAAGGAGACCACCGCCCCGGAGCACCCAGTCGTAACCAATGTTCCATAGGAGTGGGCCCAGCACTGACCCCTGTGGAACCCCGCACGAAACGCTACGGCGACTTAAACCACTGCATCCCTGCACCAACACCTCTCGACCGTCTAGATAATCCGCCAAGAGCCTCCGCAGATACAGGGGCACTCTGTGGTATCGCAGTGCCTCTTGTATTGTCCCGTGTGGGAGGCTGTTGAAGGCGTTGGCTATATCGAGGGAGAACAACTACCTAACCTTACCTAACCTAACCTAACCTATAATTTTCATAATGCTGTTGGTGCTGTCATGCAATTCCTGAAAAAGTAAAAATGTTTCATTCCTCATAAACCTTATATAGAACCGTCTACACGCGCTTCCATAAACATTTCTTTTTCTACTATATCTATCTATTTCTATCTTTATAGGTACTATCTATGTATTGACAGAGAGTCCTTTAAAAATAAACTTACTGTCATTGTCACCTGCAATGTCCTAAAGTTTTTATGTCTATAAGTAATCGTTAAAATGTTATGTCAGTGATATTTCATGTAATAGTTGTATTTCATGTAATGTTATAATACTATAAATAACTTAAAACAAAGACGCTCGTCACATATTAAGCATATCCTTCCGTGTGTCTGCAATGTTCTTATACAGACTCAAATCGTAAAGAGTTTATTTAAAAGGTTCATAAAGCATTAAAAAATATATAAAAGGTTTTCTCTTAATAAAAATGAATGAAAAATCAATTGAAAACGTATTCGTGACGTCTGGGACACCGTTCTCTCCCTCTACCTTGTAAAGGACCGTATGTCTACTTGCTTCTCTCTACCGTCTTTGTCGGGAAGGAGTTAGCGACATCTATTAGACTTCTATCGATAATCCTTACTAGCTTAAACTTTGCAGTGTAGATAAATGTATGAAATTATCTATCTCATTTGTGTTTATTTAACCCTATTAAGTCAATTTAAATGTTCAATAAATATATAATGAAAATGAATAGGTACCTACGAGTTCCATGTTAAATTAGTGTACTAGGTACCGTTTTAATAAGTTGTTAAATGTTCCTAGGCTAATGTGGTTGCCACTAGCTATCCCTTATGAGATGCATCTAATAAAGCAACGTTACAAAAAACGTTATGGCTACACAAACTTTTCGTAACTATGAAATTTTGCGCATGTGACCAACGTAAACTAAAGTACGGTATTAAATTGATCCTCACGTTGAACCGGTTGTTTACTATTTCTTGAACAACGACATTAATTCAATCGGGATGGTTTCAGTAGCAGCGAAACCAAAAGTAACAATACATCACCAAGTTGTAACGAGCTTCTAATAGTTGAACTGAACAGTAATTTCTGTAAAGGCTTCAATGAGGACAAAGGCTGTGTTGAACGATATTCCATCGCGACCCAAAAGCAATTACACACAATGTACTGCGTCACTAAATTAAGTAAACTGCGCAGTTGCAACAATAGCCCTTTATTAAGTTTAGTTATGAGTTTAGTAAATATGAGGGTTCATGAGACGATAACATGTTTATGACTTACATGTAATTAATATATCTCTTAAATATTACATCTATGTAACTAACTGCACGAACTATAAAAATATTGAAAATATCTTTAAACATATATAGCCATGTTAAGCTTATTTAAATTGATATAAATATATTATTTTTCATTCTATATTTATATTAAAATACTATTGTTATTTTTTTTTTACTATTGTTATATCGAACCAATATTCACAACGTTTATTTATTAAACGCTAGAATATAATAAATCATATCAAATAAATCCCAAATATTATTTTATAGGAGAACAATGTTCTAAAAGAAAAAATATGAAACGGGAATTTGAGAAATGTCGGCTTATATTTCGTGCTTGTTAAGTTTAATTATATCGTGTGCGGTTCCATTTACTCCTTGTTTCAATATGGAACGAAGCAATTGTGTATGTCCACTTAATTTCGGCGGTTTTCAAATAAAATTGGTTGTAAAACGAACACACAGGAGGGTTGTTCCTTCGTTAGCCGTGATTGCGAACGCGGTGCGTAATGGAATTAATAATTTGCCTAGACTTCAGAAAGTATGAGGATAATTGTATAGAGAAATACTGTAATCTCTCTCTTACATTCCTGACCTTTCATAAGATACACATGCATTTTAATATATGTATTTAATTTATATTTTTTTGAAAAATATAAGTCATAACATAAACGTGCAGGTAAAATATTTTTAATGTTGTTATAAATCTTTTGACAAAGAATGGTTGAAGACAGCAACCATTTTGTAAATCATTTTTATGTATGAGGTACACGTTTAGCTACGACATTCGAGGAAATTAAATAATAAACAATAGTAACATTAGGTATACCTTTAAATAACAAAATCATTTATAAAAATTGTAGTTACATACATAGCTGATTGTCTTCTTAATTTCTTAATTAACTAATTAAGCATTCACGTATGAACGTTCAGCTTTTTGTATTTTTCAGGAATCGGTATTGTATTCACATAATAAGTAAACGATGCATAATTCCCTATAAAATGGAACTTTTAATTATGGCTCAAATATTTATACCCTTTTTGGTTTCGCAGTGCTCCAAATAGGTCTTTTGTTCCATCTGCTGCTGCCGCCCTGCCGCGCTGCCGCACTGGAATACGGGTTTAATTACAAAATTAACAATGATTTCTTTATTGTGTAGCTGTTGATTTATATTAACAAACATTCTTTAGTATGTATGTATGTGTAGTAGTTTTTATTGTTTTGGACAATATAAAAAAATAATAACGTTAAAAAAAACGAAAATAAACTAAAAAGTAAAAAATAATGTAGATTTAATATTTATTTTATACTACCGATCATTTATATGCCCTATTTACTAATAGGTTTGAAGTCGGTGCCAAGCCCTTTAGTATAGGAATTCGGTTGAACACATTTATCGTAATTATTTATTTTTTGTTATCTACCCGACAGATGACAACCGACGGAAGCTGCGCCGTCTCAAGAGGGAGTCGAGACGAGCTCTCGACGACTTTTGAGATAGCGGCTGGGATTGGACGCTTGCAGCGCTCTCTCCAACACACCAGGCATTCTGGCGGTTGCAGAGAGCGTTGAAGTCGGACACTGTCTCAGATATGTCTCCCTTGGTTGGACCTAATTCCACCATCGTGTTTGACGACCTTGACAAAGCTGAGTGCTTAGCCGATAGTCTAGAGAGCCAGATCATGTCGAAATAGTCGACAAATCGGTCAATATAATGAGTTCTCAGCCACCGGTCGGTCCGCCAATCAAGGAAACTAACCTAGACGAGGTGACGTCCATAGTTAGGGCGATTCACGCCAAGAAATCGCCAGGTCCCGATAGGATCACTAACAAAGTGATAAAGCTCCTTCCGCCTCCTTTAATTTACCTATTGGTTACCATTTTTACTGGCCTCTATTCTCTATTCATTTTACTCTACTGGCCGGTTGCTCGTTTCCTGCCCAGTGGAAAGAGGCCATAGTGATAGGGTTCCATAAGCCGGGCAAACCCCGGTATCTGCCTAGTAGTTAGCGTCCCATTAGTCTTCTTAGTTCCTTAGGGAAAGTATATGAGAGAATCATCCTCTGTAGACTTAGATCGGAAGTCGAGAGACTCAAAATCATCCCTAATGAGCAGTTCGGCTTTAGAGCCAACCATTCATGTTCCCATCAGGTGCAACGCCTCACGGAGCACATACTGATAGGGGCTACTGTGAGGGCCAAGAAGCATAGGACAGGAGCGCTCTTTCTCGATGTAGCTAAGGCGTTCGACAGGGTCTGGCATAATGGACTGGTGTACAAGCTATACCAGTTCAAGGTGTCGGACAGAGTAGTACTCATCATACGGGACTACCTGTCGAATCGCTCCTTTCGCTACAGAGTGGAAGGCGTTTTGTCAACCCCCCGCCCCATCAGGGCGGGTGTTCCCCAGGGTTTAGTTCTCTCGCCCATCCTCTACTCTATCTGGCCCTCCTTTTAAGGGCGGGTCTCTTGACCCACCCGCTCCCCTGGTGACGCTGTAATAGCCAACAGGGCTGCTAACAGTATAGACAAAAAAAAATCGTATCGATTCAAAATGGTAATAATATTAAGATTTAATTGCTCTTTTATTTACGTATACAATTTTTTTAAGTAGGCATTTCACAATTCACATGATCATATAGTTTAAGAAATCTGTTGAACACATGTTACAAAATATCTATAAACATGTATAGCCATGTTAAGCTTATTTAAATTTATATAAATAAAGAATGAAAAATAAACCGATACGGGTACTGTTTTTTTTATTTTTTTTTTTATTTTTTTTGTTTGTCTATACTGTTAGCCCTGTTGGCTATTACAGCGTCACCGGGGGAGCGGGTGGGCCTAGAGACCCACCCTTAACAAGGGGGGGCCAGATGGGCCCCCATGGGGAACGACGTCCCGAGGGCGTCTCAGATTGAGACACGGACCTCGGCTCGGGGCGTCGTTAGTCAGGAGGGAAGCTAAGGAAATTTGGACACTAGCGTCCTCCGACGGCAGAACGCCGGAGCAACGGAGCACTTACTCAGTTGGGACCTCGTCTATACCGGTACAGACGGTGTGTGTCTGTATGTTGTGTGGTGTCAATTATGCCTACGCGTACACGTTATTACCTACTGTGAACGCGTCGTCGGGGTCAACGAGTACCGACTTGGGTCTTCTTTTTCTGACTAAAGTAGTCTTACGTGGTCTATACTCTGCGGCGTCAGCCACCAGTGGGTTCGGGTGTCGCTCAGCACGTTCAAAGTACTTTTGGGAAAGCCCCTTGAAGTACTGAGCGATGGTCGGAAGGTAGAAAGCCCCTTGAAGTACTGAGCGATGGTCGGAAGGTTACAGGTACTGATTAGAACCCGCGACTACTGGGAAACCGTCCCGTCGTTCTACCAACTGAGCTACCGTATCGCTGTCCGTCTCGATGAATTAAGCATTTGTCTTTATCCGGACGGTGGTGACATCTATTAGGTTTCTTTCTTATCGACAGCATTTCTTTCTTCATAAAAGAAAAACTAATGGGCCTACCTGAATACAATTTTAATGGGACCAATTCGAAACTATTCCGCATCAAAAAAAAAAATATTACGTAAAGCGATTCAGAAACCTCGGAGATATCGGTGTACATACATTAAAAAATAGTACATACATAAAAATACGGCCTTGGTAATTGATTTTTTTACCTAAAAATTTAAACGGAGCTACTTCCGTAACTGTACTAACGCACTGACCGCCTATTATAAGACCCGGATCGTAAGAGGTATATTTGGTATTCCGTCTACCCAGACACAGACTAATACATTTACTTGGTTTTGTCCTCAATCCGCCCGTCTACGTACAGAAATCCTCAGCTACATTTAAAAGTACCTGACATTGTTTCGGATTACGTGTCAGTATCGCGAGATCATCTGCAAAAGCTAGTATGGATTCTGTGTATTTGTTGTTGAACTTAAACCGATAGCCCCACTTTTTTTCATTTCTAATTAATTTGTCTATTAAAATATTAATAACTATACTAAATATAATAGGAGAAATACAACAACCTTGAACTAAACCAACGTTATAATTAAGTGGTTCTGAATGGTTTTCATTAAAAATTATAGAGAAATTTAATTTTGAATAATAATGAAGCGAACTACCGTAGGAAAGTTATACCATTTAAGTGCGAACATCATCAGTTCATGTCGTACCGACCGAACCGACCAAAGGCGTTCTCTAAGTCTATCCAACAAACTTTAATTTGTCTCTCGCTTTGCTTATATTATAATCATTTGCTCTTATTATAATCAATATATATTTATGAAAATTTAATGTACGTTCATAAAAATATTTTAAAGTTCAAGAAAAATTTGATTTACATAAAATTAATACAAGACATAAAAATAATCTCGCTATGACCGGTACTAGGCTCCATAAAATAGGTAATTCCTTTAGGGGTAATTGTAATAATAATAATAAGAAGCTCTCAAATGAAGACTTAAGCCTATCATTAAATAAATTTAAATTATATGTAAAAAATAATTTGATAAAAAATCCTAGTATAATGTAAAGGATTACATCAATGACGGTATGGCCTGGGAATGAATTGTATTGTATTGCGAATAGCTAGTAATCTCCGCAATTGTTTTTTTTGTTGTAAATTTATTTTGTTTTATCGACCTGCTGCATCACACCGAATCCTTGGAAGCCACTTCTTGCGGTAGCATCGGGAGTCGGGTTGCCTTTCTCCCTTAAATATGGCGAAGGGGGTAATGGCTGGCTCTTGTGTTATGCTCGTGAACGGCTGCTGCTTGCGGTGACTGGTTTTGTGGCAGGCCGAAGATTTTTATTACTGTTATTGTTATTTCATTTTAGTTGCTGAAATCATTAGGCTTCATTTTCGATTAATAGGGAACATGCAAAAAATTTAAAATGGTCTCAAATATTTTTTTTTCGATTACTTATTATCATCTGATTATAATAGAAACATTTTTTTATTTACTAACCATTTAAGGCCATAAAATAATTTATGAAAAGTGTAAATTAAGGGAGCGAAATTCTAAATTCCAAAACGCGCCACCATTGGTCGAAAGGAAATGTGACGTCATTTGACACGCCATTCAAATTATCGGCGTCGAAGTACATACTGTGATATCAGTGTTACTGAGAAAAATAAATAATTTAAATCTATATTTTGCTTAAAGGTTTTATTAAATGATACAATTGTTTAGGTAATCCTAAAAACATTGTTTCAATACTCAAACAACTCCAACAAAACAAATACCTACAAACTCTTTTTCAATAGAATTTAGCATGGCTACTACACATTACATTTTTAAAATGTTTCTTCCTCTGAATCATTTTCCACTTCACTTGACTGAGATAAATAACTTGGTTGATAATCAGCAGATATAGAAGATATAAGATGCTATAGAAGTATTATCAACTGTGTTTTCAGTAAACAATTTTCTTTTTAAAACAGATAGTTTTACCAAAGTACCAATATTGAGTGTTGAATGAGGAAATGGTGACAATGCTACATTTTGTTTTTCAGCAGGTATATTTACATTGACACCGTTACTTCCATACTTCAATTTAATATTAACTTGCACAGCTTAGTGACTTGATAATTTATCTTCAATAGCACAAAGCAAGGCTCTGCCTTATGATCATCACATTCAATAGGAGAAGTACTGAGTCCTGGCTGATTAATGTCACAGACATTTGTATGGCCAGTACTAAGACTTACTTAGAGTATATCACTTCTTTATGAAGGTCACCATTTTTTAAACACTAAAGGCTTCATTAACCGATGTCAATCTTTGCCTTTTGACTATGCACATTCATAAGAATGGTCTCTCAGCTGGTGTTTTTGCCACAAAAATGTATGAGGCACAACTCTTTTCTTCAAACTTGGATTACATTTTTCTCCTTGTTGATTCGTTATACATATTATATTCAATACAATTGGCTGTATCTTCCTTAACCTGAAATAAATCGACAAAAATAAAAAATTCGTAAAACCAAAAAAAGAATACGGTTTTTATATAAATACTGAACTTTTGTAAGCTAGGTTAGGTTAATTTTAATCTCAAATTTTCTAATGTTCTATACTTACTATATATTTAAACTATTAGATTAAACTTATTATAAATAAAGTATACTTACGTTAATTTGATCTTCACAACAATATAAACACGATTTAGGACATATATTATCCCTCTTAATTACCATACACCATTGTTTTTGTATATTCGCATCTCTTGGATATACAAAAAACACTTTGTCGGGTGTTTTTCTAATACTATTTTTGCACTCCGGTACTATACAATATTTGTAAGATGATTTTTATCTTTTTCCATGACTTGTAAAGCAATTAAAACTTAAAATATGTATGAAGTAACTAATAAGTTCATAGTAAACATTCACTGGACGTGTCATCGTGACGTCACGCAAAGCGCGCGCAAAATGACGGCGTTTGAACGGCTCAAATTTACTCAATGTTTTAATTTTTAATTTGAAAAAAAACTAGAATCTTTTCAAACCTATTTATATTTTTTTTACGGTATAGAGAGGTAAATGATTAATTTACGTCAAAAAAAAATTTCATGATTGTTCCCTATTGCGACGGTTCTAGTTGTTCCAAAATTGCTTTTAAGATTGACGTTTGTGAAACAGTGATCACAATAACAAAAAATATATCCGGCTGAGTTTGTTGTGTGGTTCTTCTCAGACCAGGACGCGTTTGCAATCCTCATAAGTTTAACATTAAGATGGAAGGTGCTTTTACAGAAGCGCTTATTACGATAAATCTGGTATCGAAATAGGCCCTCCTGACACTTCCATGTTGACGTATACAAGTGTTCACTGATTATTATTCTAAATGGAAAAGATATAAATAAATACCAACAAATATGTTAATATTCAGTTAGAGAAAAGCTGTTGCTCGATCTTGTCTGATGGCTTTAAGATGTATCGTAAATGCCTCATATCGTCAAAGTCATTTATTTTCTGCATTTATCCAACGCCAATAGGTCGTGTAAGGTAAAAATATTTTAGAGTCCTGATTTCATTTTAATGTGTTTACACTTTATAATATCGTTAGCGTAAACCACCTATCACAATAGTTACATTAAAACTCTTCTCTTCGTTTGAATCAATTGAGTGCGGAACCCTAAAATATTTATGGCGACTTGAGACTTCAATTTAGGTTAGATCCGCTCCTTGAGACAGGATATTAACTTGAACTCTTCCCCGGGAATTTGTAAATACCATATTTTCTTGATAATAAATAATAAATTTCACTTGTTGTTAAAAATGGTAATTACAGGTTTCGAAAATAATTCAAAGTACATATTTAAGACTTTGTAAAACCTCAAGGACACAATATTTTCTGTGTCTTGATAATTATGAAAAGAAGCTACATAGAGCTACATAACTGACTTGTGTTTAAATAGAGGAAGATTCAATATACAGACCGAGAAAAATGATTTTTTTGATGAATAAAATATAATTATTGTAAGTACAAATATGTATTAAAAAAAAAGATGGTTCTTATACCAGAGCATCCATATTTTTCATATTCTAAATGTATTCGTAAGTAACAACAAGACATGTGACATTTAACAACCATTATAGTTTTTCTTATATGTTTATTTATAATTATTTTAAAATATTGTATTATCAGTAAGCCTTTTGAAAGGTTAACATCTAAAGTTGTCTGCCGAAGTGATGTTGGAACGCGATAACGAGGAGTATCCTAAGACTAAAATGAAAGCAACGAGATAACTTCACAACTTCCACATGTTAGGCTTCACTACTACTGTTGAGACGAGGTCTATTATTATATGTTTAGCGACTTGATGATTGTTTTACTTTGGTTTACTTTCAACACTTAATGTGTTCATTAAAATAATTAGAATCCTAATTATTTTAATTAAAATGGTTTACAAACATTCCTGCAAAATAATATAAAAACGTGGCAGAAGCTAGCACGTTACACGTAGTATCTACGTCCTAGCTTTATTAGACGGGTGAGGATAGGGCTGCTGCGCACCGCATTTCATCGAAATATGATCCGAATCATAAATCATAATAATCAACCCCAGGGAAACCTTTTGCTTTAAACACGCGATTTCGAACGTTAACGAATTACAATACAGTATATTTTTGCCTGATTATTTTAAGATAACTTCGAAAGAACCGAAGCGATTGATTTATTGAGTTTTAATTACTTTTGTTGACACAACGGAAGTTGAATTTGAGTTGACACGATGAGATAGATTAGCCATCCCCTTGTGTTCTCAACACACACAGTCATATTGCATCGAAGAGTTACTATGTGTTAGTACCTACTCGTATTGATTGCTGAGTGTTTATTACTTATCAATACGTTATTAATTAATTGCTAGTTTTTTGAGATTTAGATGATTAATATACGTCGGTTGTAATAAAATGTTTTATTGCTTCAATGAATCAGGTAGTTAGTGATTTTATATACCTATATCGTTCTTGTAACATTCGTATTTCGTATCTACACGCCGCGCCGTTCCGCAGCGCGTATGTAACTATTTATCTATCATTGCCTGAAAGGTAAAGGTATTTTACTTTTACCTTTTTATGTTATATTATTTTATTTAATAATAATCAAACCCTTAGGAACCGTCCAATTATTTCCATATAAGAGTACAACTTGCATATAAAAGTTACTAAAATATAAATTTATTTATGTAAAATGATGTATAATATTTTGGAATGGTCTAAAATATTTTTAATTTATTTTGTTATGTTATCGGTGTATTGTAATTTGCATTATTTTTAAGTGAACTTCACCCCCTCTTCTGTTCTATTCATCACGAGTGTGGTTTGCTCTGTGCCCGTAACTAATTTACAAAATATAATATTAAAAAAAACATTTTATAATAATATTCTTTTCTTCGTCTTCAATAAACATCACAATTCCTTAAAACACATGGTCTAAGCGAGTACAAGAATAGTCCAAAATCATTCCGTTATTTTTGCTTCATTATAACTTAATTATAACGCGAGGAAAAAATAAAACATTGACATTTATTATATTAGTTAATTTACAATAAACATTCATTAACTGATTACATAAATTTCAGTTTAGATTCGCCGTTGCGGTAGTTTATCCATTAATTTGGGACATTATGTCCAATTATTAATTATCGGACAATAGCTTCTGTAAACTGATTAGTTATAGAGCTAGCGAATTACTAGAGAAATACTAGTTCACTGAGCGATTGTAGCTACTGTTTAGTAATTGATCATTAGGTCGATGACCCCAATTATATGGAAGCATTTCTTTACATAATATAAAAGAATACTTTATAGGACTATCTCTACATTGAAGGCAGCTTTCTCCGGGGTTTGAGCATTTATTAAATATTTATGTCATTGCAGAGGGATGTTAGGTACTGTCAACTGTCAACTGTCAACTATCAACTGTGCAACACTAACCAAAGTAATATAAGACATGTGAGTAGTATTTATTGAGCAGTACCTATATACCATTATTCAGTCAGAGATTACAGCAATAAATGATTTATTTGTACACAGCTCATTAAATTACATGAAACAAGATCCTAAAGTAAACATAAAACATAATAAATAGTAAGGAGACATTTAATAATACTTAATCTTATTGTCAGGTGTGTCGAGAGTCGAGACTGTATGTACACTTATAGTTGTACATATAACTAAAACAAATTATTTCAACAATGTTTGTCTATTTTTAAGTCGTGTCGCGTATCATGAAAAAGCGACTGAGCTAAATCTGATGAAATTTGGTACAATTGTAAGATATTGCCCCGGTGCAAATTAACTCCGCAATTGTTTTTGACGAAGAATTTTGCTGGAATAAGAAGCTTAAAGATACAAGAAAACAACAATATTCGGTATACGGAGAGGACTAATTATTGTTCGTAACGTTAATATTCAATACTTCAGAAGCTCTCTTACATTTTATTTAATAAATTTTATCGCACAGTTTTGTGAAAACTCGATGATGAAACAGAATTTCGTAATTTAAAATTATGCTTTACTTAAGGTATTTTGAATTATTTATTACCTTGACAAATATTACCCGGAGAGTTTTATTAGGCTGTAGATACGAGATACTATATTAAAATTTATTTAAAAAAATGAAACTAAGGATTGTAATAAAATAATATAACTAAAAACGATGTTTCCATTTGCATTCCTTTGTATTTTTCTGCATTAAACGGTTTTTACTGTAAATTTTATATTGTGTCCCAAAAAAAGATTGACAATGGCAGTTTAATTAAAATATTCGAACAATAACAAAAGCACCATCTTGATTTAAGTGAATTCAATAAAAACCCGATTTAAAATGTGCCAAATTGCGTTAATAACACGACTCGTGTCCTAACAAGTGACTCAAGTGGATTCACCTACAAGAGGCAAAACAAATCAAATATCACCCTCGTAATTAGGAAACACCGCGATCTATTTCACCGCAGTCACTTTCATTAAAAAAGAAACAATAAAATAAGTCGAGTACTATATCTACATAATTAAATCTTTGAATTAAATTATCTTATAAAATAAATAGGTACCAACCTTTCATTTCAAGTGAACGAATATTTTTAAGACACGGAAGCGACTAACGGTCTGTGTTTGTGTGTATATGTGTGTGTGTTTGTGTGCGTGTGTGTATGTGTTTGTGTGTGTGTGTGTGTGTGTGTGTGTGTGTGTGTCATTTTGACATTCTGATTGTTATCTTAATTTGTTCTTACATACTTATTATAAAATATAACATCTACGCGTCACAAATACAGACATCTATGTTCATCACATACATGCCTGTCCCTGTCGGGGATCGAACCCGAGCCCCATAGCGTCGCTATACGTTAAGCGTCTGCGCTAACCTTCGACCAACGGGGCGGTTATATTAGTAAAAAATATTAAAAATTGAATATATATTGTTATTTTGAATTTTTAATTTGTTGTTTTATTTTACGATGTAAGAATATAACACAAACTGAGAAAAAAGATAATAAAATAAAAATTGTTGTCCCATTTCGTACTCCCAGAGGACTCCCTAGTAAAAAGATGGCATCTGAAAAGCTTTTATTCAAACTGATCTCGGGCAAAGATTCTGTAAACAATGTTGTCTTATTCAAACACAAGTAAATTTTGCGATGTGCTACTTTATAAATGTTTCAATGTTGATAAGTTACGTTTGGTTTACACAAGATACACAGGATACACAGGATATTAACAATCTACCGTTTTGTCGGTTTTATCGGCAACGATTAATTATTTTGATTTTCTTTTGAAACATCCTCAATTATAAAATAAGGCTAAATGTACTGGTTCACAAGAATGGCTACTTGAATATATAATGTATGTATGTTCTTAACTCTAATAGAAAAAACCTAGTAATTTTCTTATTTTCATCATAACATTCTAGTTATGACGTCGTTCGTCTATTAACTGCGCGCTCTCCAATTTCCTGTCTTCGGGCGTGTCCTGTTTCCCAATATTGTCTTTATGAGGCATTTATAATAACCGATCAGAAAATCTCGTCAATCAAATGAATGGAGCTGTAGCCTTATTCTTAGCATCGGTTAATTTATAATATTTTAGACTATGTTGTTCTAGTTGTAGTATTGATAATAAATTCTCAGCGACAAGACAAAGTCAATAAAAAATATATATATTTTACTCCAGGGGCCCGAGAAATGACTTAAGAAACGTCAAGCAACTGTTTTATAATTTATGAATGTTCCTCGCAGCCCTCTACCCAGCCCTCAACGAATTCAAGCCACGTGCCGGAAGCAATAACTTTGATTTTAAATTTAAAGCCCTTCGTGGTTTGCGTCGATTAAGAGAAAGATATTTAAAATGTTTCATCAAGATATTTTTTTTAATAAGTATTACTTATTTTTAGGATTTTTGTTAACTGTTACTTATTTTTGGATAACCATTACTTATTTTAACTATACCCAAAGGGTAAAAACGGAACCCTATTACTAAGAATTTGCTGTGCGTCTGTCCGTCTATCTCCTGAACTGCGATACCGAGACTCTTGGAATTTTGACAGATGGTGTATTTCTGTTGGCACTTTAACAACAAATACCAAAAACAAAATGAAATAAAGGTTTAAGAGGGAACCTGTATAACACACATCACTTTCTGTACTCGATATAAACAACGGCAACAAGTAGACGTTTGATATCTTCACAGAATATTTAATTGTATATTTAATTTACATATAAATAAAACAATTTAAATTAAATAAACATTTATGTCTGTCCGTCTATATGTCTCCATTCTGTATCTCATGATCCATGACAGCTAGACAGCTGATTTTTTTACAGATTATGTATTTCTGTAGCAGCTATAAAAGCAAATACTAAAAAAATATATAATAAATATTTAAGGGGGCTCCCATACAACAAATGTGGTTCTTTGGGTCGGTTTTACTTAGGGCAACAGGAAGACTCTTGTAATATTCACAGAATATTTATTTATATACTCTGTTTAAAAATAAATAATTAAATTAAAATAAAATAAGTACATTCCATACATCTAACACATACAACATCCTGTTTTTTTTTTGCTGTTTTTTTTATAAATAATAGTACCGAAGCTTTCGTGAGCAAATCTGACCCACACTTGGCCGTATTTCTTATATTTTATAATAATATTTATTTAAAAAAAATCACGCGATTACTAATCATAAAGCAGGGTGCGCCACCTCAAAGCAAGCGGAATACAAAAATCTCCTATGGTCACCCATTCGTTTTGAATTTCTAGGCTCATCGCGTGCAGTCGGTAATTATCGTTTTCGTCTTGTCGAATAAAATATTTTGTTGTCTATGTCTTGAACTTTCCTATTTGATACTAGCTCTACTTTATTCATTTGAACATCTATCATATACTTTTTTATGGAATTGAAATCGTGACTCGAGCTCTGATGCAACTTTATTTTTTGGGAGAGAAGTTACAGTATCATCTGTGGATTTTCCGATAATCTACCGTTTGATAACTCTTAGATGTTTATAGAGATTCGATGGTTTCTTTAATTTTAACCCAAAATTGTTTCGTTTTTTAAATAAGGTTGAAGAGTTCGATGAGTGCGCTAGCCCGAGCCATAACTTCAATGTCAACTTCAATGTGTTGCATCTAACTTTGACAAAATGCTTTTGATAATATTATAAACAAGGAAAGACCAATTTAGACGTGATGTGAAAAAAAAAATCGTATATCCAAGTTTTTTTGAGGTTATTTGTTATTTGGTACCATCTTTCGGAGTACCTACTATGTTACTATATTTTGACCCTGGTAATAAATATGCTATATTTTACTATGCAGTAGTTTTAATGAGGTCTTCACTGACAAATAGATAAGAAAATAAGTACTCATATTTAAACACTATAAAATAATAAACATTATTAGGGACATAAATTATTGAAAGTCAATAATAGTTTCAATAACCTATGTTGTCCTAAATAATATATTTATATTTAGATTAATAAGGTCAGAGTTAAACGTTTAACATTTCATTAGCCCTTGGGGAACTGCTCTCATGGGCACCTATATTATATATAACCAATAAAATAATACTGTCTCCGTAGACTGATAAGTGTAGTGTGTAGTGTCGGTACCAAAATAAGATGATGTTAATATAAAAACACTACAATAAAATAACTTATATTTTATAGAGCATTAGTAGTTTTGTTAATGCTTCGTTTTAAAAAAGCAAGAACGTTTTATTTAACCATCTTTCAGAGTCGAGATCGCACCGAGTGCAGGGCAGTTGAAATCTAGAAAACTGTAATAAATAGATCTGGAAACGAGTTCTCGAAGACTGCAACCGTTTTGTAAATGTTTTATTTTATTTTTATGTTCCGGCGCGCCTTTTAACATCTGTGCTGTTTGTACCGTTTTTATTTGATTTAATGAGCATCTTCCTTTATTTAATCAATAATAAAACTCAAATAGTTCCTAAACAAGCGGCCGGTTGGAAGTTTTAGTGAGGCTTAAGACTACACATGATTAAATAGTGTCATAATCTTATGCATTCAATATATTATAAATGCTTAAAATAATAATAAATTTAAAAAGTGTTGTACTTTGTACATTCAACATTTACATTTTGCCCTTTCGAAATGTGTTTTATTTATTTAGAATAGCAACGCGAATAGACTTGATTTCATATATTGATATATAAATATTGCATACATATATCAAAAGAAACATTTTGCTGAAATCCCAACAAAGAATATGCAGATAAAAACAGCGACAACGATAAATAGTAAACTACAAACTATTTCAATTATGGCGACCGTTGTTCGCTCCAAGGATATATTCGAGTGTATATTATTACTGTAGCGGGTTTACTTTTTAATTGTATAGAACTTGCTTTAGGTTACTTTATTTATGAAATGATTTTGAATTTTTTATACACTGAAGGGCAAACAAACGTACCTCCAGGTCCCCTGATGCGAATTTGATGACCGCCGCCCTCGATATCTTGCAATACTACAGGGCGCAGAAGAATGTTTCTAACCTTAGAGAAGGGAGTAGGCGTTCTATTTTGAAATATTGTTCTAGTTATTTACTGTCTAAATTATGAAACAGATGTATGTCGCCGCGATATACCTACATTTAATGATTTAATAAATTGCATCGCACCGAAATGAACATTTATTGAAAAACCATTCATAACTATTATTTGTTAATAAATATAAAACATAAAAACCTCTATTTTAATTAAATATTTGTTAATGTGTCAATAACGGCGTATGATCTAATAAATTAATATTTTGACTTTAATTAACCATTTATTTGATCAAATTATTGTTGTTTATTATTAACCAATTCTGTAAATAATTACTGATTTTTTAAGAATATTATTTTACTAATTCTAATATTTTAAGCCATCCAAATAGGCTTATTTATAAAAATAAAAAGGTGTGTGAT
This sequence comes from Napeogenes sylphis, assembly GCA_959347405.1. Taxonomy (NCBI): domain Eukaryota; kingdom Metazoa; phylum Arthropoda; class Insecta; order Lepidoptera; family Nymphalidae; genus Napeogenes; species Napeogenes sylphis. The sequence continues at coordinate 31,347,883 of OY365786.1, forward strand.
AATAACAAAAAGTACGGAATTGACTAGCAACGATTTATCAAAAGTGTTCAGAACATGAGCTGATTATCACAGCTCATATATCATATATCATACGTTGTAAATACAATCTAAACTGTTTTTAAATGTTTATTATTATTTTAATAAATATCCAATATATACATTAACTAACAACAAGACCTCAGTGCCACGCCGAAAATGTATTGAATTGTGCTTTACATACTTATTTTGTTTATTTTTATTACTTTACTAGCTGTGCCTGCGACTTCGTACGCGTAGATTGCGATTTTGATAAAACGTACCCTTTGTACTTACCAATGTATGTAAAAACAATAAACCTTCAAACTGACAAGCAGCAATGGTACGATAATAAGACGTTATTAACATCTTTATTTTTTAACTGATTTAAAAAAAAACAATATATAAAGTAAATCCCATGACAATATGTTCCCGAAAACTGCATCTAAATCGATTCATCCGTTTCTGAGATTAGCGTGCGCAAACTTACAGACTTATACAGTCAAACAGACAAAATGAAAAAACATTGTTTTGGGTTCTCTTGCTTATATAAAGGTTATATGCTAAATGAATTTTTGAAAATGTTTGTTTTTCGTGTTGTGTGCACAACTACAAGACAAACAGCTAAACATACCAAGATTTTAAAAATACTGAAAATGGTTTCTGTTAGTTATTACTTCACATCCTGATATATTTTTTTAGTATTTTCAATGTACAAAGACTTCTTTTCTACAAATTTACTACATGTATAGAATAAGATTTGCATGGTACCTATAATTCATAGACATAAATTGTCATAACTTTTTTATTTCTTAACCGATTTAGATGAAATAAACACTAAATGTTAAGTGAAAACTGTGATAATACATTCCTGAAAATCACATTCAAATTGGTTAAGCCGTTTCTGAGATTAGCGTGCACAAACATACAGACATACAGACATACAGACATACAGACAAACTGAAAAACCATTGTTTTGGGTTCTCTTGCTCTTATAAAGCCCCCCTATGATGTTTTTTTTTTAATTCCATGTACATGAATGGATCAGTGACAATTTTATTATATGTATAGATTTATATCATTTAATTTTATAAAAACACAGGCATATTTTGTCAGTCAGATTAACAGTCATGTCAATTTAACAATAAATAATTATTAAAATAAAAATAATAACACCAAAAAAATAAAACTAGCAATGTCATTAATTTAAATTCGTAATTGTTATTAATGTTGTTTGTCATTTATAAGCACATCACACGGAGAGTGCATTAAAGTGTTGTAACAAATAGGAATCTATTTTTGTTTCTAATATTCTTTGGATGCTGTTAGAATTTACCTGAATTCTTGTCAGGACCCAGAACAGTCTGAATCAGTTATTTTATTGAAGTCTCAGTGTATTCATGAGCTCATTGTGTATAAGGTTAGACAGAATGCTTTGCAAAGCGTTATTTTACAACAACATGCAGACAACATATTTCTCCTAACCGTCTACGCTCACGCTCGATATACATCTGATCCTTGATCGTCGGTAACACAGTGACCTAGATATTTATGTGGAATCTCTCGTCTAGGCAACGTTCCATCGATTACCTATACTAGGTTCATATAGTTCTTGTTTACAAGAGGCCTTACAAATTAAGTATTCACATTTGGAAGTGTTATAAAAGAAACCGTTTCTATCAGTAGATATAATCATAGCACGTTTTGAGTAGAGTTAGATATTTGAGGTTGGTTTGTTATATTTTATAATGTTTGTTTAGACATAACTGGAGCTGTCATATCACACGATGATTTTTGTTATTCTGAAGTAACAATTAAGACGAAGTGATGCTGACGTAGAATGTAATACCAAATGGAACCACAATGTGGGCTCACACGGCCAGGTATTACCTTGAGCAATAAATGAATGTCAATAGAAACCTCTGAGCCAGTTTTAGGAAAATTAACCTTCAGTTAAAATGAAATTCGTCGAGACATTCGAAATCTGTGAATACACGTGAAATTAAATTCAGTCAGCTGTTCAGTGGAGCTGTTATAAAATTTAATGGCATATTTAGTTAAATAGTTATATTTTGAATATAATAATAATATAAATCATTGCAAAATACTCTTTCCGAGATAAATCCGTTTTATTTCTATTTTAATTTAGAATATAGTATATTAATATTTGATAATATATCTACAGACCGACAGAACATTACTTTACCTTACGACAAAAATATATTTGAGCTATTTGAGGTGCCCTTGGCCTCCTTGGCTGGGATATTATCTGGAGAGTAAAATCTGTTTTATTTTTCTCTCAAACTTGACGAAATAATAAGACTTCCGTCGAGGGATAAATAGAAACTCCGTTCCATGACTTCTATTTTCTTGTTTATATTCCATCTCGGCTTTTCATATACAGGTTATTCATATTTATCAAGTCTCATTCTCAGGTAGGATTTCAATATGCTGTACTCTATTTAAAAGTACGACTGCGTAGCGTATTTATGCTAAGGTCAGTGATTGACTTTTGACAGGCAATCTAGACTATAAAATATTTGTGCATACTGTATTTATAAAAAACGATGGTTAATATATAACTATGTTATACACACCACCAATCATTAATTTCATGTTAAGCGAGTCCAGGGTGATAGAAAAAGATCAAAGTTACAACCTACCAGAAAGCCGCGGACGAACTCAATATTCCAATTTGAAGCGCTATTCAGGCTCGCTGAGACATTCTTGAGGTTTAGAAACAAATATAGCTTAAAATGTCTTTTATAATGACGTTTTCGTTACTGATATACATGGTCGATAAAGGCTGTTCAAAGGTCGTCAATACTAGTTTGAATTTTCATAATGAGGCCATTAATACGATATTCCCTGACGTATCATTAACATAAATAACTCCGCTCGCGAAAAAAATAATTATTATATTCAAATGAAATGAGGATATTTACATTCTATAATGCAGCAAAATTATAACACTTTAATTTTATATTTCTGTGCTACCATGTATATCATCGTATTTGTTTTTATCGAACTTGTACATCGTTTAGACATTTGTAATGGATGGCTTAATTTTAAAATAAGTTGCTCGGATATATGTATATATGTATGTCGTAGATCATAATAATTTAACGATAATTAGTAACTCAATTGATATCATTGTAACAGTGGGGTGTGAACATCGTGACGTAACGAGTCACCTGATCGGAATCGTTTGGAGGGGCACCGGAGATATTTTAAATATTGGAGAGCATTGAGTCGAGGGATTATTGATTAGTGTGAGCCTTACAGTCCGGCCAATTTATTAATTAAATTACTAAAATAATTTATTACTAAAATAATTTATTAATTAAATTACTAAAATAATTATTAAAAAATAGGGGTTGGTGATAGAAGGGCAAAAACTTAGGGTTGTATGTATTTTTGAATATCGTATCATAAAAAAATAATAAAAAAAAATTGTCAAAAAAATGAAAAAAAAAAATTGAGGGGTGGACCACCCTTATTATTTAGGGGTGTGAAAAATAGATGTTAGCCGATTCTCAGACCTACCCAATATGCTTACCAAATTTCAGAGGAATCGGTCAAGCCGTTTCGGAGGAGTATGGAGACTAACATTGTGACACGAGAATTTTATATATAAGATATATAAGATATATATATATATATATATATATATATATATATATATATATATATATATATATATATATATATATATATAAGCAACCAGACTAGAGTTACAAGATTCATTACGTGGTTCATATTATAAGAATGGTGGCTGTGGATGTGGTCATAAAGGAATAATTACAACCGCCCGTCAAAGAAACTTTCTCTTTTATGTATTTAATTGAGATCTGCGGAGCGTACGGTGACTTTGATACGAATAAATACGAAGTTATAGAGCTTATTACGTTACGACATAAAGGTGAAAATACCATAACTTTTATTTTTACTTTCCAAGCAAAAGGACAACAACAAGTTTGAGAAGGGTCAGGTGTCAACAGAATAATTGATTACTTATTTGGTTTTTTACAATATTATTTAAGGAAAATATATTTTAACAGTTTTCCTAACATGTTGCATAAAATTTTATTTCACTAAATAATTTCCTCAAACATTAAAAAGTTAAAAGTCACTCTGAAATTAATTAAATACAGTAATAGTTTGGTGAGTTTGATTTGCTCCACATTCAAACGTCTTGTAACTATCGGAAATATTATTTTGTTATTTTTCCGATTCATATTAAACTGAGCGTGAAGCAGTTATTTACTTACATTAATTCGTTTTTTGATGACAAAATTAATGAATTTAGATACGAATCATGGAATATATTTAACAAACTTTTAGCATAAAGCTTTTTTCTAAGTTCTGTGAAATCAATTTGGTAAAGTTTCTATGAATGCACGCTTACCTTTTAGTATTAGGTATGGATCAGAGTTGATCATTACTGAAGTCATAATTTGAATAATAACTCGGAACGGATCATGGGGGAATCAACAATAGTAATATAATAGCAATCTATAACCTAAGAGATTTATGTAAAAGTTGTTAATATCATTTTAAACCAAGAAGTTTTAAATAACGGGCACAACTTGAGCTATAGAAAAAATAATGATCTAGATCCTCTAGTGAAGTAAAATTTAACCTTTTTTTACAGAATAAAAATACATAAAAGATTTCTAAGAAGTAGAAGGTACCTTTTGAAGTCGAAACAACTTTGTAGAGTTTGCCTCCACAAAGTTGTTTCGACCAAAAAAATATCAATAACATTTTCGTAAAAACTTGAAGCTATTTTTATTTAATCACAAGTTGAACAATTTTTAGACATGAACAGTTTTTTTCTACGTTATTATTAATTTAGGTTACTTTTAGAAAATTATATAATAATAGTTATAAAGTTGTAAATAATCGAGACGTTGTCAATATAGTCGTCAGAGTGTTTTTATTAAAACTCAACTTTTAGGTAAAATCATAATAAAAAGAAATTAAGCGCGCAATCTGTAAATACTCTATTACTATACTATACTATATTATATTCGTAACATCATCGCCTCCATTCTTTATTTTTAAATGATCGTTCATATTACGGGAGAAACAAACCCTTTTTTAAATGTTTATTTGTTTTAATACTAACAGTGTTTCATTAGAATAAAAAGGTTTGTAAGATTCTTACAAACATTTGTTTGTCCTTAAACTTTAATCCATAAGTAAATGCAAAGAAATGATATCGATATCTCTGGATAATCGTATATTGTAGTAATCAATGTAGTAATCGATTGACACCATCTCAATTTTTAATCTACCAAGCTGTCTAATGGTACTTCTTAGATTAAATGTAGTTACTTATAACTGGGTACAGCTTTCCACCTAATATACCTTTCCAATCTCGGTGTGGAATTCGTATGGAAATTGATTAAGTCATTCAAAGATGTGAACACACGAGGCGTGTGAATGATTGAGTGAGTGAGTGAGTGAGTGAGTGGTCGCGTGCTCTGTGATGTTCGCATAAAGCCGTGAGTGAACGAGTGCCATCAATCAGACGACAAACAAATTGTTTTTGATTTTCACATTCTGCATGTTCGTATATCGGTACGAGTATATACAACTAATTATTTTAATTTCAAGTTTATTTCATGACATTTCATACGATAATAAATGTAAAAAATACAAAGTGAATGTAAAATATACAGAGTGAATGTTATAGACTATTATTTCATTTTCACAGACAATACATACTTTAATTTTACAAATTTAAACTTGTAGGCAGCTCTTTGTCACTTTCACTATTCTGTAATTTATAGACAGCTGCGAATGAATGCAGATTGTAATAAATCAATATTTTTAGTATTACCATCAGTGGTAACATTTTTAAGACTTAACGTTCAGCTTGAGTTTAAAAAAAAAAGAATACTATACTTACACTTTCAGAAATAAATTGTAAAAATGTATATAGGGGTGCATAAAACCGAATTATATTAGAGTTTAAAAAAAAATCTTTTAAAATTATGGTTTATATTTAAAACTAGCTGTTGTCCGTTATTGCGTCGACGTAGTCTGTAAAAATAAAATATTTAGGTATTTGACTTTGTACTCATCCATATAAATATTATTTCTACAGTTTATGTAGACGGAGTCATCGGGAACAGCTAGTAAATAATTAATAATGGAATAAAAGAAGACTAAATTACTCCTTATTACATCAGTTATCTGCAAGTGGAAGTCCCATCAAAATCGGTTCAACCGTTTCAGAAATTAGCGTGTACAAACATAGAGACAGACACACCGACAAAAATTAAAAAAAAATGTTATTTTGGTATATGTACCGTGTATACATCCATATGCAGTTACTAAAAAGCGGTTATTTCAATATTTCAAACAGACACTCCAATTTTATTTATATGTATAGATAACTGCTCAGAGATAATCTCTCAACGCTGTCTTCATTCTTTACTATGTAATTAAGCAGCTAACGAACCATTACCTTACTGAGAATAGAAATTGGAGCAAGATTCTACTTAATTTAAAGCAGACCATGGAAACCTCTGAAAATCAATCTAGAGACTAGTCACTAGTACCATGAGTCACTTGAAGTGTTTTATTGTATAAAAGTAGACTTCTTTTCTTGATAAAAAATTCAAACATATTTGTTAAATAAGTAAACAAAGGTTAAATAAAACACCTGCTATTCCCGTAGCTCCATAATATATTGAGAACTTTACCTCTCTGTAAAAGGAGCTATCTTTTGAAATTGTATATAGAAAATGGAAGCTCAAGGATTTTTCCATAAAATAGCTTGCTGAATGGATTGAACACAAGAAGGTGATTCCTTTCAAAGATCGCCTTTAATACGAATCGCTGGATATTTATATTTTATTTGTCTCTCAAAAGTACATATTAGCTGAATATTTAATATAACTATTTTAAATTTTAAATCCACTCGCAAAGTTTATACATATGCATACTAACCACGAAGGGGCAGGGCCTTAATGACCGATGCTGGCGCATTAACGGCTTTCAACCCTCTTCATTGTCCCTTCAGGTGTTAACCCTTTACCGATCGCACAAAAGGTTTACGAACATGGGGTTGGATTTCAAAAACGTTCTTAGGTTTAACAGGGTTGATTCCTATTAAAGCAAATCTACCCATTACACGTGCACGAATAAAATAGTATGTCATTGAAATACTATATTAGATCATTGATATAGGTTTTGGGAAAATCAATTTAAATATTTCTTCTTTTCCTTGACTGACTTTAAGTACAAGATAACAAAAATAGTTATCTCTGATTTCCCGAAGTATTTTAAGATTCAAAACTTAAAAGTTGAAAGAGTCCTAATGTTAATTTCACCTAACATTTGCATAAACTTGCAAGGCGTGTTAGAGGTCATGTACACATCAACGGCGTCTAAATTCAAACATTGCTTAGTTCTCAACATGTTGCTGTCAGGACAGAGAACTCAATTTGATCAGCTGTACTACGAATAATGTGAATTAATTTTGTTGTTTAGAACCTATTGTCTACTAACGCCTACAGATTACGGTTAAAATTAAAGTTTTACATTTTATATATTTTAGTAATTAGAGTCCGTTACATAAGGATGGTACCTTAAAAAAATCACATAATAGATCTTGAGATTTCATAGAATAAAGAAAATATCCGAGGAACAGTACTTACGTACAAAAATAACTACGTGATAACTGTCCCAACTCTACCTTAGCAGTGTCTTCAAAATATTTGTATAAATGTAGTAATCTCACTGACTAATGGGTTAGAAGCTGAATGTATTGTGAATATTATTAAATTGTAATATTATGTAGTATCTTTGTGTAACGACAATTTATTCATTTATTTGTATACAGCATAATCAATAATTATTATTAAGTTTTGTTGCGTTGTAAATTTACGATACGATAATAACAAAAACGCAAAACCACAAATCATAGACCAGTACGAAGCAACGACGTTTAAGCTTCTAGTGCCAAATAGTAAGACTTATTTAACATTCCATTGTTTTTAAATCCAGCCAATTAAAGTTCAAAGACGTCCAAGATAAGCATAGATATCAATTACTTAAGTTGGCACAATCAAAGGCAGATACCCTACCAAATATATAACGGAGACCGCCTGATTGTTATTACTTCATAAAATACGTCAGTTCTGTTTAATATATGACAACAGATATAGTGAGGTGGTTGGTCGTTGGTGTATCAGATTACAGTACATGATACGGTTAAACGTATTTTAAGATTATTAAACGCAATTCATTACTGTATTGGTTTGCTCATGCCACTAATAAATCCCATATGACATGTATTAATAAGAGAAATGATAATATCATAAGCCATATATATATATATTTGTAATTGCATATTTCACAAAAATAACAAAAGCATGGTAATATTAAAATCTAATTTATATCTGCCTCAGGAAACTTATTTTACGATATTGTTTTTAAATCTTCAAACATTTTATTATTCACTTCGAACCATTCTGAGATTTCGTTTGCAGAAAACGATAAGACGGTAGAGAAATCTTGGCAAGGCTCGGGATTACGAAATGCTATCAAAATATTTATCGTTCGACTACGAGATCGGCTGCACTTAAATTCTGTTTGTAAACTGAATATGAGATGTTTTTAGAAAAGTGACAACAGAAAATAATAGCCCTTTAAACTTATTGGAGTTTTGTAGAAATTATGGTTTTATTTAAAGAAAAATCATGCTATATATTTTATACATTATTCCCCTTTTAAAAAGTGAATAGTAGCTTCTGAAACTTTAATATATAAAAAACTTGAGTTAATATAGTGTGTTCACAGTTGAATAACTTTTATATATGTCCCTTAGGTGTGGACTAAATCACTAACTCCAGAAAACCGCAAACCAATATTGGCGAGCTCAGTCAGTGGGCAGTCCTTCACAGTCAGGCTTAAGGCCTGTGCAAGCCACTTTCATTTGCTTCAAACTTTTTATATATTGTTATGTTTGTTATATAATGTTATTAATATTGTTTAAATTGCGGATTAATATTACAAAGAAAGCCATGTTCACCTTATGTAATAATGCTAAATACCTATTAAATACCTTCCTTTATTAATCAATATATTATAGGACTTAAATGTGTTTCTATGAACAATAACTTGTTTGTCTACAATATCAATATACAGTTAGTGAACAACCATGTAAAAGTTCCTTAAGCGATGCGAATACTGTATGAGACGTGATAAAAAAATATTACTACTTTTTTTTTAGCACTATCAACTTTTTGTCTTGGAAAATTATTTCGTGTAATGTATAAATTGACAAATTGTATTTTAATATTATTATTTATTGCAAAACATACCTAAGTGTAATTATTGGGAACAAAAACAATTAATAGTAAAAATCAATCAAATTTTCTCATGAACGCTAGACTATGCTGGATGAAGCTTATATTTTTAAATTTGGTAACCAAATTGTAATTAAAAAAAGATATTTCTTTGCTTCAGAATAATATCGATTGTACGGCGTGTAATAACACTCTCCTCTCAAAGGTTGCTAAATAATTACAAATGGTCTTCCGACGGATTAAGATTAATATCTAATAGTAATATATAGTAACTCTTATTTAAGATACTATTTAAAATTCAAGGCCAAGAGAAAGACTTATAATTTCAGAAGTACATCAATAATTGAAGCTCGGAAGATTTTATTAATGGGCATGAAGACGATATACATAATGATAATAATATATTCTCCAGGTTAGTGTTTTGTCAGTTTAAGCGTTTATTTCAAATAATTTTATGGAAACATCTCTTTGGCTTTTATTTCCTGAATACCATTCTACTGTAAGCAATCTGAGAATAGTCTCAACTACTTTTCTTATTTCCTCTCAATATGTTCTTGTTATGACGACGCCCGTCTATTAAGTCTTCAATTTCCTGCCTCCTAGAGAGGCATGTGTCCCGTGATTGTTTTTGCGAGGCAAACTATAACACCATATCAGAGAACAGACGCGTTCTATCCAAACGATTATGTTGTATTTGTTGAATCTGCTATCTTTCAATCAGAATGTGTTGTGTCGTGAATAATTTTATTATTTCTGATCTCATTCCAAACATTACAAATAATTCTTAATATATTAATATAATAATGAATAAAAAAATAATTATAAGGATCTTTAAAAAATAATAACATACTTTACGAATTCTCGCATTAAAGGCCCATTTCATATTAGTATTTTTTTTTTTATTTTATTTTTTTTATATGATCTAGGGCAATGCTTGACTACATTCCACCTGATGGTAAGTGGAATGTAGTCTTAGATGGTAAGTCGCATTGCCCTAGCAACCTATTCACTCTTCTCTTGAAGACACCCACATTATATTTGGCCGGAAATACCGACGCAGGCAAATTGTTCCAGTCCTTCGCTGTACGCACTAAAAATGAGGAAGCAAAGCGCTTCGTTCGGACAGGTGGAATGTCCACAACAAAAGGATGGACACCTGCCGTGCGTCGGGACGTCCGGTGATGGAAGGGGGACGGGGGAATTAACTCGTGTAATTCCTGCGCACACTCACCAAAATGTATCCTATAGAATACTGAGAGGCTAGCAATTTTACGCCTGTGTTCAAGGCTTTGGAGGTCGGCTTCGACCAATTCGGGATCGCCTATAAGCCTCTTTGCTCGCCTCTCAATTGAGTCCAGAACCGCAAGATGAGACTTTGCGGCACCAGCAAATATGTGTCCACAGTACTCTACACACGACCGGATCTGTGCTTTGTATAAAACAAGAAGCTGTCCCGGTGTAAAGTACTGCCGAACCTTCGCAAGAACGGCAAGCTTTGCTGCTGCTGCTCTTGCTCTGGACTCAATGAACCGACCAAAGTTGAGGTTCGAGGAAATCTCTAAGCCTAACAACTGAAGCCGGTCACTGTATTCCAAGGATACATTCTGGAAAGTAGGAGCCAAGGTGAAAGGGCTCCTTTTGGCGGTGAATAGACACGTCTGCGTTTTGGTGGCGTCGAACTTGACAAGATTGGCATTGCTCCATGCGGAGACTGCCTGAAGTTTGTCATTCAAACGTTGCACCATGGCTTCTCTTTCAGACTGTACTTGATCTCGACTAGCCCGAGTACTCGGCAGATATCTTACTACAACTGTGCTCTCGTCTGCATACCCATAGATACCGGGCTTCAACAGATCATTAATGTGCAGCAGAAACAGAGTTGCAGAAAGAACGGACCCCTGAGGCACTCCGGCATTTATTGTCAAGTGTTCCGAGGAACACCCGTCGACAACTACTCGGAGAGATCTATGGCTCAGAAAGTCCGTTACCCAGCCGATCAGACCAGGAGATATACCGTACGCTGAAAGCTTGCATATAAGGCTCGCATGCCAGACCCTGTCAAATGCCCTCGAGACGTCCTGAGAGACGGCGACCGCTTCTCCGTTCTTCTCGATGGCTTCGCCTAAAATGTGAGTAGCATACACTAGGAGGTCCCCAGTAGACCTATTACGGCGAAACCCGTACTGTCGGTCACTGAGGAGATCGTTACCTTCTAGGTATGCTAGTAGGCGCGAGTTCAATACACGCTCCATAATCTTGCAGAGTATGGAGGTGATTGAAATCGGTCTGTAATTGACAGGGTCGGCACGGCTGCCTTTTTTGGGCACGGGTTGCACATTAGCAAGCTTCCAGGATTTCGGCACTATTCCAGTCATGAAAGAGAGGCGATACAGACGTGTCAGTACAGGAGACAACTCAGCTGCGCATGTCTTGAGCAGAATGGCTGGTATACCATCAGGACCACTGGCTTTATTCACATCTAAACGACACAATGTTCTCCAAACCTCTTTGTTAGTGATGCGGATTTCAGGCATCGAAATACCGCAGTAAGGAAGATGTGCTGGAGAAGCATTGCCAGTGTCTAGATGCGAATTATCAGCAAACAGAGAAGCAAGTACATTCGCTTTCTCTGTTGCTGTGTGGGCCAGGGATCCATCCGGCTTCAGCAGAGCAGGCAGTGAGGGTTGGCAGAAATTCGACTCGATCGCTTTCGCAAGAGACCAGAACTGGGTCGACTGCCAGTTGGTCTGACAGAGAGCTTTTCGCCATTCTTAGCGATTCGATCGAGACGAGACTTCCGCAATGCCTTTTTGTAGGACTTGGCAGCTTGGTTAAAGGCTCTCTTCTTCAAACTTACATCCGGAGTTTTGCGGGTTCGAGCATCAGCCCAAAGGAGATATGCCGAATGTTTTTGGTCTTGAGCATGACCACATTCGGCATTAAACCATGGGCGAGCTTTGCCACCGATGGGTACGTCAGCAAAAGGAATAAAATACTCCATTGCCTGATGCACCACATCGGTTATAGCATCCGCGCAACTCGACGGATCCAAAGAAGAGAAGCAGACCTGCCGCCAAGGATAAGACGCAAAAAAGTGTCGCATCTCATCCCAATCTGCTGACTTGTATTTCCATACTCGCCTAACACCATGAGGTTCGAAAGCTGGTGGGGAATATGTAAACACAGATTTCACCAGACAGTGATCGGAGGTTCCCAAGGGGGAGGTGACTTCTACACGATACCTGTCCGGATCAGTTGTCAGCAGAAGGTCCAGGCAATTGGCTGTATGGCCTACCACATCTGGTACCCTTGTCGCTTGCTTCACCAGCTGAAAGAGGTCCAAGGACAACGCAAATTTCCGCGCTTCTCTTCCAGCATGGTCGGTCTTCTGGTACGGGAACAGCCAGTCCTGATGACAGGCATTAAAGTCCCCCAGAAAGACGAGCTGCGCCGAAGGGTACTGATACAGAGCCATATCTGCAGCCTCACTGAGATACTCAAATAAACGAGTTGTTTCCTGGTCACCGCTGTGCGAACGGTAGACACAGGAATACAGGATTTTTTCGTTTCCTGTGTCCACTAAAACCCATAGGGAAGAAAAAGTGGGGTCTTCAAGGTGACGGAGACGCTGAATACAGAGGTCGTTCCGCGCGTCCATACTGACTCCGGCCCGTGAGCGAAAGTTGTGCTCCAACGAGTAACCGGGATGATCCAAGTATGTAGCGCTCAAAAGACATTGTATCTGCGTCTCCGTCAAAAAGAGCAAGTGCGGCTGCTCTGTCTCCAGGTGGTGGTGGACAGCTAAAAGATTTGAGTGCAAACCCCTTATATTAGTGAGGTGCATTTTCTATGAGGAGGAGTGCAACCGCTGTGTCAACTTGTTTCTTTCTTTTACCTTTTTCATAATAAAAAATAAATAAAAGTGAATAGGGATGGGAAATGGCAGTTGAACGAGGCGGTACGTATCAAACCCGACTTCGAAATGGGTGATGTCTTGTCGCTAGGAGGCTAGTCTGGAGACTGCGGGGACGCCCGAACCCCCCCAGGGATCGCCATCGGCCCTCCTCGCCTGGTCGCCAACCAGCACGATGGAGCCACCCTGGGATTTTTCGCAGCTGGCGGGACAGCCTTTCGTGGGTGGCTAACCCACTAATTGGGCCCCCAACTATCTGCGGGCGGCCAGCGGAAAGCCGTCGCTTCGGATCCCGCTACCCTCCTCGACTAGACACCCGACAAAACAAACACCAATTCGACGTCAACCGGTTCGCCAACGTACCGCAGCTGTTCAGACCCATTTCCCATAAACGGCTTCATCGAGCAACGTGCCGGAACACGACTATGTCGCTTTGCGGCACGACTTTGCCCGATGGGTGGTAACTTTGCCGGCGACCCGATGTTATGGTCTACCACCACGAAGTCTACTTATTTCACAAACTACCTATTTTACGTTATTTTTCTTTTGTGTATTTCCTTTACGGAATTATAGGAAAAGTATTTAATTTCATTTAGATAAGTTGGTGTTACATATCTAGAAATCAGTGTGGCGCGAGCGCTTCGTATTGCTAGACGCGTTTACGTTTCGACGCTTCAACCGTTCGAAATTCGTATTTGTTGTTACTCCGATAGTCTTTAATTTTAAAATTTCATCTATCGCGCAATGTTATTTATAAATGGATGGCGACGAATTACAAAATACCATGCATAATAGTCGTAGTATTAATAATGTAATGAGTGAGGAAGGTGAGATGACAAGTAACACGGCAGTATTGAGTCAAGAGAGAAATTGCGATGCAGAGGAGAGTACAAAGCAATCAACATGATACATCTACCCTCACGTTTGGTAATAGACACATCCATCGGAAAGCGAAGTAGGGAGCTGGATCAAGGCGAAATTTGGACTACAGTGAATAGAAGAGGAAAGAGATTGGCAAGAGGAAGCGAGATAGATGATACCATTGGAATACCTGAGGATAGGATCAAGATATGTGTCACTAGTACAAGTGTATTGCCAAAACAATTTAAACTTTGTAAGATTTTAAAATTTTAAAATATATGTAAGATTACACGAATTAAATACATAAATCCTTATAAAGTATTAATAGTTTTTGGCGATGAGGATAGTTGTGAAAAAATGTTAAACTTGCAATACTTTAAAAAAGAAGGATATAATTGTAAAAGAACTTTAGAAACTATTCAATCGTAAGGAGTAATAAAGAATATTGATTTAGATCTTACGGAAGAAGAAATTATACAAGGATTAAGTAGCGATAAACAAATAATAGGAGTGAAGAGATTAAGTCGCAGGAATAGTATTGATGGGCGATGGGAACCATCTGGAGCTCCCCGTGTATGTTTCAAGGGAGCGTTTTTACCTTCTTATATTTACATATATGATGCTAAAACGGAAATTGCACCATACAAATTCCCCGTCACACAGTGTACCCGCTGTTGGCGATTTGGACATACTATAAAAATGTGCCCCTCAAATAAGGTGATATGTCCAAAGTGCACTAAGAATCATCCCAACTGTGACACAGAAATTTACAAGTGCAACAATTGTTCAGGTACACATATGTCACTGTTAAGGACCTGTCCAGTATATATTAAAGAGAAAATGATAAGAGAACTAATGGCAGACTTCAATTGTACATACAAAAAAGCATTAACACTATATGTTCCTCCGAACAATCCTCCAGATAGATCTCCTGTAATTGAAATTAGACCTAAAAATAATAATGATGTGATTAATAAGCAAATTTCAAATAACGAGAATACATTCTGTCCTCTGGCTTATAGCAGTAACTCGTATGCTGCTGTAGTAAAGTCCGGATATACATTCTGTATCATTGACATCATCTGCATGAAAAATTGGGGAGGTATAACATTACCAGAAAACGACGACTGTCCTGCCATTGCAGTGCCTTGAGTGTTACTGGTTTGTAATATTGGTATTGTTGATGGTTCTTCGATGCGCGAGGTGCTCGGCAGAGCAATTTCTGGAGCTATAACAGGATCTGTAAAAATACTAAAACCGGCAGATAGGGATCGCTGGGGCGATCCCACTTCTGATGTCGGATTTAGACTGGAAATTATTTTTTTAAAAAGACCAGTACCAATGACCTCATTAGGGTCATTAGTACTGGTATTGGCTTTTTCCATAATAATAAATTTAAATGGAAACAAGAAATAATTATCTATAAACATTTTATTAATGTAATTATTATCTATCAAAAACACAAAGTAATAAATAAAAATAAATAACTAAAATATGGTATTGTAAATATTTTAAAGTAACGAATATTTATAAGTTCACTTACCGAACGACCGCTGGAGCTCAAGTGTATCAAAGACTTGGCTGCAGCGGTTTAAATACACTTACCCCACCCGCCTAAGTCGGGTGGGGTGAGAGAGTAATTTACGTTTACCTACATTTTAGTTTAAACAATTATAAAAGTAATCATAAACAAAATCTATTTAAATTATTAAATTAAACCGTTATCAAAATGTCATCCATAAATAAACATAAATAAATAAATAAACATTTGTAGAATTAAGACAGACAAACTTTCCTTTAACAGTTGCTTAAAGTTAAAAGCTCCTTATTTGACTATTCGAAATAACAAAACTTCCCATCACATTATTCACTTTTAATGTTATTGAATTACATCCAAAAAGAACCCCGCACTAGTAACTCAATAACAATAATAACATAATCAATATCTTAAAGTAATTAAAATTATTTACAGTTATAATGATTAATTTTATTCAATTACAATATGACAAATTAGTAATTGTCTTATTTATTTTCATAGGAAATAAGCTTGCGGCGACATATATATGTAGAAAAAATCTCTCTGATTCCGTCATAGAGATGCAAAATTCACTTAGTACATTTCAAGGCTTAATAGAAAATTTTGAATTAAAAATATCTTTAACTAAAACTAAAATGTGTTTATTCAGCAGAGGTAGAATTATAAGTAATTTTAACGTTCATATTAATAACGATACTATTCAACAGATGGCAGTGTAAGATATTTAGGAATGTGGCTTGATAAATCATTGAAATGGAAGAATTACATAAACAATGTGATAGAAAAATGTTCAAAATTTCTTAATCTTTTTAAAATTCTTGCTGAGTCAAAGTGGGGCGTCCACCCAAAACATTTACGTCTATTATATATTTCGATGTTACGTAGTAGATTGGATTATTGTTGTTTTTTGTACGATAATTATGTAAATAGTCAATTACAAAAATTAGACAGAATACAAAATTTATGTATGAGAGTAATGGGGGGTTTATAAAGAGTACACCAATCCATGGAAAATGAATTGTGTTTACAACCACTATATATTCGAAGACGATACTTAGCTGGTAAATTTTGGCTCAAATCTAGATCTATTGATAAAAATATAACTTTAAATGTAATAAGTGAACTGTCAAACTTATGCGATAATCGATACTGGCAAAATAAAAAACTACCTTTATTAGTAACAACACATAGATCCCTGCACTTTCTGTCTGTTCATTCTAGTCCTATTCTTCGTGTGTTTTCACTTAATACATGGTTAAGTTATATTGAAGTGTCAAAAAGTATTAAGTACACTATAGAGGGCTTAAGTCTGTCAAAAAGAAAATCAATTGATTCATTTCAGTTACGGCAATACTGTTATCGATATTTATCATACCGATACGAGTCATTTTATCAAATATATACAGACGCATCGAAAATTGGTCAGGAGGCGGGAGCGGCAGTTTTTGACCTACAGGTTGACAGTTCATTTAAATTTAAATTTGAAGCAAATGTATCCATAATATATTGTGAGCTTATAGCAATATCGGAGGCGCTTCATTATTCCTTATCACTTAAAAATGATCGTGTTGTAATTTTGACGGACTCTCAAAGTGCTTTATTACATTTGGCTCGGCTACCCTCGACTTTTCGAGGTTCCCCGATAGCCTATGATATAATAAAATCTATTAATAATTTGTGTAAAATTGGTAAGATTATGATCCTGCAGTGGATCCCGTCACACATTGGAATTATGGGTAATGAGAGAGCGGATGAAGCAGCTAAACTAGTCTTAATAGAGGGAATTGAATATAAATGCCTACCCTTACACACCGATCATGTAATAGCCGTTAAAAAGACATGCAGAGAGTTTTGGCAAGAGTATTTTGATGAACGCTTGCGCATTAAAGGAATATGGTATAAGACCATACAATCAGAACCCCCCTCGATATATACGGTTCCAAAGTGTGACCGCACACAGAGAGATTATTGTGACAATGTTAAGACTACGTTCTGGACACATTCTAACCAATAAATTTACTTATTTAATGCGTAAAACCGATTCGCCAAATTGTCCGGATTGTAATATTATCGATGACATTCATCACGTTTTGTTGGAGTGTGTCCGCAACCAGTCCCGTAGGCAAGAATTATTTAATATTAGGAATAGTAATTTGGGGATTTGCAATAAGTATTTTAGCCTTTCCGTTTTCGGAAGAGGCTGGAAAATTATGTGAATTGTACCGGTTAAGATGTAGTAACACTATCCAATAGTAATTTTTTGTTTGTTATTAATATATTATAGGGATTTAAGTTATATGTAAAAAGAGTTACGGGGCGACATCGTCAAATTGACAAAGTCCCCTTAAATAAAGATTAAAAAAAAAAATATCTAGAAATATACACGATTAGTTTTTATTACTGCAATTAGTTTCTGTTTCATAGAATCGTAATGGGGTAACAAGCTCCTTAAATCTTTCGCGAACCTTAATTAAATAAATACCTTAAAGTTAAATGGTTGCTAGAGGTCAGTATCATTTTTAACTGGGACAGAAATTTAATTTGGTACAACGTTGTACTTACTCTTTCATATTTGATGTCAGTAATTTATGTGACATTTTGAAACACATACGGATCTATCATATTTTTTTTAACATAATAGTACAAAAATCAAATTGGGACTCTCGCACAATTCGAGAGCCACAAATAATCCTTCTAAGAGAATGGTTCGGATGTGGCTCGTAAGGCACAATTTGACCCACCTGGGCATAGAATTCCTTATATCTTTATAAGGAATTCTATAGAGTTCATATTTATTTATTTATGTATATCTTTTCCACTTACAATCAATCATAATCAGTGATCACTTGTATACATTAACATGGAAGTGTCAGGAGTGCCTATTTCGATACCAGATTTATCGTAATAAGCCCTTCTGTAAAAGCACTTTCCATCTTAATGTTAAAGCTATGAGGCTTCCAAACGCGTCCTGTTCTGAGAAGAACCACACAACAAACTCAGCCGAATATATTTTTGGTTATTGTGATCACTGCTTCACAAACGTCAATCTTAAAAGCAATTTTAGAACAACTAGAACCGTCGCAATCAATCGAAAATGAAGCCTAATGATTTCAGGCAACGAAAATGAAATAACAATAACAGTAAAAAAAAAATTTTTCGGCCTGCCACACAACCAGCTGTTCAAGAGCATAACACAAGAGCCAGCCATCACCTCCTTCGCCATATTTGAGGGAGGAAGGCAACCCGACTCCCGACGCTACCGCAAGTAGTGACTTCTAAGGAATCGGTGTGATGCAGCAGGTCGATAAAGCAAAAATAATTTACAACAAAAAACAAATTGCGAAGATTACTAGCTATTCGTAATACAATACAATTCATTCCCAGGCCATACCATCATTGATTTTACACTATAGTAGGATTTTTTTATTAAATTATTTTTTCAGATATATTTTTTTTAAGGCTTCATTTGGGAGCTTATTATAAAAACGTATACAATTACCCTTAAAGGATTTACCTATTTTATGGAGCGTAGTACCGGGCATAACGAATTTATTTTTGTGTATTAATTTTATATAAATCACAATTTTTCTTAAACTTTGAAATATTTTTTGAACGTAAATTAATTTTTCATAAATATATTGATTATAAGCAGTCATAATTTTAAATTCTTTAAATTTGTTTCTAAAAAGAGTCTCTTGGTCTCATATTATATGTTGCTCGAACAGCCCTCTATCGATAGACTCCTATATCGTGGTCCGAAAAAGTGCTAGTAAGATCGGCTTATTCTTTAGACCAGTTTTCATTCACAATGTGCAATGATGGGAGGGATATCTTGTCAGCTTTTTGGAAATTTGGATGCTAAATAGGACAAGATCCTAGTAAATTCATTTTAGAACTCTTGCCTTCGGATTCTTATAATTTATTTATTTAAAAACTTTATTGCTCATAAAATTATTACAAAAAGATATTACATTACAGTAAGAATTTATATTCAAAGGATTCTTGTCTAGACACTTTATATATATATATATTTTTTTTTGTCTTGGGGAAAATCCTCATGGATACCACTCCAGTACGAGGGTTGCAGAGTGCTAATGCCGGACTGTTACCGGTTAAAATACCCACGTGTGAGCAGTCGTCCGCCATGGTGGAGCAAGATGGGGTTGCGTTAGCATTCGCCAACTTGCCCCGGCGGTAGGTCCGGATACAAACCGGGCCTCGGCACAAATGTGGGGTGACCTCACTCACACGAAAGTCACCCCTCAGACGTATGGAGCCATTTGGACAACCCAGCCGAAAGTCCCCCAAATTCCGACCGGTAACCCCATATCTTTACGGAGGGTGAAGAAAGTGGGCGAAACGTCTTCTTCTTACTCCGTACGTCTGCGTCGGAGTAAGTCAGAGGAGACGTTATCCTCCCTTGCCCGCTCCGGGGCAACCTTCTGCATCATAATGTCTTCGCAGAAGGAGACCACCGCCTGCCACGATCTCTCACTGTCGAGCATGGCGTTGAGTCATCAACGCCATGCCGATCGTTAGATCGGCAGAAAGAGATCCTGTCCTAAGGACGCTGAAAGCATATGTCGCTGTGGATTTCATGCGGCACACACCTCCAGCGTATGGAGCGCCGTATCCTGTGGCGCACCACACTCATGATGTCTAGACACTTAACCTAAT
Source organism: Napeogenes sylphis (assembly GCA_959347405.1). Taxonomy (NCBI): domain Eukaryota; kingdom Metazoa; phylum Arthropoda; class Insecta; order Lepidoptera; family Nymphalidae; genus Napeogenes; species Napeogenes sylphis. Next base: position 31,368,212 of record OY365786.1, read on the forward strand.
ACGCCTTAACTCCACATAACCAGAAGTATTTATACGTCGGTAATAGTATGTGACTCCTCCCAATGGATCTGCAAATAAAAAGGGGTTAGCGTGAAACTGCGGCGCTCGCGTCGCGTTCCGTAACGACGGATAAAAACAAGGGCAAGGATGCAGTAAAGGATAAAGGTATACCTACCTAGGGGTTCTGACCTCTAAAAGCTGGATAAACACTCAGAAAATTATCTTCATCAACAAGGGAATAAATACCTAGGTTATTAAAGTAAAGGCAGTTGCACGTAAGAAGTATTTACATGTCTGGAGACTTCTTAAAGAAACTACGGAAACAGACATAACCGAGTATGTAACATGTGGGTGTAAATATTGGGTGAAAACTGCTTAGTAACCGTTAGTAAGATACAAAATAAAGCAGAAAGGGGGTACTCGTCATTTAAAATATTTGTAACGGATAATAATTTTAACAAATTGTATAATCCTAACATATGGTCGAAAGACACCGAATATAGTAAGTGGTTGTTTTTTTGAGCCCCAAAACACGTCTGGTCCGGTCCGGTGCGGACGAGGTATTTATGTTTAAAATTTGGGAAAAATACACGCGAGCAAATGGCGTCTGTATGTAAGAAAAATAACAAAACTTACCAAAATTTTAGCAATAAGGAAAATACGTTACATTGGAATTAACGTTTATATTTAAACGTTAATTCCAATATTTTAATAGATTAACCAATATTATGGAAAAACTTAGAGATTCAAAATAACGTGTTGATTGAACAATAGACTACAAAATAAAAACAACCGGAAGACAACAAATCGAACTGCCAAATAAAAATGAATTTAAGAAAAACTATTAACTAATACAATTTCATTTTGTTATACAAATTATTTATAAATATAAAAATATTACAAACCAATGTGATTTTCATTTTTAATTATATTAACGTTTGTTCAACTAACCACCATTTACGCAACACTAAAAATACCAATTTTAAAATCTTTGAATTCTTTGTGTTATGTGTGCAATAGAATCTGTAATAAGTGTGAAGCTAATTGTCAGATTTTAAAGTAACAAATGATAATTAATATGTAAACAAACCTTTTGCTTTGTTATATTTAAAGTAAAATATCCCCAAAAATTTTAATATATTTAGATATGTAACGGATTGCAAGATACCGCGTTACACCTGATAGGTGGAAACTCACCAGAGTGGTACCACTGCCGGAGGAAATGGCGGACCAGAGCGGAGTGACCATAGTTCGGTGGCTATCCTGGGCTCAATGGCAAAGGTATTTGAGTCGGCTATCCACCAAGCATTGTTCGCGCCGGTAAATACTCGGTTGTCTGATGGACAGCGCGGATTTCGTCATGGACGGGGAACAGCGGGAAATCTGCTGCATTTAATGATGCGGCTGGTACCGGCGATAGATGCGGGGCGGCAGGTGGATGTCGCCCACTTCAATTTCCGAAAGGCGTTCGACGCAGTTGATAACGACGTTCTATTAGGGAAGTTAGCGGGAATGGATTGTACGCCTCATACGTTGTCATTCTTCGGAAGCTATTTGCGAGACAGGCGTCAATACGTTGAATGTGGCGGGTTTCTTTCGGAGCAGTACTGGACAAGATCAGGCGTCAGTCAGGAAAGTAGTTAAGGACCCCTCCAGTTTATTATAATGAGTAATGATTTACCGGAGGTGGTTCAAGAGTCTACATGTTTCCTATATGCTGACGACCTGAAGATAGTACGAGAGGTGGGTGATATGGCGGACCATTGTAGACTGCAAGAGGACATTGACAGTGTTGTTGAATGGAGTCACAGGAATAATCACTTCAAGGTTGAAAAGTGTTCCTTGCTTTTTTCAGCCGCGCGCGCAATCCTCAGCACTTTGCCTTTCGCATGGGAGACCAGCCTTTGAAGCGCGTCACAGAGATCTGTGCGTTCGATTTACCTCTGATCTTACCTTTCGGGGCGATATATCCGAGGTGTGCAAAAAAGCGTACCGGAATCTGGGCTTTGTACTGAGGCAAGCCGGAGGCTTTACGAACTTCTCTGCTTAACGTACATTATATGAGGCCTTGGTGAGGAGTGTAACAAGGTCGTATGGTCTCCGTGAGAGACTAAGTATAAACTTATGATTGAACACATCCAAAATAAGCTTACTGGGTTCCTCTATCGTGTATCCGGCCTATCCCTTGCTGTATCCTACCTTGTTCGTTATCGGCATGGTGGGATGCAGTAAGCTGGAAGCACGGCGAGATGTCGCTCTCGCTAAATTTGTGGTTAGAGTATTACGCTGTGAATTGGATAATCTGGCAATCCTGGCTGAGGTAAATCTCTCTGCCCCTCCTAACAGTGTAGAGCGTCGCTGCTGTGCTGCCGGCAGCGCGCACTATGCTGCTGCGCGACGATCCGCTCACGCGGGCACTGCGGGTGCAGAACGCGGCGGCATGTCATATAAATCTGTTCAGTTGCACACTGGACGAGTTCACTAGAATATGTTACAAGCTGTGTTCGTAGCGTACCTAGATAATATTAAATAGATAGATAGATTGATTTAATGGCTTTCAGTTGTAAGACGAAGCTTCTTAGTAATCCATGGATTCACCGTGCGGGTGCCAGGCCCATCGCGTTGCAAGGAGAGGAGTGCAAGCAGTGCCTGGGATTTGCGACCCGGGAGTAGATTTAAGGGGCCCCTTTATTCTGAATACAAAAATCTCCCATTCGTTTTGAATTTCTAGGCTCATCGCGTGGAGTCGGTAATTATCGTTTTCGTCTTGTCGAATAAAAGATTTTGTTATGTCTATGTCTTGAACTTTCCTACATGATCCTAGCCCTACTCTATTCGTTTAAACACCTATCATAATTTTTTTATGGAATTGAAGTCGTGACTCGAGCTCTGAGGCAACTTTGTCTTTTGGGAGAGAAGTTACAGTATCATCTTTAGATAATATTAAATTGTAATATTTGAATTATATTTGACATTATTAAGCATGACATTATGAAATTGGTTTTAAAATTTAAAATAATTATGTCGTTTGTAAATGATGTAATTATTAATTTTTAATTGTAATGAATTAGTATTTTTTTTTATGTTTTTTTTATTATATTTTTTTCTGACATTATTAATTAAATGTGAAATTACTATTATTGCTATTTGTTGAATCTTAATATAATTTAATTGTTTCATGTCAACTTATTTAACGATTCGATAAAACTGTAATGTTAGATTTAAGTTTTATTGTTGAATAAGTAAGTAAATAAGAGAACACGCACACACATACGAGGTTAAGAGAGGGCGCCTGCTTAGACACCTGACGGAGGAGTACAACTTGGAGCGCCGGGTGGAGCACGCAGAGCTGGACCACCCCGCAGATCAATGAAGATTGGAATGACCACTGTCAGACAATATTAACCAAAAAAAATATTTTTTTACTAAGTATGTGAAGATATTTATAATGTTGAATACTTTACTAATTTTTAATTTTTACTTACCTTCCATCTACCATATCCATACTATTAATATCATTACTTTAACAAAACCTTACCCCTATTTGAACATGTATCCCACTTACCATAGGCTTTTGCTCCTGGAAGAACTGGCAATTAGAAATAAGTTCGAATATAGGGCCAATGTTCACCTACTATAGTGTGGGTAAACTTACCCTACCCCCATCATATTCATATTAATACATTTTAGTAAACACTTATCATAATTATCGGGTAAATTAGCTTTACTACATCTACCATTTAGTTATTGACCATTCACAGTCAAGCCACATACATTATTTAAACATGTGCATAATATAGCTACAAACTAGTAATTAAAACTAACCTTATATCCACTGCAAACAAAGTGCAATGTAATAATCTAAGGTCCAAAGTGACCCAAAAATGTTAATATAGAATACTGTGAACTAAAACTATAGGATAAGATAAATAGAACTACAATAGTGTGTGACGGCTACGGGTGAACGTAGTAAGACTTGTAAAATAAATAAAACGCAATTTGCCATAAGTTATAAATAGGAAAATAAAAATAAACTCAGCTGCCCACAAAAATACAGACAAAATTAGAAAACGACATAACCTGAAAACACAACAAGTGCTAATAAATATAACAAACTAAAAAACTTATTTAAACCTAAACACTGACTTCGTTTACCCATACGGAGGTACACAAAGCAAACTTATTAAAAAAAACCAGAGTGTTGACAGGTCCTATTAATGTTTTCTAAGGTTTTCACGAGTACTACACATTGAAATAAAACTGTTTTTTACGGATTTAACTCGCGTATATTGAATTAAATTTTAAATTTACATTTTAAATCTAACCCGACGTTTCGAATGCTTTGCAGCAATCGTGTTCACGGAAAGTCGAGATGGAGGTCTGCAGTGTGTGAACATACCATAGACAAGCCCAATCATTATATAAGATTTGATAAACCTAAAATCCTCGCTAAAGAACAACGTTACATTCCAAGAATGGTTCGTGAGGCTATTTAAATTAAAAAACATCCTAATTTTAATAGAGAAGATGGTTGGGGATTATCTAACACCTGGGACCCACTTTTGAAAAATATAAAATCCCATGTCTGTGACCGCACTGTAAGACCTCAAGATACTGTTAGTGCGTTTTGTGTGAATCCTGAACTGTATGCCCGGAAGCTTAGAAACCGTTGGAGGTAGATGACTAATTAACTGACTTATGACTAATTAACTGACTTACTGACAGACACCTCCATCTCGTCTTACCTTGAACACGATTGCTGCAAAGCATTCGAAACGTCGGGTTAGATTTAAAATGTAAATTTAAAATTTAATTCAATATACGCGAGTTAAATCCGTAAAAAATAGTTTTATTTCAAGGTCCTATTAAGTCATAAGCAAAGCAAAGATAAAAATGGCAAGTATATACTATGACTATACTACGCACTGTTGCTCAAACTAAACTAAAATTAAACTAAACTAAGACTGAACTGGTATGGGTTGGCGCTAATTATAGTTCTGAGTAACAATTGCACACTGAAGACGTGTAACTTATATTGTTACAATTATTTACTGTTCATACTATCGGATACTTACACATTTACACTTAAAATTTACGACTTTAATTAGAAGGGATTCCCTGTAGATATTTCTAATCTAATTGCTTATATTACTTAATAACTATCACGGCCAAACCTATTAATATCTTCGTAGAGTTTATCTTAAAGTTGAAGAGCGGAAATTCTGAGACTTGTCTAAAGTTAAGCTCCCTTACCTCACTCTTCATTTATTGGTGAAGTTATTTCATATATATATATTAAAAGTGACTTAAGGTTAATTAACTAACATATTTTTTTATGGAGTAATCTAAGGTCGGTTTTTGGAGATCTTTGAACTATGGGTGAGGCTATATTTCGTTAAGAAATACTTTTAATGTTATATTACCATTAACACATATGGTTTTTCCTCCATTACTGTAGATGATCTATCTATTGACTATAATAACAAAGAAAAGTTCCTTTGGTCAGATGCCATTTACGTTTCTTTCTTTCGTACCAATTAATTTTTTTATAATGTTTTTGGTGCACAATTTGTATGGTGAGTTTTTTTTTCCTAAGAAATGCACTCTTAAACTTTGAAGAAAAATCATTATCTGCACTCCAAAATACAATAATTTAGTTTTTATCCCATTCGTTTACATACCTAATTCGTTTTAGCACTAATGCTAATACCAGAAAGTGCGATGGCCGTATTCATTGGATCATATATTTTGCCGTTAAACTCGCAAGCAAAAGCGCATCTATACTAGATATTTTATAATATACAGGGTTATTTGTAATTAGTTGACCACCTCTTGCAGGCAGCTCCTCTACATCAATCCTAACAACATTTGTTCTACGACTTTTCAAAAATCTTGATAAATAACTACGAACAAACGAAACAAAAAAATTTTTGCTCCCTCGGTTATTTATGACTCTGTATTTTGTAAGAAGTCTAAAGTAGAGGTCGCGGAAGTCTAGCGCTGAACGTAATTTGTAACGTACCACGTACCTAATACTATTGTAACTTTTTCTTTATTTTATTTCGAATTGTATTGTAATAATATTGTGTATTAAAATTTTAAAGTTATGATGTAAAAAAACAATTATAATTAATTCCTACTTGAGGTTTATACCTATTTACTTACAATATCCAAAGATTTACTTTTACCAAACTTTTATTGTTTAATGCAGGCGTATTTAAAAAGTGGAATAAGCTAATAATTTACAATAATCTAATCGTTTTCAATAGTTCAGTGTCTCATTTACAGTTATTTAGGTAATAGAAAAAAATTATTACAAATTACCTCTTAGATAAAATCTCGCAGATGCCGGTGGACATCACGCACATACCGCTCAAAGTAGTCCCCTTTGCAACCAACACAAAAACCACACCTATAAATTAATTGTTCAACTCGTGACAGTACTTGCGAATTCGTTTGAATTTGGTCAAACGCATAAACAATTTTGTCCATTAACATTACGTGGTTTGCTACTTCACCACCGGAATATACTAGAAAGGATTTGCGCACATTGTCACCACACCTAGCTAACACTCGCACCATCTCGGTGTACTCGATACTTGTATAAGTATACGGCATCGCAATACTATTATCCGTCGGAACACACTAATCGTAATTATCAAATAACAAAGATAAAAATATCAAATTACAATTATTTTGAAGAATTAGTGTTACCATTAATTAAAAATCATCACTGTAAAATATCAAGTAACAATATTAAAAATAGCTCTATCTTTGGATCACGACTAAACACTCTATTCAAAGTTTTAACACTACGGACTGAGCATGGTGTTATAACTTAGAACAAATAGGTTCAAATATTAAACTTATAATTTAAATAAACTTCCTATTATTTATATTACTCCTTGTGTTTCTTAATATTTTATTTGTCGGATATGTGAATGAAGTTTATGGTTCGGATCACAAGATGGAGCTATTTTAATGGTTTTAATTAATGGTAACACCAACTACCAGTACCAAGTCTCCAAAGTTATTGTAATTTGATATTATTATCTTTGTTATTTGTTAATTGATATTTCATTTGTCTCGTGAGATTTATGGTGATGAAAGTGTGTAGTATTACTGATATTTTATATTAACTACCTGGATTGTTTCTGTATACCGACGCTTCAACTTGTGACTGACTGCAATTTCTAGGAACTTCGTAAAGAAATTCGTAAGTAAGTTATTGTTTTATTGTCATGATATAAATATTAATAAACGAGATAAAATGATATGTATAAAGTAAGTTAAAGAGAGCTTATTGTATTGTAAAAATAATATTTATTTAGTTTCCTATCGAATTTTAAAAGAAAATACGCTATATTAGTTACTATTCCAAATAATATTGGAATCAAACTAGTTCAATTAATTTATTCCTTTTTAATAGGTGTAAATATTGTAATTAGATAAAAAAGGCTGATTTTATAAAACTGATATTGTACAAAAAATGTGTTTCGACTATTGTAGAAAATATTTTAAAAAATAAAAGTAGAAAACGATCCTATTTTTTATAACACCTTAGAAAATTTGAAATTGAAATCATGGTTAGTAGCACTGTTGCACTAGTCGGCGAATAGTTTCCTGTTCCTGATCAAGAGATGGCGCCTTGCGCGAAAGTACTCTGTGCGACTGAGATCAAGTTCTAACGTGCATAGCCGCCGCTGCGTCATCCCTCCACCCCGCGCTCCGATGCACGTGGCCTTGGCACATATTTTGACTACGCAAGGTGCGTGTCCTCTCTTTGCTCAAGGTTAATGCACGTTCAGAGGCAGTAAATAAATTTTGTATTAAAAACTAGATTTTTAAAACTATTAATTTCAAAAAGTCGTAGAACAAATGTTGTTGGGATTGATGTATAGAGGCTGCCTGCAAGAGGTGGTCAACTAATTATGAGAGTTACATTGGTTAATGATACATCTGCAGAAGATTTCTCGGAGCAATTGCTGACTATAGGTAATGGTCAAGTACCTGTCCATGAATCGAGCGGATTAATATCATTTCCAAATAATTTCTGTAATTTTGTCTCATCAAAATACGAACTTATCAACAATGTATTTCCAGAAATTATTTCTAACTACAAAAATAATGAAGGGTTGAGTGAGCGAGCAATTTTAACGGCTAAGAATAAAGATGTAGATGACCTAAGCTACATAATTCAAAATAAGATCATTGGAACAATGCATTCATTCAAATCTATTGACTGCGTCACAAATGAAGATGAAGCCACCAACTATCCAATTGAATTTTTAAACTCTTTGGACGTGCCTGGCTTACCACCGCACAATTTACGCCTAAAGGTTGGCTCCGTAGTAATCATGCTTCGAAACATAAACCAACCAAAACTGTGCAACGGTACGCGTTTGGTGGTTAGAAAATTGATGAACAATGTAATTTACGCTACGATAATGATAGGAAAATTCAAAGGTGAGGAAGTTCTCATTCCGAGGATACCGATGATCCCAACCGATATGCCGTTTGAATTTAAAAGACTTCAATTTCCGATACGTCTTGCATTTGTCATGACCATCAACAAATCACAAGGCCAATCCTTAAAAGTTTGTGGTTTAAATCTAGAACATTCATGTTTTTCCCATGGTCAATTATACGTGGAATGTTCACGGGTCGGAAGACCATCTGCGTTGTTTGTTTTTGCGCCTGATAATAAAACCAAAAATGTCGTGTATCACAAGGTACTTAAATGAAGAGCAACCTATGTACTAAAATACAGAAATAATTATGATTGATTTATGTAGGTATTTAATTTTTTTTGTATTTTTTCCAATTAAAAAATAAATCTGCTTATTTATTGCCATTAAGGCGGAACAAAGTTTGCCGGGTCAGCTAGTACTTGATAATTCAAAAGTGTGTGTAAATGCCTACTTGAATAAAGATATTTTCTATTTGAAAGGTGCGGTAGCTCAATTACCAGAGCGACGGGACGGTTTCTCAGATGTCACGGTTTCGTATCTCTGCCCGTATGAGTTTATTTTTCATCAAATATATATTAAATTCTCATGACTTAACATGGACTTAACATGATATTTTTAAACATTATTGTTTTTATTTAATATTATGTTATATTAAGTTAACATCACTATAATAAAGATGTAATAAAGATATAGTATTAACTTATGTGATCTTACCATTAGCGAACTTCCTTAAAGTGTAGTTTGAAAGCAGTTAAAAATATTAATCTCATAACAGTTTATTTTATTTGTATGTTTATAACATAATATAATAAACTCTGCTTAGCACTAATCAAATAATATGTATTATTACTACTACTAATAATAATAACAGCGTACATAACTATTTCTCTTTGTTATTCATTTAATTTTCCTAACATCCACTCAGAGAGTTTGCATTCCGATGTGACGTCACGCAGTAATTCACGAATCACGGGATACTGAATAATTCATTGAGCAGCTCTGGCACAATTAGGAAGGATCAATCAAGGTATTTCGAGAAGTGATGTGAAACAAATGTATTTGTTAAATGTAAAAGGCATCATTCATTTATTAGTACCTTAATATAGGGTAGCAACTAAAAATAAATAAACTTAAGGGGTTTTAATAATAATATCTTTTTGTAAGATTAGAATTAATGAAAACATTACAAACGTCTTACTAAAATACACATTGCCCAATAATTTGTAAATGTTTAAACTGTGTTGACAAAAATGAAGATTCTTTCTTAAATCTAAATACATTTCAATCAATTATTATTTAAGTGAAACATGGCCTGTGTCGACCCACTCCGGTAACTGATGGATTAATAAGTGACCGGTGGTATCCTGCGTTCATGATAAAAGATGATCTAAGTAAGGAAGAAGGTTTCGGTCGTTGTGATTCCCAGCGGTCGCCATCTTAATAGTAGTCTAGTCGGTGTGAAATGTGAGCGTTCAGTTGCAGAGTTAATTGCTTCTATTTTACAATTTTATTGTTTTGTGTGTGTGTTTTTACAATCAATTCAATGGAATCAATTTATGTCTTTATTTTTTGGTCAAAAATAGAATTTAGTAGGTAAATAATATAATCAGGGTGATTTATTTTCGGATGGGTGATATATTTTTTAACTTTGTTTGCCCATGATAAAAACAAACACGATGAAGAACATTTACCTGTCAACCAGAAATATAGAAATGCACAACTTAAGGTTGGAATAGATGTAAGTGAGATTTCCATTGCAGTGAAAAAAGCCTTTTATGATAAAATTGTATACTTACCAGAACAAACTCGGTTCAATTTGAAAAAAATGCAATGTCTGAAACTATCTATAAACATGTATAGCCATGTTAAGCTTATTTAAAGCTAAAGCGATACAGTACTGTAAAGCGATACGGTATCTCAATTGGTAGAGCGACGGGATGGTTTCTCAGTAGTCGCGGGTTCGAATCCCTGCCCGTATCGGTTTATTTTTTTCTTTCTATATTTATATAAAGACAAAAATGCACCAACAACAATGGATAATACTTTGATTGATGAAATTAGTAGGAATATTGAGTACACAATTTGTCCTTAACAAAACGACAATGTTATAAGTAAAGACCAAAAAAAATAAAACAAACTCGCAAAGCAAAATACTCCGTTTCTTCGTTTCTTCCGTCCCATCCAATATAAAAGGAATTAAACCAAATGGAAAACTTGTGTTTTACTTTGATGATCTAACTCGAGTTCTCTCGAGATCTAACAAACGACTCCAGCGCATTATACATTACCAACCTCTTCACGTTTATTTTATAAATGTTTATTTTAATAGTATTACTAATTTATTGATAGTTTCGAAGAAGTACCGCTTTAAGTTTTCATGGGTGGGTTTTCATGTCGTTCACTATATATCAGAAGAAACCAATTTTTAAAAGAAAAACCTTCAATTCTTCCATAATATTACTTTTTAGGATTTCATACCTCTAAAAGAAAAAACGGAAGCCTTATAGGATCACTTTATTGTCCGTCCGTTTGTCAAGACCTTCGTTGTACGTAGGTAATACGTTGATAGTGTATATTTTACGAAGGTAATCATTGAGGACTTAATTATACGATTCGATATCGTAATTTCTTTATTTGCTTTGTTTACTTACTTGCATTTTAATTTCTTCCTTTATTAAACGGTCCCCCGACGCAACGAATTCAATAAGTACATAATAATTTTATTTTTATTCTTTTTAGAGGTCTTTTTGTTTCGAGGGTTTTTAAATTTTAATTTTTTTTTTCTGCTTTTTAAAATTATGTTACTAGTTTCTGAATTGTATTAAATGTATCTACAGACACACAAAATTTTCAATTGTTTAAGTAGAAAAGATTTGTTTTTGTTTGTTTGAATTGAATGGGCTCCGAAACTACGGGACCGATTTAAAAAAAAAACTTTTAGCATTAGAATCCTATATTATGACGTACAAAGGTTACATTAAATAAATATATTATATTTAATAAAATAAGGATCCACGTGAAAGTTTCGACCATGTAATAAATTATAAATGTATTAAGTAACATGATTCAAGACTTTTTCATATGGGTAGGTAGATAGGTAGGTTTCATATATACGAATATTAATAAATATAAACATTTAGAATTAAAAGGATTTACAATCACTAATAACATTATGATGAAGGGATTTATATTATCACTAGCTGTTACTCGTGATTCTTTATGACTACGATCATAAGCCAAATAAATATATTTTTTAAAGTCTACGTGAACGCAATCACGGGCAACAGCTATCCCTAATAAAGTACTTTACCTGAGTAAGTAAGCGTAAACACCATTTGGCCTTCAAAACAAGGCTTTTTTTCTTATATAGCGGGCGAAACAGCTGGGAACAGCTAATTATTGCATAAGAACCTCTCTCAAGCACGAATAAAACGTCAATATCTTGAAGACGACAATTTTTATTTCAATCAAACATAGATAAGAAATATTTCGACGATTAAACAAAACCGTATTCAAATCCATCTACGGGTTTGGCCGCAAACAGCTAATTATTGAATAAGAACCTCTCCCCCGCACGAGTAAAACGTCAATATCTTGAAGACGACTATGTATTTCTATTTCAATCAAACATAGATAAGAACCATCTCGACGAGCATAGCTTTCGATTAAAAAAAACCGCATTCCAATCCGTCCAAGCGTTTGGCTGGAAATTTGCCACAGACAGATACACAGATACACAGATAGACAGATCGACAGGTCAAACTTATAACACCCCTCTTTTTAGTCGGGAGTTAAAAAAAAACTACGTATCTCCGCGGGTTTGGAGGAATAATAATATTAGACGGATCAACACCTTTCAAATAAATTAATCAAAGATCTTTTGAAAACCCAAAATCATAGGACAATAAAGTGAAGCATAAAAAAATATATTAGTGATACTTTGGGATGGTTTTGTTTAAGGTCAAATATTAGCGGAATTCAATTACTGTAATTAGTGCGGCACTAAGTGTTTGTTCGCGACTCGTGCTTTCGCGCCATGTATGCTCTGCATTCAAGTCGGATTAAGCTGAGCACACTCCCGACGTGTTTGCTTTCACCGTTACACTTGATACTATAATAATATTTGATAACCAGTATTTGAACTAACTGAGTGAAATAGATCAATTGATGCTGCACTTCGTTAAATTAGCGTTGATTATGGATAGGTGCTGATTTTGAGAAGGGATATTGTGAGATAGCAAGTATCTTGTCAATGATGTCAATTCTTACAAATGATATTCGTCTAAAGTAACTTAAAATAGGGTAATAATAGATTGTTCTTTGTTAGTTATATCACATAACAGAAACTTACAGTATTTATGTGTATGTGTGTGTGTGTTACAGCTTGTAATACATTTTAGTGAAACTTAAAAATAACCCCCTGTTGGTCCAGTGGTTAGCGCAGACGCCCAACGCATATCGATGCAATGAGGCTCAAGTTTGATTACCGACAGGGACAGGCATGTATGTGATGAGCATAGATGTCTGTATTTCTGGGTTTGGTCGTTTATTAAATGTATTCTCAGTATTTATAATGTGTATTTCTATGTATTTGTATCGTTGTCTAATACCCTTAATACAAACAAATAATTTGCTTATCATAATTTGGTTAGTTCAATGCGTGTAATTTGTCCTGTATTATTATTCTTATATAAATTAAAGTTAATAACATTTCTTATTTCAAGGCAGTTATGTAACGAGAAGACGTCGAAGAATTTAATCCATAACCAATGCCAATGTAGATAGTATTTTAATTCCATTCTTGAAGCACGCGGGCGGGTGTTTTATGTAATTTTTGTCACTGTTTTATGTGTTTGTCTTTTATGCTATTCAGAAAATTTTAATACCAATTGGACTTAAATTAATATAATATTTAAAATACGGTCGCCCGTCGCTTGCAGGGGAGACGAGACAAACATTCTGTCTAGAGTGTGCTTTTGGCCACACAACATCCTCGTGTATACTCTTGCTATCATTAGCTTATTATTACAGCATCAAACATATCACTGTCTTATCTTGATTATCATCAATAACATTTTCTTCAACGTTGTTTTAAAACGAAAACGTGCAACATTTTATACATATTGCATTATATTTTTTAAAAGTTGTTAGTAACTACATATTTCATTCAGTTTGTATATTTTAGATACCTTACAAACCTTCTTAACATGTGATTAAAAACCATCAATTTGTGGAATTAATCAAATACTGATAGTTATTAAAAACATTCCATTGTTTAGGTATATTCTTAAAAATATTTTTTGTTCTAACTTGAATTCAACACTTTTTATGATATAAATAACTATTTTTATTACTATTACAGTAACATAATATTTATAATATCAGAATGTCGTTTTATTCCTCCTTTACACAATAAGAAAAGAGCATATTTGATAAGAATATTTTTTTTAAGAATTTAAAATCTTAAAATTATATTTTATTTCTTTAATATCAGGACATATTTTATCTTAAAACGGGCTACAAACAGCGAGTGAGAATTATATTTTATAAAAATTATGAAAGTCAGCTGTTTATTAAAAAGAGAAGGCTGAATAGAGCATGTTAATATTGAAAGTTATTATATTTTAATGAAATAATATTTGTGCTAAGGCTTCTTTCGTTGGGTGTTATTGCTGTACTCATCTAAACGTGACATCTATATATATAAAAGAAAGTCGTGTTAGTTACTCCACTTATAACTCAAGAACGGCTGAACCGATTTAGCTGAAAATTGGCAGGGAGGTAGTTTAGAGCCAGAACTTTTTAACCAGTCCGACAGCATTCCCGTGTGACTTGACATGAAACGTCAGTCACTATAAAACGTGGTAAAAAACAAAAAAGAATCAGACTTGGAATAACAAAACGCAAATCACAGTTATGTAATTGACGTATAATGACAGCTATGTATTGAAGTATGGATGACAATTAGATATTTGTAAGAAATCAATAATAAAACTATTTCTATTAAATGAATAATTAACAATTATAATGTAATGATAGTGCCAGTATAGTAAATAAACAGTGAAGTAAAGTGAACTATAAAACTCGGTATGGTTGAAAATTTGAGTTTTTAGGTGAAGTGAAGTTTAATTAATAATGCCGCGACGAAGATGATCGAATCTTTCCCGACAAAGCCGTGATGCTTTGGAGGAGAAATGATTTTACTGTCTGGCGATTTCCGCCAATACTGCCAGTAATTCCAAGATCTACGGCTGCCGACGAAATAAACGCTTGCCTCAAATCGTCAAATCTATGGCGCTATGTGAAGAAACTGCAACTGACAACAAACATGAGAATTAATTTGGTTAATGATACATCTGCAGAAGATTTCTCGGAGCAATTGCTGACTATCGGTAATGGTCAAGTACCTGTCGATGAATCGAGCGGATTAATATCATTTCCAAATAATTTCTGTAATTTTGTCTCATCAAAATACGAACTTATCAACAATGTATTTCCAGAAATTATTTCTAACTACAAAAATAATGAATGGTTGAGTGAGCGAGCAATTTTAACGGCTAAGAATAAAGATGTAGATGACCTAAACTACATAATTCAAAATAAGATCATTGGAACAATGCATTCATTCAAATCTATTGACTGCGTCACAAATGAAGATGAAGCCACCAACTATCCAATTGAATTTTTAAACTCTTTGGACGTGCCTGGCTTACCACCGCACAATTTACGCCTAAAGGTTGGCTCCGTAGTAATCATGCTTCGAAACATAAACCAACCAAAACTGTGCAACGGTACTCGTTTGGTGGTTAGAAAATTGATGAACAATGTAATTTACGCTACGATAATGATAGGAAAATTCAAAGGTGAGGAAGTTCTCATTCCGAGGATACCGATGATCCCAACCGATATGCCGTTTGAATTTAAAAGACTTCAATTTCCGATACGTCTTGCATTTGTCATGACCATCAACAAATCACAAGGCCAATCCTTAAAAGTTTGTGGTTTAAATCTAGAACATTCATGTTTTTCCCATGGTCAATTATACGTGGAATGTTCACGGGTCGGAAGACCATCTGCGTTGTTTGTTTTTGCGCCTGATAATAAAACCAAAAATGTCGTGTATCACAAGGTACTTAAATGAAGAGCAACCTATGTACTAAAATACAGAAATAATTATGATTGATTTATGTAGGTATTTAATTTTTTTTGTATTTTTTTCAATTAAAAAATAAATCTGCTTATTTATTGCCATTAAGGCGGAACAAAGTTTTGCCGGGTCAGCTAGTATAACATAAAAAAGCAACATTATAAATATAAATATAAAAAATAGTTTTTCACTGACGTGGGCCTTACGACCAGTCCGTCGGTGGTCAGGGCGACAGCGAAAGAAACTTCCTCACAATGCGTGCCGTACACAAAACTGCTGTTCTTTGCATCCGACCCTTGATCCAGTGTTTTAGTGAGAGCCTCTTGAGATGATGATCGAGACTCTTCGCTATAAAACCATTTACGGAAACTACCATCGGGACAATTATTTTTGAGTCAACATTCCATATGTCGGTAATCTCGTGAGCTTAGTCCAAGTATTTTGATAGTTTGTCCTTTTCAGCTTTCACAAGATTAGCGTCACACGGGACGCTGATATCAACAAGAAATTCCAGGCGCTCTAACCGATCTACCAGCACGATATCAGGCTTATTGGCTACAATAGTCCTGTCCGTGATGATAGATCGGTCCCAATAGAGCTTAGCATGACCATTTTCCAAAACTGGCTCCGGTATGTACTTATAATATGGCACTTCGAAAGGTACAAGACCGTATCGAAGAGCAAGTTCTTGGTGGATAATCTTGGCTACTTGGTTGTGCCTGTGCAAATACTGAAAGAATATATACTGAAGATGAAAACAACCGGAAATAACATGTCTGATAGATTCTCCAGGTGGGTGGCCCGCAGGACATATGTCAACAGTGCAATCCTTTATTATGTATTTCCGATAGTTGTTCGTCTTGACAACTTCGTCATCAATTGCACAACCAAAACCTTCGGTTTCACCAAAGTGATCACCGAAGCGTAGCCAAGCCACGGACGCCAGAAGGTCGTCTACATCAGGCCCATAGAGTGCCTGGTGGAACCGTCCATGAAGCTCCTTACTCTTCCATATACTTATACGGTCGTCAGTGCTAAGTACTACCGGTTTATGCCAGTTATCTTTGGCTAAGGAGAGCGGCGTAAGACCATTATCTACTTCAACAATGTCCCGATGCATTCCACACTCAGCATGAAGGAAATATTCCCTAAGATTGCATACCTCACGGTTGTGTAAGTTTTTGGCATTAAGGAAGTCACGACCCCCACACTTCCGTGGAATATATAATCTCATCACTGATAAGCGCGGATGATGCATGCGATACATTGTCAATAGTTTTCGGGCCTTTCGGTCCAGGGCATCTAATTCAGTCTGAGTCCACCTTAATATGCCGAAAGTATACATCAGCACGGGCATTACCAAACTGTTGAATGCACGCACTTTGTTACCTCCGGACAAAAGACTTTTTAGAACTTTTGTCAAGCGGTTAAAGAAGCGTTCCTTCACTAGCTGTTTAATGTCCCCACTTAGTATGCCTAAGCATTCCGACATACCAAGGTATTTGTAGGACTCGGTTTCGGAGAGGGATCTGAGGGACATTGTCTCCGAGAGTTGTTAATATTCGCTATTTATAACTCGGCCACTCTGCACATGTGCAACCGCGCATTTATCAACACCAAACTCCATCCTAATGTCATTACTAAACGTTTGCGTAACGTTTAGTAATGATACCAGATCTGCTTGATTTGGTGCAAATAATTTGAGATCGTCCATATACAAAGGATGAGAAATTATCTCACCCCCTCTGCGAAAGCGAAATCCCAGCTTTGAGTCCCTAAGCAAAGTGCTTAAGGGGTTCAAGGATAGGCATAACCACAAAGGACTCAAACTGTCACCCTGGAAAATACCTCGCTCAATCTTTACAGGTTCGGAAGTAAGAAGACTTCCTCTGCCCCCTGGAAGACAAAGGACCGTTGTCCATTGCCTCATACATGATGCCTCATACCATGTATGAGGCACCGAATCATAGGCCTTTTTGTAATCAATCCAGGCGGCGGAGAGACCCTTCTTACCTCGGCGAACCTTTTCATTAATGGCCATGTCAATAAGGAGGAGCTTTTTAGTACCACGAGACCCAACCTCACATCCATTTTGAGCGGGATCTAAAATGCTATTTGCATACAAATGTGTGTTTAATTTTAAAGTCAAAATGGATGTTAGAAGCTTTGTCAAAATTGTTGGTAAGCACGAGATAGGTCGAAAGTTCTTTGGATCCGCGATGCTACCAGACTTGTGGAGCAGAAAGGTGATTCCTGTTGTCATAAAAGATGGTAGGGATCCGGACACGATGGGTTCCTGGAATTGCCCAGCCAAACGTTCGTGTGAAGACCGCAGTCATTTGAGCCAAAAGTTATGTAATCCGTCCGGCCCAGGACTTTTTCAGTTATGTGTCGAACGAATCGCATCCTTGACATTATCTGGACTTATAAATATAGCCTCCATTGGCTGCAGGTGTTCACACGCGCGCTCAACAACACGCATCCACCATCGTTGTGATTAACAGGCACCAACCAAATATTTTTCCAAAATGTAAACATTTCTTCCATATTTGGTAACTGCCCATCAATCACACTCGTAGCAGATTCCTCCCAGCTTCTATAAACCTTTCTTTGGTCACTTTGGAATATGTGATTCTGTTTATACCTATTTACACGATCTTTATAACGACGGATACGATTTGCCCACGCACAAACTTTCTGCTTCAGGTAGTCTATACGTTCTGTTACATAGGCCATGTAATCCTGAGGTCTAATGCCAGTACCGGCAAAGGCCTGTGTAACATAACGCATGACTCTCGTCCGGATGTTTCCCGATCTGAAGCAGATTAACTTGCCAATAATGACCCTAGCTGCGCTGATACGCCGTTCAATCCTCATCTGTCATGCGGGTGTGTCCTCAGTGGACCGCACCACCCTATAAGGCTCAGGAAATCTGACACGGGCGGAGCGGCACGCTGCAACAGCTGCACAATAAAGAATTGAATGGGTATCAGTGAGACTATTGCTAGAACGAAGATAAGAGTCTAGCATGCAGTCTAGAGCCATTACAAGCGACATATTACGTCTATGCATGGGAAAACGGGGCAACCGTGGCCTGTCGCGGGCTGGTATGTCTTTAAATTCCAAAATCGCATCCTTCAAAGTCCTCCTTAATTGCTCATTATCTTGGGTACTTACGGTTATAATCCTAACGCCCCCTACAGCAGCATTTCCATCCACTAACCCTGCCACCGAAGGAGCGAACGATAACTGGGCTCGCAAATGGATGCTTCCGGTGGTGGATGCAGAGATTGTCACCTCGGCGCGAAGCCGGTCAAGTGCGGAGTCATCCAACGCACGATTACGTTGAATAAACCGCACCTGATCCGATAGTCGTTGCGCCGAAACGGTCAACTCTGATTCAAGGACTCTGAAACAAAGACAGCAAACGGGTTCGCCAAGCAGTGAGGTTAGTTCCACCCTCTGTCGCCCTATAGTACGCTCGCATGACATTTTCGTTTATATTTTTCGTCCATTTTATGCGGCGCACTGCACTACCGATGGCGGGGGCCGAACTCGGAGCGGATGCCCCAGTAGGCCCCAAGCGCGGCAGCGGTGGCCTCCCTCGGCGCGGCGCTGGTGCTCGGCGCGGCGCTGGAGGCGGCAGCTCGTCGTCACTGCTCGACACGACATAATAATAATATAATGTATTTACATATACATTATTGGCAGTTTGAGGCAATAATACTGTGTGATCATGTAGCAATACACTACTCACCTCAATATACAATATAAAATAATTACAATTGCAGGCAAGGTAAATAAAATACAATAATAGTAATGAATTCATTTCCATCAACAAAGTCAACAACATCCATATACATAAATGTAATAAATATAACGTCCGTTTTATTATAAGTTTTAGGTCAAAAATGAAAAGCCAATTAAAAAATGTAACGCTAATATTGAGACATCTAATTACATTATAATATTAAGCAAGCTAAAATTCCTTAGATTATACATTTCAAATCGATGGATTACTAAGTTACGGCTGAAAAAATAAATATTTAAAGTAAAATAGCACTTACCTATAACGCTTTTTTTAAAAAGATTTTGTTATCAACGCGACGGTGAGGTCCAAGAAAACTTTCTTATATGAGGGCTTCATTGATACTGTAAAAAAGTCCGATGTAAAAAAAGGATGAGGGAAATGAAAAGGGAGAAGATGAAGACTCAAAATAGAAGTAGACTTCATAGTTAAGTAGTTTCTTCTTAATATTAGACTCCTATTATAATAGCAAAAGGTGCTGGTATTTTACAAAATTCCATAGCAACGAAATCAACACTACGATAAACTAAATCAAATATATTTATTAAAACTGCTCTCGTGATTTTTTAGGTTTTTACACCACATTTTTTATTTATCTGTTTTTCAACAAACTCTCCTTTTGTTGTGTTTTTGCTGATATTTATTTTTGATGAATGTATTATAGTGGTCAGACGGAGTGATTTATTGTCACCAACATTTATAAAAAACATATCAAGAGTTGTTGAATGTTATCTGGACAATGTTTTAATGGATTACAATGGACGCAGTGGCTTATCACGTTATATTTTCTCACACCATGGATGATGCAGGGGTGATTGTAAACACAATATTCAATTATTTACTTAATGTGAAATATCTATGAAATATTGAGTATATTACAAGTTTCAAAATTCAAATCGTATATCATGTTTTAGACGTATATCGTGTCTAATTTATTTGCGCTTATCCATTTTTGTAAAGTTTTTGTCGTAACCCGTGGCGTTTATCAAGCCATATTATTTAAATTACTTTATTATTATAACTTATATAAACATGTAACTTAAAACTTGCACATAATGTTTAACTTTCATAGACAAGCATTACATCCAATTGCAGTGAGTACCTAAACTACACGAGCTAACCGCGTGGAGGCTTGATGGGTGATGGCGGCACATTTACGGCTTTTTATCCCCGACCGTTTTTGACTTCTCAAAAGCTTTTATGAATAATGACTATGTAGCTTAAGAATTCTTCCATAGTAAGTACTCTAACACAAAACCTATATACTACCATCTTATGTACGTTCTACGAATAAATAAATATGTATTTTTCTCAAAGGTCCTGCCCGTAATTTATGAATCTATACTTATTTAAAATATATTCAGTCTGGCCATAAATACTGTTACAATTTAAAATAAAAAATATATATAATTGAGTTTGGAATCTGTCATTTATATTCCTGGTATATAGATATTTTATAATTGGATATGTAAAAGTAATAAATGTTATTTGCAATTAAAAAAAATATATTTTTTTTCTTTGTTACAATATTTATGGCAAGACTAGGTACATGCCGTGTAAGTCCTTACAAACTCAAATATTTAATACATTTGTAAACTTAAGTACCTACTTCGTAGTAAAATGCAATATAAAAATGAATGGATGGATCTATTGTATTAAAACTGTAAATAAAACAGAAAAACAAACAATACCAGTAACGTTTACTGCTGTGTTGTTAAAAATTGCTAGATAAATAATTGTGCATTGTCAGTTAGTCTGTCATTATAGTATCTAGTAGAAGCAATCAAAGTACCCATTTAAAAATAAGTGTAAATACAAGGCTATTGGAACATAATTGAATTCCTTTATTTAATTTAGATGATTAAATTAGCTGTAAGTTATTTATTGTAAAACAGATTTCTTGTAGCTCTAAATCGCACCGCTTCGAGACTGCTATACCTACATCATACATGTCACCTGAACTAGACTTGTGCCGGTCTTAATGTGTTCAGTACAAGTTACAAGCCCGCCTGCGTCATCACATTATATAAGAAATGTGTGTGGTTCTTGTTGGTAGCTAACAGATACGATGCACGCTTACTACTATGTAACTCACTCTGACTTGATTTCCCCCGAGATCTCGTCTTACCGCACTAGTAGCAAATAATGAAAATATATATATATAATCAAGTTGGATTAAAAACAAACCTTAAAATTATGAGTATATCAACGGTGACAGCGGGTATTAAAGGTTAATAACTCTATTTCAAAGGCGGCCGAATGTACGAACGTGTTATTGTGACAAATATAGAAAAAAAAAAATTAGTTGACTGTCGGTCTTTTTTCTGTGCTTGTTACGAAGATCTTTTAAGGCAGATACCAATTGGTTTTATATACTTAGTCGTTTAAATTACCATTTTAATTTTAAATTTTTTATTATTTATTTTATTAATTTTACCGACGTTACGTTATAAGTAACGTATTTAGAAAAATAAGTAAAGTACATCTATTTTTGTTTCATCTTTATTCAATAGTAAAGTATTTGTTATTTAATTCAAATAGTTGTCAGAGATGAAACAACCGCAGACCAATGTCTCCGGAGATTAATACCTCAGAAGCAATTTCTTGCGGAGTCACAGAATTGAGAACAGAGATCAAAGAGAGGTATTGTAACGTGATAACGCATTTACATGTCTTCTATATTTACGTTATTAATAAACACACTGACATTATAAAGTATTCATAAACAAAACCACAGCTAATCACAAAAAAAGCTGATTCATTTAAAAAAATAATTGTTAATTGTTAATAGAATATATATTCCAAACTTTTTTAATGATAATGTAATAATTAATCCAAAGTTGGTTCCACATTGGATCTCAAAACATTTTAAAAGCGAGATTTGACAAATATTTTAACGTTCTTCTTTTAGTTACTTAATTGAAACATTGACATAATTTGAAAGAAACCTAAATAGAATATTTTAGTAATAACAGTAAACAAAAAATCGATACCTTCTGTAGCTTTAAAATATTCTCTCTTTATTTCTATAAAAGCAATAAACTCAATGACAAATCTGGTGATCTGGGTTAATAACCTAACTTGAATCCTTAACAACCGATGAAAGGAGAATAAATAACATGAGGCAATACAAATGAAATATCACCCTTGAAATTAGAAAGGACGGCGATCCCTTTGAGTACACTCTCATTAAGAACATAAAATTAAAAGAAATGAGTGTGCCATAACCGCTTGAGTTTACTCATAGTCCAATACGTCCAATATAAATAGTCGGGAGATAGAGAGTACATTTTAAATTCTTAAATATAAAAAATATAAGTGTTTAGATTTATATCTACTTTAACCGTTAAGAGAGTTGAACAAGGAAATTTTACTTCTAAAAAGCATCATCCGTGTGACAAAGTCATATTATATCTTTACGCCGATATATATATATTGCAAGGATAAGCAACAGAAGTCTGTCTGTGAACCTCTGGTAATATTTACTTGTATATTTGCGAGCGTTCCCCGTAAACAGAACAAATATTATTCCTGTCAAACAAACAAGCCGGACACTCGTATAAGTTTGCGTGTACTGTTCTCTCCCAAAATAGTGGCAGTCTTAGAGCAAACGATAATGTTTATCAATACGTCTAGTTCGTTGAATTTCGCAGAAACAGACAAGCAAAATAAAAATAATGAGAAAACTATATTTTTAAAAACCCATTTTGTTAGAGTTGGTATGTTTATTACCTTCATAAATCCATGAAGTTGAATTCCGAAGATAGCAGCCATTTTGTGAAACATTTTATGTCTTTCTTTTATTTATTTATTTCAATCTCTGAATGCTTTTTCAAAAGTATTACTATTATATACTTTACGTGTTCTTTCATATAATATTTACAATTCTACAATGTACATGTTAGTATTCGGTAAACTAAGCTAAACGGTAAAGCTATTATTGTATTCGTTAATTTCCCATAGAATGTTAAAAAGGTGACTTCTTTCAGGGGCCACGTACAATATGATATTTAGTCTCTTAGACGCCTATACCTGTATAACTCGCGGAACTGACGAAAAGCTCTTAACGAAATTTGGAGCGGATAACAAATATATATTTTTTTATTTATTTTAAATAGGAAGTAGATAATGTAATAATTACCTAAAAGTGGTATTGTGTTATGTTAAAATGTATATAGTAAAAAACTGTTGATAATATTTGTCTACCCGTTGTTTATATTGTATCAAAAATATGTTTTATTAAAGTTTATGAGGATTACGTATAGTAATAAAAATACGATAAAAATTTATTATTGTCCAAAAGGCACAAACAAACTTAACAAAAATAAAGGAAATAAGTAGTCAAAAATAAAAACGTAACAAAAAACAACAGTAAAATAATAATAGCGATAACAATTGCTTAATCACCTATATAGGTATAGCTGCACCTGTAAAATAAAAGAAAATAAGATTAAATATGAGGTCTACATAGTTAAGAAACATTAGTACTAAGTCAACTTGATTACTTCTCTCACGTATAGCTATAAATAGAAGCACATAGTCTTTTTCCTGGTCTCCTGTATTACAAATAGACCTGCGTAATATAAAAATTAATGTAAACACGTAGTTAGTATTGTGTCGCCCTTGCTGTTTCAGTTTGACCTTTGTTTTCATTGTTTTATTTATCTTTACAATTATTTTTTATTTATTTTATTGTTCAATTTTATTGTCATAGTGTAAATCATAGATTGTATAATCCCGGGGCTGTAATTGATTTATTATCACAGTTCAAGTGTGATAAAGTAAAAATGTAAATGCTGCAATCTAACTTATTAAATTGTAATTAAAACCCGAAATCTATCTTCTATACAATATTGTGATAGTTCTAGCTATATACTTCCAAATTATAATGTTCAATTGTAAAGTCACTATTATAACCGTCCTAACCTAAAGTCGAATGTAACTGTATAATCTTAAAATTTAATCTCCCAACTCAAACAAATTGTTTAAACAGCACTGAATAGCTGTTATCCTCCCTGTCATCTTTTAAGTAATTAGCAGTAATCTGTGTAAAATTGTAAACAATGTTGATTATATTCAATATAATCTAAGTATGTAACACAAAATTCGATAAAATAGATATGTAAAACCTACATGTAGCAGCTCTTTTCCACAAACAAACTTAATTACAAATTTTATTAACTTAATATATAAGAAGAAATATAAACGTAAAGAAAACCAATTAAGTAGACAATACAAAAGCAGCTGCCACATGCAAATATCCACCGCTCGATACTTGTCATGACTCACCACACACACCAAATAAATATTGCATACTGAAGAAATTACTCTCCTAACACTGACTCCGTCCACCCATGCGGGGGAAAATAAGTGAACCACTAAAAAAAAAATTAAAGATTAGAAAAAAACCTGTGAGGACGTATATTGGTTAAGTTAATAAAATGCATAGGATTATTTTCTTAGGAACGTCGTGTTTTACAGCGAAGTCGCTTGTTTTAATATACTGGTAAACGTAATCTGTTATCTTTATTCTGGGTCTATCTGGTCCGGTTTACACGTTAGTAAAAAACCCTTCGACACAGGAATGACTTAATATCTAATGCGCGAGTGGTTATTACATACTTCTTATTTAAAATAGCGTTTGTGAGCTACCTTGCCCACATTATATAAACAATAAACAATTTTATAATGGTCATTCCATGTCCTCGTTTCCTAAAAGTGTTATAGAAATAAAACCTAAATTGAATGTATATGAAGAAATAAAAGTAATATGAAGGCACATAGTAGATATAAAAGATACTTTTCACTGAAGTGTTTTTAAGGGGTGAAGTTTACTTTGTGTACTTCGTGTTCTTACGTACGTTCATTCCATCATAACTACACCAACTTGTATCATTATTTGTTTCAGCTGCCGTCTGTACGGTGTACCATTCATTTTATTTCCATTTACGACCGTTCGTTATTATCCGTCCAAGATAGCTTATGTAAGTTGTGTTAACAAACATATATCTTTGGCTAGTATAAAGCAAAACCATTTATAAAATTATTTATATCACGTTCCTTTGACGATAATATATTTCACAATCTTAGGGAAACATAATATATTTTTATTTAGTTTATAAATAAAAACATTCATTCAAAAAGTGTATAAATAATAAATCGCTAGGGTATGGGGATACTAGGTTGATGACCTGTAATACTGGATGCCCTGCTCATTTATGTAGACATCCTTTGAGACTTTTACGTTGTTTATAGAATAAACTACAAATATTTCTTATTGGTAAAGAATTATAAATTTAAAAAGTAACAGATTAACAATAAATAAAACATTGGTGTACTGCATGTTACATGTGTTTGTATTTGTGTTATTCACACACACACACAAACATTCACATATGTGTGAGTATGTGTGTGTGTTATATGTGCTTGTGTGAATATGTGTGTGCGTGAGTTATCATTTGTGTCTGTGTTTGTGTGTATGTTTGTATTTGTGTTTGTGTGTGTATGTTTGTATTTGTGTTTGTGTATGTGTTTGTGTGTGTGTGTGTGTTACGCTACGAAATTTCACAGTCTGATTATTTTAATTAGCTGTCAACAGATAATCAAGCAAATGTCAAAGCAGGTTTCAAGAATGACGGACAATAAAAAAAACGTTACTCAAAATATTAAATGATTACAGAAATGAAATTTCTGCGTGTTGTACCTAGAAGATTAAAAATTATTAGACATTTGATTTACTAAGTTAAAGAAATAATAGGTAGGCAGATAAACATAGTTTGCAGAATCAATAGCGAAAGACAAAAGCGTTTTTATTTGTGTATGTTATTGTCCTTTTTATTATTTGTGTAACATGTTGACTTAATGGCTTCCCTAGGTATTTTTTTTTATTGGTACTAGTTATTTATTTATGCAATATGTATTTTTAAGCTTCCGGACTGGACGTTTTATTACAGAAGTTTCTATTTCTAAATAACAAACACTCGTTGTGTTTGTTATTTTTCCAAATTGATTATTTTTTAAGTTTTAAGATTAAACTTACCGTGATTTAGAAAACAACAGGATATCGGGTGGTATCGCGTTGCTGGGATCCCTAGTGGTGGTTTTAATTTCTAATAAAACAATTTAAATTTCTAAATAGATAATTTTAATTTCTAAATAAGTAATTTGAATTTCTAAATAAGTAATTTTACTTTCTAAATGAGTTATTTTAATTTCTAAATAAGTAGTTTCAAATAATTATTGAAATAAGTTAAAAGTATTATTTAAATGTGCTCGCATAGTGTGTTCGTATCTATAATACACTGAGATTTTATTGAAACAATGAGATTTTGTCAATAAAGGTTAAATATAGACTAAGTTCAATTAACTTAAAAAGTAGAAATAACAAAACATGCCGAACTAATAATGTATATGTTTGTAAATGTATTTCATTTATGCATTCTAGAGAACTACACATCATTCAAAAACAACGGGAAAAGTTTGTCAATGTACACACTAGGTATATCTTTCCAAACATTCGTTTTTAATAAGCTCTTTTTTCCGATGACGTATTTGATGTTTAACTCATTTCAAAACCAATATTTGCTACCCGTACAAGATAAAGTTAACTCTTTTATATCACTGAATATATAGCAGTATAAATAAAATAATTTAAGTAAAACGTATGAGGCACAGTTTCTTAGTGTCGGCTTCAGTCTTAAAATGTTTCAGGTGTTTCAGCATACTTTTATTTTGTGCGTTAATTTTTTAAGCCTTTTAGGATTAAGATGCCATTTCTTTGACAATTGGCGTTAAGTCACCCTTCGAGGTTGTTCTATAAATATAGGTAATTTCAATGTCTAGTTCGATTTTAGTCGACGAGGACAATATATTCCATAGGGATAACATAAGCATCGTTTTTTATTCATCTTTAATTTAAGGAAATATTCTTAAACTCCAAACATCTTTTGCTAAAATTTTAAGAGTAATTCGATTGAAAGATTGAAGAATATTTCTTCTCAACGCTTCTTTTAATTGTGTGCTTGTAAAAGCAGTAGATGGCCTCAGTTTATTTTTTATCTAATTAACAAAGATGGGACTCGGATATACATCTTTGTGGTGAAAAGTACATTTTAAATTTTTACTTATAAAATCGCTATCATCAGGATTGCAAGGATACTACAGAGTTTATCTGTAGCTCAACGAGACAAATCGTGCTAGTACGCGTTGAACGCGCTTGGATTATTTATTCCAAATGTTTTAAACAATATTCTTAGCTGTAGTATAAGGGGGTGAAGCTCAGACCACGACGTTAGGGTGGTGTCAAGTAAACTTTGGAATAAAAGATCTTTTGAGCTCCTGCTTATTTATGCACTCCTATTTATTTTCTGGAATATACTAAAAATGGTATATTACGTTAGATTTAAAATTCGCAAAAAAGAGAACTATATTAGGAATACTGAATTTTTTTCTAAATTTATACATGAGTTTATTTTATATCTGCGACCAACATTCTTATATTTTATACACTATAACGTCAATCGGTAAACAAAATAAGGACCAAAAGGTACTAAATTGTCTAATTAAAAAACTTTATGACTCCCTGAAGCGGATCTCTCAGTGTGTGAATCTGGACACACACTTTAGTTACATGCTAGCAAAACTAAGTATATTTTGGTAGGCGGAATCAAATTGGGAAAATGTATAGTTGTTATAAAAATATTTACATAGAAGTGAATCAAATTGGGAAAATGTATACTTGTTTATAAAAATATTTACTTAAAAATATTTACATACAAACATGCTATTAATAGGTGATAACTTAAGAAATGAAAAAACTTATTAACACAGTTTGTTAAGTTAACGGATTGTATTTCTATCAGCATCACCATAAGATTAAAGCGATATATAAATTAAAGTAGGTGTACGAGGACCACGCCGCCATCAAAATAATTAATTATCTTATTAGTGTAGTTGCAGAAGTTAAATCTATTGAATGAAGCTTAGCCTATATTGTTTATTTTTTATAGAATATCAACGTCAGGACTCTACCTAACAGTAAGTGGAACGGTGAGGCTTTTTAATTCGCTCCTAGGAGCTTCGGATGTATGTAACTTAGTACGGAAATTAAACTTTAAATTTAAATCTTATAATTAAATCACGCTTTAAAAAAACTAACTTATAAATTTAAATTTTTGCAAACATCAAGGACCGACAATGCAAAATTATGAAACAAAGCTTACAAACACGTTTTTATTTAAAATCTAACTAAAACAAACTAAAAGTGAAAGAACTAAATGAAAAAATGTATTTACCTAATTGTTGAAAAAGCGTGAGGTGTCGATAGTTATAACATTGTATTGTGAGATGAGAGCAGTAGAAAAATATTTTTTTTTGAAACCGAACCTAATCTTAATAAAATAAGTGTCATAAATAACGTATCCAATGCCTAAAACTACTACAGAAATAAAACGCTTTCTTGGCCTCCTAGACGAAGGTTCTTAGCAATCCATGGATTCACCGTGCGGGTGCCGCGCCCATTGCGTTGCAAGGAGAGGAGTGCAAGCAGTGCCTGGGACTTGCGACCCAGGAGTAGGTTTAAGGGGCCCCTTTATTATGCGCAAAAACGCTCACCTTCACCCTCCACACTTCTCTCCCTACCTAACCAAATTTGGAAAGAACCTACTAATGCCGCCTTTGAAGTACGTTCTAGAAATGAACCGATGCTTGTTCTAGAAAGGCCAAGATCTTTAAGTAGGCTATAGAGAGATTTTGCTGTTATACCTCTCGCTCCCACTTCTACCGCGTACAAACCAACTATAAATTTATTCCTGATCAGTTCGTTGGTTAGTTCGTAATACTTATTGAGCTTGAATGTGTGATCCCTTGGGATGTTTGTTTCCCAAGGAACAGTAAACTCCACAAGTATCACGCGCCTCAGATGTTTCGAATACAGGAATAAGTCAGGTCTGGATGACGAAACACCAACATCTCCAGGGATTTTGTAATGCTTTTCATACGTGTCCATCATGAGAATCCAATCAGAAGCCGCGCCTAATATTGAATAAGGCTTCGCTTTTGATTTTTTGGAGGAGCCTTCTTTTACGAATTCTATAGATCGTTCGGTGGTTGTTATACCCTTCCGCGCTCTTGCTACTGAAAGACTAACCGCTTCCCGTATGATTTCTAATACCTTGTCGTGGCGACGCGAGTATGACCTTTATCTAGAAGTACCCTACACCCTACTAATAGGCGTTTCGCGGTTCCTATTGCCTCCCCACAGATGTTGCAAGACTTTTCGGTGCCTTTGCCCCATCTTACTAAATTACTTTGATCTGGGAGAGTCATTTGGAATGCATTAAGATAGAATTTTAATAATGCTGGGGACCAATCATAGATTAAGGTGCGCCACTTCAAAGCTTGCATCTAACTTTGACAAAAGGGTTTTATTTATATCATACACGAGGAAAGGCCAATTTAGACGTGATGTTAAATAATTATCGTAAATCCAAGGTTTTTTGACGTTACTTATTTGTTGGTTGTCTACCTTTTTGAGATCGTTTAAAAAGCTATCGACTATTACGTCCAACGATGGAGTACGGCCTTGGTAATCGATTTTTTTACCTAAAAATTTAAACGGAGCTGCTTCCGTAACCGTACTAACGCACTGACCGCCTATTATAAGACCCGGATCGTAAGAGGTATATTTGGTATTCCGTCTACCCAGACACAGACTAAAACATTTACTTGGTTTTGTCCTCAATCCGCCGGTCCACGTCCAGAAATCCTCAACTACATTTAAAAGTACCTGACAATGTTTCGGATTACGTGTCAGTATCGCGAGATCATCTGCAAAAGCTAGTATGGATTCTGTGTATTTGTTGTTGAACTTAAACCGATAGCCCCACTTTTTTTCATTTCTAATTAGTTTGTTTATTAAAATATTAATAACTATATTAAATATAATAGGAGAAATACAACAGCCCTGAAATAAACCAACGTTATAATTAAGTGGTTTTAAATGGTTTTCATTAAAAATTATAGAGAATTTTAATTTTGAATAATATGATGCAATAATGTCGCGAACTACCGTAGGAAAGTTATACCATTTAAGCGCGAACATCATTAGTTCATGTCGTACCGACCCAAAGGCGTTTTCTAAGTCTATCCAACAAACCGTAATTTGTCTCTCGCTATTTCTAGCATCTTTGAGGCTTTCCGATATTAACGTATTATGTTCCAGGCATCCAGAAATTCCGGGCAAAAACCCTTTCTGGTGATTAGGCCTGAAATATCTATTATTAATCATGAATTGCGTCATTTTAGTTTGTAAAAAAGAGAAAAATATTTTGGAAATTGTATTTGTTAGGGCTATCGGTCTAGTATCCTTGGGATTATTGACATTGTCGTTTTTCGGAATGAGGACAAAAAGGGCTTTTCCGAATGATACCGGTATTTGCTTTCTTGACCAGATTTTACCGAATATATTTAAAAGATGTTTATGGAGCGACAGACATTTTTTGTAAACTATATAAGGGATACCATCCGGAACTGGTGCTGACTTAGATGGTTTCATTTTAATTATTTTATTGATTTCCTCCAAAGTTGGTGGGTTGGCTTGAAAATCTTCAGTAGGAGTCTCAGGTTTGTGTTCGTTTGGATCCCCATATAGTCTTTGGTTTTCTGGCACTTCGTATGTGCTTTTATAATGGTCGAAAATTTGCTCGTTGGTCAAGAGAAGCTTACCTTTTTGATCTTTGAAAATGTTTTTTGAGTATTTAAAAGGATTTTTATCAAAGTCTACTTCATGTTTTGCCCGATCAAAGCTATCACGATTTTTCGTTATTTGATTTGTTATACCTTGGATAAGTTTAAGAATTGATCGCAATGCCCTAGACAGTTGGTGACTAAGTTGATTATCGCCTAAGGCTTTGGCTATACGAAGTTTCTTTATAAGATCTCTTTTTTTCCTCCTCATTTTCAATTTAAAACCGTTTTCTTTATTTTTGTGAGCATAACGATTCGTAGGTGGATAGTGCTCATTAAAGTAGTCGTAAATAGTATTTTGGAAAGTCTCTACTTGCGCATCGAGTACCTGATTTGAGCCCGGGTGCTCTAACAGGGCCGCTATATTTTGGTCATGTACTTTCCAGGTCGATTGTTTAGTATTTGGAATGCTAAGACGCGTCCGGATGGTCATGGACTCCTGGTAGTTTTCATTCAATGGCTCACCATGAGATATATGAGGGTAAACTCTATCCGCAGTGAAAACTGAAGATCTTACCGACGGTTGCCGCACTTCAGCACCATTGTGTGTTTTTAGATGTTTAATAAACCAGGCTCGTCTTTTGTAATTTTTCCCGCACTTAGGGCATTTCAGTTCTGTTATCGCGCCGTTTTCGCCGTAATTGTCAACCGGTGGACAGTTCTTCCGCCCCCCCCTCT
Source organism: Napeogenes sylphis (assembly GCA_959347405.1). Taxonomy (NCBI): domain Eukaryota; kingdom Metazoa; phylum Arthropoda; class Insecta; order Lepidoptera; family Nymphalidae; genus Napeogenes; species Napeogenes sylphis. Next base: position 31,400,061 of record OY365786.1, read on the forward strand.
CGGACTGTCCTAGGGGTATTTTTCTTATTTGGCTTTTTATTATCGTAAATTTATACCAGATTTTGCACGGATAACAAAACCTTTGAATTAGTGCTTAAAAAAAGGTTCTCAAATAGTTTGCGATCAAAATTACATTGACTGTTTAGAGCTATGTAAGACTTTACTAATTAATGACCCGATTTTACAGTAACCTCACTTTAATAAAGAATTTTTACTGACGACCGATGCATCTAACGTTGCAATAGGTGCAGTATTATCTCAAGGTCCAATCGGTTCAGATAAACCTATTGTCTTCTCTTCTTGGACCTTAAATACAAATGTACTAAATTATAGTACCATAGAAAAAGAACTCTTAGCAATTGTGTGAGCTTGTAAGTATTTTAGACCATATCTCTTCAGCAGAAAATTAAAAATTATTACTGACCACAGAGATCGCTGATAATTTTAACACCTTGACAGTTCATACCGACAGTGAAAATCTCAATCTCAGATTAACCTTTAAATAAGTTCAGTAAACAGTTGGTTCCAACTATTGTAAGTGGTGTTCAAAGAAAACCAACTGTTACAAAACCTCTTGAAACACACACACGTACTACTGTTGAATTGTCAGAAAATAATCTCGAAAATAATGTTATTAGCTATTAAAGAAAATATTAATCCAAAAATTAAAACAGGACTACTTATAAATCCCCCATTAGCAATGTACATGCTTATTCCTACTATACAAAACACCTTTAAAAGTTCAGCTATGAATGTAATGTTGGCTAAAAAGGAATTGGAAAATATTAGAGAATACATCAGCATGAAATAATTAACAAATATCACACTGGTAACCGTCTCACAGCCAAATGATTTATTTTATCGCTACCCGCTCCCATTATTTTAGCATCTAGATAGCCTAAAACTATTAGGTTTCTTTTGTTAACCCTTACCCATATTTTTAACTTTGCGGTTATAGATTTACATCGAAACAGCAACTTTGTTTCTTTCGTAATTTGTTGCTTTAATGTTAATTATCTTGATTGATATAAACAAGGACTTTATTTAATATACTGTAAATATGGATGCACTCTGATGAAGCGTCATTGAAATATCATACAGGTAGTTTTTATTCGATATTTTGAGGTGTTCTTTTCCAAGAATTCCTAAAGTGATATCCATAAATATTTCAAACATGTTGCTTACCTTTATTAAATAGATATTAGTTATGTTTGAATTATTGTATACACAAATTACCACAACACAGGAATACACAAACAAGAAACTTTTAAGAAAAAAACCGTTTTCTTAAAAGTTTTTGAATATTTTACAGGCACTTTTTTGAGGATGGGTTCGGCAGTTATGAAAACTTAAAACCAGTTATATGACGTAAAGCAAACTTGTATAATATAGCACATATTGTTTCACTGTATTTTAGCATCTTTATAATAGAACTAGTAGTGGTGTGGTTAGTTTTTGTAATTAAACTTTCGTGAACCATTAGGATTACTAAATATATATTTACCCGGCGACATTCATGTTATTTAATCAGAACTTTGCCCAACTAGTTTCGGGCCATGTTTCGAGCTCATGAATAAAAGCCCCGAATGAGTGTGATTAGTTATTGTAGTCCTCATTATGTAACTTGGCCCCTAATTTGTTTTCATTATTCAATTATGATAGCGAGCAAATACCTACTTTTAAAAATATAATTATAGATTGGCCAAAAACTGGTTTCAAAATTACTAGTATTCTGGACGTGAACAAGCCCAGGGGTCTTGACGGTATTCCTACTAAAACCTGTACCCGACTATCTCCCAATAACCTTCACAGTTACTGTTGATCAATACTTTCGCCGGAATCGATAAACTTCGATCGAAATTTATTAGTATACGCCCCACACATCTAAAAGAAAGAAAGAAAACCTGTCTATTCGTAGTTTCTACACAACACTTACATATAAAAAAGCCGACAAAATAAAGGTAAAACAGAATGTAAGTCCTGCGTAAATGTTATGTTGAGCCAAAAAGGACTCGGCTATATGTCAAGCACTGGTTTTCAGTTGAGCTCTTCACAACGTCACGAACAGCCACACAGTTTATACATACATAACCTACTCTAGATTGCACTTAATTAAAATATTATAAAAACATCTGGTGTGAGACACATGAGAAGTTCCGGAAATCATTGGCGGTTTTCATTGACTCGGAAATTCATGACATTCGACAGAGATAGATAGATAGGATTTTTTCAAGGTATTAGTTTACATAGGTTATTTGTAATTAATTATCCACCTGTTGCAGGCACCCTCTCTACATCAATACCAACAACATTTGTTCTACGACTCTTTAAAATGAATACTTTTTAAAATTTAAGTATATATAGGGTTATTTGTAATTAGTTGACCACCTCTTGCAGGCAGCCTCTCTACATCAATCCTAACAACATTTGTTCTACGACTTTTCAGAAATCTTGATAAATAACTCAGAACAAAAGAAACAAAAAAATTTTTGCTTCGTCGGTTATTTATTACTCTGTATTTTGTAAGAAGTCTAAAGTATAGGTCGCGGCAGTCTAGCTCTGCACGAAATTTGTAAGGTATCAAGCACGTAATACTATTATAACTTTTTTTTTTGTTTTATTTCGAACAGTATGTAATAATTACCCAATCGTCGTATTGTGTATTAAAATTTTAAACTTATGATGTATAAAATTATTAACAATTAATCAAGGTAGAATCAGATTATTTACAATAATACAATGTGTTATTTACAAAAGGAATCAATATCTACAAATTACATTTTAAATTTATATCTCGCAAAATAGTCCCCTTCATATCCAACACAAAGACCACACCTAAAAATCAACTATTCAGCGAGTCGGTTTACCACACTTAGCTAGCACTCGCACTATCTTGGTGTACTCGATATTTGTGTTACGGCATCACAGTACTGTTTTCACTAATCGTAATTCGGTTACCCAGCAACGGAAGAAAGCGGGTCGCGCGGCACACGCTTATCTAATTGACCGTGACAAACGACTAAGGTCAAGTTCAAACGAGCATCGCCGCTGCGCCACCCCGCGCCCCGCTGCACGTGTTCTGGGCACGTATTTTGCCTACGCAAGGTGCGTGGCCACGTTGCTCAAGGTTGCAAGGTTGTTAAATGCACGTTCAGAGACAGTAAATAAATTTTGTATGGGAAAAACTAAATTTTTAAAACTATTAATTTTAAAAAGTCGTAGAAGAAGAGAGGCTGCCTGCAAGAGGTGGTCAACTAATTACAAATAACCCTGTATATATATATTATAACCCAACCCAATGTTTCAGTTTCTAAGGTGAATGTGTAGTAACTGTAATTACGAGAAAAAGTAATTATAAGAAACCCCGTCATCAATTATCGACCCCACATATGACATCAAACAGACTCATATACTCATATTATCGACGTGCTCCATAAAGGAATTGATTACGATTCGCCTTCAAAGAAACTTTCTCTTTGTGTACTTAATAGAGACCGACGGACCGACGGTGACCGAGTCTTCTAAGAGAAGGAAACGAAATTATATTAATTTAGAGCTTATTGGTAATATCATAAAGTTGAAATTGTAACAAAAAAGAAAGAAGTGTCTGTAACAGAAGCAGTATGTTTAACTTCGATATGTTTACGAGTACCATAAGATTATGCAAGCTGCAAAAGTTTATTTTCTTGTCTATACGAAAGACAGTAAGAACAAATGCCATGTCACCTAAAAAAAATATATATGTAATTATATTTAAATCTTTAAACTATTTGGTCCCACTAGCTATAATTCGATGATAATATTAAAATAATAGACACAAGAGACCACCCTCTTGACATGTAAAATATTTATAATTATGAAAAGCAACCTATTGATAGAAAACAATTAACACATGTAAATACAGATAATAATATTCATGGAGTACACAAATACACGGAGAGTAACTGGAAAGGTCACTTTATAAGTCTGCAAAAATGTTATATATTTTTATTTATATTTTACCCACGTGCGCTGTTTCACTATAAATATATATTTGTTTCGTTCTTAACATTAAGTTCTGAGATTTTTAACATGCTTAAAATGAAAGAAATGTAAGAAAGAAGTTTGTTAGAAGGAATCAGGTTTGTTAGAAGGAAAAAATAAAAGTTAATAACTGTGCAAAAGGGCTCACTAACATGGTTTTTAAAAAATAAAAACCATGTTAGTGAGCCCTTTTGCGCAGTTATTAACTTTTTTTTACATGTAATATTATATAGGGTATGATTAATACTTAGATAGTTATAATATAAATATTTTTTTAATATCCATGGACTACTTTCCTTTTTTTTATTTCGAATAACGTGTTCCTACCAAAATACTATAGTAGCGGCCTATTGTATTTTTTCACTCATCTCGAGCAGGGCTTCTACGATGACGAAGTTAATGTATTTTTTGGGAATTTTGGCATTATACTCTATTAGGTTATAAGGTGTAGTTTTCATCGCTCGTCTAATGAATTTGCCCGTCGCGTCGTCCTCGCTGTTGTGTATTTATATACTGCTCTCGGTATGTCGCGACACCGCTACACCCGCTTGAAGAACGATTCCGTGCAGTTGCATCTAACTCCTAGTCTTATTTATGAAGATGGAGACGAAAGTGAGACTCTGTACTGTATATATGTTTAAGATCCGCGAGCCTTCTCTTGATCCATACATAGCCTTTGTTAAACAATGTTGTCTTTTCTTCTTGGGTGTGTACCAACTACCAAGTACAGGGCATTGGGATGGAATCGAATTATTTTCGATCCTATGAAACTTATCATTGAAGGTTAAGAGTTTAGGGCATTTGTTTCTTACTTGAGTAGCCTCTTCTAAGACCTCTTTTAAGAATGTAAGTGATGTATGCATATTAATTTCTGGCGGATGGATATTATCACGGTGGGACGACCGTATCTCATTTCGAATAGATTATCGCTATCGAAGGCAAATGGTTCACGGCCCCGACAAGGAAAATTTAGTCAGTGCCCGACAGTCGTATAGCAATTTTTATGCCTCCGAAATGGTTCATGAGAGCCTCGTCTACCGCCAAACAGCAATAGTTTTCTGACTCTTTAAATCCACTAGCTTTATGGCTTCGTCACCTATGAGCTGAGAAATATTTTCTCTTAGATTTTGGCTGCCTGTGGTGTTATTAACGATGACGTTCTTCTTCGCTTCGAATTGTGATATTATCCACATCCTGGATCTCCGGTGATCCACTTTAGTATTGATACGGTCCCAGTTTCGAAGTTCGTTATTGTGCCTGCTTTGTCTTGGATCATATCTTCTTACATTATCTTGAGACACTGCGCCCTGACGACAATTGGGTTGTTGTCTTTGTTTGCTTCATTCCCTGTCCAGCATAACAAAACCACTGGTTCATATACTGCTATATGCTCTTTTGCCATTGTGCCATGAATGATTTCGGTTGTCTGGTTGTTGTGTATAGCTGCAGCCTCCTTCAGTTTCAGCTCCACGAACTATATATTGCCGATTTTATAAGGCTGAAGAATTTCTTAAAGGGATATTGAACTGATCTATTTCGTCGTATCGTTAAACTCAAGGAAGGCTCTTATCTAAGGATCACTCTTATGGAGTGATCCAATGGTCCTTCCACCCAACTGACAAGGCCGACTGACTATTTCCATTTTAGCCTTTGTTCTTGTTTTGATTTTGTTACAAGTTTTGGTCTGGTTTTTATTTTATGAAGTTCTTCCCTGCCGTAGCCACGGGACTGGTTGGTTTTGGTATGTGACATGAGGTACTGAAGATTTCCCCCCGGTTTTCGTATACCACTTACTTCCCTGTTGGGGTTCTTGATACTCTTAGTATGAATCTTTTGGCAGTTGTGATGACCTGTATGAAATATTGTAACGTTAAAACATATCACTTGAAGTTATTATGTAAAATACAACAACAAAATACATTAAATACTAAGCAGAAGCGCGCACCATGCAGAGACCTATACGATTCAGTAGTTTAGTTTTTGATGTTTACTGTTGCAAATTTTGTAACAATATTGCAAATAAAAATAATAGCATCTCTAATCTGTCCATTTTATATTAAATCTACTAAGGTCGCGTTTATTATTAATGTACACTCTTTGTTCTCACTAACAGTTCAGGCGAAACATTTCAGATTTTATTTAAAATAGTTACTCTTTGCATTTAGTATTTTAATGATTGATAATAACAACTTTTGCTGAAATAATAATTTTATTATGTGGAAAAACTATTAGTGATCTTGTGAATGAATGAATGAATGAATCAGGAAATGGTTGTGTTCTGATCTTATGCCAGGAAATGGTTGACAGTATTATTGTATCTAGTTGTACGACACCTTGTATGCTTTTAATCGCGATAGTTTATTAGACACTGAACTACAAAGATTAAAATGTATTGAAATGTGGTTCATTAGAGAAGTTTTTGTTATGTTTGGTGTATTATTAGGAAAAATATTTACTTTTATATTTATAATTCAGATAAAATTTTACACACGTCCAATAAAGTTATTTGCAGATATTAAATGATTTAGTTTAGAAACAGTCAGAGAGTTTTCCGTACGTTCTTCACGTTCTTCCATGATATTTTAAGGAACGTTATGCCCTTTATTCCAGTTTGAATGTTTGCGGTTAATTATTTTTAGAAGTACTACGTATTATAGAAGACAGTTTTTGATATTCTCTAGAGCTTCTCAAATGTTTAACTACTTTCAAGAGTCGAATTCCTTGTTGGAATTTGCCAAAACTGATGAAATTTTGCTGTTTAAGCATATATACAAGGTTATTCTACATTAAGAACATTGTTGGGGTTTAAAAAAAAGCCTAGTAGATGTCATCTTCGTCCGAATATATAAACGGAATGTTTCAAGGTTAAAGGCGACTATTGGCTGAGCCTGGTTACAGGGTACAGCTATTGGCAGAGCGACTGGAAACTGTCCCAACGATTACGGGTTCAAGTCTTGGTGATGGTATTATATTTAAATAAGAGTTGAGAAAAATGTTTCACATTTGAGCTTTTTAATATAATATATTTATATTTCTAAATGTATGTTGGTAAACTAAACAATAAGCTAAATATTAACTTGTCATTTGTTAATATTTAAGAGACCAGAAAACCTCAACTTTGTCTACGTATCATGAAATTGCTTACACTTTTTACTCGCACTTGACTGTAGATTTAAAATTCAAACTTTCACTGTCTCTTGTTTATTAGGACTTCAATATCCGAAAAGTGATTAATGGCCGTATTTCAGTGTTTCAATGTTTTAATAACCACTCTCAATCAAAATACCATTTTTAAATGATAATGATAGTTTAGTGAAACTATTGATTAATTAAATGTAATATTTCGTTTTATTTTAATGTATAATTTCCGTATATATATCATATGTTTATACATTATGAGACATTTTGTCTCCCTTACATGCCTGAATTGAAAATCAAAGAAGAGAAAATAAGAAAATAAAATTGCGAGAAACCTTAAAGCGAAACAAACTAATTTAATGAACAATGAAAATAATATGACTTAGTTCTAATAAAAGATAAAGTCTTAAACCTCCAAGACTGTTTTTATAATATTTAATGAAAAGAAATGGTCGGTCTCTTTGATTGTTTTCAAGAATATTAATTTAATTTTATTAATAATCTTAATATCAATAGTTCCTAATGCTCAATAATTAATTTAAGT